>RSEF01000009.1:4666043-4699698 GCA_003993805.1 Himantopus leucocephalus
CAGCTATGAGCTACCTGCATCACTGTCCCTGCCCTGAGTTTCCATGGGCCTGTCTGTGAATTTTGAATAGGAATTTTTGAGCTTGTGCAGCCCTGCTTTCATTACCGTGATTGCCCCGCTCGACATCTTCTGTGCCAACTCTGTAGGATGGGTGTAGTGCAGAGCCCAGAAACTGGGTTGTGTTGGTGTCTTGACTGAAAAATAAATTGATAACATAAATGCATCCTGTTATGTTTTAGAAAGGAGGGGGAAAAAAAAAGAAACTAATGGGGCAAACAACGTCAAACCAAATTCATTCAGTTGAGCGTGAAGGGATAGGATGAATTTCCAAAAGCAGCTTATGACTTAGTTACAAGAGGTCCTGTACTTTTTTGAATGTATATTTGCAGAATCAGCTTCTTAAGCAGAAGCAAAATTTTGACTATAGTTGAATAAACGGTTTGTAAGCAATTTTGGCTGTGTTGTTTATAAAACTGACTAGAGGAGGGGGAATTTCTTGAATTCCTATGATTTTAACAAACTGGCTTTTGAACAAGTAAGTTTAAACATATCAGCAAGTGAGGTTTGTGGTGTGGTGGTTTGGGGTTTTTTTAATACATTTTTTAAATAAATTCTTTTTTAATAATTTTTTTTTAATACAGTAGCACTTTAAATTCTGCCCCCAGTTTTCAAGAATGATTTCAAGAGTGGCTTCTATTTTGGCTTGCTTAATTTGAATTGTCACAAAAGTGTGATATTTAGACTTCATATAAGAGACCTTGAATTTGGGCACCTAAAATCACCAGCGTTCTTTGAAAATAGGATACAGGGTTTTTTTAATTTCAAGAAAAATTATGAAAAGGTATGTAGCATTTCTTTTTACTACTGTAGAGATTTCTTACGTGTTTTCCATCTCCCAACTATTGTTACAGGTTGAGTATAAACTGGGATTTCAGGTGGATAATCCCATGGCTATGGCTATGCCCCAGGCCAACATTTCTCTACAAGGAGAAGTTCCTTGCACCCTTTCAGGTAAACTCCCCGCCCCCCAAAAATGCGCAGCTAGTGCTGATACTGATAATGCTTTCTGGTGGTACTTTGTTCAAAAATGTGTGTAGGGTTGCGTAAGAGCATAATTTTTCTCTATTAAACGTAATATGTTTCCAGGCCTTCTGCAATAGTTACGACATTGCTAAAAGGGTATTATAGATTGAGACTATTATTCTGAGTAATATTTTTTTCCTCTTGTTTAGTGGAGGATCGAGATTTTCCTGGAAAGGAAACGTGATGGTTTTTATGTATATGTACACACACGAGGTTCCCATTCCCTTTCAACAATAATTGTTAGCAATTGCGTGGATTTTAAAACCCACGCCTTTTAATTACTCTAGCCTATAGACATGATATTTCGAGATGTGGGAGAGTTGTCAATACATTAGTTTATGGTAAGTTTAAAACTGAGAAAACTTATTTTGAGTATGTATTAATGCCTCCATAGAATTTATAGTAGAAACAATTTTATTTGTTTCAGGAAATGTGCAAGTGATCATCATTCCTTGCTCATTCAACTCAGGTTTCTTGTACTCTGTTAGATAGTCAAAGGGCAATAAAATATATATTGATGTTTTGGTTTTGAACCACTATTTTGTGAAAGCAGACACTAGGGAAGGCCTTGTTGTGTCTGCTCTGCTGGCATAAATAATACTGGTATATAAGCTAGAAAGTAAATAATGTCATATTAGTTTAAGCTTTGCTTCCAGTCAGATTTGCAGAGACCAAAATATTTAAACTGAGCGGCTGTGAAAAAAGCATTTGAAAAGCCCATGAGGAAAACAAAATTTTCTGGCTTTCTGTGCTAATGGAGTTTTCTCTTGTGACAGCACTTTAATTCCAAAGCTAATGGGTGGCTAGTGGTCATTTATCCACAAATACAATTTTACTAATCTGTAAACTTTTAATATAACTCACATAATTTAAAATCTGTGGCCTTTAATGCTGCAGTAACAGTTGTCTGAAATTATAAGGCATGAAGACTAAAATAGCATTTCTTAATAAGTTGTTTAAAAATGTACATTATAAACATCATTTTGAAAGACATTTATTTAAATATTCTTTCACCAGTGTCTGAAAAGTGCTCAAACTTCATTGTAATGCCTGCTTGTTGTCTGCTTGCAGTGTTTCGTGTCGAACTCTCCTGCACTGGCAGACTCGACTCTGAGGTCACTATACTAATGCAGCTCAACTTGACAACAAATTCCTCAAAAAACATCACAGTTTTAAATTTCAAACGAAGGAAAATGTGCTACAAAAGTAAGACACGAAGTTTTAAATACTAAAAAGTTTTTAGTGTTAAAGTATGATGGGAAAAAAGGAGTGGGAAGGTACATGAGTAACAGTTCCCGAGAGTGTAGATGGTCTCCAGAAGTCCCTTCCAACCCTGACCATTCTGTGAATGTTGGAGAGGGTAGGAAGAAACCAGTTAAAATTTTGCCTTTCAGAGACGAATGGGGACTTTCGGTAGTGGATGAACAAATTCCCCAGGTGTCCTGCTGCACTGACTGACCTTTCTGCATATATAGCAAAAAGCATTTTTTCTGTTGTGCTTGGAAGGAAGAAACTAGTTTCCTCAAAACTGCAGCACTCCAGATACTCGAATCGTCCTAAGAATTACCAACAAAATCTACTTAGTTTATAAATTGGGATAAAGTGAAAATTGGCTATTTAGTGAATGTAAGTGGGTGTCAGTCTTTCAGGCCTGGAGTACAAAAGGATCTTGGTAGCTCATGCAGACTTCAGAAATCCCAGATGGAGTCTTCTGTGTTTTGACTTGGGAATCTGCAAGGACAATTTATTCTTGGATTATTACTAGTTCCTGTTGCTGCTTCCTAGAATTATTTTCACAGGGATAAGAAGAAATTTTTCTTGGAGAATCCCAAGAACTGTACCCTCCTTAAAAATAACTGTGGTGTCTTGTTCTTGGGCAGCATTTGAGGATGGCCACCTCCCTATTTGCATACTCCTGGCGCTGTTCAATTTGCTTGGAGCCTTTGGGGACAGTAGTTGGCTTTTCAGAGGGGAGTTGTCACTTCTCTTGAGTATGAATGTCTAAGGATGAAGTTCTGGAAGATGGGGGTGAAAGAGCTAGCGTAGCTTTTTAACACATAATGTTGTGATACTCATGTTCCCTGCATTGATGTTATGGGAAGATCATTCTTAATTTGAAGTGTATTTCTCTTTCTAGTGGAAATGGAGGTCTTGCTGATAAGGTTGTGAAGAAAAGACACTTTTACCTTTATTTCGTGTTTTCCTGGGTACTTTTGCAAATGTTCTGAGTGGGGGAAGTCAGCTCTGCTTAGGCATTCATAGCTTATTGAGCTGCTGAATGTGCGGAGGGAGGTTTCCACAGGCACCGCGCAGTTATCTGGGTGTGTGAGAGAGCGCCACTTCCTTAACTATGCAGAAGTGATTCTTACAAAGATCATGTTTCTGTGGGTTCATTAAAATGTCGATGATTTTTTTTTGATGTGTGTTGATTGGTATAGAGCATCTGGGGATTTCTGATTTAATTTAGTGCATAAGTTAAAAATACACAGAAACTTGCTAGCAGTTTCGCTCAAGGCGTTTGTAATAGTTCCTCCTAAAGTTTAAAAAAGGAGCAGGAAAAAAAAAACCTCTCAGACTTTTTCCCTCCTCCAGATTATTTTTTCACAAGTTTATCAGGCTGAACTGCCTTACCAAGGAGTTGGAAGGTGCTGTGCTGGGGAGGAAGCAGCTCTTCGCAGCAGGGAGCGGGAAGAGGGGATGTGCAAGTGGGACTGCACCTTTGCAGCCACAGAAATCCCTTATATTGCCTCAACTGCCCGCAAATTCTCAGGGAGGTTCATCTAAAGTCATCTCCACAGCCTGCTTGCCCTTGGTTCGCACCACTTCTCTTAGTGACCAGACTCGTAGTAAGCTTAATAAAGATTTATCCCCTTTCTAAGGGACTACTTTCAGACACGAACCTGAGTATTGCCCTTGTGCCTCTTGTTCCATATTTATGAGTATTTAAATAGGCATTGCCTCTTTCGTCCTTCAGTTTTAAAACGCTCATGACTGTAGCATCAGCTGAGAAGGCGCAGTGCCCGTGGCTGCATCCCTAACTTCTTCCTAGGATGAGTAACATTAGGCTGGAGCCAGAATTTCTTCCAAAAAGTCAGCGTAGTATTGATTGAACATTCCAGAAATTATTTTCTATCCTGTAGTAACTGATTCTGTGAGGTCTTTGTCGTTCAGTGTCTTAGCGTACACTCAGGTACTCTGCACCTCCTCTTTTCTACTGTCTGCTGCTTTGGACTTTGGGGGACTAGCCGGAGGGGTTTTTGAGGTAGGTAGATTCCGTGGGTTCAAGCCTGGCCTCAATGGGCATGTGTATTAGTGGTGAAATATCTCTCACCCATGTGTCTTAAGTGTGATTTTTATTATACAGTGGTTACGTATTTACAGTGGAAATCTAGAGAAAACTGTAGTTCTTAAGTCAGCTCACATATTTAGAAAAGCAGATTTGTTTTTCCGTAAATGAGGTGATTGACTTCCTGTGAAGGGCTACAATAATAAATGTATACCAAACTTAATGATTTTTTTCTCATCTGTTTAGAGCTTGAACCAGAAGTAAAATCTCCAACATCTGATAAAAACAGCAGCAAGGCTCTCTGTAAGTAATTCTGAGTGTACAACTTACTTCGAGTGTAAAAAATGAAAAACTTGTGATGTTCTTTGTGTTTCCACAGTGTTCCCTATGAAAACACTCCCCAGGTAGTCTGTCCTATACCCAGTATTTTAGTGGTGGGTTTTTTTTGTAGTTAATTATTTTAACTGGGAATATGTACTAGTGAGGAGGAAAAAAAAACCCTATTCCAAATCTCCTAACAACTCTTTTAATCACGTCATAGGGGCTCTGGTTTCTGTACAGGACTGATCTATTTTCTTGACTTTAGGACCTGTCTGGTTTGCTGTTTTAACTTGTCGGTATTGAATGAATACAATGAGGTAGTTTCTTTTACTTGCTCCTTTTCTGGCTGGGAATATCATTGACTGACTGTGCTCAGCCCTCTGTAGTACCCCAAATGTAAACATTTTTGCCAAAATGCTTTTGGAAAGCAGTGGACCGCGTTGCTCGGTTTTCTCTTTACCNAGTTTTCTCTTTATCCCCCTGCTGCCTCTTCCAGGGCAATTGTTTTCCACAATGTATCGTTCAAAACTGGGGATGGCTGGGGTGACTGCCCCTTCATGCCTCCAGTCCCTCTGCCCGTTGTTGCTGCTCGGTACCCGCTGAAGGCCAGTGCAGCGGACAGCCCTCTGCGACTGCAGAATTTTGCCGTAAAACTCACTGCAGTTGAGATTCTTTTGGGAGAGAGAGGATTAACTGCCCTGTTAACACCGCTGCCTTAAGATTCGGGTCAAGGGGATGTAATCGTCATCCCCTAAAATCAGGAGAAGCTGAAGTTGTGCACTCTGGCACATTTGGTAGTGAGTAAGCACCGCTATCACACTGCCCCTAGGTATTAATCTCATTTTATTTATGTATTGGTGTGTGTCCTGGTGTGCTGGCGACTCCTGCTCTTCCAGCCCCAACCGGCAAGTCTATGCCGCGTGCTGCGTTGGGGCTCAGCTGAGGGTTTGTCCATGTTCCTGCTGTGTTTGCAGCATGGGAGCCCTGGAGGAAAGTCGAGGGACTGTGTGAGGTAGAACCAGCAGGACCAATAAGACCATTTTGGGAGATTCCTCGCTAGCTTTTATCCTTCAGTAGGAACCTTCCTTTTGTCCCAGTAAATAAATGGAGGCATGGAGTGGCTTGCTGGGTCTTGCCCTGCTTTGCTGCAGCAGGGACTGTGGTGCCCAGGTTGGGGTTGCCATGGTCTGCTTCTGCAGGCTGGCTCCTGCCGGACATGGGTGGCAGGGCACCGGGAGTGAGTCTGGGGACAGCAGCACTGCCCTCCTGCTGTGTCAGCCTGCTGGAAACTAAGAAAATGTCATTTGTTGTGGGGTTTGTTTGTGGGTTTGGTTTTTTTTTTTTAAATTTGGTGGGGGTTTTTTTTTGGAGAAAGTTTCAGTAACTTTTCACCTTTCTATTTCAGTCGATCCTGTAAACGCAGCTCCCACCACTTCTACTCGTGTGTTTTATATCAGTGTAGGCGTGTGCTGTGCTGTTATATTCCTGGTGGCAATAATATTAGCTGTCTTGCATCTCCACAGCATGAAAAGGATAGAGTTGGATGACAGGTACGTATTCAAGCTTTTCACGTGCATTTCTGGGACGCGTTTACCCAGATTTATGGAAGTTCTGGTCTCAAAATGAGCAATCTGTAGTAGCTTGCAATTTCTGTTCTTGATGTCAGGCTGTAACGATTACTACCTGTGCAGAGCTGTAGTAAGTGCTCTGCTGCAGAAAGGCAGCAGTTGCAGGTGCTCAGCTGTTTATGGGCTGTTGGGTTTATGCCCAAATAGTTGTCTGTAGGGCACACAGTGGGGAAATTTGGACAGAATCAGATGCACAGGGATTGTCAGGATTGAAAGAAAACTTGATAGATACCTGGGCGCACTGAAAATAGTTGGGTTTTTACTGACTTCTACAGGAGATTGAATTTCGTGTTTCTCTATTTTGATTGATTTACCAGTATTCACTTTGCCCTTAGGGTAGAGTCTAGGGATTACAACTGGTTGGTTATAAAGCTGAAAATGTGGCTGTCTCCCAAATGAATTTTCAATCCAGAAGAACCAAATTGGCACATGCACGCGAAAAAGGACTTGTAACGTGAACCCAAGGGCACTCCGGTCAGCTGAGTGGGGATTAAACACCGAGGTGGAAGGGAGGGTGAAAAAGCAGGTGGACTGAGGCTCTGCTGAGGCTGCGCGAACCATCTGCATCAGATGCAACTGTTCCGAAGCAGGCCGTTTTGAAACGGAATACTTTGGAAAACAGTTGGGCCCGTGGGTGGTCACCCCTGATTGAAGGATATCTTGAATCATTTCTGTTCCTGCCTGCGGCCTCTCAGAGTAGCTCTATCTTTTCATCTTCCTCTCTGTCTGTTCATCTGATTCTTTCTGGTTTTCTTTCTGCTGTTTGCTCCTCTGGTGTCCCCAGACCACTTGGATTTTGGGGGCTGTCAGCGTAGTAAGTAGTGATGGCCTGATTATCTAACCAAATGACTTGTCAGTTTTCCTCAATTCATTTGTGCCTAAACCTGAGGGTTTTTAATCAATAGAAGGTGTTAAAGGATGTGCAGCTTGCTTTACTTCAGAAAGGAAAAGCATTACGTTTATAAAGTGTGTGAGTTGGGTCATCTATGAGTTTTTGAGGGACTGTCTCAGCCTAGCAGTGTGATGAAATGTGCTTTCATCTGCTCCATTGTACTTGATTTCTGTGGAGGTACAAGGTAAAAAATTCATGTGATATTAATACTCTGTGGTTTGCAGGTATTAAAGGTGTTTCAGTGCTTGGCTGAGAAACTGGTTCAGTGTTGTGATTTAGCCTCAGTGTTACGCACTAGCATTACATATGATCAGTGACTGCTTGATGGAGCAACTAGTCAAGGAACTGGTGAGAGAAGAAACAACTTCTGATTTGGTTTTGAATAACAAGCTCAAAATGTTGCTGTAAAGGGGTTCTGAATCGAAGATGATAACGTCATTAGGGTTAACGACCTCCCAGGAGCAACAGAGGTGAAAACCCCACTGCTGTTGCTGTTAATGTCAAAAACCAGAACTGAATAAAAATGAGGAAGGTTGTTAAATAGAAGCTAAAACCAGGCAGCTGAGTTTATAGGCTGCACATGGACTATTTAAGAACATTGTACTGAAAGTTCAGAGCAAATGCTTGCATACCTCCTATCAAAGGCACTTGAAAAAGCGCCAGAGAAAGTTGGCACGGGTTAACAGCAGAATAATAGAGGTTATTAAAAGCAAGAAGGCATCGTTCAAAAAGCTGACACAGTACGCAAGTGTGAAAACTTAAGAAAGCTCATAAACATGAGCAAGTTACACCTAAAAAACAGAATGAAGCCAACCAAAAAGGTAGGGTTTTGAACTTGCAACAGGCAGAAAAAGAATAATTCCTTTTTCAAACTTGCCTGCAGCAGGAAGCCAGCCAAAGGAATCTGTAGGGCTAGTAGGTGATCAAATTACAAAAGGAGTTTCCAGCCATAGCAGGAAAACGAAATGCGAGTTCCGCATCGGTGTTCAGTGCAGTGACCATGCCGGGACATTCTTTCCGGGGAGCTCGCTGGAGAGTGGATCATATTGAAGCAGCTCGTAGATGCAATAGTGCAAATGGTGAAAATAAGCAGTAACAAGTTGCCAGCAGCAGAGAATATTCATTGGAAAACTCTAAAGGAAGTTAAAGTGGAGTAGCTAGACCACCAACGGTGGCCTTTAACCCTGTGCTAAAAACCATGCTGGAACCCGACACCTGGAAGACAGTGAATGTGGGAATAACTTTAAAAAAAGGTTTCCAGAGAGAGATCGACACCAGCTATAAATCCGTAAGCCTGACGTTTGTGTTGTGAAAATTAGTAGATTCTGTTCTAAAGAATAAATGCAGTAGTTGCATCTGTGATTATGGTATAATAGGGAAGAGTTGACTTGGCTTATTTTTTTTCTTTAGAGGAAGTCTTGCTTCAAAACTAACAGTGGTCCTTGAGGGCATCAGCAAGCACGTCTAAAAATCTTACAAGGATGGCTAGCGCTGCTTGGCCAGTGCTCAATAGCAGCCCAAGCAACAAATGGAATGTTGATTATTTGGCAAGGCAGAGGGTTATACCCCAAAACAATCTCTTCTTTGTTCTCCCGATACAGGCACCAGAAGTGGAGAAGCTTTTATGTTTCAAAAAAAGGGGGGGATGTTTGTGTGTGTTTGGGAGGGAGATCAAAAAAGCTTCTTCCGGCCCTGCCATCTGAGCTAGTAACAGGTACTGCCTTTGCCTGCAAACTTTCTCTGCTGTTTGCAGGCTTTACGGCTGCGACAGCTCTTTTTGTAGGGTTTTAGTCTATAAGGGTAAGGCAGAAAACATCCTGCTACGGTTTAAGCCATGATTTGCCTGTCTCTTGAATACTGCATGCAGCCACGGTCCTTCTACCCAAAGAAAATATCTCAAAAGCACATTGTAGGTGGCCGTGGAAGGGGCAACGTGTATCCTTAGAGAGGAATGACAAAGTAGGTGAGGGCAGTTTGGTCTGTAAAAGAGCGCTGAGACAGGTACAGTGGTATAGGGCAAACAACCGTTTGCAGCAGTGAACTAGGGAATATCTTTTGGGTGTTTGCTCCAGCACGGGAACGAAAGGGCAGCAGATGGAGCTGGCAGCTGGGATGCCCAGGGCAAGCGAGAGGAGATCATTGGCTGAAAAAGCTGGTTAAGCTTTGTGGGCTGTCACGGGTGTCTCTCCTTGTGGCTCAGGCTACGGCTTTCAAACTTTCGTAGTCAGTGATTCTCAGTGGGGTGTTGGTACCACGAAACAAATGCATACAAGTCTTCTCTGGAATATAATAGTTTTGTTGTTTCTGGTATGACAGGGTGGTTCTTGCAATAAATGTTTTGTCAGCTTGATTTTTTGAAAGTGGGAGGAAAAGTACTGGAAAAATAGAGCAAATCCTGCAAAACGAATAGGAGGAAGTTGTTCACACTCCAAGCACAGGAGCGCTAAGATTTTTGAGTTACCTGAAATACATTTTAATGTGCGAGAGACTTTAAAAATGCCATTCTTTCAAAGCCTAGCCTGGGAAATCTTCTGGTTTTAACTTTGATACATTAATTCTGAATTTATTACAGTGGCAAGCAGTCATGTTTATGTTCATTTTTGTTTTAAAACAGCATTAGTGACAGCAGTAGCTCACAAGGTTTATCCCAACCTTCCACACAGACGACGCAGTACTTGCGAGCTGACACGCCAAACAATGCAACGCCAGTAACCAGTAAGTGTTAATCTAATTACAGACTCTTGCAACAGACCCTCTTGGACACAGCTGGAGTATTTGGTGGTAGAGGTCTCACCGATTTAGTCTTTTCATCTTGTTGCTGCAACCTGCAAGGGAATGAATGGGGAAAAAGCTTTACAAGGGTGATACGTTTGTGACTTCTTTTGAAGATTTATTGTCTGCAGCATGTTTACTCCTCCAACTATTGTCTGTCTTCTCTAGTGGAGGGATATCTTATATAGCATTGCTCTAGGGAAGGGATTGTTTAGACCTTGGGGAAGCTGGACAGTTTAGAGACGCACTTGGTGTGCAGTTCCGTGGCAGTTTGGTCTCACTGGACTGACCATGAGCCTTTTGCTTGTGCTGGCTGCAAGATGATTCCGGGAGCTGAGCCAGCTGAAAACTCACCTTTTCTGTAGAGTGATGGGCTTTTGGTTGACGGGGGTCTTTGAACTTGTAGCCTTGACTGTATGAGCACCAAGATTGGTGCTTAGAGGGTACGGGTCTATGTGACTGAGTATCGGAAGGAGGAACGACTTAGCCCAAACTCAATTGGCTTAAGCTACTGCTGAAGAGCCTGATTTAAAAGATCTAAAGTGAGGTAAGGGTTGATATTACAGAGTGAGAAAAATGGGGGAGCCTGGCCAGAGGAACAAACTGTCTTTCTGGTAAACTCAAATTGCTGTTTTTTCTCCATAGAGTGGGAGCTGCCAAGCTGAAATAGTACCCTGGCACTCCTGAGCTTTTCAGAAAGTGTAAATTAAATGGCTCCTGTTTTCATCTGTCACCAGTTATTTTTCTCTTTCGTAATGCTCAATAGCTTGAAGAGACTCTTCAGAGATCTAATGAGTAGGAAAGTCAATGTAGATCCTCTATTTAGAGTTAGGTTAAAAAAAAATAAATTACTTGATTCTTTTTTTTTTTTTTTAAAGCAACCAATAAGACCCAAAAGTCTCTCCTATTTTCTTCTGATTGCTCTTAGTGACACAGAAGATCCCAATTCATGAGGGAGCACTGCACAAATGTCGTGGTTACTGTTCAGCCCTACTGTGTTTTCTTGTTTCCTCCCCATGCGTGGAAGCAGGTGTTTACCTAAGATTGAACTCCTGCAACTTTGGAAAAGTTTTGGCTTTCTTCTAAATTGTACTATATCCCTTAAAAAAGAAAGGGGATCTTTTTTGTCACCTGGGTTTGTCTTTCTCTGGAGAAAAACTGCCTTTAAAATTTATTTAGTAGGAGCATGGATTTTAAAATATACATAAATATATTATATATCAAAATATTAAAATCCTTGACACAGAGTTTGGAAGAGACCTTAGCGTGCACCTAATTCTTGAGCTGGTTTTCCCTCTTGCCACCCAAAGCCCCTCCGCAGCCTTTTTATTTTCCATCTCTTAACCCAGATCACATTCTGCTGTTGATGTCCTATCAACCTCCGGTTTTTAGGTTGGCCCTGTAAGTGATGCTGTTTGGTTCATTTGAATATGACCCCTGGAAACTCATTACTGAGCCTCTGGCAAAAAAAAAGCCCATAACGATGGTTAAACCCTCCTGACCTTGGTGAGCGGGGGAGCTGCTATGCCTAAACGGGACCTGTTTGCTGCATTCAGTCTGTGTTGTTTCAGAATGTCTCCTCCCTGTTTTGGGACACCCCTGCTAGCACAGGGAAAATGAATATAAGAAGAAAAAAGGTTGGATGCACGAAATAAACAGGAAGAACATTCTTAGTTCTTCCATAGTCATATTCACCTTGTTTTCAGTAACATTTAAATTAAAAAAAATGTATAATCGAAGTAGTTCTCAAGATTTGTCTCTAGTGATTCAGACCTTTCTGACTATATTAGTGTATCTAGATGTCTAGAAGTGCCAGAAGAGGGCACTGGTAGTTTTGGTTATGTTCTGTTAGGATAAGGCGTCTTCCTCACTCCAACAAGTCCTCTGACAGTCTCCGATCGTGATCTTTATTTCCTTGTTGTCAGGGAAGTGCAGTGTCGAGTTAATCAGCCTCATTACGTAAGGAGGAGTTTTATTTACTTGGTGTTAATAATGAGACTTGATTACATGACACTACATAGAATTCCTGTGTGACTTTTTTCCCCGCGGATTATTATATTCACATGACTTCTCTTGTGTTTGTTGTTTAATACTATAATCTGTTTAAGATTAAGACATAATCTAAGTATGTGCTGCTTGCATGTCTTTATACCTGTAGGTGGTGCTGAGGTGAAGCAGTGCGCTTGTGTTCTCATTATAAGGGTATTTATATTGGTTTGTTTGGCTCTGCTGGCTCCTCAGGTTATCCTACGTTACGGATAGAGAAGAATGATCTTAAAAGTGTCACTCTAATGGAAGCAAAAGCTAAAGTGAAGGACATAGCCATCTCCAGGGAGAGGATAACTCTGAAAGATGTGCTCCAAGAAGGTATTTACAGGAATCGGACACTTGTTGACTACAACATGGTGTATATATATATATGTATTATTTTTAATAGCTGGATTTTTCTGAAATTAATCATGGATGACGTTTCTGATCTTCGTAACTTTGGAGGAGAAGAATGATGAACGATGTTTGCATTTGGGGTGTGGGGGGGTGGGGAAAGCAGTTTCCAGAATTCATTAGAACGGGGGAGCGACTAATCATGCTCAGTAAATCATTCAGCTTGTCTGTCTTAATAATCTGGTCCTTTAAATAAAGGAAAGGGTCAGATGGCTGAGGAATGAGGTCATCAGTTGGGGCTGTAAGTGGCAGAGTAACTCGCTTTTGTTAAGTTACTGCAGGAGAGCTTCTCTTAAGAAAAAAAAAAAATAAAAAAAAAACCCAAAGCCCACAGAAACCTCAGTTGTCTAAACTCATCTCAATTTAATAGCTTCTGATTTGGAAATCCAATCAGTAGATGCAACATTCACAGGTCTGATATGAAAAATTTGGAGATTACCCGATTCTTTTGTCTTGTTTAATGTTTACTTTGGAAGTGTTCATGCACAGCATGAGTTGTTTCTTGTTGATGTTGAATTTGGGAAATAGACTTAAATTTTTAGGGTTTTTTGTCATTAATCTTTACTGCTGCAACTTCAAGTCGGTGTTCCCTGAGCCTCATGAGAAAATCAAACTTTTCAAAGCTAGAGATCTGAGATACTCAGCCTTTGGAGGTAGAACTGCTAAATGCTTTGTGTTACTGTCTGAACAATGGGAGGATGCTAACACTCCCCATTTAATGTGTGCCTCTAAATCTCTAAGGAGGTAGCTTTGTGCTCAACTCCAATGTCGATTCGGCAAAAAGCTTCCTTTGCATGCGGGATGTGCTTTGTGTTCCTTTGTACTGTCTCTTGCCTGTAGCTGTGATGTTAGGAGTCATCCCGTGACGAGAAGTGACTCAGTGCCGCAGCTCTGCTTCAGATGTTTAGCACCGAGTGACAGAGCCGCCCTATTCTGCGAGATGCAGCTTAAATGGCTGTTGAACGCAAGGTGGACCCGGTTAATACCAGGGTCTTGTTTCTTGGCCTCCAGCTGTTATTTGAGTCTGTCAAAACCTTCAAAAGTTAGAGGACTAGAAGGCAGATCCTGATGAACAATCGTCAGTTTTAGTTCAGGATCTTAGCAGAACTGAGCCTCTCTCATCTAAGAACAAATGAGCTTTGGAGGGGAAGAAGCGAGTAATAGAAATGTTTGCATACAATTTTCAAGAGTTCCAAAGTGCTGCCAATGGAACTTAAACCTATTTTACAGATCTCGGCCAGAAATTCATTATAAACTTCAAGTAGCTTCGATAACTTAACTTAAACTGCTATAACACTTTAATAGTTTAGGTGATTATACTTCAGCTGTGGTGTAACCAGTTGGGAAATGCAAAGCACCAGGTCTGAGAGTGTGCAAAGAGGGATCTGTAGGGGCGTTTTTGTGTTGCTGGGCTCGTGCAGTGCCTGATTCTGAACCTGCTTCAAGCTCATATTGCACTAGATATAAGACAAAAATGTAGGTGTCTTAAAAATAAGAAGTTTCTGATGGAATAGCTGCGCTTCAGCAAATGGAGCAGATATTAACAGTACCACTTTCTGGTGAAGTAGAGAAATGGCTTATATGTCCAGTCTGGAATACAAACAGCATAATCTGTAAAAAGCCTGGGGAAGAGTGAGGCAAAAGTACTGTGTTCACAGTGCTGTCTCTAAGCGTTATATCACACTGGTGATACATAATTCCTGCTAAGATATGAGTCTTTCAGGGTACTGTTTAAAATAAAAATAATCACCAAACACAAGCGAAACAAGAAAACCCCAAACCATGGACCGTACAGGCATGCTGTGTTACAGTCTTACGATGTCTAGATAGTGGATTGCATGAAAATGACTATTTAGGCATAACTGCTTTTACGTGCTTCCCCATTCTCTTTAATTCCAGCACTTACAAACAGATAGCTAGCTTGATACCGTAACACATTTCAGTACGTCTTCCCTTTGAGTTTTGCATATAACTGTATATTGGAAATAGGTATTTAAGGCACTCTTACGATGTCTTCAAGAACCAAGATTAGGAGGGTTTTAGTTTACTGCTAAATACCTCATGCTGTATATTTATAGTTGCCTGTAGCCTGTAGTTAAATTGCTTCTTGATGCGATTAGAATTTGAAGATCCCCATCTTGCAGGGTTTACTTGCAGTCCCAGGGCAGATGATCGATAGAAGTGTCGCACTGTCCCTGTTAAGTATTCAGAAACCAAATGAGACCCACGTTTCATGCCAGAAGATGTACAACCAGGCTAAGGCAATCCCCATCAAAGATCTTTCAACCTAATCAGACAGGACAAATCAATGGGAAAGGGATGCACCGTATGAATAGACTGCGTGGATATGATGTGCACGTTGGTGCCACCGTAACAGCGGGACAGAAAAGTGTTGCCAACCTGAGTTGTATAAAAAGTTAATTCTGTGTGTGTTACCACGCTGCAATTGTTGTTACTCCGGCTGTTCAATGTAGCTCCTCTTCCTGTAATAGCTTCGTTTAAAATTTTGGGAATGGAAAAATGTTGGAGAGACTGGAAAAAAACCCCAGACAAACCCAACACCTTCCATCTGAGGTGAAACATTTGAATAATGTGATACTGTTTTTTTCTAACTGTTCCATGTGTACAGTTTGGCTGAAACCAGTGCTTCCCTGTGCACATTTCCAAAAAAATTTCAGCTTTGTGAGAAATGTTTTTACTGGAGAATTCCAGACCAGCTGGATGAGAAAAGGGCAGAGCTGGAGTTTTTACTGCAGCCAGCTGACAGCCGGAACTGCCACAAATAAACCCATCACCAGTATTGATATCTAATTTAACTGGATTCTGCTGCTGTCATTAGGTCACTCTCACGCATGTCCCCCTAAGTTTTAGTTATCTAAACTTTCAGTGTTCACTGCGTATAGTTCTGAATCCACCTGGTGCTGGAGAGGCGGTTGGGTTATATATTGTTGATTTCCTAGGGCATTCAGGACTTACGCCTTAATGGCCGTTGTTCCTAACTTTGTGCTGGGGCTGCGTCATTTTAAGGTAGTGTTTTCTTAATAGCTATTAAATTCTGTTCACGTTATCAGTGTATTTTTACCACATAATACTTACGAATTGTATGTTCTCTTCATAGGCACATTTGGGCGCATTTTCCATGGGATTCTAATAGAAGAAAAAGACCCCAGTAAAGAAAAACAAGTTTTTGTCAAAACTGTTAAAGGTATGTTTACATAAAGGAAGGCGGTTTTGTGTCCAGTTGTTTGGATTGTGGTGTGTGCTGAATGTATCAAATCTGGCTTTAAAAACAACCCCCTCCTCCCCAAAATATGCAAATGGATACTGCTTAAAAAGCAAAAGCAATTTAGATGCTGCCTTCAGCCAGAGAGAACAGAAATCTTATATGGAAGAAAAATGCGTGCGTTCTCCACCAGCGACTTCACTTTCTGCGTCTTGAATACTTTTGCTTATTATTCTTCTAAGTGAAAAATATATTTGTTTTTCTCCTAGTGTGTCATTGTTATTTCCATCCACAGCCTTTTCCCCTCCAAATCGCTGAAAAGGGCACCTGCAATACAGCTTAAAAATCTTTTATAAACGTGCGTGGCTGAAGATAGGGCGTAGTTTCTGCCATCCTTAAACTGTGCTACTGAAGCATGAGAATTATCATTTGGAACTTAATTCATACAAATACAGCATGTTTCTTCAAGAAATATGTTCTTGGAGTGATTTAAATCATGATAGGTAGACTTTGGAAACAAGGTAAGTATAGATGAAAACCATATTAGGTATATCCTATGTATATATTAGATATATTCTACATATATCCCTTCCTCTACACTCGTAATCGTAAGAGTTCTCTAGTAGCTCACTACAGTTTTGCTGAATCCCCTGTACAGCACTACAGCTGTACAGCTTCACCAGAGTTTTTTTTGTCATTTCAACTGGGTGTATTATTGGCTTTGGTTTTTCCTCTTACAAATTCCTTAATTCTTCCTTTAAAAAAAAAAAAGGCTTCTATAAGAATTTCAACTTATTTTAAATTTTTTTGCCTGGCTAGTGATTTTTAAAGATACTAACTGTAAAGAGGATGGTGGGAATTGGTGAAGCTACTAAACTTTGTTGAATCTTTCTGCTACCCACTTATTCTGTACCATTTTTAGGAAAAATATATTGCTTAAAGAAAGCAACTTTCTGTTATTCTTCGTATGTTTCTCACACGATCAGATGCTTGCAATAATAAAAAAAAAAGTTTATGGGGAGAACCACTTAGGAAAAGATTCACACTCACTTCAAGGGGAGGAATTTCTTAAAGCCAACCTGATTTGGAATAAAAGTAGCTAAAAAATGGTCTCCCTACTTCTTGAAACAGTCTGAAGAGGCAGTTTGGGATGGATGCTGTCGCATTCTTTGGCTGCGTGTTGTTCTTGATGTCGGCCTGGCAGGGTGGTGTGCTTTGGCAGTGTCCCATACCGTACCTGCTGCTCGAACAAAAGAGGTTGAACTTAAAAAGGTTCAACTTGTCACTGTTAGAGCCGGTTACTGGCTGTGAGTAATCACCACAGGCAGTGTGCAATCAGCCTCCTTTCCTGCCTAACAAATCCTTACCTCCTACTCAGCCTGGTACGGCTGAACTGTCAGGCGGGAGGGGTACCGACAGTGTAGTAAGTGCTTTGTGGGCAGTGGGAGGGTAACCTGCGAGGAAATCTGTCTCGGCGTTGACTCGGCAGGCAGAGCTTGATCTGTGCTCTGGGGCAACTGTTTGTGTTTCTGCTAATGGGATTCATGGAGGGCTGAATGGTGAGGATTTGCTGCTGGCGCTTTTCCTGCTCTTTCCTCTTGCACATCCTTGTGGGCGTTTAGGGTGACGATTACTCTCATAGTCACAAAATACTTCCATTATTTCTTCAGGAGTGCCTCTGAGGTGGTGCGTTTTCATTCTGTAGCAGTCTTCTTCCCTGTCGAGTCCAGAGAGGACTTGTGAAAAGTAGATACGCTGCCCCTTTGGAAGGCCTACAGGAGAGCTGGAGAGGGACTTTTTATAAGGGCATGGAGTGATAGGACGAGGGGGAGTGGCTTCAAACTGGAAGAGGGGAGATTTAGATGAGATATTAGGAAGAAACTCTCTCCTGTGAGGGTGGTGAGCCCCTGGCGCAGGTTGCCCTGAGAAGCTGTGGCTGCCCCATCCCTGGAGGTGTTCAAGGCCAGGTTGGACGGGGCTTGGAGCAACCTGGGCTGGTGGAAGGTGTCCCTGCCCCTGGCATGGGGGTTGGAACTTAATGATCTTCAAGGTCCCTTCCAACCTAAACCATTCTATGATGTTGGTAGCTACCATTTAGCATGATGGTGTTAGCTAGAAATGTGTCTGCTGAAGTAATCGTAGCCTTAACAAAAGTAATGGTCCTCTTACATAAAGGCAAGAATTTTCTTGTAGTGGCTTCCAGCAAGCAGCAAAGGAGTGTCCTCTATTTAAAAAAAAAAAAGTGTATGATGAGGCAGTCTAACTTGGGGCATCATTCACCAGTGTTACCTTAATCTGCGATCCCCTTCGCTGTGTTATTTGGTGGTTCTCTGCCCTCATTCAGAGTCAACAAACGCCATGGCTCTTGTGAGCCCCAGAATTGTTGTGAGCTAGGGCAGTGTGACGTCTGTGCAGCGCTACTCAAGCAATCTTACTTTTTATAGCATTGGATTAAATGACAAGACAACATTTGTGAGGACAGATCTTAATTTAGCTGCCTCGCGTCCCTGTTATCTAATTGCTTTCCCAAAATGGGGCTTCCAATCCATTTTTAAAGCTGCATTTCTCCCTTGCAGTGGCTTGAGTCTTTGACACAGCACACATCCTAATTTCTCCAGCCCTTCCCTTCGCAGTGAAAGGTTTGCTGGCTGCAGTGAACTGGAGCGTGGCCTTAAGGGAGTAATGGTATTCGCATAATTGTCTGTAGAGAATTTCTCAGCTTTTAAAAGGATCTATAGGGACAAAGTTTATAATAGATTTTGCTGATACTTGTCTGTGAAATAATATTGGTTTGGGCAGCAGAACGTTGCTAGGAAAATAACTACAAACATCCCCACTTCTCCTTACAGCAGTTCATTTGCCGTGCCAATATTAAGCAGCTTCGTCTTCGTACCCTGGCTGTGATAGCTGTGTGTGCAGCTGGGACATGTAATAAGTTGGGAATTTGATCCGCTTGGAAAAGAAAAAACCTGCAAAAATTCTCTCTTAACCAGACTTTTTCCCTTGATCTCGTTCTTTCTGTGACCACACACACACTGCTGTTTTGGCACAAACACAGGAGTAGGGCAGGACCACAAAAGCGAGGTGGGTATGAGAACTATTAAACTGACTTAAGTATCTCTTTTGCTGAAGGCAAGAAAGGAGCCTGAGGGTCACGTAAGAGAAACAAGGGAAAAAGGCTTTGTATAGCTAAAATGAAGTCCAGCAGTACCCCGAATGACAGAAAATCATGGGGAGGTGCTGAGGGGTGTTCCAGATCATCTGAAAAATGTGACGCGAAATTGTTTCGGCAGGTGCTGTGAGGAAGAATAACCTTCTTGAGAGGAAAACCACCTCTTCTGAGCAGGATCAGAGCTTGAGAAACTTAAGACATTGCATTGGCTGTTGTGATATTAGAGTAGTTGCTATAGCTTTAAATCCGGAATTGGAAAAAGAAGAAACCCTTTGGAAGGAGAACACCTGGACATGGCAAATATGATCAGTACACATGCCCAAACTAGAACTACATATTATAATAGTAATTGTTCGAGTTGGAAGGGACCTTCCAAGACCATCTAGTCCACCCCCCCTGCGCTGGGCAGGGACACCTCCCACTAGACCAGGTTGCTCAAAGCCCCATCCAGCCTGGCCTTGGAACACCTCCTTATCTGCTGGAAGTGTTCAAGAAATCCCAACAAGTAGTATACATGGGACTGGAAGGCTTCCTTGAGCCATGGGCAGCTCATGTATGTTGACTTTTAGGAGGAGACCTCTGCTGCACTAGGAGGGGTGCCAAAGAAGGGTTATTGCGCCATTCAAGTAATGGTTTCTGAGTACTTCTCATCAAGAAAACCTGTGAAGAAAGGTCATGCCATAGATGTAACAGCAGCTGCGTATCATAATGGATCTCTTCTTTCTTGTGTTCCTCCTTCATATGAATGTATTTATAAGATCCATAACCTTCCTGGTAACGTGGACAGAGGAGGATGTGCTGTCAGCTTTCTCATTTCATATCCTGGAAAAGATGAACGTTGTGGCTGACACGCTCATCAGACAATAGTTAGATCTGTGAGAGGAGTGTGTTTGCAGCCTTGTCCGTTTGCCTTTTTCCTATGATTTTACCTTGCCCTGGGGTTGATCCTGTTCCCCAAAGGATCAAAAAGCCAAGATAGTTGACTGGTCGTGGCAGTAACTGTGGCAGCTTTACCTTCCCTGACGTTTTCTAGCCTTCTGGTAAGGTGCTGTGCATTATTGTAAACCACAAGAGTGCTAACTGAAATCAAGAAGCCTTGATTTTTCTGAACTTGGTACTTAATAATTACTTAGTACTACATAAAAACTGAGAAACCCTGGACCTGCCTACCTTTGTCCTGAGAAACTCTTCACGTGAAAGAGGCCGTTCAGAGAGGGTGAGACTGGTTTCCAGGAATGTCTTGTATTTCCCCGTTTTCCCAAGCTGGGATTGACCCGTTAGGTCAGGCTCTCAAAGGGCAAGTTTGATCCTAATAAAGCAACATCAGTGCAGGAGGCAAATAGATTGGAATTTGCTTGTTTAGCATTATTTGACTAGTTTCTCTTACGCCACACAATTTCTGGGGTCTTTTGTCTGAACCATTCATTAAGGCTTTGAAGTGCTTTTCAACTGATTCAGTGACTACTTGTTCCATAGCTTGTAAATCGATACGGCTGAAAAGCTGGAAATGCTTCTCTCAATCTCAACACCGCATCTTTTATAAAGAGATAGTCTGAAGGCAGAATTCATCCCTGCGTGCCAGAAGTTCACTCCAGGTCCCTTAGGAGAGGGGTTTTTTTTTCTTTCACCTAACTGTAGTGCACTCCAGAGCAAAGTTGTAACATGCCCTGGGTAGTGACAAAGCTTCTACCTGCGTGTTCATGAAATGCCTTAATTTATAATGTGGGTTTTTTTAATGCTATATCATCTAATGCTTTAGAGTGTGTCTGGAGGCCTGAGTCTGCCATTATGTGCAGAGCTCTGCCAAAGAGGAGAGCTTAAAAGAAAAAAAAAAAAAAAGGGCATCAGCTGCCAAAATTAGAGGTAGCTTTCTGGAAGCTCTAATAACTTTGGGAGTACAAAGATCACAAGCCCTGGGCAAAAGGTGTCACTTGTTGGTAGTTTCTCTAGATCCTTCATGGTGGCCACGCAGTTGTTCTTTCCTATTTGCAGTTTCCAGTTTCGCTGTGTATTAAGTTGTTCGTCGTTGTCATAAAAGTTTTAGCTTCTTTCACATTTAGACTTTTCTGTGGATAATTCGCCTTCGTTGTTTCTTTAAGTAGACACTCGTGAAGATTAATGATGTGTGTCTCCTTAGCACTATGAACAAGAACACGTATCTGTACTGCATTTGGGATATTGGTATCTGGGAATCAACACAACCTGAGCAAGTTCTTTGTTGGAAAGATGGGGAGACTTAGCTGGCATTTGGTTTCTTCGCTGTGTTTCTTGCTCTGTAGTAGAATTGTTTTATGCGGTTGTAATGCTTCACTTTCCGACAGGAGGTTTCCAATCACACTCAACTTTGGGAGGTGTCTCGGTTGGCACGTTTCTCAAAGCTGGCGTTGCATCTCTTGCCAGTGATTGACAGATCTCTTCTGCCTTTATATGGTGTGAAATAGACTTTCTTGTGAATCTTGTAGGTCATCTTACATCAGAAGAGGAAGAAAACACACGGGTTTCACCTCTTGATTTAAAGAACACATTGTTTAATGGTGCTTTTCCTGTGAAGGAGAAAATTCTGTGCAGAACAAATGGAATTGTATTATTCCAGGAACAGACGCAGTGTGTTTGAGTTGTGCAGAGCCCTGACTCATTTAGTACTTTCTGGCCAAGGTACATTTTTGTTAAAAACAACCGATCGTGCTGTTCAAGATAACCTGACTGCTTCCATTTCATTTTCTAACCACTTAAAATTTTTCTTATGTACAAGGAAGGAGTGTTTGAAAACAAACCACCCATGAAAAGCACTGGAAACAAAGTCATGGTGTAAGTGAAGATTAACAGCATCATTTTATGAACTTTACCAACACTTTGAGTTTTGTTCGTATCATTGTAGGTCGCTAAAGGACTCTTTTTCAGCACTCTTGGCTACCTCCAACATTCTACTTTTTAAATTCTTTAATTTATTATTAATCTAAGGGGGGATGCTCAGAATGCGCCCCCATGCACAATATGGGTTATGACGCTGGAGCGGAAGCCCTGCAGAAGGACCTTACCATGAATTCATCTGGTACCCCTCGGGATTGCAGCTGCCTTCAGGGTATTTGTAGTACACACGACTTCAGTATGAGTCAAAACACTCGTTTTGCAGTGCAAGTTTGTCTTGAGTTGTAGACAGGAGGAAACCTATTAGATGTTAAACATTGTATGTTTTTTGGCCGAGCTGAGTGCAAGTTGGGGACCCTTTAGGACTTCTTCAGTACATTTAGGAGGTGGAGGAATAGAGAGCCTGAGAACTTAGGCCATGCAAAGCAGTAGGCGTATTTAGGTGGCTTAAGTGTGTATGATAAGCTTTGCATTAACCAAGTTGAAAGGTTTCTTGTTCATATAAGACATACAGTATACCGCGACATGGAGCACACACAGTTGTTCCCAAGGTACCGTTTTTAAATTGCATTGAATTTACTGTTCTGGGCAGTTCATTCTTAAAAGCACAGCCTGGTGAAAATAGTTACAGGTTTAAGTTCATGCCTTAAATGCACAGTATTTAAGTTAATTGTTAAAAGTATTTAACCTCCCAAAATCAGGGTACAGGATCCTGCTTCTGTAGAAGAAGATGACCAAAAAAAAAAAAAAATCAAGAAAAGAGCTGCTTCTAGTCTGAGCTAATTTCTTAGGGTCTTTGTAAAGGAAGATACTTGATTTCAAAGAATTAGGGTAAAGTAGCAAATTTCTGAATATCAGCTTTAAAAATGCACTATATTTGTCATTCGGTCCTAGTTCTTTAAGAAGGTATCCTGAGAGTCCTAAAATTGTACAACATACATTAAAAAAATATTCAGTAGCAGCTCTGAGGTTGATGTCCGAAGTACTGTACTTCTTAAATATTTGCTATTCCATACGCTTCTGCAGGAAAAAAAATTTATAATCTACAGTACACTTTCATTTACATACAGTTAAAATCACTACTTGTATTTCATTTCTTTTTCGCTGCTGCTCTTCAGCAGTTGATAGACTTTGAAATGTTAAATCAGTTCTGTCTCTCTTCCTCAGTTTCACTTCACAATTCCTGACGCTTTCAGCTTTATTTTAAGTTAAATAGATTACTGAGCAAAGAGCCTTTGACTTTTTGTTATTTGGTGCTGCTAGTTGGATTCTAGCATTGTTGTTATGCAGGGAAATAGCGCTGTTCCCAACTCGTACCGCTCTGTGCCCTTTTCTGTGGTTTCAAACCGTGTTTGCATTTGTAACGTCGGAAAACCAGAACAGCATTCCCTGTTTTAGCAGTGTCAGGTTGAATCGCTTCCAGAATATCTTAAAATTAGGCTTGAATTTGAAACTACGAGCTGCGTTGCTTTGGAAAATAAACTTGTGTGGTTGTGGCGTGGAAACAAACATTTTGATATAAATAGCCTTGATACTAAGGCTGAAGGAGAAATCTTGCTCTGTTGAAATTTGTACAAGCCTAAGCGTCGTGTGCGTGTAACCTCCTCGTGTTGTCATTTGGGTACCTGTGTCTTAAGATACGTTGGTATTCCGTAGGGTGCGTGGTTGCCTCGCGAAGCAGGTAGAGGTTGGTGGGTGAAAGCGAAGTTGTTACCTGGACTCCTCTCTCTGCGCTTGTGTGTGCAACCGAGCTGCCAAAGAAGAGCAAGGGGAGGGGGCGGTAGGCAAAAAAAACCATCGGATGTGCTGTTGGCATCTGTGGGAACTTGTCACTGTCTAACTGTTCCGGCCTCCTGAAATGTTAAAGCGTAGATATTTTTGTGTACGTACTTCCCCTTCTACCTATAAAAAAGCAGATCGGATCATGACTACTTGCATTCCTTGAGCAGTTCGTCCTTCTGTTGAAGGAAAGTTCTGAAAATGGCTGCTAGCAGCATTTAAAATGTCATGTACAACAGATGTGAAATCGGAATAGTCTTCGAGTGTTGAATTTCTTCCAAAAAACCAAAGACTTGTGCAGAAGGGTTAAAGCAGTATTCAGGCATGTATTCTCTCTGAACTGGGATTGAATTCTGCCTTGGGAGACATTTTACATAACGAACTGCTGGGCAGAAGCAGCAGTAATTAAAAAGGATGTGTTGATACTAGGAGCACTTCTTACCTGAAGCTGAACGCGTAGAGCAGTTCTGGTACTGCACTCTCAGTTCCTACGGGCACAGAGTCTGTGGCCGTTGTGCCCGCCTGTATGCTTTTCACCCTTCAATAACTCGAGCTTGTGGACTTTGTCACAGCGTATTTGGCAAAGCCCGCAAGTTTGAAAGATAATAAGGGTAATACAAGCTTTGTGAAAACAGGTAGCCCTATAGAAGGCGGGTTGTGTAAATGTTGTGATGTTGAGGAATATTAGCTTGGAATATGAGACAGGAGGAAGTTCGCAGGGGAGCAAGACATTACAAGTGGTCCAAAGGTGAGAAAAGCTTCAGGTAAAACATCTTTTCAAATATTGTTGTCAGGAAATGCATTTATTGGAAGCCTTAGACTTCCTAGCTATAGTGTTTGCCGAGCTGCTCCCGACAGGAGTGCTGAAAGAGATCACTGTATGTTACTGCCCCTAGTAAGCCATGAAAGGGCTCCGGAATGACTTGTTTCATTTTTGAAGCCTTCAGCTACATTGCTTTCAAGATTCTGCTTTGTCTTCCATCTGAAGAACCAGATTTCAGTGACTGGTGCTACAATTT
The DNA here is from genome assembly GCA_003993805.1 of Himantopus leucocephalus. Classification (NCBI taxonomy): domain Eukaryota; kingdom Metazoa; phylum Chordata; class Aves; order Charadriiformes; family Recurvirostridae; genus Himantopus; species Himantopus leucocephalus. The sequence continues at coordinate 4,690,529 of RSEF01000009.1, forward strand.
AAAGTCTTTAAGTTGAAATGCTGGGCTTTGCTAATTTGAGGTTCTAGGAGGTCTGACTTAAAATGTTATTCTTGAAAGCCATCCAGCTAACCGGATAACCCACTGCAATATCCAGGTAATTGCTGCTTTTCATCTCTGATAAGTAATTTGAGGTGTGGAGTGACTCTTTTCCGATACACTACCACCCAGTGAATGTAGAGCGTGATGCTCTGCAGTTGGTAGGAGTGCCCAGTCTCGTAGCAAGCAAATTCCTGCAATCTTGGTGTCATCGCAAAACTTGCCAGAGACTTTTCTTTCTTCACGCGTGTGTCACAATGATTCACGTGACTGATGAGTGATGGGAAACAAAGATGTAAAACGCGGTTTTGCAGATGGCCTTTTAGAAGTTGGTAAAAACCAAAGAGGTGCTCTTTCTCCCCAGGAACCAGGAAGGGCCTCGGCAATATCGCGCTTGCCAGAATTGTGCGGAGAGATTAGCCTTTTATATAAAAATAGTACTGCCAAGAGCCCCATTGTGCCTGGCTATATACAGATAACGTAATATCATGAGATAAACTTGCAGCCATATCAAAGCTTCTTGAAATCCGAGCTTGTTCTTGTTCTGTGCCTTAGGGTGTACTTTTGCAGCCAGGGTCTTGGCACAGAAAGGGTAAAACCAGTGCTTTTAAAAGCATCTTCCTAGTTCTGGAATGCCTTTGCATCTATCTCAGATAGTCTTGTTTTTAAGCACCTTCTGAAAGTTGGGCCTTTTAGGTCCTAATTGAACATCTAGAATTACTACCGGGTATTAATTCTTCCTTTTAACTCATGTGACCTGAAGTCTTTGCTGTTCGGTTACTCGGCTGTTGGCGCGTGATAGCCTTGTGGAGATGGATGATGCTCTTTCAGGGCTAAGAAGCGCTGACCTGGCAGCACCTCACGATCATCAGGCTGCAACTGCATGAATTGTTGAGCACTGACGTGTTCTTAATCACAAATAGCGTTAATATCTCAGAGGGGAGTTTGTTTTTTTTTTTTTTTTATTTAGGGCTTTGAAGAAGTTGTGCAACAAGCCCTTGTTGCCTTGCCCTGGAGTGTTCCACTGACTTGGGGCTGTTTTCATGATGCACAGATTGAATATATGGGAGACTACCGGCTCCTCTGTCGTGGCATTAAGTTGCTATTCTAATTTAAGAGGTTTCAGGCTCCGTGGGAGGCTTCCCTCCCATTCCCCCCCTCTTCAGCTCCGTGTGTGGCTGTGTTCATATCAAATGACTTCACGGATCCGGTACAGAAAAAACGAGCCGCAAAAGCCTGTGGGCATGCTTGTGTGTTTGACAAGATTGTTCCCCGACTCTCGTTTTGTGTGGCTACACAAACAGTTCTGTGAATAAAATGCCCACGTGTGTGTGTGCTTACATGTAATGCTTAGAGATTTAATATATGGGTTCGGTACAGGATTACACTTTGGCCCAGGCAGGAAAATGAAATCTGTAGGATTCGCTTTAGTATGTCCTTGTAAAAATGTCTTGCCAAGCCGGAATTGCTGGGTCACGGCTGTCGCCGGCTCTGCTCTGGGACCATGTATTTCTCCTATTAAAGGCAGAAATGCTGTGGATTTTCTGGATGGCTTTTAACGGTTTTCAGTGTGGGATGGTCAGACTCACCTGGTCCTCTGCAATAAAATGTTTTATTACCAAAATCACCTTCTTTGTAATCTATGAAGACCTGTCTCTTGGATGCTCGAAAATGGTTATAATCTACTAAATGTGACCAAGTATTTGTTTAAATGTACTTTTTGGTGTGTAACTAAAGAAAATGGCCATCAAAGGAAGTCTAATTGCAGTGGGGACTGTTGCAATAGTGTTATTTTGGTATTTTTTTGACCCCTTTTTGACTAGAATCACTCAAAGAAGTAGTGATTTATATTCTGTTTTGAATTATATCTTGTGGAAAACCACAACAATCAAATTGTGTGGTTGTTCTAAACTGGCACCAGTCTAAGCCAGAGGAGGATTAGCCTCGTACTGCTATTGTTTGTTCTGAGCGCGTTGAATGTGTTGCTGTTGTGTAAGTTTTTTCCATACAGAAAACAAGGAAATAATATTGATAAGAAAACACAATACGGATGCTGGGACTGTTTCACAAGATAAGATGTAGATTTCCGTATATACTTGAGTGGGAGTCAATCGTCCTTTTGGGTGCTCGATGGCTATAGCGTAGTGCCTCTGAGCTGGAAGAAAACAATGAAACGTAACAGTGACCTGCTGAAAAACACCCGGCGTGATGGAAAGGGAAAGGCATCGGCACAAGAGCGTTGTCTTTTACAGTGTTAGCGTGACGAGATGAATAGGTGCCTTGTCCAAACCAGCTTAACTCGTTCTGTAGATTTTAAAGCCAGTCTTAAATAATCTCCAATTTAGAGCTTCAAATTATTGCATGGTGGCTCTTATAATTAAAAGCAAACCAGTTAAGCAAGCACAGGGCCGAAGAGCGTATAAGCGAGTTAATCACCTTAAACTCACACTGAGTTAATCTCTTAATCTCTTTCCTCCCTTCGTTGTGTGCTGGGTTGAAGAGGTGGTGGTCTTTGAGTTCTAGCAGTTAATGCGGTTAAACCTGAAGCTGTGTACTAGTAGCTGGCGGTTCCTCTAACTACTCACGATATGCTTTTACCCCTCTACTTTTAATGCTTCTTGCCCTTTATAACAGTTGCATGTTTCAGCCATTCATGCCTGTATAGTATCTTGGGTTTTCTTAGTTGTTTACAAGCCTCTTGAAGTCTTGTCTCCACCGTATCAACTTCAACGTATCAAACACTTGAGTGCTGTCGCTGCACAGTAGGTACGACCTTCTCTTTCTCATGCCTCTGTGTGCAAACTAGAAGCTTCCGCTAACCATTATTTAAATGTCTTCTCCACTGCAAGAACCTGTTCATAGCCTCCCCCTGTACGTACTTGTTATCAATGACGAGGAAATGTGCCGTTTTGATGCATCCCATAATATACTGCCGCCATAATTGTCACTAATCTAATGGCACCTCTGTGGCTGGACTTCTCTAGAGTGCTGTGTCTTGGCGTTTGGTGGTCTTGGTCCTTCCAGCCTGTACAGGGTCTTGGCAGTGATGGTCCTCGGGGGTTTCCGGGCATGCTCGGGGTTCAGTGCCTCTGCCTGGGACCTCTGCATTTATAACCTCCATTTCCTGATCTCCTCTTTTTTTTTTTTTTTTAANTTATGAAGGCATGCCTGCTGTCTGATCTCTCCTGAGCTGAGGTGGTAAAGCAGGCTTTGAAACAGTTTGCCTTGGGATACCGTTCCTTTCCCTGGCTTAGGGGAACTCTCTCAATCCAGCCGATTGTTTTGTGGCTCGCAGGTTCTTGAGTTGCATGATTTCTCTGTTGATGAACCCTTCTTAGGCAGGAGCTGCGTTGCGCCTGAAGCTGTCTCCGCTTCCAGCAGATTAGGAAAGCTAAATGCCAATTTGTGTATTATAGTTAGAGCCTGTCTATTAGCTCGCCGTTGCCTTGAGCAGGAGGCCATGCTCTCCCTCTGTGCTTTGGGCTGTCTTTCTGTATTGTGCTCATCTGCACTGACCGCGTTCACCACGCTTAACTCGGTCAAAAGTCATGTTTTCTTTCGCAGGGTTAAAGTTCAATGAGGAAAGGATGTTGGCGCTTGTACGGGGAGGAGGGTAAGACCATGAAGAAGGGAAAATAGCAGATGAATTCTCTATTCCCTCTCTTCTTCTTCCTCCCAGAGTAGTAAAATGTTGGTTTGACTCATCTGTAATGCGTAAGTTCATCCTAATGCAGCCTTTGCTGGGCTCTCCCCTGTGCCAGCTTGCTGCCTAGGCGCACCGGTACTAGTTCTAGCACGAAGGAGGGACACAAAATGCACCCAGGTATGGGGCGGGTGGGATTGTGAGAGCTCTGACTTAGATCGTGTGAAGCTTCCCCTGTTGCTTCTTGAGTCCGGAGTCGGGAAATAACCCCACAAACACAAAAATATTTGTGGGGAAGGGGTTACAGGCAACACTTCTGCTCCTGCCCAGTAGATGTTCTGATTGCTGTGGGATGCTGGAGTTATCACAGATGCTTGAATTTTGGCTGGCAGCAGTGGGGTTTTTTGTTGTCTTTTTTTTATTTTAATTTTTTTATTTTATTTTTTGAGTGGCTGGGGAGAGAACAGCAAATATTTCTAAGGTGACCAAGAGTCAAGTGTTTCAAGCAGAGAGCAAGTAAATAAGTAAATCTAGCAAGAAACGGTCTCCATCAACGTGGAAGGAAACTGCAGGAGCCTATACTGGTAATTCAGCAGCAAACTAGTGTCTTCTGAGCACTTCTGTGCTTTTTGGGAAACGTGTGGCATGTTCCCCTTCTTCCAGCAGCACCGGCCCCGTGTGCAGGATGTGACCCACGCTGCCGAGTGCGGGCAGTTCATGCCTGCCCAGAAGCTGTCAGGAAGTGGCACAAGTACAGTCTGTCAGCACCTGGAGTGTGCTTTATTTCCTTTTTCGGCTTCACCCAGTTTGTTTAAGCAGAAATATTGTCCTAGAACTTGGCTTGCTCGTTGGGGTTTTTTTTTAAACTCCATTTTTAAAAAGCAGGCAAACAAGTTGTGTTTGTGCTCAGATGACCTCGACTGACTTGCAGATCTGGACCAAATTTTAATTAATATGTCGATTTGTTTCCAATGTCATATCTGTGGCTTCTCTGTTTCTTTTTTTTCATTAGATCAAGCCTCAGAGGTACAGGTGACAATGATGCTGACTGAAAGCTGTAAACTCAGAGGACTTCATCACAGGTAAGCTAAGCAGTGTTTATAAGCGAAACTGTATCCATGCCAGCTGAAAAATACTTGTGCTTAAAGCTTCCTAGGGGGAGAAGAAACAATTTTTTTTCAGAATTCAGCAACATTTTGTATGTTTGAAGGCGTTTGTTTTAAGCCGTAAAGAGCTGAAACTAGTTTTGTGTCATTTAAAGTACAGAATTCTAGATACGCTGCTGCTTGCAAGGAGTGCTTATAAGTTTCTTTCTTAGCTGCACAGTCAGTAAAATAAAATAGTAGCAGCCTGTGGGAAAGTGGGGAAAGTATTTGGTTTGGTGTTCCAAGCCTCGCAGTGAAATAGGGGTGGATATTCCTTTTCTATATTCTTAGTTATTCCAGAAAAAGGTGCTGCAGGCGTGTGTTGGTTTACGCTGGTTCTTGCACAGGCTAGTTGTTAAATGTGGTGGGATCTTAGCGATGATGTGAGTAAGTATGTATGCAGGTTGAACATCAGTTTTTACCTAATTTACTAGGCTGCTTTGTATTCATAATTTGCTACATGGCACAGAAAAATACTGTGATTAGGTACCTTTCCACGTGGAGACCAGCCAATGCTTTTTCTCGCGCTCGCACACGTTGTCCTGGTGTGGCATCGTAACATCACTGGTGGGATTTATTCCTTAAGAATTAAGGGCATGGCTTAAGTTTTTTTTAAGTTTTTCAGTTTTTTAAATTGATGCCCCCAACAGCTTGAGTTAGTGGCAATTTTGCAATTTAGATTAAAGGCTGAAATTGGCCTTAAAGATCTTCATTACTGGCAAGGATGCAGGTAAGAAGAAACCTACACTCATAGTCAAGTCCCTAGACTGGTAATTGATCTCTTTTATTGGTGATGTGAAAGAAATGAGAATACTTCAAACAGAATCATTGGTTCTACACTGCATTTAAAATCTGCTTTTCTAAGAATTATTATAGTTAAGACCTTGCCTAAAATACAGGATTGTTTTATTAAGAGGAGAAGCAGCAGGTTCTTGGGAAACATGCTTAAAATTGAAACCAAATGAAGCAACCCCCCTCTCATCATTCAAAATCAGTTCTTGTCCTCCCTTTTGCAAGTCAGACTCTTCAAAAAGTCCAAAAAGCTTTTCTTCTGTACGCTGCCTGTAAAGCTGGGACCTTTATCTCGGTTGAAGGTAGAGCTGCATGGGTATGTAGAGCTCGTGGGTGGGACACCTGACTATCAGACTTCTTCAAGTAAGACCATGAAATAGCAAATCTCCTTTTTAAAAATCATTATAACTCATTGAGACTTCCTAATATCTTTTCAATAGAAGAGCTATTTTTTTAAAAAATTGAAACTATGTACAGTTTGGTTCAAGTTTCTCCAAATTCCTATGTTGATACAGTAGGAAGATGTTTAAGGAATGCAGCATTGGGGTTATCTGAGCCATAAGGAGGAGTAAAACGTGTGATAAAACTCCTGACGTACTTCTGCATTTACAGTGCAATTTCATGTTTAATTGATTCAAAACCAAAAAATTCCACTCAGTCATTTTGAAGTGGATCAAACATGATGTTTTGACTTTTTTTTTAAACCACTCTGTAATGGAGCTATATATTTTATATCTATAATTGCGTTTAAAATGATAATGGTTCCAAGTTGAGGATATATCGCTTCTGAATATAAATGGTAACCTGTGTTCACAGAAATGTATTTCATCACTTTAGGACCAAGTGAAAAAAATTGGAGGGTTCTTCCTAATGGGAAAGTACTCAAATATCTAATTTAAAAAAAGGAAAAAATAAATGTCTAGGGCTTCAGTTATTTGGAGACCTTGTGCCCTGCGATTTGTAAGGCAAGATCAAATACTTTTCTTCAACGTTGAATTACTTTCACTTCAAGTTTTTAAAGTTTGAGAAGATTTTTATCGAGTTTCAGTTTCATAAAATCAGGAATTTCTCTCCCTGTCTTCCAGGAATCTGCTACCTATCACTCACGTCTGTATAGAAGAGGGAGAGAAACCGATGGTGCTGCTGCCGTACATGAACTGGGGGAACCTTAAACTATTCTTGCGACAGTGCAAGCTGGTAGAGGCCAACAATCCTCAGGTACACTCAGAAATCTGTGACTTCTTGCCCCTTAAATTTAGTCTGGGTTTGTCATCTCTGTGTGCGTGCCTTCAAAGAAATAGTTGTGGTATTCACATCTTCTGTTGTGACAATGAAAAATTGGCAAGCAGGTTCCTTAGCAAGTGTTTGTCTTGATTCATACAAGGAAAACATTCTTGGCTGCGTTATCGCGGACCTTCAGGGGGCACGAACCTGAGGTAAACTCTGATGGGGGTAGCAGCTGGTATATCAATACATCTTATAAAAAATAGCAAAAAAATAAAGAAAATGGTATATGGTTGTGGTTTTAAGATAGAATACACAGAGGGAAATTGTGTATGGAGAAATTTCAGATCTACAGATTTTTTTTTTTGGTATAATTAATAGACTGTCCCTTTAATTACTGTAGTTAATTATTTTATAGTATGCATAAAGCGCCTGTGTTAAACTTCTGTGGTGCTGCTGTAGATTCGTATTAAGTAAAATAACTGCATTTCTTTAACTTCAGATACTAAAGGAGGTGATCTCTGATTTTTATTTTGTTTTTTACTGCTGTGGGTGCTCTTTAGCATTTGTAACTTCACTGCGTTTCAGTGGAACTTACTGCATATATATATTATGAGAAGTGAGAAAATATTCCTAGATGAGAACGTATTTTGCATATTTGTAAAAATCAGAGTGAGTGTTTAGTGATGGATATGTGTCTATGTATTAAAACTGTCCCTCTTGTTAGGATTACCTCGTCTTTTCTTCAACTTCCCCTTGGTTTGCCTTCTGTCTTTAGACTAAATGAAGCACAAAATGCAGTCTCGTTTCCCCGAGGTCAGCGTTTGTCCCTGTTATGTAGCAGATTTCAAACTAGCAAGGGCCACCTACCTCTGTTAATTTACAAGTTGTGATAAACCGCTAGGATTTTTAACTTTGATTTTGCTTCTTTTCCTGCTTAATCTGAGTTATGAACCCCTGTGCAACACGCTAATATCCCTTTCCCAGAATTTAAGCAGAAATGGTATTTATAATCTGTATTATCTCAAACAGGAGTTGCCTCTTAGTAACTAGGTATGACTGTACTTAACTATCAAAAACCAGGACATCTGGTGTGCTAGATACTTTTTAAGATGGAGCTTTTCCACAAATACCTGAGGCAAACTCTTGAGTTTTCTGAAATAATACGTGGCTATCGCTCTTAATAACAACCTGTTAACGAAGAAACCTGTTTACTATTGTTTTAATTTAGTCTTTGTTTATTTTAACCCCAGTCTTGCAACTTCATTGTGTCCACCTACACAGTGAAGTTTCTGAAACACTGTAGAAATGGAAGAGCGAACGTTGGGGTATAAATACAAGCAAGGATTTAATTTTTACATGACTGTGAAGTTGTAAAAGTTGATGGAGCCAACAGCCTTTGGTACTAGATAGCAACAAGAATTTTGACTGCTGTTTTGTGCTCTGCTCCCTGAAAACAAGTTGGTTTCCAGAGAAACAAACAAACAAAAAGGTTAATATTTATAATAATAAGTCTAAATAAGTTTTCAACAGTGTCTGTAATAAGCTACTAGAAAGCATCAGCCACCAAAGGTGAGGGAGGGGGCACTAAAATATGACAAAACCACTAACCAAGCAGGCTTGCGGTTTTGCATTGATTGTTCTTCTGTGTTCTTGCAGGCAATTTCCCAGCAGGATCTTGTACATATGGCGATTCAGATTGCCTGTGGAATGAGTTATTTGGCCAGACGGGAGGTCATTCACAAAGACCTGGCTGCTAGAAACTGCGTGTAAGTACTCAATGGGATAGAGTCATCGTGGAGGCAATGTTACAGCAGTAGCTAGGGCTTGGATGGGCTTTCTCCGGTTAACCTCATCTCTACTTCAAAATATACCACTGGTTGGGTTGGTTTTTTTGTTGGTTTTTTTTTTTTTTTTACNAGTTGTTTTCCTCTAAACATAAGACGAACCAGAAAGCATGGCTTTTAAGAAAGCAGAATATCTTCATCTTAAATACTCTTGCTAGGTTTTGTCTATCCTTATTTTTTCAAAGGCTTGAAAAATATTAAAGCTTCCCTTAAACTTTAATAAAAACTTGGAATATCTTTGGCTGTTTACCAGTGGATAGATATTTTTTTTGTATGAAGTTAGTTTTCTTCATTTTTCTTAAAAAAAAATAGCCTAATGGCTTTGATTGCTGGTAGATTTCTTAGTTGTCAAATGATGGATAGATATGAATGTGCTCTGCAGATGATAGGAATGTTGAAGTAGGGTTTGAGACTGTCTTCTGGAGCCCCCAATATAGGAAAGACATGGACCTGTTGGAGTGG
>RSEF01000009.1:4705809-4717236 GCA_003993805.1 Himantopus leucocephalus
TAGTACCAGTCCCAGTACCGACCCCTGAGGAACACCACTTGTCCCTGCCCTCCCTTTAATCCTGACCCATAGGCTCTTGGTCAGCTCCTCACCCAACCCCAGGCAGAGCTGCACACACTCCAGCTAGTCCTTGACATAGAGGGCAACACCCCCTCCTCATCTCCCCTGTCTGTTCTTCCTGAAAAGTCTGTATCCGTCCATTTCAATACTCCAGTCATAGGAGCCATCCCACCATGATGCTGACTAGATCCTAGCCTTGCAGCCGTGCAAATATCTCTAACTCCTCGTTTGTTCCCCATGCTATGTGCATTTTCATAGAGGCATTTTAGTTGGGCCCCTCATGAATCTAGCTCCCTGGATGGAGTGGCTGTTTTTCCTTTAAGCTGCCCTCCAGGTGCTCTCCTGCTGACCTGCAACCCATCTCCATGTTGTGGGCCTCTAGTACTGATCTCAGCATCGTATTGGCAGGACTGGCATGGATTCCGGTTCTCCTCCTCTGGCAACTCTAGTTTAAAGCCCTCTTTACAACGCTGGCAAGCCTCTGACCAAAGACAGTCTTCCCCTTTTCTGACAGGTGGACCCCATCAGGCCCCAGTAGACCAGGTTTCCCAAAGTGAGTCCCATGATCTTAGAAGCCAAACCCCTGGATGTGGCATCAGTCCTGTAGCCAGCTATTGATCTGGCAGACTCGCCTGGCCCTGTCATCCCCCTTCCCTTTGACTGGGAGGACTGATGAAAAATCTCCCTGTGCTCCCGATTCCCAGGGCTTTACAATCATTCTTGATAGTCTTCAGGCTGCTCTGAGATGCATCACTGGTGCCCACATTGAACAGCAGAGGCAGATAACAGTCTGAGGACTGCACGAGGTTTGGTAGCTTCTCAGTTGCATCCCTGATACAAGCCCTTGGCAAGCAGCACACCTCCCTAGCGAGTGCATCAGGCCAGCAAATGGTGCCTCCGTACCTCTCACAAGAAAGCTGCCTACAGCAATCACCCATCACTTTTTCTTAGTTGGACTGGTTGTTATATGTGGAGCAGACTGGGTAGTCCTAGTCAGCTCCAGTACCTCTCCTGATAGAGCAGGTTTTGCCTCTTCACTCTGCAGAGCAGTGAAGTAGTTCTGCAAGGGCACCTTAGCTTTTGGGGGAAACCTCTTCCTCCTGCTGGTCTGTTACAAGCTTCCATTCTGGGTTACTGGCCTCCCTTCCTTCTGGGTGTGCCAGCATGGCAGTTCTTGACTGTTTGGTTGTGAGTTGTGGGTCCACTGCAGGCTGCATCTGTAACCAGCTGTCTGTCTCCTTCTCAGTCCCCTCACCGCCTTCTGCAGCTCAGCCACCCGCTGCAGGAGTTCCTCCACTTGGGCACACCTTTTGCAGGCAGTTGTGCCGCCTGTCCCTGGCCTGGGAGAAAGGTCCAGGCACCTCCTGCAGTCTGAGGTCTGCACTGCAGCCTCTCCCTTCAGTAGTCTGCGTGGAGGCATCGGCCACCGCTGGGGTGGACGGTGCAGAGCCCCGTGCCCGAGCTGCAGCCTTTGCTCTCAGATGAGTGCCCACCATTCTGCCTTGAGGGCCCATCACCCGTGCACGTGGTCACAGGACGGTGCTCGACCAGTGGAACTCTCCCCTCCTCCGAACAGGCGCCCTTCTCGCGCGACCTCCCGCGGGAACTGAACTGCCGCGCGAACTCCCGCGCAACCTGCCGCGCTGCGCTCCGTTTGCCCGTCCCGCCCGCCCGCGCTCCCCAGGGTGCTTTTGGTTTTTTGTTTTTACAGGCAGGGGGTGGTCACCGTTGCTGTGGCAACGCCCCGCTTCGTCACCGCCTCCCGCCGGAGCTGCCGGGTCCCGGCGGGTCGCTCCGCTGCTCCCCCCCCCCCCCCCCCCCCCCCCCNCAGGCCTGCGCGGCGCTGCGATGCGGGCCGGGCCGGCTCCGGAGCAGCACCCCTCGGCGACAATTTCACCATCACCAAAAGCTTAGCAACTTTTTAAAACATGTTTTTACAGTTGAAACACTCAGTTTTTAAGGGGAGGGGTGGTTTTTCCCCAGCCAAACTGGATGTCCAGTAAGAGTCAAAGATTGTTCAAGATGCTGTTTACAGTAACCCCAGAAGCAACTTAAGTGGTACCAGGACACATGAAAGTAATGTTGCTGCAAGCTTGATGTTTTCCTGAGTCTGGCAGGAGGCAGAGAAGGTGTTCCAGGCAAGCAGCCTGATACAAAGAGCCGTTCAGTTTCTACAGTGCAAATACAAAATGCCTTTTCTTTCTACTTTTTAATGCCAACTTTACATGGTGAAGTCATTTGCAAAGTACTACCTACTGTTTGCATCTAAAGTCAAAGGCTTATGGCATAAGGCAAATAGATTTGGGTTGAGAGGAGTACGTAAGAGTGTGCACACGTGAGATGTGGGTGTGTGGAGGTCTAATCTCTTCACCCTCTTGGATGCCAAGATGCATTCTCCATAGTTTAATCCTACCTAAGGGTGGTCTGTTCTCTGCCTTGTGTGTCCCCTGGCATCACACAGCTGACTGACAGATCCACACAAAACCCGCAAGTGCAGTAGATACTGCAAATGAGTAAGGTAAAGACCTGCATGCAGCAGGTGCATGCACCACCCGTGCTGCTTTCTGCCCCTTTTCCTGAGGCTATGCCCACTGTCTCCTCTCATTGTCCTTGGTGGAGTGCCATGGGGGCTTCTCCCTCTGGCCTTGCACAGCGTCATTGCCCTGCTTTGACTATCATGGGGCTGGACCTGTGCTGTCTGAGTGCGTCTCTCCCCAGAGCACAGCACTGTGGGTCTTGGCCCTCTGCTCTTGCAGGGCCCCTTTCAGCCTTCAGCAAGGTGCCATGGTGCCTGGCCCCATGCTCTTGCAGGGGCCCTTTTTCCTAATTAGAGCACCATGGGGCCTCTTTTACTACGGGTTTCAGGACCTGTTTTCCCTTACTTGAGTGCCATGGTGCCTGGCCCTGTGTTCTTGTAAGGCTTCTAAGTCCTTACTCTTGTCTCATGGAGCCTGCCCCACTGGGCTTTGAAGGTTCCCTTCTCCTGACATGAGTACCATTGGGCCTGCCCCTGTGGACCTCTTTCCCCTGGTTTGAGTGCCATGGAGAGGGGCTATGTGATCTTACAGGGCCTCTGTGCTTTGATTTGTCTGCCACAGAGGTGGGCCCTCTGATCTTTCAGATCAGGCTTCTGACAGTTGCCAACTGTGCTTTAAGCATACTAAGCACGTGCAAATCACACCAATGGTCTTTCCTGGATGTTTCTACTCCATCTCCCTCCTCAAAGGAGGAGCAAATTCAGAATTGCATCAGTTTCCTGAGGGCCCCATGCAGTTTTGAAAATCCCCAAAGAGAAAGACTGTAGTGCTGTCTGGGTGCTCATTCCAGCAGTTAACCTCTCTGTGATTTTTTTTTTTTTTTAATATGTACCTCAGAATTTCTCTTGCTGCAACTTGTGGTTATTGCTTCTTGTCCATCCAGTTGTGTCTGCTCTTAGTTCAACACCTGAAGACAACTATAAGATCCTCCTGAGCTTTGTCTTCTCAGGGTTTGACGCGCTCAGGTCCCTTCACCTCTTCTCATATGTCAGGTTCCCTGGTCCTGTGTGTGGCCTCCACTGACTTTTTCTCCAGTTTGCCTCTCTGACTTGACACCAAAATTTATGACAATATGCCATATGTAGCCTCACCGTTGTAGAGCTGATGGCAATAATCGCTTCCCTCATCTTGTCTGCAGTCTTACTAATGCAGCCCGGTATGTGGTTAGTTTTCATTGCTGTAAGGATGCACTGCTGACTGTGCTATGTCAGTAGAACATCTTATGCTCTGCTTAAATCAGCATCTGGCTAATAATATACACACAAAACATATTTTTTGAGGTATGTAAGTATACATGACAATATATGTTTTATTCTGTATTCAGCACCCTTGGGTTACAGACACAAACAGCTTATTTTTACTGTTGTTGCTACAAGAAAACTTGCTAGAGAACAGTTGAATAATTTTAATTATACTATAGAATATTTAAAGGGAATTTAGCTCTCCTTTCAATGGATGATATGCACAAGAAATAGTTTCTCCACTTTAATCATGAGATAGTCTTTAACAAGGGTATCATTATTGCATTATGGTTTCTTCTGTGTTGCTTGTAAAACGCAAACAATCTTTATGGGAATTTCTCACAAGGACTGACGTCTGTGGGAACCACAGTCTGTGCTAACACACAAATAAGTATGTCCGATTTAGGTCTCACTAAGTCTCCCTCCAAATTATTGTGCAGCCTGAACTTCCCACAGGACAGAGGAAGATTGAGAAAGAAGGTTTTTATCCCCAAGACACAAAGCAGGAATTCAATGTGGGGACATTTAGACGTTTCCAGTGATACCTGGGAAGTGGGGAAACCAACTGTCATGTCCATCTCTGGTTACCAAACCCCTCCTGCTTATGCCATTGAACAGCAGATCTAAATTTAACTCACTAATTATCCTGCCTCAGAGTAGGAGATCATGTTTCCACAGCACATGGAAACTGAAACAAATAAGTAAGATGGTGATTATTATGGTGATTGTGAGCAGACAAGTAGCAGACTGCTTTATGCACAGGCAGCTGATAATTAAGTCTTGCATACATTTGATTTCTCTGGCACTAGAGGTCCATTAATGTGAAAAAACAATCTTCCAACAAGAATGTTTTTTCCCATTACTATAGTTTCTCAACTTAATCTCCACATCAAACTCCTTACCAGTGTTCACAGCTAAAGGCAAGCATGGAAGAGCAAAAGGGGGACTTCTTTTTGTTTTGAAAATATCTACCCCTTAATTTAAATCCTTTCCTACATCCCTCTCTACTGATGTTCCTTTAAAATCCAGTATATGAAAACCTCACCACATTCCATGGCAAAACTGATAAGTTCTACCCTGTTTACCAAAGCCTGTTCAAGAGGATGTGTGAACTGGTAGCTTTAATGCATAAAAAGCAATTTAAAGGACATTGTCCTGACAGGAACATGGTTTTGCTTTAGCGTGCTTCCATAAATCAGCCCAGCATGAAAGAGGTCTAAGAATGCCTTTGAGAAAAACCTTTCCTAGCTTGGAGGATCTGATGTAGAGAAAGGACATAGAAAATGCACTAAGAGCCAGAAGCACTGTCGTGAACTCCCAGACAAAAAGTCTGTTCTGTTCACAAGGAATATTTGTCTCAATTTTGATGCTGTTCTTTTCTGTGTAGATGGTTCATAGTAAGCATTTTCTTAAGATTTTTTTTTTCTCTTGCAGTCGCTTACATGTGAGGGTTTTTTGGTGGTGGTGTTGGTTTGGCTTTTTTAAACAAAACATACTTATTTCGTTTCTCCTCAAATGATTCCAGGAAAGTGATTCACCATGTGAGACAGCTCAGAATAGCTTTCCACACAAGTTCAGTATTTCTGTGTTTCAACTGCAGCAGTTTTTGGGGTGGATGGTTTTCCCCATTGTTCAAATGTATGCTATGATGATCTTTACGGTGTGGTGACTGCTATGTGCTACACCCTTATCACAGCAAGTACTTATTCTGAGAGTGAATAGCTCTTACTATTGAGGTCATATACTGTAGTCACAAGATCATTACACAGAAGCCACTAACAAATTGGAAAATTTATTTTTTTTTCATGTAATCTTGCAAAAGTACTTAATAATTTCAGTTTGGGTAAAGATTCTTGCTGATGCATTCACAACACATCTGTTCTAATTCTTTTCTGAACGTCCTACCTGTGACTCTGTAGTTTTGATTCATGGTGGTGGAGAGAACTAAACAGTGCCTAGAAATCCATAAAAACCTTCCTTGAAAACTGCACTTCGTCTGGCTAAAACTGGCCACCCAAAAATTAAAACATGAGAAAGTCTAGTAGCTAATGATCATTAGGTTGCACGCTTAAAGCAGATGAACAAGATCAGAAGTTTCCTACAAAACCTCCAGAGCCATCTAAGGCTGATTTAAATTACTTTCTTCTCCACTGAGTTTGGGAATGAGGTTAACAGTAAGTTAACTTAAGGGATCATTTCAATACACAGCAGAGAAAACGATCAATGAATCACTTGAAATTTATAATGCATAATTATGCATTATGCTTTTTTATTGTTTCAAATGATTAATGAAACTGATGTAATATCACTGATTTTGGGGAAGAAGTAGGGGACGGGGACACATAGCCGTTTAGGTGTCATCTAACCCACTGCTCCTGACATTTCTTCATTTTTCCATCTTGTGTGGCTCAGTAGTGCCAAATATAAGAGATTTTTAAGCCTTCTCCTCCCATTTTATAGGTAAAGCAAAGATAAGTTAGTGCTCAGGAATCACAAAGCTCTGATAATAGTATGGAGTGTAAAAAAGGCTATATAAAAGCAACAATCCTGTCTTGAAAGATGGCTTTAAGTAAAATGCAGTAGATTATACATAAAGTTCATACTTACACAGACAAAAAACAGTTTTGTGAAAACCAGCTACTAACTGAGACAGAAGTCCTGAGAGAAAGCTGTTTGGGATCAGGTCACTAAGGACTGTCATAACAAACACACACACAATGAAGCTGAATTAAGGTCACCCAGCCAAGTTTAATTCTGACATTTGATATGTCTCAAATGATCAATTTAGCATTTAAAAGTGCTAA
This sequence comes from Himantopus leucocephalus, assembly GCA_003993805.1. NCBI lineage: Eukaryota > Metazoa > Chordata > Aves > Charadriiformes > Recurvirostridae > Himantopus > Himantopus leucocephalus. Next base: position 4,712,452 of record RSEF01000009.1, read on the forward strand.
ACCAAAATAAGAATAGTGTTTCTGAATTGCATCACTGTTTAAAAGTGCTAAACCAAAATAAGAATAGTGTTTCTGAATTGCATCACTGTAATTGTCTCCTCTCGTTGATCGCTGGCAGGATTCCAGGCTTCCAGTCTGTTTAAGAGAGACTAACAACTACTGAGTGTCTCAGTACACTGTTTAAGGGCATCCATATAGGAGCAATCTATGTCTACAGAGAAGCAACATTTGAGAATTAGTTTTGCAAGGGTCAGAAGACAAAGTGTTTGTGATGAACCAGAAAGATCTGAAATCAGTTTCAAAACAGAGGCAACAACTCTAAGATGAAAAAGAGAAGTTATTTTAGTGTAAACACGATATAAATTGTACCAAGCAAAGCTCTATGACATATGCCATAGCTAATCAACTAAATGACTGAAGAGTCTCCCTAAACAACATGCATTTAAAGATCAATCTATAGCACCCACAGAGGAAAGAAAGAATCAGGCTGCAAGAAGGAACAAAATCAAACTAATGAGATATTTAGTAGTGAAACTAATGAGATATTTAGTAGTGTGATTGATTTTATGCCCTGAGATTTCTTCAAATCATCTATGTCTACAATGTAGCAGTAACAATTTCTATATCCAACAGAAGTTGCCCTATTTAGCTTCAGTCCAGGATATATCACCTTCTCTGTGAACCTATTCACAATTAGCACAATGGAAGGGCCAGCCATCTCAATCAGCAAGCCTCCAAATAACTGGGTTTGCCATCACTCTTCCTATGCATTACACACATTTCTGATGTCTATAATGCATTCTGATGTCAGCTGCAACTGTTTCTTTTTACCAATAGGGAGGTTCACTACTACATACTCAGTTTTGTGTCTTTAGGTGAGTCTCCAGTGAGTGCCTGTGTATCAGGGATTTGATACTGAAATGATCCATTCTTTACCCTCTGAGAAAATGCATGCAAATGAAAAAGTGTGCTTTGTACTCTGCTGCAGATAACTTGCTCATCAAAGACAAGTCCACTCCAGATCTGACATCAATGAACCAGTTAAGCAGTGAAGGGTAATGAAAGTGCTATGAGAAGAAGTTCTAGGTGTTATATACACTGAACAAACATATTTGTTGTCTGAAGCATTTTATCCATGCACCCCTGCCCCCACCAATATGATTGCAAAGCCTGCTTCAGGGTAGGAAAATTCTGTCATAACAAGAGGTCTCCAAAGCCTCCAGTTATCACTGCATTTGTGTAAACTGTGTTAATCCTGTCTACAGCAGTACAGGATCTCTTGCACCACTCCTGGTCACAGTCAACTGTCTGCCTTTAGAGTAAGAGAGGGAAGCAAAATGTCCCACAGCAAATGAGGCAGGTGAGCTAACTAGCTGAAAAACTACCATAACACCTTTCCAGTTTTCATTTCAACAATTCTTAGTCCTAGAAATACATACTGAGAAGCAATAAGACACATGGCATTTGAAGAAACAGTGTTCTCTCACCGATGAAATTTCCTGAAACATCGCCTGTCTTCTGTGGTATGTGTAGCATTCTGGCAACTTAGATGTAGAGTGTGGAATGCTCATAATAAAGAAGAGAACTGACATGTAAGAAGATTCTGTCTGTAAATGAAGACCTGCTTACTCATCCTTTGTCTCTCAAGAGGAAGTGGAGAAGATAACCTACCACAGTTGCGTTTTCTTCCCATATATGTCACGTACTTCAGAATGGTTTACTAGCTGGCCTAAGCTATGCAAATGAGGGAAAATTATTTTAACAGACTTTTCCACCCTTAAAATGTTGAAAATACTCTACCTACAAAATGTGTACAGAGCTATAAACAAACACAGGAACTTTCTCAAGAGTAAAGAAGCAACAACTTCCTCCCTGCTCCCCCCACTGAACGTGATTTTAAAAAGGGTCTATGTACTTTTCTGATAAGAAAAAGTATATTATTTAATATTTTTCAGCCATCCCTCGTACCATTTGATTTTGTGATGTCTTACTGAAGTCTTAGCAATACGGAGTGCTATTCACTCTGATTCAAGTTTATTGGGTGATGAAATCTCTGCCAATACTAAAAAATACCCAGCTCTCATTCTCTACTGCTTTGATGCCTGACTTTAGTGACCCACATTTCCAAGCACTTTGCATCTTCCAGGACAGTCTTTTCTGCCTTGCCTCATACTTCTGTTCTTCTTGTTCACATACCATTCTCATTTTTGTTTGGGTTTTTTTTTTCAGAGACCCAGAATAAACTTTCTCCAGATTGAAATGAACTTACAATCACAATAACACAAATGTCACAAGGTCTTTGGTATTAGAAATTCCTAGAAACACAGAACCAAAGTTCATGACCAGCTTTCTGTATTAGGTTAAATTTAGTATTAATTCTAAAAGCAGTGATATCATACCACATAGCTGCTAACATTAAAAGATAAACTTTCAGCATACTCGCATGTTTTCTGCTATTCATAGCATATTGACTGCTATTCAAAAGGATTTTGGGAGCAAGAATTAATTGCTTCCGTTGCTAATCACTTGGCTTTAATTGAATGAGAAAATCAAGATCAAGCATGAGTAATCATGGATACCAGCTCACTTAGTATGTTTACATAAGGGAGGTTTTTATCCAACAAAAGGTGAAAGGATAGTAAGGGTATAGAGGGCTATATGGATGAGAAAAGTATTCTGGCTGTAACTTACAGAATACAAAAGAGAGTGGCATTTTAAACAGTGAGATGGTTGTTACTAAAATACTGTCCAAGCAGGATAACTGGATGTAAGAGAGATGGAGAAAACATGTGAGGCTGAGTAAGAGCTGAAGTTCAAGAACTTTTAGTGAAAGAAAGCAAACAGGGAAAAGAAGAAGATTATACGCAACCTGTTACCTCTACAGTCCAAGAATCTTCTTATGGAGGATGATATCTTTAAAAAAATTACATGACATGGTACATAGCTATTTACAAATACATAAAATGGAAAGCACAATGGAAGTATGAAGCAACATGTCAGTGCCTTCTCTTAGAAATGTGCATAGACAACCTAGTTGCAGTCTGATTGTGGTAACCTCATGACTATAAAGTCCAGCCTAAGCTTCACATGTTGAAATTTTTGTAGGCACCTGATATTAATTTGAATCAAGTCTCAAAACCTCAGTTTTCCACCCAGTCACACATGGCACAGAACAAACAACGTTTCACATGCTCTTGAGTGTCTTCGGAAACTATTAATTAACTATGTGTCAAATTTTAACAGAACTGGCTGAAAATTAGCTCACGACAGGTTTCCTATGTTTTCTTTAATTGTTTTTCTCATTTCCAGCAAACCTACTCAAAGCAGAGGTGTTCAGAGATCAGGTGTTCAGATCCTTTTTCCCACAGCAGTTGCTCTCAAATGAGGTGACAGTTTAATCAAGCAGCTTCAGTGAGCTTGGAGAATGCGAAGTACTGGGACAGGATATGATATAAACTGTTATTTTTTGACTAAGTTTAGTTTCACTAGGAAGTTCCTGATAAGCTCCAGTTATTAGCTGATAACAAGAGAAAAGCTCTTGGCTAGAACCATTTGTTACTGTTACCTGTACAGCAGAGCAATAGCCATCCTCATCCTGCCACCTGAGAAACTCCTTTTGAGTCCAATCTGCATTTGTACTCCACACAGTTGGGCAGCTGTAAAAATAATTGTATGCACGTTCTGAGACCTCTGTGTTTTCAGTGAAGGAAGCATTAAAGCAAACAAACACGAAAGCCAGCTGTGCTGCTGCTCTGGGCTGATTTGCTTGATTCAGTGATTCTGGCAGAAAATTGTATCTCAGCTTGGTAAAAGAAGACTGCCTGAAGACAGAATTTTCCTCGCATTTTCTGTCCACTTTCCCTCCCGCACAGAGGAATAGGCTGGTAGCTTGGTTATCTCGTGTTTCCTTGTAATTGAACTGCAGCCATTAGACCACAGCCTGGAGATAGGTTGAGTGACAGTCCTTCAGAGCATACGGGGAGGTTTGAAGAGCAGACGGTCACAAGAAGAATGAATATGCAAGAACAGAAAGCACTGGAGAACATTACGATTAAAGCCAATTTGGCCAGGAAATCCTGAGAAATCCACTCATGACCATTAAGGAGTCAGTTTCCTAGAGGACAGAATGTAAAACATTACTTTCAAAAATACCAGATTCCTCTCTGGCAGGAAGTTATTGAAGTGCTACCTAGAAATAATAGGCAAGATAGCACCCTGGAAACAAGAGCATCACCAGCCAGAGTTTCAGTTCCCCTGAGATTAATCTCCCACTTGCCTGCCTAAGCTCAGTTGCATGCAAATTTATAAAGAGAAACAATAATTCAGATTTGCTAGAGTTGGAGGAGAAAAAGTCCTGATCACCTGTGCATCATCAGCCTAGAAAGCTGAGCTCCTCTGAGATCAGTAGCAGCACCATCACAGGCTGAGATACTTCCCCATTCTTGCAGGACATGCCAACATTGTAAAACCAAATGCAAAGCAGTCTGTAATGATACTCATTCTGTCCTCATCCTTGTTTATAAGTATATGTGCCTATATAAATGTATATATAAATATGTATAACTATACGCACATGCGTATACATACACACACATATATACACACACACACACGTATATTAATAGATGATCCTCAGCGTTTTGGCACTGTGATATAGAAATGGATTGGCTTTACAATGTGTGAATGAGTGAATGAGTACCCAGACATAGCTGCTTTTCGGTCAGCTCAAGGACTGCTGTAACAGAGAATGGGAAACAAAATCCTGTGATTTAGAGAGCACAACAG
>RSEF01000009.1:4717246-4735910 GCA_003993805.1 Himantopus leucocephalus
TTAAGGTCTCTTCCAACCCAAACCATTCTGTGATTCTATGAAATCAGCCTGGGGTGAAAATGGTACGCACATTGTATGTACTTCACAGGGCAGCATATGCTGCGCTGAGTGCATTGTAGTAGTTGCATATAAGATGCCTGTCTTGCAAGATCTGGTCAAGTCTGATACGTATGTGCAGTGACACTTAACCACTGTGGCCTTGAGGTGGGTTAGGGCTGTGCTGCGCTTCAAACTGCTCTGCTCAATCAGCATGAGCTGCGGGAACGGTAAACTACGTCAGCTATGTCTCCTCTGCTCCCAGATGAGTGTGCACACATCAGGAGAGCCTGAGAAGTGGTTTAGTGTGGTGTTAAGGTATAGGTACAACTCTCAATTTTGGAAATTCTGCTTTCATTTAAACCCGCTTCACCCACAGGGGATAAAGCGAAGTTAGGCATTTTGCTGATAGCAGAGCTACCTGGAGTAGATGCCTTGCAGGTGTTTATTGTACCTAAGATTGCAGATAGCTTTCATGCTGGCATTTTTCTTCATTGTTGCACGTGATGTATCTTAGCTCCACAGGCTTTTAGGAGAGCTCTTGAGGAGCAGATCACTCAGAAGACTGAAAATATAGACTTTCTGGAAGGAGAATGTTGTCGGTAGCCTCTACTCTACCGAAAAGTCTCAGTTTGGATTGATCAATACCTGTTACCTGAATACGAATACACCCCCTCTTACCAAGGTCCGGTATGGCACCGTGTTTCATGCTGGAGAGGCATCAAGAGCATGTCGATGATAAGTCCTCAGGCTTACAAGCTCCAGTGGCAGACTAGGATGGAGGCGTGTTTTGCATTGACAAGAAGAGGATGACTGAAGAGTGGCTGTTTTGGCTGTACTAAACACATCAAATAGCCTTTGTTTAATCTTTTTTTCCCCGTGCCTGACTTCGAATGGGATGTAACAGCGTCTGGCAGAGAGGTACAACCTGTGGACTTGATGCGTAGAGAAGATGTTTTGTATGTGGGAGAGCCGGGAGATAGGAGCTAAAGAAGAAAGAAACAGATGAGCGAGCCCGAATCAAATTTCTGGGCAAAATCGCAGGGTAGAAGTAGACGAGTCCTCTCTGCACCCAACCCTCTAGAGCACGTTAGCTCCTTGCTGTGGGTTCTCTGTAAAATGATGTCACTGGAGACCTGAGCAAGAGCCATTTCACTTGGAGCGCTGATGTTGAAACTGTGCGGGAGGTGTTGTGGAGAGGGCTGGGGAAACAGCTCTCAGTAACTCTCTTGATGGGCTTAGAGACAAAAATGAGTAAGCCACGTGGGATGAGGGTGGATTTTGGAAATTATAGTCCTCCTGTATTAAGGAAAAGTGAAGGGAGAGGCTTAGTAGGGCAGTAAAGGAAACAGTATGAGAGCGACCTTTGGGAAGAGCTACATGGAGCGTGACTGGTAGGTAAGTCAAGGAGGGAAAAGAATGGAAAGCTGTGGTTACAGGAAAGAGAGGAAATGAGGAAGATTGTGGCTTCCAGGGTGTTTTTTTTTTTCTCTTGGGGTGGTGGTGATGGTGGGTGAAAAAGGTAGGCAAGAAGAGGGAAAAGGCAAGAGGTGTTGAGCATTAAGTGCAGGGTGTCATGGAACTCCCTATGGAGGCAGAGGTCAGGGTTGGCTGGGAGAACTTACGATGGAGTAGGGCTCCAGAGTGAAGGAGGGGATCAAATCATGGAGAGGAAAAAAAAAAAAACCAAGAGAGAAGGCTGAGAGCAGGGAATTCATCACCAGTGGTGGGCTGGGGCCTGTGAAGGTGCTAAATAAGGGATATGGAGGGCACCTGGAAAGCAACACAAAGAGGATGGCTCCTCCATGGGCAGTTTTTCTGTGTAACTCAGGAGATGCTTTGGAGGATCAAAGCACTCTTCTTGGCTGTCTCGGCCAGCGTTCACATTCAGGTTGTCCTCAGTTTCCCACTGCCACTGGCTCCAGGTTTTCAGCAAAGGGTGTGTGTGGCACAGCAAAAGGAGGTGAAGATGGTGCTGTAGAGGTGACCTTGTTTTATTGAAGCTTAATTTATTTTTTGCTTGAGTTTGGCACTAAGAATCGGCACCCCACCTCAAAGCGTTTGTCTGACGGCCTTTGCGTGAGGATTTGCGAGGAGGTTTTCAACTCTGGAAAGAAGCGTGTGTGGCGTGCTCCAAGCTGTGTGCACGTAACGTGCTTGAGTCAGCTGGTGCTTTGCAGAAGGAAGTGGAAATATTGCCGAGACTGTGGAATTTGTGTAAGGCTATTGAGTTTTGAGCGTTTTTGTGGTAGCTGGATGGATGGGAATCCTTTTGAAGAAAAGGAGAATTTTAAAAAAAAAAAAAAAAAGAAAAAAAGTGATATGAGTGCATCAACTGTGAGTATATTCCTCACAGGTAGATCAGATTTGGCTGTCTTCTGCAGTTCAGTCCCAAAGTCCCATGATGCCAGCTTACCTTTGAAAGTGGGCAAATACACGCGCCGCGTACAAATACAAATACCACTGTTAAAAAAAACCCCAAAACCTCACTTGACATGAAGGAGAGTGAAGGTGCATGAAGAGTGTTCCCGCCAGCCTCGCTGTAGCGTTCGGGGAAGCGGCCCTTGGTGTGTTCTCTAGCTAACAAGTGGTGTATTTTTTTTTCAGCGTGGCACGTGGCTTGTAGTGGAAACGGTCGGTGACCCACAGGTTGTGCGCGTTCAAGGCTGTGTAAACTCAGGTTAAGAAATCTCTGTTTGAGAGGTGAACTCCTCATGGTGTTGGTGGATTGTTATGGCGGGATGAGAGGTGAGTCCAGCCCTAGCCTTTGATCTCAGCAGAGGAATTTTAGTGAGAAGCCCTTGGAAGAAATAAAAGAAATGTGATTAAAATCAGAAAAAGGGCAGGCTGCTGAGAACTGATGCGAATGAGGTTCGATCCAAATAGCTTACCGGAGCCGCGGAGTGCCTGATAAGGAACCCATCTGGCAGCTGAAATCTGCTTCTGGTGGGGGAGTGAGGCTTTTACGCCCTTGCACATCCAGGTTCTTACAGCCAGATAAGGACATTCCTGCAGTCGTTTGTGTGCTCCATGGGGTGATGCTCTTGGGTAATTGCTGCTTCCTCCCTGGTAAGGATGTAGAGAATGGATCTTCTCTCTGGGGCGCCGCCTTGCAAATAGTGGATTGAAATGGCATTAGGGGGGGGAGTATTTTGGGGCTGGAGATAACATGTTTTATTTCTGATGGCTCATCTCTGTTTCTCTAAGGAGTGGACCTTGCCTGTCCTGACCTCTAGCTGTATCTTGCCTTGGAGCAACATCTCGCGTATAGTGTAGCAAAGCGCTTGCCAAGTATCGCCTATTTGATAAAAAGAAGAGGCTTGTATTACCGTGCAGTAGCTCTGTACCAGAAGGCAAGGTTTGACTGTCAGATTCAGTGTTTTTTGGGGTCAGTTATTGGCCTGATTGAGGCCGAGTGTACTAGGCTTAGGACTCGGGGAAAGCGTGGTATGTGTTCTCGTGTGCTGACTTCTGTTGGTGTCGTGCTGCACCAGCTCAATTCTCCTTGGATTGCCCTGTCCCGCGTGTGAGCCATCTGCTGTCAACGCTTCCCTTGGCTGGAAAAGGCAATAACGTTCGTTCCGTCTCCTTCCTTTCATGGCACAGAAGCCGTTCTCCATCGCATAAATAAGTGTGGCTCACTGACTCAAGCACCAGCTCTTGCTCCAAGTCCGATGCTCCACACAGCAGATCCCTTTCTCGGGGCTGCAGGGCAGCTGAAGCAGCCAGACGTGTCAGCTTTACAAAAGCTTCAAATCAAAACATTTTTCCACCAAGAAACCCAAGAAATATGCAAAGTTAAACAAAATAACTACCCTGAGTGTATTTCTGATTCAGCTGTTGGCTTCTGTGCATTCCTAGGGTGGGAGAGGCTGGATGCATCAAATAACCCCTGTCTCCTTCTCTCCCTCCCTCCTGCCCCCCAACTGCTTCTTCAGCTCCATCTTGTCTGGAGGCTCTGCTTCTACCTTGTTTTCTCCTGCTCAAACGAGATGTGCTTCATTTTAGTTTATTCTAGCTCTTTTTTTTTTTTTTTTTTTNTTTTTTTTTTTTTTTTTTTGTGCTTAGTAAGTTTTAGATCAGCCTCTTGTGTTGTCTCCTGTTGTCTTACCACCCCCTGAGCCTTTGCCCTGATGAGCAGGGTTATCTCTGGGGGTGACCCTCCAGGAGCCAAGGACTCTTCCCGTGCCTTGCATCCATGCCAAGCCAAAACGGACAAACCAACATTGCCTGCGAGCAATCGCCCAGCTCAAGAACTTGGGCTCGTTAGGGAGACAAGATTAATCTTGCTGGAACCGTGGCTTATAAGAGAAGGCCCTGTGTGGCACAGTTCATGTCAACCTGTAGATGACAATGAAAACAGCTCGGACTTAGGTCCGGATGTATGTGGTGGCTCCACATCACCCTGCCTGGTGGAAGTCACTTGGGCTGCAGCCATGTGCCCTGTACCCCATCCTGTCTTCCAGCAGGAGAGCTTGCTTCTGATGGACTCCTCCTTGCTTGCGGACACAAGAATGGCTCCCCTTCCTCCTCAGGTACCCTCTTCAGGCCATGGCGAAGGTCCCTTTGCATTTTTTGTGGCCGCTTGGCGTGCCAAGGCGGGGGTTCTCTCTGATCCAGCAGGCTGAGAACCGCAGAAGCGGGGCGTTGTGCACCTTGCATGGGAGAGACCTGCAGCCCAGTCCGGCCACTCAGGGATCATCTCCTGGAGTTGTCAAACACCTTCAAATGTAGCATTTTTGGTATTATATTCTTTTTTTTAACAGATTTCTGTGCAGGTCCCAGGCTTGCTTGCCCAACATGAGCTGATTGCTCTCCAAGGGTGAGGGTTAGGGGTGAAGGTTAGGGGAGGTGGCTCCAATATGTTTGTGATGCTTCAGCCTCTGGAAGAGACTTGGAGAAGGCTGGAAGCTGAAGCCGCAGATGCTAAGTGCATTTCTGCCGCGGAGCTCGGGTGAAAGCAAGTAGGAATCTCTTCTGCACGTGCTTGAGATGTGATAGCCTGCACAGAATGCAACTCGAGTTCTGTAGCTAATGTGTAAAACCTGTCTTGGAGCTTACCTGGTCCTAGAGGTCCTGCTTAGGGCTGCTTAGACCCTCTGTGTCCCGCACCCCTGTCCGGGCAGCCTCGGGTCTAACGCTGCTGTGAGCACTTCTTGCTTCCTCAAGCCCCCTTCCCCACAGAGGAGCAGGCTGGCCCTCAGCTATGGCCTTCCCCTCAACCAAAATGGAGCTGAGCTGGTGAGGCTTCAAATAAAAGTGTCCTCCAAGCTTTGTTTTTGAGCTAAGAGAAGCCCGCGGATAGGGAAAACGCTGTGCTGGGGATGATTCATGCTCTAGGAGGAAAAAATAAACGAATTCTGTCCTCAGCGTGATGCAAATAGGCCAGACGTTGGCAACGCCTCCCCTAGGAAATTCTGAAGAACAGCCGGAATAATAGCGTTTGATTGAAAGAGGGCTTGAAGGAATAGGGAAGTGGACTGACTAAACTTGTCTTTGCAGAAATGTCAGGTGGCTTAAGGGTAAGCCTGGAGGTGGGGAAGACGGCAAGCTGGCTTGGAGTGAGGGTATTGACGCGATGGGCATGAGGAGGATGGTACATGAGCAGCGAGGTAGTCAAATAGCAGGTGAGAACAGGTACGTTGACCTGACAGGAGGCTTCAGTCTTTTGTGTCTGCTAAATGTCATGTTTGGAGTTTCTCTTTTTGATGCATAAGCGGCTGTTTTCATGGTGTCCAACCACCAGAAAGGAAATAATTCAGCTCAGTCCTGGAAAGATGCGCAGATGCAGATAAGCAGAAAAACCAACCCACAAAAAAATCCCACAACCAAAAAAAAAAAAAACAAACAACCAAACCCAAACTAAACCAGCATTTAATTTTAAAAAGGGGAACTGTGTGAAAACCAAAGCAGTTCAAGGAGGGGGTAAAAAAAAAAAAAGGATGTCAAAAGGGTAACGTTCTCTGAGGTTCCGCTTGCAGGACTTCATTCCTGGTTTGAGTGCTGGCCAGGGGGCTAAAATCCAAGTTTTAAACGCCCTCTTTCAGCTGGCGGAGATTTATCTGCCAACAGCTAAAAGCACATAGGAAATATTCCTGAAGTTTAGGGGCAGATGATGCTACTGGGTGGACATTGCTGCTGGAGCGCGGTGAGAAGTCTTCGGTGGTGGCGTGCCGTGACATTCGTGCCCCCGGCAGCGTGGAGGGAGGGAAGAGCGTGGACAGAGGAGCGGCAGAACCAGGAGCATCTGCAGCAGGGAGGTACGGGCAGGAGAGGGGGGCAGGCAGGACCCGGAGGAGAGCGCGGCACCGCTCTGCTGTGAGCGGCAGCCCTTCGTTTTCCCCGCTCGTCTTCGTAAAGCTCGTTTCAGCATGCTCAGGCTGGTCATGTCTGCTTTGTCAAGGCCGAAGGGAAGGTTTTGAAGAAGATTAAATAGTGTTAGTTTTAGTTTCGCTTGCTTTAAAACACCAGTTTTCATTGAAGAGGAGGATTTTGAGACGGAACAAAGTGCCAGCAGCTGATGGACAGGCTGTTCCCTGCGTTGCAATATTCAGGCTTCCGAGCAGCGGCAGCAATCACTAAGGGCAAGGTTGTGTAAAAATGAATTTTATTTTTATTTTACATAATAAAGAAGAGTCAAAGAGCCAAAGTCCAAGGGCAGAGCTGACATAGCAAAGCTCATCCGCAATAAAATTGCTGCTCGGGGAAGGGGGACAGCAGAGATCTCCATGTCTGCTATAGGCAAGAGGGCAGAGGTGGGGGGGGGGAAATTAGCTAACCTGTGATATGGAGATCTGGGTTCCTTTCGGTGCTCTGCTGCACGCTTCTCCTGCTGTGTTAAATAGCTCACTCAAACGCTTGAGACCTTGGTTACCCCTTCAGAAAGCGCCGGCCGGTGTCACAGGGATGTGGTGAGAAGGAAAAATAGAAGAAAACTGGTAGTTGCTCCTGGCTTCTGATCAGGGGGAGTTGTCAGTTAGTTGAGTAGTGCAGGGCAAATAAAACATAGAATCATAGCATGGTTTGGGTTGGAAGGGACACTGAAGATCATCTCTTTCTAATCCCCTGCCCTGGGGGACAGGGACACCTCCCACCAGCCCAGGTTGCTCCAAGCCCCGTCCAACCTGGCCTTGAACACCTCCAGGGATGGGGCAGCCACAGCTTCTCAGGGCAACCTGCCCCAGGGGCTCACCACCCTCAGAGTGAAGAATTTCTTCCTAATACTTAATCTGTATCTCCCCTTTTCTAGTTTGAAGCCATTCCCCCTCATCCTATCGCTCCCCTCCCTGATCCAGAGTCCCCCCCAGCTCTCCTGTAGTCCCTTTAGGCACTGGAAGGGGCTCTGAGGTCTCCCCGGAGCCTTCTCTTCTCCAGACTGAACACCCCCATCTCTCCCAGCCTGTCCTCCCAGCAGAGGGGCTCCAGCCCTCGCAGCATCTCGGTGGCCTCCTCTGGACCCACTGATGTGAAGAGGGAACTCCTGACAACTTCTTTCGGGCTAGTGGGAGGGGGGAAAACCCGTACTGCATCTCCAAGCTGCCCTGCCATGGGGTGCCATCATAAATTAACCACCTAATCCTGCCTCCGAAACAAAGGAATGGGTTATTAAAGGGCCTGAGGAGATGGCGACCATTGGCCTGATGAAACCCACTGAAAAATTTGCTGGTAAATCTATTTTCATCCGAGCTCGTCCTCTCTCCAGGCAGGATGCTGCTGGCAGCTGGGTTATGGGTCCAGCTGATTTCAGAAAATGCCACTTGGAGCCTCTATGATGGCAGCACCTTGGGTGTGAATCGAGGCTGTCTCCATCAAAAAGAAAAAAAAAAAAGGTGCTTTTAGTGTCATTATGCCTGGCAGAAATCCCGGCCGCTTGTAGCCGCTGTTCTTAGGGGCCAAGTTAAACTTCAGGCTACTTCAGGTCAGTCACCTTTCCTCCTTCTGTGTTATTTTAGGTGGGGATATCTTGGTCCTATCTGCAGAGAGTGTTGCGAGCTTTGTTTTGGCAGTGTTGGGATGTAACAAAGAATGTGGGTTCTGGGAAAAACTGCGAATTCCAGCTCTGCTCAGCGTTTGGGGAAAACAATATTGTTGTACGTCAGAGCCAATTTGGGGTTTCTGCAGGGAGTTCTTGCGCCTCGGGGAATCTGCAGCGAATGTGTGCCTGACTCCTCCGTGCTGGTGGAGCTTGGGATGATGTTGGCTGCTTCCCAGTCTCTCTGGTGCCAACGTTGCAGAAGGTCTGACTGCGCACGCAGCTTGAGTCTCGGCTTTTCGGTTGCCATCTCCGAAGGCTCTCTCGGCCAGCAAAGGCGTACTTGGGAGCAACCTGAATACTTCTTCCTAGAAACAGGAGGACTTCCCCGGGTCGGAACGAACCGCCCTCGTGTTAATGTCGCAGATCTTAGGACGGGTGCTCACATAGGCTAGGGCAGTCTCTGGAGCTGACTTCTCCTTCCAGTTGGGGCGGTGGACCTCCAGTGCGGATTATGGGCTTGCAGAAGAGATGCTCAGTGGTGTATCTTCTGCGTGAACGCGGATTTTAATTCGCTGGTGGGGCTGTGTGTTTTCCACCCCTCCCAGTGGGGGGTTAGTTATGCCAGCTCACCTTTTCAGCTGCTTTGATGTTTTCCCCGGGATTTCTTGCCTTTTATTGTTTGGCTTTAGTGAGCAAATTTGTATCAACCCTACCAGGATAGGCAAGGAGTCCAGGCAGAAAAGTCAGCTAAGTCTTTCGGGAGAACTCAGTGACAAAAATTCACCCTTCCACTCTGACCTATTGCGGTTTCGATATTAGTCTTGGGCGAATGTTGAAGTTCAGGCTGTTGTTCTGCTCCTTGTTTTCAACTTAACTTACCAAATACGATCCCATTCCCTTGTACGTTTAAAAAAATAACTGTCAAATTGTTTCGGGACAGCCGTACTGGGGCAGATCAAGGGTCCTGGTCTCCTGCCCAGCCCTGGTCAAAGCAGATGCACGGAGAGGAGGAAGAGCAGGGCAGGCTTGTGGAAACACATCCTTTTGAGTCCTTGCAGCCTCCAGCCCTCTCCAGCTCGAATGATTTTCCAAGCCAAATGATGCTTCTAAGACATGGATTTATCTTGTCCTGTCTTCCCTTGAAACCCTGTGGGTGTTGAGCATCCCCAGCGCCCTGCAGCGAGGAGCTCCGCGGCTCAGCTGTTGAGTGAGGAACCATCTCTTTACTTTTTTGGGGGGTGTTTTTTGGGTTTTTTTGGCTCCGGACCTGCCTTCTCACCTCCTTTGATGCGCTGGGGCGGCTGTACGGGAGGAGGCAGTGAACACAGTCCCTTCTGGAGTGTGAAGAGCGCTGGGTGTCCCCTGTAAGTCACCCGTTTCAAAAGGACCAGGGGGCCGTAAATGCGCGAAGGGCATCTCATCACGAGCAATTATCTATACTGGAAAGCTTAAGTATGACTCCTGAACAAGGTTGTTTTTTTTTAAAAAAAAAAAAAAAAAAAGGACACTTTAAAAAATAATAATAATCAAAAGCTTAATGACCTTGGTTGTATATGCAGATTTTCTTACAAGAAGGGACTTGCGGATATTGTCTCCGAGTCTATAGAAACACATAACTCTTTCAAAGCTCCTTTGTTCCTTTGGGATAGCAAGAGCCATTCTGGGTGTGTTTCTCTAATCTTGAAATCTGTGAGCTTTAAGGAAAAAAAAATAAAATACTGAAGTTAATTAAAAGAATTTTTACACGTGTTCTTAGGCGGCGCTTCTGAGCGCAGTACCGGACTACGCGGCTGGCTACAGGATCCCCAGTTTCTGTCCTTACGGAGCAGTCCCTAAAAAAAACAGCAGAAATCATTTACCATTATCCCCTCCTTAAATCTCTGCTTGATTTGGCCCAGAGCGGTTTGAAACTCCGGCGTTCAGCTTTTTTAGTGGATTAACATCCTATTTCTCAGCGCGTCTGCTCCGTAGACGCTGGCTCCCGGAGGGGAAATTTGGAGCCATAGGAAGGAGAGGTGGGTGGGAGAGCGCATTAAGCAGTCATCCCTCCCACGAATAGATTTCCTCTTCGCAAGTCGTTGATGAGACGCCGCGGAGTTGCAGGAAGCTTGAGTGNTTTTTTTTTTTTTTTTTTATCTTGTTCCCGTGTCCTGGCAAAGTTCATCTGACATTAATTGGCGTTCAGGCTTGCGTTTTCCTCCGGCTCCCTGTAGCAGAAGCTGTTCCTTGCTCTGCCGGCATGGGTGAAGATGTGTCTCCGGCTGACCTGGTGGTTGGTCCCCTGTAGTTTAGCGATTGGTGTGGAGCAGCTGTACGGCTTGTCCTGCGCCCGGTGCAGGTTGTGCCGGCCAAAAGTCCATGGCTGGGCTGTCTCCAAAGCTGAGACGTGGCTGGTACGTTCAGACCACCTCCTCCATGTTCATCCTGGCTGTGCTGGCCCAGGTAGACCCCCACTGCCCGTTCCTCAGCCAGGAACATCTCTTTTTACCGCTCTAAAAGTCAGTTTGGACTTCTTTCATCTGACGGAGGTGCCTGGCGGGCCTCTGTGGCTCAGAAACCGGAGGGTTTCCTGGCTCTCCTGTCCCTGTGTGGTCAGGTCGCCCCAGCTGGACTGGGGTTGCTGCCTGTGACAGGCCACCACGGCATCGGCGTGAGCTCTGCAGAGCTCACAGGGCAGCGACAAAGCAGAAAACTGCCAAATGATGCTTTTCCAGCATTTCTTCACGCCTGCTTTCTTAAAAATCCCAAGGTCCGGAGCCCTGTCCTGATGTGACCATCTCATCAAGGTACCACACCAAGCTTCTAGCCCTGAAGAGCCGACAGCTGGGAGGCAAATGGGCTCGAATAGGGGAGGCATCTTAATTTCACCCTGGCGTAAAAAGCCTTACGCTTCCCCCCCCCCGCCCCATGTTGGAGAAGTGTTTTCAGTCACGCGTGGAGTTAGGTACCGGTAACGCGTAAATCCTTTCGCGTCGCCCCGGTTGCTCGGACAGCATTAGCATGGGAAATCAGGAAATTGTCGCTGCTCAGTGTTCAACTGCAAAAATACTGTCGTCTTTTGATACCGTTTTGGAGGAAGTGGTTTTAAGCGTTGATTAATTGCTCAGACTTCATTTTTTTTGGGGGGGTCTTGAACACTTTAGTTTCCCAATCTGAAGTTTTCAGTCTTTCCCCATACAAGACCTTTACTCGGGTCACCGGCTCTGCTCAGCTGCTGCGTCCGTCTGTCGCTGCAAAACCCTTCGCAGCCTTCCCAGGAGCTGCCAGGCGCAACTCAAAGGCCGCAGGGGCAGTGCCTATGTGTCCTCTCGCCTGCGGCAGAAGATGCTCATCCTTGGTGGCTGTGTGTCCTGGCAGGGGGAGGATTTCTGCTGCCAGGACAGGCTTGGAGCGACTTTTATGGACCCGCTCCTTTGGGAAATCCACCCCTAGAGTGCTTCAGGCTTGCTGTGCCGCTACCACGCGGCGAGGGCCGAGCTGAGCACGGGGGAAAGGGATGCGCTGCAGCAGCTCGCCGGCCATCGCTGCGCTTTGTAGAGCGAAGCCCGTGATCCCCAGCTGTGCCTGGGGCCGCGGGCAGGCGATGCTCCAAGTGGTCCCTAAAGGTAAATGAGGAGGGGAAAAAGCTGGACGAGGTTCCCCCTTTCTCCCACCCCACGGTGAAAGCACGTTACCCAGCAAAGGGGCACAGCGAGGAGGTGGCACGCGCGGCCCCCGGCTGCGAATCCTGCTGGGCCGGCGGGAGGTGGCGCAGAGCGATGTCTCTTCTCCCTCACTCTGGGAATCCTCTGCAAGGTTTGGCCGTGAGCATCCTGCCCGCCGCCGGATTTACTTCGTCAGGGATCTTTAGGGTGAATCGTTTTGTAATTGAGCCATTGAAATGCTTTTTGCTTGTGTGGGACCTTGGTTTTCCCTCACCCCAAAGAGATCCAAAATTTTCCAAGCCCTTCAGCTGCCCTCTGAGGAGGGTGGTAGGCAGGAGCAGGGGATGCCCAAGTCCTCGGGTACCTCGTGCTCCCCTGAGGAGCACTTTTGCCCTGCTTGGGCTGCATCCTGGTCCCGCTGCGGAGGTTTTAGTGCCACCAAAGGCACGTGAACTTGCTTGACGTCTTCAAAATTTGCAGTTTCTGCCAAGCAGCCATCCCTTTTGGGTGGCACGTGCCAGCCCGGCAGGCTCCAGCCCTGCAAAGCCTCGTGTCCTCGCTTGTTTAAACAAAGGCAGGTGGTTGGTGAAGGAAGCGCTAGCGCTGCTCAGAGTCAGTCTAAAGAAAATAAAGGGATGGGAGCCGTAACCTTTATGGTAAGGGCCTCCAGAAATGAAAAGGGCTTACTCGCCAGTCTGAAACTTGGGCAGGTCCCGGAGAGAGGTCGGAGGAGCTGGCGTGACCCATGGGGCAGGTCCACCACGCCCTGAGGATGGTGCCGCGTGCCCTGGCCAAACAACGCGCCACCTACGTGGCAGCATCCGAGATAACAGCCAGGAGGACGGTCACGACCGGGAGCGGAGCTTGGCTTACGTTACCCTCTGTTTGCCCCCAGCAGAGGTGTGGGAGTCCCCAGAGGTGACATGGCTTTGCTTCCTCAGTGTCCCCCCCAGGCTCCCAGCATAGCACTGGGTAACCTGTCCCTGCTGCTGCGTCCAGGGCTGCTCCAGGACAAGAGCAGTAAGGATGTAGCAGCACCTTCTGCGTGACAGGTCCTGGACCATCTTGTACATCTCCTCGTGGCTGGCTGAGAGCTGGGAACGCAACCTGAGAAACCTCCGAGAGAGAAAGAGGAGGGGGCAGTGGGACAGCCTGCAAGGAGACAGCACAGCAGTCCCCGCCACCGAGCAGAGAGGTCATCAGCTTTCCCTCTGGCAGGGGGATGCTCCCACCCAGCAGCATCGAGGACAGTCAGATTTGGGCTAGCGAGAGCCGGCAGATGTCGACTCCATCGCCCGGTCAGGCCCAGGGGACCTCCCCGACGTGTCACGGAGAGCACAAGATGCCGTCCTCTCCTGGCGTCCCTCTGGGAGGGAGATGGGGCTCGCGTCAGCAGGGTGGTTTCACTCTGCGCTCAAGGATAAGGGAGAGCTGGGGAACATCCTCCCCATTTAATTGTTTGGTGACCGTTTCTTTTATTTGCTGAGGAAGATAAGTCTAGCCTGAGCTCACCTGCGTGGAGACATCGCTGTGCACGTGGGGTTTCTACGGACTGCGCAGAGGACATCAGTCTGTTGCGCAACTCCCGGGGGAATGAAAACAAACTGTGTTCCTTCCTCTTTCCTTCACCCCTGTCTGTACCATTTAGTGGAAACGCTGATTAATTTTTTTATTTTTTTTTTCTCCCCCCCGAAGTCCGCGTTAGCACGGACTTTCGGTTAAGCTTTTTCCTGGAAAGCTGAGCCTGCGGAAGAGAAGGAGTGGTCAGTGAAGGCTTGAGCTCTGCACAGGTGCTTCAGAGGAGGTGGCAGTGGTATGTACTGACCAGGTCTCCCGGGGCCAGCAGGAAACCTTCAGCCTGGAAGGTGGAGGAAAACTTGGATGAGAACAAAACTCTTGTAGATGTGTTGGTTGTTTTTTTTTTTTAAAGTTAGCAAACCCAGTGGGGAACGCACGAGGGAAGCGCGGAGTTGGTCCTGGAAGAAGTTCAGATAGCACCGAGGACGCGGGCAGGGAGGGTTGGGGAGCACCAACCGTCTTGACCCGAGTGACGGGGCGCCAGGGTTTCCTTGGGCGTCTGCCACCTGTCTGCACCGCGCCCCGGGATGGAGCCTGGTGTTTGCTGAAGTGCTGTGTCAGGACGGGTCATCGGGTCCCTCCCTGCACCGTCTTGATGCAGGGAGGATCTCCATCCAAGGAGGCCCGTGGGCATGAAAAGCCCTCTCGGCTGCGGGTGCTGATGGTGGAAGACAGTCCCCTGGGGTGCTGAGGACCTTGCGGTGACCCAAAGCCCAGCCAGGAGGGCAGGAGCTGGGCTTTGCATGGTGGCTCGGTGGGCACAGCGGGTCCTACCTGCAGCTCTGCCTTGGCGATGGGTTGGCATGTTCATTAAGTCTGTCTTTGAAAAATGTCACCCTGGGCTTTTGGTGGCAGCTGCTGCTCTTCCCTGCGCTGGACATGTCATGGTCTGCAGGCCTGGTGGTTCCACATCTTTTTTTTTTTTTNCTTTTTTTTTTTTTTTCTGTTATATATCTGTTATGGGGCCCCTCCTCATGGCCCTGTTGAGTTTTCTCACTTGTGGCCAATTCTGGCAGCTGCATGTCTTGCCGTGCTGCTGGTGGTGGCGTCATTACTCTGCGTCTCATCAGTGGCCATCTGCTGCCGGTGGACCAGCACCCCAGAAGATGCGTCGTGCTCCTTTGCGCTACTTCTGTGGCTGAAGGGCGAGCTGGCAGCTATAGCTGTGGTGGCAGCTCTGCTCCTCTGCCGTTTCCACCCCCCTCGGCTTTGGTGGTGGCTGGCAGCCCTGGTGACGTTCCTGCAGAGAGGAGGGCCTGGCTGTTGACTCATGGCATTGTCCATCCCTGTTGCCATCCTGGGGGGAAGCCTGATGGGACAGATCAGCTCTGATGAAGTAACGTCAGCACGACTGAGGCCCTGGGAGAGGAGCAGCACAGCACCAAGCGGTTAAAGAAGTTGAGATTGAATACAGACGCTTTAAGTTGGTCATCTCAGCAAAGCCCTCAGGATGTTCCTGGCACAGGCTGGAAACATCTTGGCTGAGAAGCACAGGACCAAAACCCATGGTGTTGAAACTGCCATCTTGATGAGCTGCAAACCAACCGTGTCGGAGCCCTTTCTGCAGGGAGGGTGGTGACAGCCGCGCTGGGGGAGCGGAGCTGGCAGAGGTTTGGTCACCTGCCTGCCTCTGTGCACTGCGATGCCACGGGCCGCCGCGTGTCGGGGTGCAAAAGCCGCCTGACCTATTGGTGCACACTGAGCCTGATGTGTCTGGGGTGCAGCAGAGCTTCTTGCAAGGCCACCTGTGTGGGAGTCACTCCAGCTGACACTTGCAAAGCATGTTTCTGGATGACGGGTCTACCAGGATGCGTTCCAGAGGGCAAATACAGGGGATTTGGGTTGGTGGGGTTTTTTTTTCTTCTTGTTGGCATTGATGTGAAGCATTTAAGGTGTCTCATCAGCCATGGGCAGATACTCCAGGCAGGTGGGTGAGATGCGGTCGTGGTTGTCTGGATTTTGGGTTGCATGTTCCATCTGAGCCTCTCTGGTCAGACCTTTCTCCTTGAGTGGTTGCCTTCAGCCCAGCCTCTCCTAACGTGAGTCGTGTTGGATGCCCTTGCTTGATGAAAATAGAACAATGACCTCAAGGGTTTTCCTTTGAGAGTGTCTTGAGGGAGAACAAATGGGAAGGACTTGAACAGGCCATCTGCTCCCCTCCCATCCGGCTGTGCTGGGCCAGGCCCTGTGATAAGGTTGGGTGAAAGGCAAAGCATGCCAGGAGGTTTGGCTTGAAGGGCGTGAGAAGGTGCAGCATACAGGGTAGTGGCCTCTTGCATCCCACCAGACCAGGGACTGGTCTTGGGGAGCAGAAGTCAATGGAGCCTGTGAGAAACTTCTCTCCCTCCAAGCCTGCTGCCCCTGGAGCAGTTCCTCCCCTGAGCACCTCTGCCTTCTGCTCTTGGTGGACCTCCTGAAGCCCACCCCAGCTGGACTGGGCTGTAGGGCAGAGACTCCAGCAAATGTGGCTAGTTTGGATTGGCCCTGACCTTTCCATACCTGTCCTGGTCCCTGGAGCTGGGGAAGGCAAGCCTGAGAGAGGGAGGCATCCCCCAAGACCCATAGATCAGCTGAGGCAACTCGTGGAGACCAGCAAGCCACCGTCTGATGGCTCCTCCAAGCTGCGTGCCTCGTTAAACCCTGAGGTGTGAGGGCACTGTGGCGTTCAGGGTTGCTTCTTGAAGAGCACGTCCTCCTTCCTAAGAGCTTGGGGTCTTCGGGGTGGGATACTCTGGGTTTGGTCCAGCTGAGAGCTGCTACGGGCTCCGTCCCCGCCGCCCTTCCCTCCTCCTCCTTGGGGAAGCACGGGCCAGCCTGCGTCACTCTGCCATGTCACCACCATTAGTGGCAGGACCTCATCAAAGGGTGTTCCCATGGGCAGCGTGAGTTACGGGAGCCCTGCCCAGCACAAGCAAGGAGACACAGCAGCCTGGCTCTCCTGCTGCTGGCCCAGGGACCTGGGGGTCCAGAGCCTGGAGCGTAGGGACGGGGCAGGACCTGGACACTGGCTGTCCATGTCCATGGGTGTGCTATCCATGTCCATGGGTGTGCTGTGCTTGTCCCCAGGCAGCAATGTGTGGGTCAGCCAGGTCCTTTTCTCCTGCATCTGGTGAGGCGCAGCTCATCAGAGCACCTCCTGTGCTGCAGACGCACCAAGCTGGGAGATCTTCCCCGCAAGCAGGGCACCAGCCCAGCAGGATTTGTAGTTTGTGCTGGAACTGTCAAATCCTTGTGCGTTCATATCTCTGGGCGTTGTAGATTGTATTTCTTTAACCTCAGGTGCCCTTCTGGGTTTGCTTGTTTGGTGAGGAGTTAAGGTCAGGAGGAAGGCTGGTGCTCTGCTCTTTGGTTCGGGTTCAGCTTTGGTTCCCAGAATGTTTCTGCACATCCTCTGTTCCCGGCCACCGAGGACTCCCAGCCAGGTCCAGGTCAAGCCCAGCCTGGGAGCCGAGTGGTGAGGAAAGGGGTTGCCATAGGCAGTGCTGGGTGACCTCTGGGTTTGCAGTTCTCTTTGTTTTGCCAAAAGACAGATCCCGGCAGCCCTACCCCTTGTGCCCGTGGTGGGAACAGGAGAGTTAGCGTGCAAAGCCAGGACCACGGGACAGTCAAGCACAACAACTAGGAGCACCTCCCATCTCCTTTTCAAGGTTGCGGGGCTGCTCCCCAAAGCCGGTGGCAGCCCGGCCGTGTCCCATGCCTCCCCTGACGCCCAGGCTCTTGCTGCAGGTCCTGCAGATGTCCACCTGCCCCTGGAGAAGCCCCGGTCCAGGCCCCCCCTCCACCCCTAAGGCTGAACATCTCGAGGTCTGGGTGGAGCGAGGACTTGGCTTGGGCTGAGCCGCACCTCTGCAAGAGGCAGCATGTCATCGCCTCTGTCCCTGCGCTGGGCAGAATTTAGGGAGGGATCACGCCCCGGGCCTGTTCCCGGCACTGTACATCTCTTGGCATGCAGGCTAACCTTTGACGTGGGCTGGAGCCACCAGCAGCCAGCGCCGGGGCTCTGCCTCTTCCCAGCCCTCGATTCCCTCCCCCACTGCGGGTGGGGGCAAAGGGGTCCTGCTGGGTGTTGGGGGGGGGGGGACCACCGAACCTCCCCATCGGCTGCCTGGGCATGACTTGGCCCCCGCCGGGGATCAGGTTGGGTCTTGTGTCCAGGTGCAGGCAGCCGGCTTGATGCAATGTGCCTGTTCCTGCTTGGCGGGGGAATGTTGCTCACCTGCCCGGGGAGGCACACGCGCTCGCGTGGCTTGGCACCGCCTGCCAAGCCCTAATCTCCATTGTTTGACAGCTGGCGCGCTGCTGACGTCAATGCCATGGCTCAGGGGGCTTTTTGGGGAGGAATGGGCAAGTCTCCGCACACGTGTGCTTGCAGGCTGAGCAGAAAAACATCGTGCTGAAACCACAGAGGGAGAGGGGGGAGAAGAAGGAGAAGAAGGAGGGAAGGAGGGCACAGCTCCGAGGGACGCTGCTGCTTTGCCTGGGGGAGCTGCTGGCTGACTCACACCCTGGTCGGGCAGCACATCCCTGGTCGGGGTGGGGGGAAAATGCCACCTAACGCGACCAGCTTGCGGGGAAGCGCTGTTGGGTTCCCCTCCCCTGCCCACGCTGAGGGTCCGTGTGTGCTCCGTAAGCATCTCGCCTGCCTTTCTCGTCCCTCCCCAGGTCCCCTCCGGCCCGCTGAGAGCGCTGACACGAGCGGCTGGATGTTGTCTCTGCTGCTGGGTGACTGCTGCTCTCCCCTCGTTCTCGCCTCAAGGCCTGGGGTAGAGGTGTGGGTTTGTCCCTTCCTTTATTATATATCATTAAAGAAGCTGTTCAGCCCTGTCCGGCTCTGGACATCGCTGTCCTGCCTCAAGGGACCATTTCAGGATGCTCCCTGGAAGCCGTGCCCAGGTCACTTTTGGCGTTAGCCAACTTACGCTCGGCTCTGCTGCTTTTCTCCCAGAGGAGAAGTTACGGGAGCAACGCCCTAGGTCTCCTGTGGACTGATCCCCCCTCCGTGCATCAGCAGATGGAAAGGGTGATCCGCGTTGCGCTCACTGCTCCGGGGAAAGCTGATCATCCGTTGTTGGTGCTGGCGGGAATGGTCCAGGTCCAGCTCCTCTGTGCCTGTCTCCCAAAGCCTCGCTGAGCTTTGGGAGCCTGGAAAGGGCTCTCTTGGGGAGTCTTGGCATGGAGACCACGGCTTGCAGGCTGAGCCTGCTTCCACTTGTGACCTTAACGACACATCCTGATGGCAATTGTTCTCTGAGCTGGAAATCCTGTGCTCTCTGCTGCAGGACTTGTGCTCCCGAGCAGTTTGAGGTCTTCGGTCAATGCAATCAACCCTTCCCGCAAGGGAAATGACTCTCGCCCTGCTGCTCGGCGGCAGCCACCTCTCTGGCACAAGTTGCTCCACTCCCTGGGCTTGGCTGCTTGGCAGGGCTAGCTT
>RSEF01000009.1:4735996-4753739 GCA_003993805.1 Himantopus leucocephalus
GGAGACAAAAGAAGAGGAAGCCAGAAGTTACCATAAGTAGCTTCAAAGGGATTTATTTTTTTTTTTTTTCCCTTTCCTGGCTTAGAAAGCAACTTGTTAAAACTGTCCTGGAGCTCAACGTGGGTCATACCTGGGAAGTGGACACCCTGAAAGCCGTTTCAGATCCGTGCGTAGAGCTGAAAGCCCATGGCCGGGAGGGTCACAGGATTCGGTAAATCCACTGCTTTGACTTCTCATAAAACTAANAAAACACATAAGTAGCCATTGGAGCAAATTGAAGTCTTGACTCAGGTTGCCTTTTCGTTGTGTTTGCACCACCGGCGCGGGTCTGTGTTCCTCCCTGACCACGTATTTTTGAGGCCTTGGAAAACTGAAAGTTGGATGATATCCACCAGGCAAGAGTTTTAGCAAAGCGTTTTCAGATCTCCAGGGAAATACATTGACTATTTCTCGGTCTGGAGAAGGGGAAACAACAGAGCTTGTGCCATGGTGAGTTTTTCTGGAGAAAGCTGGATTCCTTGGTGTGATTAGTCAAATACTATGATTCAGCCCTCCCCCAACAAATGAGGCATCCAGAAGTATGCAGGGTGTTTGTCTCGCTTGAAATTCTGGTCTGGAGGGTACGTTTGGGCTGCATAACTCAAGTTTTTCTTCGTAGACGTAAAAACTGCACTTGATTCCCCCCCAAAATCCCTCCTTTGATCACTTTCCTTAAAACAGGGAGGCATTAAGAAAAATAGCCCGTGAGTTCACGGCCCTAAGGCAGCACGAGCCCACAGCATCTTCTTATGTGTCACGTTCCATCTTCTTGCCCAACCCCCGTGCATCATCTGGCATCCGAGGGGTCAGCGCGAAACCAGTACTTTCGAGCTAATATTTGTCTGGATTTTTTAAAACTATCTTGCTGAGGCTGGGTTCGTGCCTCACCTTCCCTGCCCACAAACAAGCAGCGGGGTGACGGTTCCTGGCACGTTCTCGTCGTGGGTACCCGAGGTGGGATAGGCCAGCAGGGTGAGTCCTGGAGATGCTGGAGGACGAAGAGCAGACATTCCTGTTTCCAAACTGGTATGGACATCGCACTCACTCCAAGGCTGTAGCCAGGGGAAAGATGCGGCAGCTGCCCGACCTTGGTTTTGGAGACCCGTGGCCATTCAGAAAGCAGTTTGATGAATATCTCAACATAATTAACCACAAGCGTGCCAGAAGCTTCACTAGAAACTAAACTGGGAGGACTTGCGGGAAGTTACGTGCACATCTTCAGTGAGGCAAGGCTTGAGGGAAGTGAAGTTTTGTGCAGAAATATTAATAAAAGATGCTGCTTTCTTCTACAGACCTGACCTCGCTGCTCTGATGACATCGGTGCTGGTAAGCGCTGTGATTTGATCCATGACTTAAAAAATTTGCGCTCGCCCAAAGCATCAGGGAAGCTGGTAAGGGGAACTGAGCGATCACGTTGAAAAGATGCAGTCAGCCTCACGGCACAGGAGTCAAGGGTGACAGTGGGATCAGGTAGGTGTTTTCAAAACCACACAAGTAAGTGATGGGTTGGTCTGGCTTTCTTTACGTGCTTTTTCCTGGACTTCAGGGCCAAGCTTGTATTTGCATGCTTCGTCTTGGCACGGCAATGACAGCTCGCTCCTCTTTTCCTGGCTGCAGCCTCCATGTTACCCGTGGGGCAACTGTAGAACATCAGTCCAGGTCCTCCAGCCTGTCCCACTCTGTCCCATGCTCCTTTCCAAAGTGCTTCTCTCCACAGACAACCAGGGGCCATGGTGCTTCTTCCCTGGTCTCTCCCCAGCCCCAACACTGCTGCGATTGTCGCTTCCTTCATTAACTTGTGTGGTCTTCTCTTACAGTCATAGAATCATCTGTGTTGGAATAGACCTTTAAGATCATCGAGTCCAACCATCAACTAACACCAACCAACCACCACTAACCCACGTCCCTCAGCACCACATCTGCCCGTCTTCTAAATACCTCCAGGGATGGTGACTCCACCACTGCTCTGGGCAGCCTGTTCCAGTGCTTGACAACCCTTTCGGTGAAGAAATTTTCCTGATATCCATCCTAAACCTCCCCTGGTGCAACCTGAGGCCACTTCCTCTTGTCCTGTTGCTTCTTCCTTGGGAGAAGAGACCGACCCCCCCCCTCACTACCCCCTCCTTTCAGGTAGTTTTAGAGACCAATAAGGTCTCCCCTCAGCCTCCTTTTCTCCAGGCTGAACACCCCCAGTTCCCTCAGCCGCTCCTCATCAGACTTGTGCTCCAGACCCCTCACCAGCTCTGTTGCCCTTTTCTGGACACACTCCAGCACCTCAATGTCTTTCTTGCAGGGAGGGGCCCAAAACGGTGGGGCCTCACCAGTGCCGAGTACAGGGGGATGGACACTGCCCCAGTCCTGCTGGCCACACTATGGCTGATACAGGCCAGGATGAATCCCTGTGAGCCCCGTTGTCCATTAAGAAGTGGGATCTGTGCTTCTGGTTTTCTTTTCGGCTCGTCTTTCAAAAGCCCCTTGAACGTTTCAGGGAGTAAATCACGGCTGGTGCAGCCAGGCTGGGTGGCTGAGGGTGTGCTGGACCTTTCCCTCTCCAAAACACCCCCCAGCGGGGTCTTATCAGGACTTGGCTTTCCCTCCAAGTCACAGTGGCAGATGCCATCTCCCTGGTGGCCAGGGACTATGTGGTCCCAAACCCTTCTTTGAAACGCTGGCTGCCCAAAAACTCTTTGAGATGCCCTCAGCTCCACTCACAAAGGAGCTCCCATTGCTTGCTGGGCCCCAGGAGCCGGGGTGGGATTCAAGGTGCCGGTATGGAGGTTGTTTGCTAGGGCAGGCAAATCGCCGGGCCCAGCGACGTGTGGTGGCTGTCTGAGCCCCACCTGCCTTGGAAGAAGCCTCCTCATCGTGTCTGCAGCCAGTGCTCAGCAGGAGGACCCCCAGCGAGGACCTGGTTCGTGCGGCTCAGGAGAGATGCTGTGCTGGGCATGCGGGGAGGAGCTGTGTCCCTGTTTGTAAATCCAGTCCCATTTAGGAGTTCCTAACAGCTGATGTGTGGTGGAAAAACGTTCTGCTTTGCCAGCTGCTAACAAATGCCCGGTTGGCCGTGGGGACCAGGACCCACAGGTTTAGCAGGTACCGGGGGCAGATCTCCACTGGGAATAAGACGCGGGTTTTGCTTAAGGGCTGCTTAGAGCCCAACGGTGGGCAGAGGTGATGGACAGACCCCGAGAGGAGGTTTGGCTTGAAAATCTTGCCCGAAGCTCATCCAGCAGTCAATAAGCGCAGATATCAACAAGTCGGGCGGTTGAAAGCCCTTGGGGCAGGAATTAGGGAGAGCAACTAGAGGAGGGAAGGAGGCAATGCCCCAAGCTTGTTGGCTCCTTCCCCCTGCGGACACCCTTTGCTTTTTTGCTCCAAGCAATGGTCAAGGAAGACAAGGCTCCGCGTGTGCAGGGCTGTTGCAAAGCCTCCAGAGAACAGGCAAGGAGGAGACCACGAGGAGCTGGCCACGGTTCACGTGGTTTCTACAGCCCAGAGAGGGAGGGTTGTGTTTGGGGTGAGATCAGATGGACAGTAAGCGGCAGTGGCTGCAAGGACAGAGGGACAGGGTGCAGGTGGCCTTGGAGGAAAGGGGACTGGTGTGGCTGGAGACCTCTGGAGAAGGTGGGGCTGCAGCGGGTCCTGCCCCAAACGAGCCGTGTGTGTTGGAGCTGTGGCAACTTGGGGCTTATTTTGATTAGAAACTGCATGTTTTCCATGGAAGGTGGATTGTGAAAAGCCTGAGATATGAGAATCTGTGGGTTTTAGCTCCACTGCTGCTCACCCTAGTGCCGGGGGTCTCGCTGGGCAAGTGCTCTCCGGTGCGCTTTGCCTGCACGCTCCAGCAATTTTACAATATGCAATTCCTTTTTCTCGTTATTTCAGCTCTGGGAAGAGCACGGCTGGTGCCGAGAACCCAGCCCAGCATTTCTCCTCATAGATTCCTCCGTTTTGGGCAGTCCTGGACCATATGCAGGCAGTTTCCCCTCTCCCCTGCCTGAGCTGCCAAGCTTGCCAGCACCGACCCCACCACGCCACGCTTGCCCTTCCCACCTGGAAATCGGGACGTGGTTGCAGAGACATCCCTTCGAACGAGTTGCAAAGGGCTCAGGGATAATTCAGCTGCCCAAAACTGAGTGGATAACCAAAGGGAAGCGATGGAGAAGCATCCCAAGGAGCGAGAAGTGAGGAGGATCTCCCCATCGTTTGCTGCCTGGGCCACCGACCGTTGCCGGTCGCACGCCGGCGTGTCCCCGCTACTGAGCCGGCTGTCGCAGGGAAACAGGAGCAGAGCTTGCGGGATAGCGGAGGAGGAACGTAATGTATATAAACACAGATTCATTGGAAACCAGGCTTCTTAATCTCCCTAATAACTAATAGCTTAGCTCATCCGTTTCTCCAAACCAGGGGCTGACAGCTCCCTGGCCGTTTGCTTCTGAGCCTTACGGCCTTCCCTGTAAACTGACATCATCCCATAAAACTCACTGATTTCTCAAAATGACTCCATTGCGGCTTGCTGTTTGCGTGCCTGCATGGATTTGGAGTTGTTCTAGCAGAGAACGCGTCCTGGGAGGAATCGGCGTACTCTAAAAATACTCCCCTTGACCCCCAAATCCAGCAGCTTTCAGGGGAAAACCAAAAAGTGGGGACAAAGCTGCACCCCTCACTCTACCCACCTCCCCGCCTATTTCCTAAGCCCGTGAAACCGGGTGGGGAAGGGAGTTCCCCGCCCCCAAAAATTCCAGGATCAGGTTGGTTGGGCAGCCTCTTTGGCACGCTGATGTTTGTAAGCAGACGGGGCATGAAAAGCCTGGATGAGAAGCTCCAGCCACCAGAGTAACCGACGTGAAAACCTGCTTCTGGAAAAAGAACTTTCTTCCTGCCTTTTAATAGCCAACTGCAGGGTGTTCCTGGTGGAGCGCAAATATTTTCGACAGGCTAAATAATTATGTTTAATTAGTTTTCATTAAGGTGATGCCAATCCACCCCTCTATTTGGAAACTCGCTTAGCTCCTGCAATGGCTTGAAAACAATGAAGCGGGGAAAATATCCTGCTCGCACCATGCTCATTTCCATCCGCCACGGAAAAGAAAGGGACCACCAGACTCCCTGGACTACACCGCGACTTTCCAGACTTGGCAAGAGAGGATGGAGCGAGTTTAAAATAGCTTGTCTCCGTGATATGTTTTCATTTTCCCTCCCAAAGCAAAAAAAAAAAATAATTAAATAATTTAAAAAGTGCTGGAATTGCTTCCCGTCCCTCGCTTCCCAGAGGCAGCAGCATCACATCCTGTGGGGATGTCTTCTCCTGGGTCAGGTTCCCGCGGTGGCCAGTGGCTGTTGGGGCTACCACCGGTGGCAGAGGCGAGCCCGGAGCAGCAGCACGAAAACATTCCTTATCGCATCCCTGGGCTTCTTCCCGGCCCTGACCTGTTGGGTAAGCGGAGGAAGGACGGGGAGGTGATGCGCCCGCGGTCTGCGGCGCGTGCCAGCACGGATAACAGCCTGGCGCTAGCGGGTTTGCTGCTCTGGCAGGCAAAGCTGAAAGCCGTACGTGAAACGAGCGTTTCAGACAGCAGGGCGTAATTGCCCCCGTGCGCAATGTTTAACTGAAAACACGGTGACACCCCTATCGCTCCATCTCTACGTCAGGGAGTGCACGCCCTTGTGCATCCCCGGTGCCTTCTCCGCTTGCCTGGGGTTGGACCAGCCGGGTATCACACAGACAGGATCAGGCCAAACCAGGTGCAGGATCACGTTTCTGCATGGGGCCACCACTGACCAACACTGGGAGGCAGGACCAGAAAGTGCTGGAGCCCCATGGCACGTAGGGGTGGGAGGTGCCCACCCTGGTCACCGTGCTTGTGGATGGGGTGGTGGATCTGATGGCTTTGAAAGCCATCAGATATCCTGTTGGGGGAGGGCGGGCATCTGTGTTACGCTGTCTGCACACCATCAAGCTGGCACGAACACAACTGTGGTGATAGATCCTTGGTCCTCCCTTGTTCTGCTTCTGGGTCATTGGGTTCCATTTCCATCCTCCCCCCTTGAATCTACAGCACTTGTTTCCAAATTATGTGTGCTCACGCTGTTTTCCTTAAATTCTGCCTTTTTTTGGGGGGGGTGTCTCATTTCCACAACTTTCCATCATGCTGGAGCCCAGCATGTTCCCATTTAACTGGGGAGTTAAACTGGGGGGGGGGGGCAGGCGTGAATCCTCACCAAGGAGCACCCTTCTCACGAGTGTTTATTGCACGTGTGTATTGGTGGCAGAAAATAAACCCCGACGCCCAGATGCGTACCTCCAGCCGCGTTAACCCACCTGGCAGCCTACAGCCAGCTCTGCGGCTGGTCCCGGTCCAAACCCTCTCAGCGATAAGGGGAAAATCCCCAGTCAGACAAACAGAGGAAACCATACTAACATTCCAGCCAGTCTTTCCAAAATATTTTTTGATGAAGGGCGCACACCCTCTGTTTGAGCCCGACGCGTGTCCTGTTTGCCTTTCTTCTTGGACTCCGCAGGCGGCAGGAGAAGGTGGGAGATGTCCCGGCATCACCTGGCCCGAGGAAAAGGGGAATTACTCTGGGAAGCCTTGAAGTAGGACCCCGTGCTGGCACTTTGCTGAGCCCAGAAGGTGCCAGCAGCACAGGTGAGGCTTCCTGGGATAAGAGTTGCGAAAGAGGGTAAAGAAACATCTGAGACTTGGCACTGTGCAGTGGGGAAGGCTCTACTGTAACGAGCTACAGCTCTTCTTTCCCTCTTCTCACCCCGCGTATGTCGGGTTTACTCCGTCTCATAAGATGCTGATGCTTCTGTGAATAGCCGTGTTGTCTGTTAAGCGGAAAGGTTCTCGGTGCTGCAGGGGGAAACGTTGGCACGGGGAACCCATCTGAGATACCTTGTGCTCCTGGCCGGTATGGCAGGAGCAGGAGAGGGGCTGGAGTTGCACAACAACGTACCCTGGCAAAGAATGAGAAATCACTTGCAAAAGGACCTTATCGTGTACAAATACTGGGGGCGTTGAATCGAACCGCGCATAAGGCTCCAGGTGTTATGTCTGTGCTGTCCACGTGTGACACCCGGCAGCGCTTGCAAGGTCAAGCTGGCAACCCATGCACGGCATCCTGCGCACCCCTTAATCTGTCTGCGGCAACCCCGGAGAGCTGTGGCTGCACCAAACTCTCCCTGTTAAGCGTCTTCAGGCTGTCTCAAAGATGGTTGGAACAGCCCACGCTCCAGTGCGACCCCAGCCCAGCACCGCGTGCCCATCAAGGCCATCTTTTCCCTGCAGGAGAGCCCTGCCATGCCCAGGAGCACTCAGGGAGGTGGCCTGGAGGGGAATGACCCCCATGGGTGCAGGTGGGAGAAACGCAGCCCCCAGCTCTCGTGGCTGGTGCCCAGGAGATGCTCTCCTCACCACCGGCACAACCTGCTGCCCTCCATAAGGGATTTGGGTGCCGACGATGAAGTTCCCACATCTGGTTCCTCCGGGAGAGACGTTGGGCTGTCGCTCAGCGCTCGGCGAGTGGCTTAGCCTCTTATCTCTGGCGATGGAGGGCTGCGCTGCGGAACGAGGAGTCCCGGGCCAGCTTCCAGCTGGGGATGCAAACAGCAGGCTGTTTACAGAACGATTTCTCCCGTTTCGGTGCTGCCGGGCTCTCTTGTGAAACATCCTGGCTGAACCAAGCCCGCGCTGATACAGTGAGGGCTGGCGGAGGCAGGGGAAGGCTGTGGGCTGGTTGTCTGGGGAGCAGAGTCCTCTGCAAGAAGGCGAAGACAACCCCAACCCCTGTCCTTTCAACGCCTCTTGGGTTTGATGACCTGTGAGGAAGCTGCTCGGCTTCTTTTATCAGTAATATAATAGTTATTTTCCCAAACATCGGTCTCTCTGGACCATTACAGGATGGACCAGGACGCACCGCTGCCCCGTTGCCACAGGAAAACCCGGTTGCTTTGTCCATCTGGATGGCACCACCTGCAGTACAGGGAAGCTGCTGCCTGTACCCATCATGGATGCTTATTCTATGGGTTGTGTCCCACCAGGCTGTAGCCTTCCCCCTCTTTCTTCCAGAGGTAATGAATTGTTAAAGCCTCTCTGGTTTCTACTCATCCCCAGCCTTGTATTGCACCCTTGGTGTCTCCTCTGGAAGTTTTCCTGGCTGGCGGGACAGGTCAATAACTAGACTGGTTGATGTGCCTGTCCTTGGGTCTTCCCCCACCCCTCGGAGGGGCAGCAGCTCTGCCAAGGCAGGGCATCGAATCCTAACCAAACATTGCATCTCCCAGCCTGCTCCAGCCTTCGGACGACAGTCCTTTCACATCCCGCAGCTCTTTCACAGGGTGATTTCTGCAGCTGCCCCTGCTCGGGGCCTCCACCAGCCCTGAAGGCCATTCTTCTCCTGCATTGGGATCAGGACCTCATGGTGGACATTGCAGGGACGGAGGCAGAGGACCAAGTGTGCGTTTGGAAGGTGTGGGGTTTCGCAGCAGCCCAGGGGCGAGCCAGTGACACTCTGTGTTCTGGCCCTGGGCTCCCCTGCCCCCCCAGGCAGGACTGGGGAAGCAGGTCCTTGGGACCAAGCTGGAGCTCAGTAGGCACCAGGGGGATGGGACCCTGCATGCAGCGGCCGGTTGATGCTCCGTGGACCAGAAACAGCAGATGCTCTCCTCTTCTCTTTCAGCAGGGACGTTAAACTGAGCGTGCACTCCCCACCAGCAATCTCTGCAGGAGTTCATTTTTCTTAATTTGGGTGAGTTAGAAACCCGCTTCATGCTGCTTGGACGGACCAAGTGAGATCCGCGCTGCTCTCTGTGGAAGCAGGTGGGGACTGGCTTACTCTTAATTCTTCGTGGCATCTTCCCCTCCCACCGCCGCTGCTCCCTTTGCGCCCAGACTGAGTTTGAGTCGGCGTTGTTCGTCTGAGAGCAAATCTCCTGGTTGGACTGGGAAAGGCGGTGAGCCTCCAGGTGCCTTTGGCCTTCCGTTGGCATCGGGAGCTGTCGAAGAGGGCAGCTTGGGTCCCTGGAAGACCCCAAATGCATGGGCCTCTGGGGATGGGAGGAGGTAGCCTTACAGCCTGAGTCATGCGAGAGAGGAACTTTTTCTGGGCTCCACCTATTCCAGCTATGTTACAACCCCTGCCTCGCTTGGTCGAGCAGGGGAGACGGCTCAAGCCCAGAGATACCGCCTATAAGCAATGAGTCAGTCATTGTCCAGAGAGTCCCCATGGGACAGACATCATAATATCTTCTTTCCTTGGCTATCTTCTCAGCAACTTCATCCTACAGCTGGCCTGGCTGCTTCTCCTCTTGTTTTGTTTACTTCCTCCTGGCCGTGGAGCACTGTCGCTGGAAGAGGAAGCGTCAATGGTGCCTCTCAGTCTATTCTACCTAAATTTAGACCGCTATTTTTGTCTTTGCAGTCTCATTGTGTCCTGTTTTAAATTAGGAACAAAACGCCACGTGAGGAAAGGTGCCGATGTTTGGTGCCGTGGTGAGATGAGCCATTGCGTGATGAAGACCTCGTGCCAGAACAGCCTCATCCCGCTGTTGGTCATCCTCCCTGTGAAGGACAGGTTTTGGTTTCCTACAGCGGTTCCCCAAAGGAGCAGGGAGGAGGCAGGAGCGGGATGGGTTGACTCGTTTCTCTTCCCAATTGAATGTTTCCAGTCAAGGGGCTCTTTCAGAACAGTGCCGGCACACAGATAACACAGATGGACGCGTTTCAGGAAGCGGTTCCCAGAACTGGCTTGACATTTCTCATTGGTGTGACCTGGACCAACGGCTGTCCTTGCAAAAGAAAGAAAAGCAAAGCCAGGGGTCAAACAACAGGAACAGGCATTGAGGAAATGATCCCTCACTGAAGTTAATGAACTCGCAAGGGTAACATGCTGTTCAGTGTGAGTCAGAGCTTTTCCTTTCGCAGCCCTGAGGGGAGCACGAGGGTGTGGGGTTTCTGGTGTCTCTTGGGTGTCATGGAGGAGGAGGTCTGGGCCGAATGGGTTGAGGACTTCAGTGGTTCCACACTGAAGGAAGGACAGCACTCAGGAAGAGATGGCTTGATAACCCCCAATGACATTGTCCCAAAGGCTGTTGGCGGAGGGCTCAACAGCTGGCCACAAAAAGTGCATTGGCGTCCATGCAGATTTCCATCACTCTTACCAGGCATTGACCAACCCTGCCGGATGGAGCTACTCCTTCTTAACACCAGCTCCATGAGGAAATCATAAGAAAGAAGGGAATTCAATCCTAAATGCCCCTTTGTGCGTGCCTTGGCCTCTGCCATCCCACCCATGCAGCAGTGATGTGTCGTCCTCCCTTCAGGTGAGGAGCTCGAGGGAGTTTCTTCTCTAAAGAACGGCATCTCCTGTACCTCCCCTTTTGTTCAGGGTGCAGGGAAACTATTTAAAATGCCACTTCCAAGGGAAGACAGGTAGCTTGCTCCCTGAGCTGTCAGCTCACTCTTGAAATGATTGACTTTGGGTGATCTTCAGTGGACCACCATTGATCACATCCTTTTTACGCTAGAACATAACCATCTCAACCATGCCTTTTGCTCAAACCAAATGGCAGGTCCTTTACCTACTGTTCAGCCGCAGCTGTCAGATACAGAGTAAGAACACGATGTTCCCGATTCAAAACAATGAATTTTTAAGGTGAGAAAATTCAGCCCCAGGAGGAACACAGTATCTGTCTTGGTCAAAAGAGTTCTTTTAGGTAGGAGTGGTCCATCATGGCTGTCAAAACAATTTACCGTTTTGCCCATAAAGAAAATAAATATTTCTCTCCGTTTTTAGGGTAAAGTTAAGCAGCCATGGCAGAGGCGTACCTGGCTGAGAAGTCAATCAGTCATCTGATGGGATGGCTCTGAAGCGAGCACCAGTGAAGTGTGAAGGCATGCGGCGAGGATCAGCAGAGCTGACAGCTCTTCACCAGATGTGTTTATTTCTTGATGCTCTGCTTCCTTGTTTATGTGTCGATCAATGATCATTACTCTTCTTGGAGCAGCTATAAATAGTCAGGCTTCTCCTCTGACGTTAAATCTAAGCTTGCCTGGTAGTGCTGAAACCCATGGGGTAGAGGACTGGACTTGCGTTGGCTGGACTTGGTCCAAGGATGTGGTGGGTGAGTCACTCCCTCCTCCAGCCCCGCCACGGCAGAGACAGTGGTCCACGACGCACGACATGGCCTGGAAGCAAAACCATTTTCTCCATCAGGCTGTTCTCAGAGGGATGTAAGAGTGTGACTGCACTCACCAGAACTGGTGTGGTTTTCAGGAAAGACTTGGGGCAACTCAGGGGTACTGAGAACTTCAGGTGCTGGCCCAAACCTTGGTCAGAAAAGGCCAACGCAAGCGGGAAAAGAAACCCTGCTGTGTCTTAAATCTCTGGTTCTTCATGAGTGCACTGGGGACAGCAGCATGCCAAGGCTTGAGTCCACCACTCCTGCAAACCCCAGCTCTGATCCTCTCTCCATGGGGTCACACCATGCTTGGAGGTCTGTATCCCACCACTGATGTTCACTTAGAGCGCCCAGGTCAAGAGATGCGGTCGCTAAAGGGAGGGAAGTGCTGGCTGTGTGAACAGGCTGATTTTTGAACCTGTAGCAACAGACCCCAAGTATCTTCTCAGCTTGGAAACCCCTTGGTTTGTCCTGAGGAGAGGAGAGGAGTTTGACTGGGAAAGCTTCTTTTCTTCTTCTATTTAAAAAAAAAAAAAGACAGAAAAAAAAGGCCCATTTTTTTTTCAAACCCACAACTTTTCACCTTCATTTAGAATGGGGAAAAAACCAGAAGTTTCAGAATCATCATCTCGTTGTTGAAAGGAAGCAGAGGCAGATTACTTTGCTCTGAAATGATTGTTTGGGAATGTGAGCTAATCCCGTAGTACTAAAAAAGCCGTGGTCTAAAGGAAATGTTTTGAAATTGTGATAGGGAAATGTTGCAGCCGACCTGAGCTTGAAACTTTCCTCTGTTGATGAAGCTTTTCAAGAACAGGGCTTTTTGTCTGGATTTAGGGTGGGAGTGATTTGAGGTTTCTCAAGCTCTCCAGGTACGAGGAATCAGACTACAGCAAAGCAGGACTCAGATTTCTAAATTCTTATCTTTTACTCTCCCCCCCCCCGCCTCCTTCTTTATGGAAAACCGACGGGATTTTTTTACTCCTGTTCTTTGCAGTGCTCCTCTGGTACCTGCACAAAAATTAAAACAGGATTTCTTCACCTTTAGCAGCCTCACACCGGTGCCCCTGGATGCAGATCTCACAGGGGTTTGCTCCCACGCTTGTCTCCTCCAGCAGCCCGTGGAGGAGATGTAAAGAGGCGGTGTCCTCCTGTCGGGTAGAAATCAAGAGCTTTAAAAACTATTCCTGGGCCTGCTGTTTACCCATTTTATGAATTGAGAGGTCTTGTCACATTTTAGTACCCAGTTTTTTCGTGCTCAGCCCATTTTGATTATAGGGCCGCTATTTATTTCTTCACCTTCCCTCAAGGTCTTATGGCTCCTCTCACAATTCCCCCATGCAGACTAGAACGGAGCTCACCGGATGTCTTGCCCCTCCATTTTCCCCGTTAAAAAGGGTGTTTTCATGAGCTGTGCCCATGGTGACTACTTGGATTGCTCTCCATCACCCTGGACACGATGGCTGGAGGGCTCTCCATCCCTCTTGGTCCATGCTGTGTGTGTTTTGGTTGTCTCCTTGGGTCCCTCCGGCTGAAGCGGGAGCGGCTAGAGGAGGATGGAAACTGTGATGGGATGATTCCCATCAGCAGAAACATAATGTCATTTCCATTGGAAAATATTTCAAGGTGTTTCAGCCTTTCAAGATGAAACAAAATCTTTCCTTGCAAAATGTCAGTTCCAGCCATTGTTCCAGTTTGACTTGCCTGTTCCAAGGAAAACAAATACATTTTGACTTGAAATGGCTAATGCTGATACCAGCTCAAAATCAGCCCTTCCTACCGTACATTCCGAGTTAGGAGAGGATCTCGTTGTGCTCAAAAACCTTCTCGCTGTTTTTATTCCAGCTTCTCCAAACAGAAAGTTTCCAGCACTTTTTGTACGACGGACGTCGCAGCTTTCCATGACGCCCGGGTCTTCTTCTCGGGCTGAAGATGGAGCAGGAGCTGCCAGCAGTGAGGTCCAGTGCATGGGCAAGCCTTCACTGTAATTTTGGGCTTCTAGCTGCTAGATACCAATGCTGGAGCGAACCCCATCGGAAGAGGCACCTTGCAAAGGTATTTTGCATGGGGACATAAAGAGTCTCTCCTGGGAAAGCCTCTCCAGAGGAGGAGAACGAAGAGATCTGAATTGCTCTGGGCATGCAAAAATGGCTCTGTCGGAACCAATTTCCAGTAGAGCTCTACAAAACACATGTCAGCAGGGGCTGGTGGCTGCCAAATCTCAGCGTCTTGCTCAGACTGCCTCTGCCTTGCGTCCAGCGTTGTGGAGAACAGGTTTTATTGGTTTGTTTTTGGTTTGCTGCTTATTGAAATTCAGGCTGTTTTATTTAGTGGGTTGACCCTTACGCAGCGACAGCCAAACCACAGGCGTACACTCTCACAGTATCAGGGAGATTTGGAAGAGTTCGAACCAAACAAGGAGTTTTATGAAACTTCCAAGTAGTTGGGGGGGGGGGGGGGGNGGGGGGGGGGGGGGGGGAATTAGATGATTATGCAACTTTGTTGGCACTCTTGTTGCCATCGTCATTAAATAAGTCAATATATAGTATAATAAAAATATTTTGCTGCATATTAGTGGAGAGTGAACCACTTCCACTGCAAACACATAACATTCCATATTTAACGGTGCCCAGAGCTTCAGGACTTGCAGTGGTATGAGTACAGTCTTGTGGAATAAGATGTGCTGAATTCACTCTCTTTTATCCTCTTTTTGTTGAATTTAACCTTTATTCCAGAGGGAAGTGGACAAGCATCCAAACTGTCCTTACCACAACTTCAGGAGGGATCAAATCGGAGCCATGATCTCTGCACAACATTTCGACTAGCTCCTTTCACGTAATGGGGTAATATTCATTAAAGCTTTTATCTGCTTTACTTACATATTTATTTTTAATTTCCATTCTAATGGTGGCTGCCAGAGCACTCTGAGGTCTTTTAGAGGTGGCAGAACAGCTACATAACTTCATTTCCAAGGAAAAAGGTCAATATATCCGCCAAGCATCAAGCTTGTGAAGATTTCCAGTGGGAT
This sequence comes from Himantopus leucocephalus, assembly GCA_003993805.1. NCBI lineage: Eukaryota > Metazoa > Chordata > Aves > Charadriiformes > Recurvirostridae > Himantopus > Himantopus leucocephalus. Next base: position 4,750,243 of record RSEF01000009.1, read on the forward strand.
GTGACAGATGTGGGCACGTGGGTCTCCCCATCTCTGACACCATGAAGACCATCTCAGCCCGTCTGCCCCTTCCTGGGGCTTTCGTGGGGACTCTGTAGTCCTGTTGAGCCCTTGTCTGTCAAAGAGCAGAGACTCATCACCAGGAGTGAATAAGAAGGTGCCGCATTGCTCATGGAGAGGCATCTCTCACATTGCCTGCCAGACCTTGGCAACAGAAGAAGGAGGATGAAATGTGAGCTCCCTGTCAGCCCTCTCGGCTCTTTTGCTGAGGAGACCGGTGCTTCTGGATTGCACCCAACTGAGAGCAGTTGTTGAGGTGGGTGACGCTGGGACGTCACCTCCTCCTTCCCTATGCTAGCATGTGCCACCTGCCAGCAGCCAGGGGGTGGGATACCCTTCTGGATAGGATGCCTCCTTGAGCTGCTGAAGGTCTGGTTCCATCGCACGTCTTCGCCTCTGCCCTTAGGATGGCATCTCTGTAGACCTGGAATTTCACAAAAACATTTGACTCTACCTTTCTGGGCTGCAGAAGCCTTGCTTAGGGGCACGGCTCCTGAAATATTTACTGCCTGTAAAGTTTATTGGCGGTGGGCAGAGTTAAATTAGACTGTCTCATCGTGATCACTTGAAGCGATTTCAAGGAAATGCAATCCTGCTTTGAATGGCACAGTCAGATCCTTGTCTGCCTCGTTTAATTGCTTTTACTACAGGATACTGATGCTTTAGATTGCAAATCCTTCGAGGCAAGGACTGCCTCTTTGTTCTGGGTTTGCGGAACACATCCTGCAGCGAAGGCCAGGGCTCTGGCCTGACTACAAACGTCGTCGCGATATTTTGCATACTGTACTCAGAAAGTGCCAGGAGGTGGCTGGAGGGTGTGATGGTCATGGGGTCCTCGCCGGCGCAGCCCTGGTGTTCGCAGTGCCCGCATGGCTCCGAATGGCGCGCGTCATCTTCCATCCCTGCGAGTGCTCTTGTTCGTGGTGGGGCAGCGTTTATTGTGCATTGCAAATGTCATGCAAATGACTAGCTGGGGAGGGTGTGGAATAAACCACCTTAATTCCAATCTCCCACCTCCTCCTTTTACCAACCCTCAGAATTTCTTGTCTGGAACGTGTCGAGCAAAAGGCCCCAGAGGTGACGCCTGGGGGCTGGCATCTCCAAAAGCCGTTAGAGAGAAAGGAGGGGTGGAAAAGGTATTGCGGAGACGGGAGAGTTGGCTGGTCCAGCGGGGACCCGCCAAAATAATCCACACATCAGGTCACCTCCGGTTTAACTGAAGACCCTTTGGTATGTTACGGCAGGGATTCCATTGATGGTGAGACTCAAGTGGCCTAATTATAAACAAGACTTACTTAAAGCAGAAAAGGCAGAGGAAAAGAAAGTGGCTGTTTAAGAGATGTGACATAAAGCACCACCGGGGCTCCTTTAAAAGCATTTCCTCCACTCCCTTGTTCACTTATAGCACTCTTAAAGGCGGAGGAGCTTTCTGCTTTCCTCTTAAAAGACTCAGCCTGCCAAAATCCCAGCATCCTAGTTTCCAGGCTCGGCAGTCACCCTCACGGTGCAGCTGCAGCCCTGCAAAGCTTGTCTTCCCGTTTGCTCCTCCAGAACGCACCTTCCTCCTGCTGTTGCCCTGCAAGAGCTTTGACTGGGTTGGCGTACGGGACGGAGAGCACAGCAGAGTTGCTTAACGTATTTATTAATCACCAGCGTAGACAAATATCCTCTGCTTCGGGTTAGCTGGTTGCGGGCAGCCAACCATGGGAGGGATGGTTTAACGCTGACACGCACCTCTGCCATCATCTTCACTATAAATTACCTGCTCTCCCATCCCGCCTTGACCTCACTCCTAATCTCTGGGCACGGCTGGCTTCCCTGCAGGGCTGGTGGTGGCCTCGGCCAGAGGGTAAGCAGTGTCACGTCCCGCTCTGGGGCTTGGCTGCTGCTTGTCCCAAAACCTCCTCTGCACGTGTCTCTCCACCGTGGGGATCGTGGTGCCCCCTCCCCAAGGGCTGGACCACCTCCTCCGGTGCCGGTAAACCACCTTCCCCTCACTCTCCATCCCCAGGAGCGGGTCAGGCTGTGAGCCAAGCAAGCCTGTTCTTCAGGTATGGCTGTGTTACCTCCCTCTGACCAGTGTTTCTGCTCCAGATCAAATATACGTTTGCCGGTAAATTAAACCCAGCCTGCCACGGTCTGTAATTGCCGTTGCAACCACAGGCATTGGCAGGAACCGCTGGCGCGCGCTGCCTGCCCCATCCCCTTCGGTCCTTGTCCCCTGCCGTGCCACATCGCCAGCCCTGGAGAGTAAACGGGGTTTCCGCGGGGTGGGTTTGGCGTGCTGGTCTGCAGCCCCAGGGGCTGGCTCTGGGAACGCAGAGGGGGTTGTTTTTCATCTGCGTTCCCAGAGCAATGTTTGTACTTGCAAGTCTGAAACCCTCCAGGAGCCCCAGGGGCTTCGTGTTTGCTTCCGCAGAGACTTGCGCTGTCCTGGTGTGCAGTGAATAAATTGGGGGTCAGGCGGCTCCAGGAAGTTTGTTTTTTAAGTTGTGCGAGGTTCCCAAGTAAATACAGGGATCACCTTTTGCTCCCTTCCTCATCCTGCTTGCAACAGCACCACCCACAAAGCAGGAGACCCAGCACATCTCGGGTGAAACCCTCTAGGGCTGCTCATTTTATGAGCTGTATGTAGGGTTCTGATCCTGATTTTGTTCCTTCCTCTCTCTTGCAGAGCCTCCCCAGGTCTTCCCAACACTCTGTGACTCTCGAAGTGTCTGTCCATCCTCACATCTCCTCCCATGGCTGATGTCTGCGGCAGGATCTTCATCGCTGCTATGTCCGAAAAGACCAGAAGTTTGCTTGGATCGCATCTCACTCCCTTCTTCTGCTGCGCCGAGGGTCCTGAGGTCCAGTCCCTTCTCCAGCTTCTAGTTTTATGCAACAGCAGAGGATTTCCCAGGCTGGGGGATGCATTCAGGCTGGCTATGAGCTTCCCTGTTATTGCTGGATCACACGAAGCCACCGAAGAGTTTGGAAGACAGCCGAGTCTTCTGGATCCACACCTTTGGATCCAGGGAAACAAATTCTGACCTAGCAGGAACCAGGTTCCTTGGGATGTCTGACCACACAGTTCACATTTTGCCAGCTCCGAGATCACAAAATCACCACAGGTAGGGGTTGGAAAGGACCTCTGGGGACCATTTAGTCTACCCCCCCTGCTAGGGTAGGAAAAGGAGTTCCTTGGCCCACCATTCCCTTGGGGCCAGGGCTGTCTGGGTCCAGACTATGGATGGTGCTTCAAGCAAGTCCGTATGAAATGAAAGCGTGGCCAGCAGGGCGAGGAGGGGGATTCTGCCCCTCTGCTCCACTCTGGGGAGAGGCCCCTGCAGGGCTACCTCCAGCTCTGGGTCCCCCAACACAAGAAGGACACGGACCTGTTGGAGCGGGGCCGGAGGAGGCCACAAAGATGCTGTGAGGGCTGGAGCCCCTCTGCT
>RSEF01000009.1:4754091-4771241 GCA_003993805.1 Himantopus leucocephalus
TTTTTTTTTTTTTTAATTATTTTAAAATACTTCTGGCACTGTGCGGATGCATTCCATTCCAAGAAAAATAAAGGAAAACTGTTCTGACTAAATATAGATCAAAAGACACTTGCGAGCTGCCTCTTGCATCCCCGGCTGAGAGCGTTTTCCTCTCCCAGGCCACCCGGGCTCTTTCGACCACGCTTCTGCCCTGCCCCGTAAAGTCTCTGTATTCCCTCCTCCGCTCCCGGCAAGCTCTGCCTCCGTTCGGCTCGGTTTCTGGCTCGGCTCACAGCCTGGCTCAAGGGAAAGATGCTGTTTTTAGAATACTACAGAGGTTTTCCAGTAGTGAGAGTACGTTGTACATGTTTCATCCCTTCCCTCTGGGGCTTTTAAAGCCCTTTTTCAACTTTTTCTTGCAACGCCCCTTGGAGCAGGTTGAGTGAATTGGCTTTACAGCCGAGTGAATCCAAGGGGCCGACTGGAAGTACTGGATCTCAGGTGGTCTAACCCATCAGGGTTCCCTTTCGGCTGCGGCAGGGCAGCTGCAGGGTTGGCTCTCACGTGCTCTCAGGAGCACCCAGCGAGTCTGTGCGAAGTCGGGCCTGTCTCGTTTCATCATTGTACAACTCCCAATGCAACGGGTCGGTGGGTTGCTCTTGAGGCTTGCAGGAGGGTTGTGGCAGTGCAAATACCAGTGAATGTTATTAACGGTAAAGCAGAGAAAAGATAAAACCAGAGCTCCTTGTCCTCTCTTCTGAACAGTACATCGCTCATTTTGCAAAGCTAAGTTAATCAGGGATCCATCACTGAGCCCTTCAGTAGATCTGTTGCGTGTCAGAGGTGCAGCTGTGTTGGCCAACTTGAGTCTGTGTGCATATGACTCAAATCACTGGCACGGGACGTGATCTCCAGCAGTTACACATCAGCAGGGCACTAACTGGGATGGCACGTTTTTTTTGCCCGCAGGTGTTTGTGCTGTGCCATGGGCTTCTCCAGCTCTCCCAGCTCCTCTACAGCGCCAACTTCAAGAGCAGCCTCACCACTATTGAGAAGCGCTTTGGGCTCTCCAGTCTCTCTTCGGGTTTCATCTCCAGCTTGCACGAGGTAACTGGGTGAGGCGCTTGTGTGGAGGCCCCAAGGGGTGGCCAGAACATGGGGCGGGGGAACCTCCCCAGAATAGGGTCTCAGGGTTGTTCACACCCAGTGCTTCCTTGGCCATGCCTACATGTGCTGGATGAAGCAGCTGTTGCTGTGCACTTGGACACCTCTTCACACTTCACTTCTGCTCTGCCACATGCCAGGAGGTTGAACATAGGGTTATGGGGTGAGGACGTGGCCTTGGAGCGCAGTGGCAGAAAACAGGTTGCTTCAGAGGAGTTGACTCTGCCCTGAGGTGCCATATGTCTCCAGCAGAGACATGACTGGGAGACAGAAAACATGCAATGTGATTCTTCTCTGTTGATCACAGTTCTTAACAGCCTTTGGGAAGAAGAGCATTTTATTACGAGTAGTGCCCACACAACTACAGCTCTGTGAGCGATTTCCCGTAAAAGTATCTGTTTTCATAAGTTTCTCATTGGCATTAGGAATGACCCTGGCCTGAGTCATTCCAAGCTGTCTCTAAAAGGAGACGCCGGCCAGCAGTCTCTCCAAGATTTAGCCCTTGTCTCCAGTGCTCCCAGCTCCTGGTGGCCCTGTGGCAAGGGACTGACTTTCACTGGCATATCGCTGAGCTGGCCGAGGATTTTCTCACAAGCACTTTCTAATCACTCCTCTAGAATAAGTTTTCTAGTTCACATATTGTCATGAGTTATACCTTTTCTGGTAGCTCTTCAAAGCCAACTAGGAAAAGACCTGCTGGCAGAGACTTTCTTTTGATGGCACAGACAAAGAAGTGCTTGGTGGCAGCCCACCTTGCATACAGCTGGTCTTCTCGCGTGGGTTCCTCCACCAAGAGGCTGGGCACTGGGAATCCTCCCCGGGATCCTTGGGGAAATAGATGCCCATGTCTTACCTCAACCAGCATCTACATCTGGGGTTAAAAAGACTGGTTCAAAGCCGATTGAGACCAGTGAAAGGCTTCCTGCTTATTGTGACTAGGTCCAAACCACGCAAAGAAAGACACCCAGTATGGACAGTTGAAACATTGGTAATGATGAATGGGCATAGTTAAGCCCTGCAGAGCATCTCAAAGCTATAACCCATGTGCTCCCATGTGGTGGATAATACCAGAGAACATACTTACGAGAATTAATGCCTGGAGAAGTAATACCAATGCAAAAATCCTGTAGGGCAGTCTGTTACTGCAAGAGTGTAAAGGGAAAAGGATTGGAATAGGATGTGGAGTACTGACTGCGTCCAGCTCTGGAGCCCCCAACATAGGAAAGACATGGACTTGTTGGAGTGGGGCCAGAGGAGCGCCACAAAGATGCTGTGAGGGCTGGAGCCCCTCTGCTGGGAGGACAGGCTGGGAGAGTTGGGGGTGTTCAGCCTGGAGAAGAGAAGGCTCCAGGAAGACCTTCGAGCCCCTTCCAGTGCCTAATGGGGCTCCAGGAGAGCTGGGGAGGGACTTTTTCCAAGGGCATGGAGTGATAGGATGAGGGGGAATGGCTTCAAACTAGAAAAGGGGAGATACAGATTAAGTATTAGGAAGAAACTCTTCGCTCTGAGGGTGGTGAGCCCCTGGCGCAGGTTGCCCCGAGAAGCTGTGGCTGCCCCATCCCTGGAGGTGTTCAAGGCCAGGTTGGACGGGGCTTGGAGCAACCTGGTCTGGTGAGAGGAGGGTGGAACTGGATGATCTTCAAGGTCCCTTCCAACCTAATTCTATGATTCTATGATATGCCATGCTGTTAAAGAATAACAGCTTGCAGGCAACAGATACATCTTTATTTCTCTGCCTTATGAGAGAGATTTCTGTGCTTTACTCAAGTTCTGTGTGAGCTCCCCTGCCTGTCCGGGACCACAATCTTTTTGCATTGATGGCTGCAGCAATTCCAAGAACAGAAACCACAGAGCGACAAACAAGGCAGCCCGTGTAGACATAAACAAAAAGTATTCTTAGCCATACATGCCAAGGTTAAAACAGTGTTTAGCTTGTCCCAAGCTGACAAAACCCATGTAATGGTAATTTTATGGTGTTCGACTATTTGCCCGAGTAAGCTGCATCTTTTCATATCTTTTTAGCCGATCATATCTGCAGTTGCAAATGTCCCGAGTCACAAACATTCGCAATGAGGTGGCCTTTGTAGCCGTGCTTGTGTCTCTTTAGAGTCATGGGAAGGGAGGCAACGCGCTTTGCTTCTCGCTGTGTTTGGGGGAATGACACATCCTATGGGGTGGGCGTGGGTGCTGAAAAAAAGCCCCAGCCAGACCACAGGGAGGTTGTGAAGTCGTCCGTGACAACAAGGGATGCTCATAGGTGACAGAAGCCAAGGGCTTGGCCTGCTTTTGATGAGAAGGGAGCACTGACTAGCTGTGCATGTGCAGGGTGAAGGGCTGTCCCGTTCCTGCTCTTGTGGGGGTCAAGCACCACCTGGAAAGAGAGCTCTCCACCCACCTCGACACAGTCATGGGGGACCAGTGACAGGGTCTTGACTTCCTCCATGACGTCTTCTAATGTTCTTCCCCTTTTGCTGTGCTCTTTCCAGATCGGCAACGTGGTGCTCATCATCTTTGTCAGCTACTTTGGCAGCCGAGTTCACCGCCCGCGGGTGATCGGCATGGGGGGGCTGCTGCTGGCGCTGGGAGCGTTCCTGGTCACCCTGCCCCACTTCCTATCAGACCCCTACGAATACACCACGCTTAGCGCCGGTAAGTGCCTCCACCCTTATTGCCATGAGCTGCCCCAGCACAAATCCATCTCCAATTGCTCTGGGCTGGGTTACCGGTGCCTACCCAAAAAAGAGGGGCCGTATCCAGCACACACGGGATTTAAACGCAGCGTTTGGAGGGAAAGACATAAGACAGAGATTTGCCATTTTAAGCCTGACTTCCACGTGCAATAATTACACGCGGGATCCCTTCTGCCTCTTCCAGGCATGTCGTTCCAACCGCAGTTTCAGGTGCTGAGCTCTGTGGTCATGGTGAGGTACCTGAATTCCCCATAGCTGCTCCTGGAGGCCTCCAGAGGGAGCAGTCTGTTTCAAGTTTAGCAGCCAGGATCTCCCCTCCAGGCTTCCAAGACACCTTTCCCTCCCAGCAGTGCCCAAGGCGCTTGCCATAGGGCTGAGAGCCACGGTCCCACACGGACATACCAACCCAGGAATACTTGTATCTCACATTCAGTGAGAGAGCATAACCTTGCACGTGGATACTATGAAATATACTTGAAAACTAATTGTTTAACTAGCTTAGTGTGTTATTTTGAATATGCTCCTCTCCTGGCTGTGCCCACCCCATCCCTCTTCAGATCTCTAAGCACGCCGCGTCCCTGCCTTCTGCACGGGGAGGGAGTGGTGTCCCTCCAACCTGCCCCTGAGCATCCTGGAAATAGGTTTGCTTTCTGTGGCATCAGAAGAGCACCAGATGCCTGGGATGCAGGAGATGCTGGTGCTGCCGCTGATGCGCCCTGTGATTGTGGACAAATCACTTCACTTCTGGCTAATTTGGGGCACTGGTGCATTTCCTGAATGCAAAGGTTCTACAAGTACCTTGCTACCAAGCCGTCGTGCTTTTCTGAATGATGAGCTGGGTTCATGCTCAAAGCATCTGGAGGAAAAGAAGGTTATCAGAAGTAGTCAACATGGATTCACCAAGGGGAAGTCATGTCTGACTAATCTGATAGCCTTCTACGATGGCATGACTGGATGGGTGGGTGAGGGGAGGGCAGTGGATGTTGTCTACCCTGACTTCAGCAAGGCTTTCGACACCGTCTCCCACATCATCCTCACAGGCAAGCTGGGGAAGTGTGGGTTAGATGAGTGGACAGCGGGGTGGATTGAACAGTGGCTGACAGAGCCCAGAGGGTTGTGGTTAGTGGCGCAGAGTCTAGTTGGAGGTCAGTGACAAGTGGTGTTCCTCAGGGGTCAGTACTGGGTTCAGTCCTGCTCAATATATTCATCAATGACCTGGCGGAAGGGATGGAGTGTACCCTCAGCAAGTTTGCCGATGACACAAAGCTGGGAGGGGTGGCTGACAAGCTGGAAGGCTGTGCCACCATACAGTGTGACCTGGACAGGCAGGAGAGTTGGGCGGAGAGGAACCTAATGGAATTCAACACGGGCAAGTGTAGGGCACTGCACCTGCGGAGGAATAACCCCATGCACCAGTACAGGTCAGGGGCTGATCTCCTGGAGAGCAGCTCTGGGGAAAGGGACCAGGGAGTCCTGGGGGACAACAGGATGCCCATGAGCCAGCAGTGTGCCCTGGTGGCCAAGAAGGCCAATGGCATCCTGGGGGGCATCAAGAAGAGTGTGGCCAGCAGGCTGAGGGAGGTCATCCTCCCCCTCTGCTCTGCCCTGGGGAGGCCACATCTGGAGCACTGTGTCCAGTTGTGGTCTCCCCGGTTCAAGAAGGACAGGGAACTGCTGGAAAAGGTCCAGTGGAGGGCTACAAAGATGATGAGGGGACTGGAGTATCTCTCTTATGAAGAAAGGCTGAGGGACTTGGGTCTTCTTAGTCTGTAGAAGAGAAGACTGAGGGGGGATCTTATCAATGCTTATCAACAACTTAAAGGGAGGGTGCCAGGGGGATGGGACCAGTCTTTTTTCAGTGATGCCCAGTGACAGGAGAAGAGGTAAACGGGCACAAACTTGACCATAGAAAGTTCTATCTAAACCTGAGGAGGGACTTCTTTCCTGTGAGGGTGGCAGAGGACTGGCACAGGCTGCCCAGAGAGGTGGGGGAGTCTCCCACTCTGGAGACATTCCAAACCCACCTGGACGCCGTCCTGTGCAACCTGCTCTAGGTAGACCTAATCTTGCAGGAGGGTTGGACTAGATGATCTCCAGAGGTCCCTCCCAACCCCTACCATTCTGTGATTCTGTGATACCGGAACAATTCTTGCTGGATTGGTCTCATTTGGATGGCCCTTATCTGCTCAAAAAGTTAACAGCTATGGCGCTGGACGTCAGTGCCACAAGCTCTGGGGGCAAACCAGTTTGTCTGGCTGATAAAGAAGGCTTGAAAGTGCCGTCTTGCTGTGGGCATGTGCGTTGTTGCACCAGCTCGGCGTTGCCCTTCCTCCTGGTTTTTGTGCGTGGCAAAAGATGTTGCTCTTGGTGGTCTCACTGCTGGGGAGCCCAGGCTGAATGCAAATGCCGCCGATGGCTCGTCTATAGCCCAAAGTGTTTCGGGGAGCAAAGTAATGTTATCTTTACTGCAGTCACAGTGGTATTGCAGTGTGAGAAGTGAGGTCATTTCCCTGCTGCTGAGCGCCATGTGGGTGATAGAGCAGCGTTAAGATCTGTTGTCCCCAGGGCCTGTTCTGCTCTAGCCGGTAAGCCGTACAATTAAGGAGGGCTACTGGTTTAACTGGGCAGGCTTTGGGAACCAGCTAGTGCGTACAACGGCAGCTCCACTTTCCGTGCAGAACACGATATGCAGAAGAGCCTGCATCACATGCCACGAGGTTGGCTTTGGTCTTCCCAAAGTGACCCCAAGCCCTAAATCCTCGGGATGCCAATGAACCTCCTTGGGGATTGCCACCTCTGAAATCCCTAAGTCACCTCGGCTCTGTGCCAAGTTGCTCCCCCCCGTGCCTGTGCCACCGAGGGGGACGGCAGTGGTCACAGCGGTGCCAGCCGGGAAAAGCCTTCTACCTCTGGTGAGAAGATGCTTTCTGCTGGAATGGCTTTGAGCCCCGTGCATTGCATCCCAGCCTGATCCTCCGGGCTCAGGGAGCCTCGACCGTGCCAGGGAGCTGCTGGGTGGCCAGCTGCTCCCTTTAGTTAGGTCTTGACGCAGCTCAACAAGATGCAAACCCCAGCAAAGCGCAGTGAGGACAGAGCTGCTCACAGGTGCCTGACAATCTCTGTTCCCACCAAAGGGTTAGAGATCCTCTGGCTTTGCACTCCTGCATCAGCACTGGGAAATCTGGGGCTGCTGCGGCTGATCTACAAGCCCAGATCCCACGAAGCGTTATTAAAAATGATGGCCCGGCGCGCGGCTGAGAGTGCGCCTGCGCTCAGGCAGAAGAATGAAGACCAGTTCTTTGCTGGCTCACAGCTGCCTCCCTGCTACGCAGCCTCAAATGTCTCCGCGTTTTTCGAGTCGGACGGTTTGGAGAGTGGATCAGGCATCAGACGCCAAGTTTTCTGACGTCTTAAATTCATGCATCAGGCTAGGAACTGGTCAGGTCTTGAGACAGGGGCTGCTCTTACTGTGAAGGAAACAAGTTGAAGGAGCAGGTATCATCCTGCTCCCTGCCCGGGGCCGTACATGTCTTGGCCTGATACTTACAGCCCATGAAGTTGCTCCAGTCCTGGCTGGAGTATGTATGGCAGTTTTGAGCAGGGTGAAGACCTCCCCATGTCCGGACGGTATGAAGAAGTAAGGTCCTTGCTATGGAAGGAGGTGGGCTGCTCCTGAGCGATGAGGGCAATGGTGTTTGAGGGGCAGGGTGTCCTGCTCGGGGCAGCCAGGTCACCCCAGAGAGCGTTGCTCCTTGTTCCTGCCCACGTACCACAAGGGAGCAAAGAGCACTGACAACAAGAAGCCAGCCATGCGTTAGGTTTGTCCTCATTAAACCAAGAGCAGCCCCGTTCCACAGCACACAACCACACATGAGAGGCTTCTGTGGCTCTCGCTTTTGCCGCGGTAAAATCTTTATTAGAGAAGGAGACTCCTTCTGTCTGGCAACGTGGACCCTCTAGACAACCTGGTTTTGAATGGGCTTGCGTAAGGATTTTTGTGGTGACCTACTATTAGGAATGTGCTGCCGCACTATGCCAATGAAAACCCCTAATCACCTGACAAATATTTGTTCTTGTTTTGTATCTGTTCGCTCTAAAGTGTAGAAAATCCACAGTTATTACATTGGCGAGAAAGACATGACAGAAATGTTGAACTAATTACAAATAATAAAGAAAAAAGAAAAGCCAGAGTGGGAAAAACTAGCATGGAAAGACCAGGGCTTACTCTGTTTGCTCTGTAACATCTTCATTTTTCTTGAAAAATGGGTTCTTCCATCTGCGAATATTTAGGCTTTTCCACTGGCTTTGCCACCGGCTTTGCCACCGTCTGTCTGAAGACTTTTGTCAGTTGGCTGCAGCTTTGATGGAGAGCTTTTTATCCTCTGCTGACAGCTCGAATGCAGCTCACCGGAGTTGGGCTGCAGGGCTGACCCTTTGCGGGAGAAATTAATTTGCTTCCGTCTTCTTTGCTCAGCCTGTCTTTAAAAACTTGATAAAAATCACCGCCCGGTTGTTTGCGACGCTCACCTCAGTATAATGCCCCAAAGAAAGGAAAAGGTGATGAGAACTACTAAATAAAACGAGCGATCCATCTGAAATCCGACAGTGTGCGCATATTCAGCAAATTTGGGAGATTCCTGGTATTTAGGGATTTAGTGCGGGAGGAGGCAGGGGATGTGCCCAGCGTTGTAATGTTCATTCTTCTCCCTTTCAGGTAACAAAAGCCAGGTCCAGGCTGAACTCTGCTATGCAGAGAATAAGTTTGTCTGCCCGAACGCCACCCAGGATCCCCAGAAGGAGGCCAGCAGCATATGGGCAATGATGGTCATCGCCCAGCTGCTGGCTGGAATTGGGACGGTTCCCATCCAGCCCTTTGGGATATCCTATGTAGACGACTTTGCAGAAGCAAACAATTCCCCGCTCTATGTTGGTAAGTGGGACCATTCCTGTATATCATTTTGTTTCCTCCACACCTTAGAGGTGAGATGTAGAGGTGAGATGTAGAGGTGCTCATCTGGAGAGGAACCTGTGGGCATGGATTGAGGAGCCAGTGGGACTCGAGATGAGGTCCTCCCCCATTAAAAGGCTGGGCTGTCTCTCCCCTTGACAGTCAGCTGCTCACTGTAGGGTTATACGTGTGGTGTGGGTGTTTGGAAGCCAAAGAATCAGGGCAAGGAGATGAGCTGGATGAGCTGGGGCTCCTCCCTGGCATCTGTGAGAGGTTGTGCCATCCATGGAGGGAAAGAGTAGTCAGGAAACCTTCTCAGAGGCCATCTCCTGCTCTTGCTGGGCATCGGTTGATCATGGTTTAACCAGAGGTAGGACAGCTTGCAGGAGCCAATTAACACACGATTTGCATCAAGGGTACAAAATCTACATTTTTGCCGTGGAATTGATCCCTACCCGGTGGGGACTGGCAGGCTCAGGAGGAACTTCTCGATTGCAAAGAGATAGGTGCTGGCTTCCATGTTAAACCGCATGTTTTTACCCTGCGAATGGCACAACCCATCTGGTGCTGGCCTGCATACGTGAGCTTTGAGCTCATTCCATAAGTTATTTAAAAACCCGACGCCTCCTGGTGCCGAACAATGTCTTTAAAGCAGCCAAAGGCGTCAGAGTGATTTAAGAGTCGAAAGCGGATGTTCCAAAATAAGGTAAGCACTAAAGGAGAAGGAAAGCCTTTGGGATTAGACTCCCAAGGACAGGCTTTGGACAAGCACTGGAGTGCTTGGCAGGGTCTCCAGACCCACCCAGGCGTGCTTTGCTCCCGGCTCCTGCTGGAAGGGGATGCTGCGCCACCTAAAAGCTCTGCGGAAAGTGTCCCACGCAAGTAGTACTTGCTCCTCTCAGCTCAAATATAGTCATCTGGGCTGGCAAAAGGAGGGACAGAGCATCCCTGTCTTCCCCCTGCGGCAAGGGGTCACTGTTCCCAGGACCTCTGAGAGCCCTTTGGTTTCCCAAATCTGCAGGTCCTGTAGGTGAAGGAAAATGGGACTGGCTTGTTCTTTATAATATAGGTGGTCACTTTAGGGCTGTGGGAATGTCTGTGTCGGGGGGTACGGCTACTGTGAGCCTGGATTGCCTCAATACAACGTACATAGCTTTGAGCCCTTTGAGTCTTGTTTTGGTTTAGGTCTCAGCATCTTGCTGGGAAAGGGAACGCTACGGTCTATGTATGACCTTCTCTAAAGACGCTGCCCTTCAATACTTAGGTTTATGTTGCAGAAACAGGAGCGCTGCCTTGCCTAATTGGAAAAAGAAAAGCTTTTAAAAATAGGTGCACAGCGGAGGCATAGCAGTGGGATCACGCGCTTTCATACCCAGTATGCTCAAAGGCTCCAGAGCAGCAAAATGCGCAGAAATGGTCAACGCAGTTCAAGCAAGCTGTCTCCTTTTGAACATCTTAAGAAGGTTGTGCAAAGTGTTCCTTTCAGGGAGGAAACCTGAATCCTTTCATTCCAAAGAAGTCAAAAGGAAACATTTTGACCTTACGGGTTAGGTCCAAGTTATCTATTTTTTGAACGGGATAGTTCAGCTGAACCGAGGGTGATCTGTTGGCCTTTTTGCTCTCAGCATCTTTCACCTCCCCTGAAGTTTGCACCACATGTTTTTGTTTGGATCCAAGGCTTTGTTTCCTTAGCCTTCTGTAGGTCATTAAGGTCTCCATCGCCTGCGGGAGCCCAGGGTGCCACCATCCTGCTGCTCTCCGGGGTTCCCCCCTTTGTCACAGTGAATCATGGGTATTCATGGAGTAGCTGACGACTTTTAGCGCGTTGGCAAAGCCTTGATTGCAGCGGAGCAGAGGGACTTTTTCTGCAGGCAGCTGCCTGCCCTCCTCCTAATCCTGTCAGAGAAACATCATGTTCAGTATCTGAGCAATGGGGATCTTCTCATCATCTGCCGCTTGATTAAAGGTGGTTTCTCTCTTCTGTGTGTTGTAACGCTGTTCCTGCCTCCCGTGGGAAGACAAAAGCCATATCTGCGTTGAAGCTACTGTTCCCTGCTCACGCTGGTGTCCTCTGCTCCCTTTTTTCAGCCATCCTCTTTGCCATCGCCGTGTTCGGCCCTGCTTTTGGATACTTGCTGGGATCCGTGGTGCTGCGGCTCTTCGTGGATATTGGAAGAGTTGACGTTGGTGAGTATTTCTCAAGTAGCGGCAGTCCTCCTAAAAGCCTTCTGTGAGTCAGAAGGTCACTCTGAGATGACTGGTGGCCACCAGAAGCCACCAGTCCAGTGACCCACAGAACCCGCTCCCCTGGAAAGACCTGACCTGCAATAGCACCCCCAGTGCACTTCTCCACTCCATCTCCCCGTGAGGAAGGCTACAGATGGTGCTGAAGCCACCACTGAAGCAGATCCCTCTGGTAGGGACATTTCAATGTCCTACTCATGGTGCTGTGCTGAAGGTGGTCATTGCTGGGGTCTGCCCACTGCCACCGTGCTGAGGAAGTATCACACTATCCCAGCACAGTGATGGAAAGGAGCAGGGACATATGAAGCATCCAGGGATGGAGAAGACAACCACAGGGCAATCATTGCCCTGTGGGTGCATGGGAAGGCTTGAGTCTGCTCGTCCTCCTCCCCACCACCCTTCGCCAGCATCTGCAGAGAGAGGGACCAAGCCAACGCCACCACAGGGCTTAATTTCTTTATCTGTGGTGCATGCTTATTATTTCTGGTAACTTAATCGCTAAAGAATTCTCCCCAGCTCCATCATTAATGTGGCTTTTCCTGTGTTTCCTTAGAGGGATCAGAGCTCGCCTGACATTTTTGTCCGGTGCCTGATAAGAATAATAAATGAACCTGGGGCAGGAAACGGCAAAAAGCCTTGGCTCGCTCCCTGCGGCGGCAGACGGATTTAGCAGCCTCTGCCCGGTCGCTCCGTGATGACGTCCAAGCTCCAGAGTGGAGTGGTCCTGTTTGGGGAAGCGGGGCGATTGTTTCGGTGGGGTGTGGGCTCCTCTCCTGCCGCACCCTGGCACGCGGCTCCCACCCGGAGGCTGCTGCCGGTTCCTTTCCCAGCCCCAACGTCCCGGAGATGGGGAGATGCGGTCCCCATGCCAAGCCAAGCAATCTGTCAACCTCCCGTGAGCATCGCTTGGCCCAGCCGAAGGATGTCTGCGCTGGAGACGGAGCGGCTCTCACCTTCTCCTCCTTTTTCCGGAGAAGGCGCCCAGTTTCATCCACTCGGAAACCAGGCTCGTTAATGGCGCTCT
This sequence comes from Himantopus leucocephalus, assembly GCA_003993805.1. Taxonomy (NCBI): domain Eukaryota; kingdom Metazoa; phylum Chordata; class Aves; order Charadriiformes; family Recurvirostridae; genus Himantopus; species Himantopus leucocephalus. Next base: position 4,766,141 of record RSEF01000009.1, read on the forward strand.
TCTGCCGGCACGGGTCCTTCCCTTGGTCCCCACAAGCAGAGAGTGACCAAGCCTGGAACAATGGGAGAGCAATTTTTTCCAGGAAAGTGGCTGTGCTCTTTCCCAGTCCCTGTCTCGGCTCGGCATCCCTGGCAGGCAAGCGTGGTCCAAACCCACCGCATGCCCCAGGCAGAGGAGGACGGAGTCAGGCCCCCGTAGTCGCCGCCTTGCTGGCTGGCTTGGCAGGGAAGAGTTGAACCTGTGCCATCAGCATACTTCGATGCTGACTAAATCCATCCTACAGTCATTGGGGAGGCTCGGCGCAGTTTGGATGGGGAGTGGCAGTGCAGCATCCTGGCCAGGGGAAAGGAGGTCAAACACGACCAGGGCTGGTCTTGCTCCCACCTCCGTCCATTTGCTCTTCCATGCTAGTGGAGAGCCCCTCAGACTGTGCCCACATGGACCCTTCGTGCTCCACCGGTCCATATTTGCATGGATGTTTGCCCCTTTCGCCCTTAGACGTGCAGGAGCAGAGCTCTTACGATGGGTCTTTGTGTCTTGCAGCTACAGTGGCCCTGACACCGAGGGACCAGCGGTGGATTGGAGCCTGGTGGCTGGGACTGCTGATCTCCTCGGGCTGCTTGGTGCTCACGTCCATTCCTTATTTCTTTTTCCCTCGGTACATGCTGAAAGGAGAGGTGAGACCTCCTGTACAGAGGGCCAGAACACCTTGGTGCCAGGGCTGCGCTCGGGGTGGGAATACCTGTCCCTGGAGGAGAGGGGTGGGAGGGAGGAAGGGAGCCCAGCAACCCTTCTCAGATGTGGTTACAACTTCTCACAAGTGAAAAAATCTTCCAAACAAGCTCCGTGCCTCTAACGCATGAAGGACCAGGCCCTTCACTTCCTCACCGTGAGCTGGAAAGCCAGAGCCACCACAGCTCAGCAGCAGACCAAAATCAGACCTCGCGCCCTTCCTACCAGCTGCATCAACAGCATCTGTTGGGAAGGTTTTGGGTAGACCTGCACCTTCCCTGCGGCAGGGCGATGGCTGGGTGGCTTCTTGGGGTTCCTGCATGCAGTCCTCCTTGGTAGGGGTCTGTCAATGGGGACTCGACCCTCCTCCTGGGGTGTCTGACCCGGTTCTGCTGGTGATGGCTGTATGCTAAGTCCCCACCGCAACACCCTCTGCAAGGTGACGCTCCCCTGACGCCCGCAGCGGCATCATCAGAGACAGCCCCTGCTCGGGGCAGAGCATCCTCGAGCGTGGCATACACGGGAGCAGCACTGGGATAAAGCCGGGCAGCGGGGTTTGAGAAATGGGCATTTGCTTTGGGAAAAAGTTGCAGAAAAGAGACAAGCTCCCCATTAAAACAAATGTAAAAAACCGCAAAACTATCGAAAAGTTTCATTTCGGTGTTTTCAAAGCCGAGCCCCACTGGTTTCCTTTCAAAAATAGTTTTGAAATTGTTTAATCATCAGTTCTTTAAAGGTCAAAATCCAACCCAAAGTACGTCTTGATTATAGCTAGAGGACTCACCAGACTTGAGCTGACCTGTCTCCAACTTTCATTTTCAGACTTTTTGCAGAATTAGAAAAGAGGTGTCTTGTCAGGGCTCGGGAGAGGAGAGCTTTCCAAGCTCTTAAACCTCTCCGAGGAGGACGAGCTTTTGTCTCGCAGCTCTGCTCGAGGGCTGCGGTGATTTTTTGAGATAATTCGCCCCTCTGCTGCGATGGGCAGGAGAACCGTCAGGGTTGGCAGGGGGTCAGAGGCATCTGGGACAGACCCCGCTCCTCCTGAGCCTCGCTGGGAGCCGGGAGGGTGCCAGCCGCGCGTGGGTGCTCTCCTCTCACCGCAGGCTGCTCTTCTCTCCCTCCCCAGGACTCGAAGGCGGAGGCTGGCATGCTCAGGAAGATGGAGAAGGGGGTGGCTGAAGAAACCTCCCTGCTGGAGTTTATAAAAAGTAAAGGGCTGGCACTTAAACGCGAGGGCGAACGGGGGCACTGGGCCGTGCTGGGTGGGTGAAGACCACCACACCGGTGTTCTCGAGCTGAGGGTGCTTGTTGGGGGGCCTTTGGAGTCTCTCCACCACGTCGCGTGGAGATGCCAGGGCCAGCTCAGGCACCTCAAGGGTGCGCCCCCTTCCCGAAGGACCACGGGAAGATGGACGCGGCCTCCCTCCTGCTGTAAGACAGCGGTGTTGAGGTTCTGCAGAGCCTGAATCACCTCTGAAAATTGGGTAGAGGATCTGGAACGGCATGAGCACACTGGGCAAGGCTAGCTGGGTGGTTTAACCCATGGGTCCAGGAGAGGGCATGGGGCTGCCGGCGCCAACAGCCGCCTCTCTGAGAAGGTCACCGCACTGCAGCTTCCACCAGTTTGTTTATGCGTAGCTGAAACGGGCTTGAGTAGGGATGTCACTGATGAGGGAGATCAGTTTAATGGCTTTTTTTAGCTCCATGATGACTTCTTTCCAGCTAAAGGCCCCCCTCCTTCCCTCCCTTCTCATCCACCGCAGTCATATCCCGAGGCTGTCAGCTCCTTCTCTATCTCCTTGGGCTTTGATGAACGATGCTGGGTCTCGGCAGCGCTCTCTGCTAGCAAAGCTAATTAGAGACCAAATAAACAGAGCCTGCTCCCTGAGGAGCCTGGAGTCAGTCTGCCTCTGCCGAAAGGCTGCCCTGGCTGGGCAGGGGGACACGATGTCCCACCAGGAAAACATGCCGTGTTCATCAGCTGCAGGAGCCAGCTGCTGGTGGGGCTCTGCCAAAACCCCTGTGGCTTTGTCTGATTGCACCGCCTGAGGGTATGGCCCCTGCTCCAGAAAAACACACCTTCCAGTGGCCGCTAAGTGCTCCCGAGGCTTGGGAGTTGGGAAAGCATGGGAGGGGGAGGGTGGCGGGCAGAGCTGGCCCTCCACCTCGCTTCTCAGGGCACGTTTTGCTCCCTGCCACTCCTGCCGGCTGCCAGGCCAGATTAGGGTGTCTCCCCCTTCCATTTTCCCATGGTCTTAGACATCCCCTGTATTAACTCACTGGGAACAGTCTCATATGATATGGTTCATCATACCCACACATGTGGGGTTTTTTTCACAGTATGAATTGCTGACGTGCGGATCACACGGCTAAAATACATTTTTCCCGCTGTTTCCCTGTAGGATTCCCAAAGATCTTCCTCAGGCTGCTCCTCAACCCCCTCTTCATCCTCCTGGTGCTGGCTCAGTGCAGCTTCTCCTCAGTCATTGCCGGTCTGGCCACCTTCCTCAACAAGTTCCTGGAGAAGCAGTACGGTGCCTCCTCCTCATACGCCAACTTTCTCATAGGTGAGCAGAGCCGGGCAGCGGCAGCCGTAGGGTGGAAAATATCCATCAGCAAGGAACCACCTGCCCATACGCCCTGGGGTTTTTAATCCCTCGGGAGGAAGTCATTGGAAAACTCATGGGGAGGCCTAGAATCACCTTGAGATTGTTGACGGCTTCCCTGACCTGAGATGCCTGCAGAAGGCCAGGCTGTCTCGCAGCTTCTTGGAGACCGTCTATATTTGTTGGCTCGCTCTTGCGGGCCAGCAACTGCTCTCGTTGAAAACGTGCAGCCCCCACCCCGCATGGGTGAAGCAGGTCTGGATCACTCGGGTGCTAATAGAAGTTGGCAAGAGCAAGCAATGACGCACCAAGCTTGGTCTTGCATTTCCAAGCCAGACTTCTGAGGCTGAGGTTTCCCACAGGTGCTGACTGCCTTGGGTTTTGGTCTTCTTGGGTAACGGCAGGGTCTGTGGGTTCTCCCAACCACCATGAGGTCCACAAAGCTGCTACCTCCACCTGCTGCCCGCAGAGAGGTGCTTGGCAGGCAGGACCCCAGCTGATGCCTCCGTTCCTCTGCAGGAGCTGTGAACCTGCCAGCAGCAGCGCTCGGGATGCTCTTAGGAGGAATCATCATGAAACGTTTTGCCTTCTCCCTCCGGGCCATCCCCCGGTTTGCTGTGGTGGTGCTCGTTTTCTCCATCCTCATCTGCCTTCCCATTTTCTTCATGGGCTGCTCCACAGGGCGCATCGATGGGATCTACCCCCCCAGGTAACGCAGGTGCTTGGGTTGTTTCCAGCTCCTTATTCCTCCAGCTCTTGACGTGATTATCCATGGGGTGGGACACATGCAAGTGGAGGGGAAAAGGCAGTAGACATCGCCGTGCTATTCCTCCTTGATCCCGCTGCCTGGAGGAGATCTAAACGCTACACCGCACAGAAAGCTTGGGAGGGCGTTCATTCCTGATTTTCCATACCAAACGAGCAGGGTGTATTTTTCATTCTGGATTTCTAGGGGGAAATTAGTAGTAATAGCGCCGGCGTCCACATAGGCACCTCCTGCACTCCCTTCATTCCAGCTGGACATCACATTTCTCCTTACCCGGATGGAAACTTTTGCTCCTACCATGTCCTTTTAAGAGAAAAATGGCATTTACAGTCCACCCCAGGCTTGCCGTCAAGTGCATGGTGCTCATTTCCCAGCACACTGCCAGCAAGGGACTTTCGTACAGACGTTCCCCTTGGCCAGCAATAAAGCCAGGGGGACGGTGGAGGGGTGAGGGACAGGGCAGTCCACGCGCTTCTCCCACTTAAAAGCCACTTGAATAACCATGGTGAAGGAAAGCAACAGCACTCTGCAAATTCATGTGTGGGCGACGTGTTTATATTTTGCTCTGAGAGCTGCACGGCACGCACCGCGAGTCGCAGGAGCGTGTGGAAGTCCACCGGCAGCTCAATCTTTCCGCGTGAGAGCAACGCTTCAAATGGGAGGAGATTGCCTCAGCTCAAGATCAGGTGCCGCAAGTGCAAAATTATGGGAGGCACCTTGGCCTCACAGCGTTCACCTCCTGCCGCCAGTGTCAGATTGGCCGCCTGTCCTGGCTGCTCTGCGACACACCAGTCCTGGTGGGAGCTGCTGGAGGGACTTGCATGGAAAAGGAGGCTCTTGCCTTATATTACTTTGGAAACCTCCTCCCTTGCAACGGCAGCAACCTTTTGCCTGCGTCCCCAGGTAGCTGTGGGCTACACGGATGGTGAACATGAGCTCTGCTCCATCCCACCGTGTCCAAGGGCAGGTCCCTGGTGCCAGCTTCCCATAGGAGATG
>RSEF01000009.1:4771341-4823833 GCA_003993805.1 Himantopus leucocephalus
GGATGCAATATTCCAGGTGGGGTCTCACAAGAGCAGAATAGACACTAACCTGCTTCTGCAAGAGGTTCTTGTTTAAAAAGCCCTGGGCTGGCATGAACGGAAGGGAAGGTTCTTAAGCTGAAGGATGCTCAAAAATCAATTTACAGGTCAGAAAGGAGAAATTCTGCATAACACAAGACGTTCACGCAGATTTGTGTTAGCTAAAACATCTCAACCACTAAACCACCACATGTTAACAGTACTTGGTGGTGCTGCCTATAATATTTCTCCAGACCTCACAGCCCAGACAACCATGAGACTAAGACCAGACCAAGCTGGAAAAATACAACCTGGTTATGTTCCTGTGAAGTGGCATTTGAATAATCTGTTACATGAAGTCTGTGCACCCCCTTCCATAAATGCCATAGTGGCTGAGCCTACGACAGAGATCTACATTTTAAGTGGATTTTGGGGGACATTTGCGGGATGTTTGGCTCTCAGAAAGCCAGCTAGGACATCGGTTAATGCTTGACGAGTCTAGACAGAAAGGACGGACAGTGTTTCCCTCAACTGGCCAATACTGGACCTGGTGTCCTGGGATGTTCCTTCCTCTTATGTCCCAGAAATTGCCTTTCTAAACAGCAGGTTTGACCATGCCCAATCCCAACCACCGGCTGAATAACCACGGGCAATTTTTGTTGTTTTAATCGTGGTGAAGGGAGGAGGGGTGGAGCGTGTGTAAATTTTCCACCTTCCTCGGTGTGGTGATGATGTTATTTCGACTTTGGCATCAACAAACTCCTTTTGCTGATGTAACCAAAGTTTGTGAAGATTGTGTGATTTTAATGATAATACCTTTCACTGGAAATATCCTGCAGAGAATACTGCCTGTGTTTGAAAAAAAACCAAACTGTGTTCCTTTTCCCAGACGTATTTGCGGATGTCATCTCTTCAAGGCAGCTCACACTGACATGACATTAGTATTTCAGGTTCTGCCTACCTTCCTGAAGGCTCTGGATGGCACTGTAGTACTCAAAGCCAAGGTAGAGCTGGGAATCCATCAGAGCTGGGATACGCTTGAGCTGTATAGCAGAGTCTTTGAAAAGCAAGTCTTTGAGGCCTGGGTCCTTCTTGCCAGGTGGCCCAAAGAGCTGGAAGGGGCCGCTTGTGCCCACACCAAATTTTTCCTGCCATGAGGGAAAAATAATCAGCAAATGACCATACCAAAGCACTTGGAAAGCTGGAGAGAGCAAGGAAAGGCAGGGGACAGAAGAGGGGACACTAGGGGAAGGAGAGCTTGATGATACCTGTGCTTTTGCGAGAAAGCTCCAGATGTCATCAACCTTGCTATCATCTCGAGCCACAACGGCGTGAGCAGGCACTCTGGCCCAGTGACAGTCTTTGTAGTTGTCCACAGGCTGACGGCTGCCATCCAGACACAGCAGCTCGTACTCATCCTTCTCCTCCGGGGCATTTTCTGGAAGAAGGGAGGAACCGTGAGTTGCACCACCATGAAAAGAGAAAAAAGCCAGTCTGGGGCAGCTTCGTAATTAATTTATTTCTGTGGAAGCTCAGGGAAGAATTCGTTGCAGAAGGCAATTTGCAACGGTGATGGGGTCATCATGGTCACACAAAGGCAATGCAGAAAGGAGAATGCACGCGCCTGTGAAGGAGAGATTATCTCTGCCTCTGTCGTAACTAACCCGACAGTAAGACAATTAATGTGGCAGTAGTGCCCAGACATCCAGGCACGTACAAATAGATACACATACAAACAGATTTACAAACACCATAGAAATGGACTGAACAGATCAGGAGCTGCACGTAGTGTGTGAAGGCCAGCAGCGTCAAGGCTGAAAACGGAGCCCAGGTCAGAGATCACAGGGTTACAGGAGAATTCAGGTGGGAAGGGACCTCTGAAGATCTTCGGTTTGAGCCCCTGCGCAAAGCAGACCAGGTTGCTGCAGGTGGATCTTGAAAACCTCCAAGGATGGAGAGTGCACAGCTGTCCTGGGCAACCTTTCCCACTACTTGACTGTCCTCAAGGGGAAAAAAAAATTGCTTTCCAGACCTCTCCTGTTTCAGTTTATGATTATAGTTTCTCATCTTTCCAATGTCCACCTCCGTAAAGATCTTGGCTCCACCTTCTTGCTAACCTCCTTGTAGGCACAAGCAGACTCCTCTGAGGTCCCCCCAAAGCCATCTCTTCCCCAGGCTGATCAAGCCCACCCCGCTGAGCATCTCATCGCAAGACAAGTGTCCCTGCCCCGTGACCATCTTGGTGGCCCTCCACCGAGCTCACTGCAGGTCCTGAGTGTGCCAGGCCATCTTCCTTCTCCGAGAGGTGCGGAGTTAGTGAACTCTTGCTGTGGGCTGCATTCCCTCCAAAATCCCTCCCAGAGGGATGGGTGAGCGTCATTGCCTACCCAATTGCTCACCCTGCATTTGCTGTGATAACGTTACAGCTGGCTCTGAGATGTGGCACCAACGATAATACCATCGAACTTAAATCAAGCAGGTTTCCCTTCTCCCAAGAAGAACCCCACAGAAGAAAAAGTGGACCCCACCACAATAATATTTTTCAGTAACAAGGATGAGTCAGTCCACAGTGTGCAAAACTTGTTTCTAGAGATGAAAGGAGGAGAGGTTTGGGGCAAACCTGGAGAGGAATGAAAGTCTGCACAGTGTAGAGTAATTGCAGGACAGAGTGGCAGCGAGAGGTTGGACTGGAAAGGAGAGAAACAGGTGGTCTCGCAGGCCTACCTTGAACGGTTGTGTGTTTCACAAAAGCCACGTCTCCTTTTCCGTCTTTCAAACAGCTGCAGGTGGGAGGAACAGAAGAGATGTTAGAAAAACGGACGTGGTGGCTCCCTATCTCCCGTTTCAGCAAATTACTTCGTCACAAACTGCAACCGTAGAGCAGTAGTCTTCCCCCAAAAAAGCAATGCTGGCAGGGAAGAAAATGTAATGGCAGAGAAGTAATGCTCAAGAAGCCCAGTTAGACTTAGCGCAACGCTAATGCTGTGTGTTCTTAAGTCTGTGCAAAACCGTACAACCCAGCTGCCTCTCTCATCTGCTTGCAAGTTATTACTAATTGGATCTTTAATTACCAGCACTCCCAGTTGTTCTATAAATTCAGTCTCCTCAGGACCCCTGATTGCATCGCAGCCCTCCCTGGTATAATGAAGACTTGCATGTGTCAGGGCTAGAATGTTTCCCCAAAGGAAAAATAACTTCCACTCACTGAAAAGCTCCGGAATATCCAGAATAAGGTGCTGTGCGGGAGCATTTGGTTTTGGAGTCGCCCTTGCACTGACGGCACAGTTTTTGTTCAGTGGTGGCACCAGGCACACAGCTGGCAGAGAAAAAATTGGCCACCGCTACGGATGAGAAAGAAGCAATCGTTAGTCTAAAATACATTTTCACAAGGACCTGGAAGGGAAGGCATGCATCAAGAATGTCAGTGAGTCAACTGCTCTGCGAGCCACCCCCAGACCTGCACAGAAGATGGGGCGACATTGCTTCCATCGTACCACCACCCCTGGCTTCACATCAGCCCATGCATCTCACCCTTTCCCACCTCACCTTGCTCGATGGAGCCCGAGTCTTTGCCGTCCCACTTGATGTCTCCCCGGTGGAGGAGTGTCCCAATTGGGATGTTCCAGCCAGCGGACCTGCCCAGGCCAGTGTGGCAGGAGGTCTTGCCCTGCAAGTTATTTATTGTGAAGCCCGTTCCTTTCTTCACGACGGCCACGGCATAGTAGTTGGTTGTGGAGCCTGCAGAGCAGGAAAAGGCAGGAAAGCAATGAAAAAGCAGGACTTAGGAACATTTCAAATCCTGCCAAACTCCCGATTTCAGAGAATAATTAGCAACTTTGCTTGAACACTCATGGTTTTCCCATTTTCTTAGGGATCAGCTACACCGTCAATATCGAACCAACGCTGCGCGTTACAACTTGTAATGGTAAGTGACCTGAAAATACTATCACACACAAAATACTTTGCCAGTGGACAGACGTTAAGTGAGCCCATAATATTATAAGGATGCTTCAACAAGCCTTTTTGACAAATCTTCTTTGGCAAGTCTTTTCTCAAATGCCATTGCCCACTGGAGCATACGTGTAAGCCTTGCGAGAATGAAATTCCACATTTAGTCTTTAGAATTATACCTAGTCCATCACATGCTACATACGAATAAAGTGACTTAGTTTCAGAAGTGGCAGAGACCACGTCCTTCCATTTAATATCTGTATTTTCTTAGCTACCGTGTTGGGAATGACTCTGCTGTGTTTCGTTGATCCTGAATATTGCGTACAAACAGGCTGAAGTCCAGGGCAGAGGTCAAAAGACTTTGAACATTTTTTACAACTTTGAACATGGTGGGATTGCATGAGGCAAGGAAGACAAAAATGGAGAAATAGCATCTGTTTGGCTCCCAAGAGAAAGATGGGGGAGATGAAGGACAGTACAGAACGTGAGCAGGGATGGAGCAACAGAGCTAACTCTTATCAGAAGGGATTGCTGCAGAGCACTTTTTATGCTTTTCTTCTTTTTTTCTGGGCATAGCCTGCACCTCTTGCCTCAGTAATCTCAACGGGGTGTTCCTCCACAACCACTAATGGCAATGCTGTTGCCTCTTCAATCTTTTTTTTTTGGCCTTGATGACTATGCAGGAAGATACACAGGTTATCTATGCTATCTAGCTTGGTGTTCCACCTGCGTAGTTCAAGGTCACTGAAAGCAGGAGATCTCTGGGACATGCACAAATTTTATGCCATGCTTCAGGACGACCATGCGTTCTGCTCATGGTGCTCTCCTTCGTGGCCACTGCATCATCATGGGATCAATGACTTTCATCTCAGCTAACGTCAGAAATGGGGCACTGGCTCTGCCCCTTTCCGTTGCAGTGACTCTATGGCCATGGGTGATGAGTCACACTTTGGTGTAACTGCCCCCCTCCCCTTCCCCTCTGGGATCTGGAAGCCAGGGGCAATATCTCAGACACTCAACAGAAATAATCATAGAATCATAGTATAGTTTGGGTTGGAAGGGACCTTTAAAGGCCATCTAGTCCATCCATGGTCATGCAACAAGCAGGGACATCTTCAACTAGACCAGGTTGCTCCAAGCCCCGTCCAACCTGGCCTTGAACACCTCCAGGGATGGGGCAGCCACAGCTTCTCTGGGCAACCGGGGCCAGTGCCTCACCACCCTCATTCTAAAAAATTTCTTCCTTGTATCTAGTCTAAGCCTTCCCTCTTTTAGTTTGAAGCCATTACCCTTTGTCCTATCATAACAGGCCCTGCTAAAAAGTTTGTCCCAATCTTTCCTTTAAGTACTTTAAGTACCAAAAGGCTGCGATAAGGTCTCCCCGGAGCCTTCTGTTCTCCAGGCTGAACAACTCAGAGTAATAATGTGGGAGCTTTGCGTGGGAAGGATGGCCTTTGCGCTATCAGTTTGTTACTACCACTTGGCTTAAAAAATATTGCATGAAAATGTACCTCCACTTTGTTCGTAGACCTCAGCAACAATGGGCTTCAGCTTGTAGGGGGCAAGGCCTGCCTCAAAAACTTGGCCACCGTCCAAGCTAATGGCATCTGCTTCATTATTCTAAACGACAAAAAGATTTCGGTCATTAAACGAAGAGCAGGGGCGCGTGAGGGAAAACGCTTCCCTGGAGTCTCCCCTGGATCCTTGTGGGTGAGTCCTCCTCTACAGAGGGATCACAGGGAGCAACCAGTGACTCAAAGGAAACCCCCGGCCTTCTCCAGGCTGCTGAAACATCCTCAGCGCCCAGCACAGTTATTTGCTGCCCACTCACCGAAATGGCTTTTATGCAGTCGAGGTACGTTGCTTTCTGCAGGCAATTCAATGCAACACTCTCCTGTTGCATGAGGTCCCTTAGACTATTGCATTTGTTCTCTTCTGCTGAGGATATTGTGCACCATCTGATGCTTGGCTTGGAGGAAGCAGCAAAACACAGAGCTGTAGAAAGAAGCAGAAATAAATAGTGTCAGGGTGGTAGAAAGGCACCACATGGAGAGAAAAAGCTTCTCTGTGAATACACGATCTCTGGTTCCCTGCAGTCCTGGCCTCAGGTGATGGCCGGGTGCGGGATCTCCCTTGCACATCTCCTAAATCATGCAGAAAGGTCTTTTCTTTTTTGCCTGACGTGTGCACCTTCAGGAACATCCAGGAGGATGATTTCTGTCCCTGGGTAATGGTTGTCCTGCACAGCATCATGGTTCAAGCAGCCTGAGCTCACGGCAACATCCGCAGGAGAACGAATCCACACACTTCAGTAGAAATCAAACTCAAAACTTTGCAAAAGTGGAGAGAAAAGGCGGTCCACTGAAGCAGTGCCTTTGCAAATAACCTGGGCAGACTATATTTGGTACGTTGCCACACAGGACCTTGGCAGCTAGGTGATCTGATATACTTTACTGTCTCTTTATGTCTCGCCTCCTCCGCTACACCCAGTAACAGAGGTGCCATCCCGCCTCCACAGTCCTTCCCTCCTAAGAGTCCCCCAACCAGTAAATGCAACCGACTGGCTATTCTGGGAGACCGGAGCAAAGCCAAGACCTCAGGTGGACACAGACTCACGCTTCCTTCAGCGACCGAAACACCAGAGACGTTGGAAACTCGCAGTTGAAGTATGTGGCTTTAACTCTGCCCCTTCCTGGCAGGATTGCGCAGACCGAGAGGAGGTCTGCACAGCTCCCTCCCTCCAGACCCTTGATGGCGCATTGCATTCAAGCACCTCCAGATCGACCTGCGCTGTTTCCATTTTCTCCTTCACCTCTGCAATATTCTCTCTCACTTCATTTTTGAGCCATAACCCTGCCAGCAGGAAGGGGAGGTGCTGAATTTGGCCACTGGGAGAATCCTTAGCCTTAATTCCCACTGCCATCGTCTACTTTTTTCAAGTCTTGGCTGCACAAAGCCACGGTCACCTTAATCTAGTGCTGGCCACCATCCTGCCCTGGGCAGAGGCTGGATGGGGACCTCCTGAGGGAGTCAGCCCGGCTGCACTGCTGGACACGGGGAAGGCAACAGGAGCCCGAGTGCCACGGCCTCTGCCGCGGAGCTTTTGGGCAACCTCTTGGCTCCTTCTGTGCAGGGGAGGAGGAGGGACTCTTCACCGCTAATGAGACATCATTGCGTGCTGGTACCCGGCAAAGGTGCTTGAGGACTTTCTGACGCCAGCGGCGCAGGGAGCGCTTCCCACCGGGGGACGTTAATCACCACCACACTTGGTGGGGGGTCAGAAGAGACCCGCTGCCTGCTCCGAGAAGGGGGACCCCTCCTTCCCTTTCCAGGCAGCGGTCCCCAGGTCAGGAGCAGACGGCAGCGCTCTCCTTGCCGTGCCCGCCTGCCCATTGCCTGCCAAAACGGCGAGCAGAGCGAGGAGTCATCGCTTCAAGCAGAGCCAGCCCTGCATCGGCACGGTTTAGGCGTAAAATAGACGGGAGCCCCAGCAAAGCGCAGCCGCAGCAGCGGGACGGAGCAGCGCAGGAGCAGAGGGGGGAAGCGCGCGGAGCCTTTCCTTATTTAAGCTCTATTTTATTCTCACTGCCTTCAGGTTTAACCCAACACGCCTGCAGGCAGGTCTTGCTCTAGTTTCCCCCACCACCACCACCCTTGGCTGAACCCCTGCTCCTCTCCCAGCACAGCAGTTGGCCGGAGGGTGATTTTTTTTTTTTTCCCTTTGCCCCATGACAGCTGGAGCGTGGAGCCTCTCCGGAGCAGTCGTCCCCCCCAACTCTCCCCGGCAGCGGGTGCCGAGCATCCCTTCTCCTTGCCAGCCGGGTGCTCGGCAGCTCGCTCTGGGGGACCTGCGGACCTCCCTCCAGCCTCCATGGGCTTGCCCAAGGAAAAAAAACGCTTTCGTTAATGCTCAAAGCACCATTCTTGTTGACAGAGATCCACAGCTGCCAAAACAAGCATCTGGCAGGCGCTCCTTTGCTTTTAATTAACCGCTGCCTGGGTCTGGCACGTGCCGCAGCTCTAAACCAGCCTCGTCTAGGGGGAAAGCCTGGGGTCCGGGGGGGGCTTTGAACTCTTCCTTTCTCCCCCAAAAAAAACTGCTTTCAGCAGACACTTACCCACTATCCCGAAGGACAGCACAGTAGAGAGTACGAGTTTCATACTTGAGCAGGGAGTGAGGTGCCGAGGAGGGGGGGGTGCAGCAGCCTTGGTCACAGACTGTCCCCTCCAAGTCTGTGATGGCTCTGGAACCGCTTTCTCCCCTTTTTATAGAGGAACAGCCCTGGCTGTGTTTGCAGAAGCAATGACCTAACACTGTTTGTCCTTCCTTGTTTCTCAATAGCTCCTAAATCGCCCCCCTCCCCGGCTCAGCCCATTTTTAGGAAGCCTTTCGCTTTGGCACTGAACCCCTCCGCAGGCGGGAGTCAGAGCAGGGCAAGGTGCTTTTCATTTTACGAGGGGCTTCAGACGGAAAATTCCCCAGTTGTGACATTCGAATTCCCCTGCGGGCTGAAGCGCCACGGGAGGGGCGATTTTCTTTGTGCTGGCCCCCCCCCCCCCCCGCCTTGCGCAGCCTAATCTCAGAAAGTCCCTGCTGGATCCAGCCCCAAGTTTTGCATATTTGCCGGTAACTGCTGCTGTTGCGCCCATCGCCCTGTGGCTTGCAGCACCCTGAGTGCCTCTCTCACCCTCCCTTGCCAATGGCAATGGGGTTGAAAGGCAGTAAATGTTCCTTCCGCATGATCTGGCAAGCTTCTTGCACGGGCAAAGAAAGTCAACGGCAGTGACCAGGCAGCTTGGTAAAGAGCACGCTGCCCCTTCGTTAAGTTCTTGGGATGAACCTGGGAAGAAATGCTGAGATCGGCAGTCACCCTCCTCCCCCTTCCTCTGCAAAACCTCTCCAGCTCATTGTATCACTCCTGGTTTATCTCCTCGCAGCCAGGACCAGAGGGGCATGGTTAGGTTTACAAAGGTCTGCCTTGGCGTTGCTGTCCCAGGCTCAACGTCCCGATCTTTGCTGCAGGCTACAGGGCCAGCTTCAGGTTGACTTTGGCACACGCACACTAAATGAGAGTCCCCGGACCACGTCAGCTAGCCCACAAGCCCTGGCAACGTCCCTAGACAGCAGCTGCTAGGGCCAGTCCACCCACCATGTCCACCCAACACAAGCTACAAGAGTTCTGCAGGAACCCAGCGGTGAGGTCCAGCTGCCAGGCTTGCTCTCAAGAGCAACCAGCCTCCCTTTGTGATCTTCTGGATCCCCTGCACAGGTCCTTCCTCTCCCATTGCCTGCACCCTCCAGGCAGCAGTGCCACGGGCTTGCCCACAGCGGGCTCCTGGCTGAGGTTGGCTGGAAGCACCCTGGGTTGGCTCTTCTCCCTCCTCCCAGCAGGCTCAGGGCACAGCGACCTGCAGGTGGGTGGTGGTGGCCAGAGTGGCTTTGGTGCAGGTGGGAACCCAGTGTCAGGTCAAGGATATGGCTCTACAAAGTGACCCGGGGAAGAGGGGCTGCCGGAGACCTTCAGGCAATGATCACCTCCACTGTGGCACCGTGAGCCTGCCCTACCTGTGACTATGGCTGCTGGAGGTCCCTACAGGCTGAGCGAGAGGCACTCATGGCCATGCTGGTTATTTCAGCATCACCTTTAGCAGTTCCTTCAGCATGTTCCTATTTCTCATCTCTTGATTCCCTGCTTTCCCAGAAAAGCAGCACTTCTTGTGTCCAGAGCATCTTCAAACACACTCACTCAAAGTGAAGTTGTCACTTCAACTGGGGGCAGGGACACACGGACTGACTGGCTCCCACCGCAAGGCTTCCTTACCTTTTAAAAGATCTCCCATCCATATTTACTCCAGCAAGCTGTGGCCCTCCAAGGTCTTCCTCCACTGAGACACGTAGACGCCCCTGAAATCCGTCCCCGCGTCCCCATGGGTCTCACCAATCCTTGCCTCGCTCGGACAGTGCCTGCCTACAGTGTCCCCATCCATGGGAAGAAGAGGCACGAGGGCTCACAGGAGGCTGTCCCACACGGTTCTTCCATAGCTTTTTGTTGATTTGTTCCAAAATGCCTCTTCCAACAGATATCCCAAGAGAGCGTAGAAATTGCAGTGCCACTGAAAAATCAAATGGTGAAAATATTTGGACATCTTGACTCCACAAACTAAGTGCTCTATCCAGAGCAGACAAAGGTATTTTTGTCACATGACAGGTGAAGGGGAAAGACGCAGAAGAAAGTTTGGAAAACATAAAGGATCTGTTCAGGCAGCAGAGGAGCAGTTGCTGGAAAGGCCCATACTATCTTGCCTTCGGCACATGGTTCCCAGCCCTTTTTACATGGACCACTCACTGTTCTCCTCTCTCCTCTCAAATCGCACCTCATCCTCAATCCACTCTCTGTATCTGCCAAGGGGATGGCTGAGATGTGGTGACATGATGGGTGGGTCTCACTCCACACCTCTTTCCCTTGCCCTCCCAGACGTCATCAGGGCAAATCCAGGGGTGAAGGAAAAAAACTTGGATTGCAATAGATTTCTACTGTTTACCTCTTGTCCTCCACCCTTTACCAGTAACCTCCTGGATTTCCAGATATCCAGCCACTAGTCATCTGGAAAGTCACTGGCCACATACAGAGCAGCTTCTATACCTCCTTTTGATGCTACTAAATCCCACCTTTCTCCACGATGGAGTTCCACTCACCTCCTGGACTGCGACCATCTTGGGGCTGCTCCTTCAGCGGCTTTGCCTCTCCTGTGACCAAGATCCGCTGCTCCAGCCTGCCGCAGAGCCGCTCTGGGGAGAAGAAACTCTTTCAACACACAGCTTGCCTTGGAGGTACCCAGTGGCAGAAGCACAGCAGATTGGCGATGTGTCCTATAGGCCACCGGGGCTTGAAGGCTCAGACCTGGATCTCCAAAGCACCCAACAGGCCTCCAAGATGCTCCTTTCTGAGGAGTACATCCCACCATTGCCTTGGACGGAAAAGGCAAAGTATTCTGGGTGGCCTCCAGCTGCAAAATGCCTTGCTTTTGGAGTCCAGGAGGGACAAACTTCTTGGTGCAACCAACTTCTTCCCCTGAACACCTGCCAGACAGCAGCATTTCCAAATTTTGCATTAGAAAATGCACTCTTATTCACACAGCGGGTCCTCTCTCACACTAAATACACACACGCGCTTCTACAAGTTCTAGTTAGATCCATACCTTGCTGCCTGGGCGCACCGTTTGGTGCAAAAACAGAGCTCCTCCCGTGTCCAAATGCACGTGTCTGGCTGACTAAGCTGGGATTGAACAGTGAGGGCCAATTCTTACTAACGGTGGAAATTTTTCTTGTCTTTTAAGGTAAGAGGTCAATGCTCTGGCTCATGCAAGCAGGAGCAGCTTTACCAGAAAGGGCAAAGCTAAGGCAGCGCCTCTCAGACTTTGTCCTTGTTATCCAGAAAGCACCAAGCCTTCTATAGTGTGCATCTTCGTGAAACGAGCTGAATTATTATTACACAAGTCCGTTGTGTTGCAACACTACGGATCCCAGCTGTTGTGTTTTCAGAAAGAGGATGCTGCTAAAAATTACACGAGTGATGAAGAAATACAAATTAACACACCCTCTGACTATCCACGGGTCACTGGTGATGCATAAACACATCTGAACCCTAAGAAAAGAACAGGGCTCATCCCCACGCTAAGTAAAATTGAAGGTAAAATAATACTGCTTATTTCTACATCTCCCTTATTACTGCAAACCACGCTGTGGCTTGTGGTTGCAACGAGGCTGGACTGGAGTTTTGGTTGCATCCTAAGGAAAGGACGTTCGTTGTAATTGGGCTGGGATAAAGTTAGAGCTGGCACAACCGTGTGGGAGAGGGCTTGGCTTTGTCACGGTGCTGGCTGCTCCTCACAGCAGAGCTCATCCTGGAGCCGACGCAGCTGAACGGAGCCTGGAGACAAGTTCTGGTTGTGTGTGGAAAACATTAACCAGGGAGAGGGGTAGCTGTGATCAAGGCACCACACCAATACAGGCATCTCACCCGACTCCTTGGAGCAGTTATTTCCGTAGAGGTGCTCCTGCCCAGCAGTGGAGGCCTTTGGAGCTTGTCCTGCTGTTCCCAGGCGTCACCAGGCTGGCAGTTGTGTGACGAAGACCCAGCTCACCTTGAGATATTAAGGAGAAAAGGCACTAAAACCGAGAAGGAAAAAAAAAAAAAAAGGAATCAATCAAACCTTGAGGTGGGATGGGATGAGGGCTCGTCTGTAGGAGCTGGCTTGTTTCCCTCTAGAAATGGGAATTTCTAGTTTGTGGCTCGGAAAAGGCTGGAGCCTGCCCATGACAAGGATGTCAGTGTGGTCAGCCGCGAAAGCCGGGCTCAAGTTCTTGTCCTGGCCTGGCCCTGCAGGTCACGTCGCAGCAGGTGAAGGCAAAAGAGCAGCCTGATGGCAACCTATTTTCCCAGACCGTCTTCCCTGCTCCTCTGTCGATAGCCCAGGGTGGGACGTGAGACTGAGACTGGCACTGAACCGGCAACGGTGCCCATCTCGAGGGAAATGATGATGCTGGGTGATGAAGGGATGGAGAGCAGCCCTGTGGAGAAGGACTTGGGGATACTGGTGGATGACAAATTGGACATGAGCCGGTACTGTGCCATTGCAGCCCAGAAAGCCCCCCGCACCCCGGGCTGCATCCTCAGCAGTGTGGCCAGCAGGGCGAGGGAGGGGATTCTGCCCCTCTGCTGTGCTCTGGGGAGACCCCCCTGCAGTGCTGCCTCCAGCTCGGGGCATCCCCAGTAGAAGGCAGACATGGACCTGTTACAGCCGGTCCAGAGAAATGCCACAAAGATGACCAGAGGGATGGAACACCTCTCCTATGGAGAGAGGCTGAGAGAGTTGGGGTTGGAAAGATGGAGAGAGCATTCACTGGGACCTGTAGTGACAAGACAAGGGGTAATGGTTTTAAACTGGAAGAGGGTAGATTTAGATTAGATATTAGGAGAAATTTTTCACTGTGAGGGCGGTGAGCCCCTGGCCCATGTTGCCCCGAGAAGCTGTGGCTGCCCCATCCCTGGAGGTGTTCAAGGCCAGGTTGGACGGGGCTTGGAGCAACCTGGGCTGGTGGGAGGTGTCCCTGCCCAGGGCAGGGGGGTTGGAACGAGACGGTCTTTAAAGGTCCCTTCCAACCCAAACTCTTCTGTGATTCAATGTTCAGGTACCCAGGAGGGGCAGGGAGAAGTCAGGGGGCTTCTGCAGAGCTGGCTTACCCGGTATGTGTAAGCATCTGGGGGAAATCCCAGCCTTCCTGCCCGATACCGGGTCTATGCTTGGAAGAGAAAGTTACTGACTCGTTCCCTGGAGCCCGGGTTGGCATGGGGCTTGCAGCAGCTGTAAGCCGCACGGTGTTAGTGCCAGCTCTGTGAGCGTGTCCATGGCCGACGGTGGACTGGGACCAGCTCGGCATTCCCCGTGGCTCCCAAGGCCTAACAGATACCTGGAGAGCTGTGGCAGTCTTTCCAGAAACATGCTTTCAGCCCCCGTTTGGACCTACGAGTCAATTTTGAGGCTGTGCTCCAACTCTAGAGTCATTGCGGTTAGTTTATTTTTCAGGAAATGCCTCAAACCAGTTTCCCCGCTGGTTAGGAGAAATACTCGGTGTCAGGTTCTGACGGTGTTGCAATACGCTGTTTTCTACCTGGGCTGAGCTGAACCGGCCACTGAAGAGTGGGAGCTGATGTTGTTTGAACCAATATTTGCTTCTAAGTATTGCTAAATTTCTAAACCGCACAGAGCAAACAAAGAGCTCTCTGTCAATTTGAAGCGGCTCTTCCCGGCTCAGAGCGCTAAGCCCAGCTGCAGACTGTAGCCTCTTGTCCGGAGTTGCTTTACCATGTCATGCCATCACAGGTTTGCGGTTTTTAGGTTGGAAACTAATGCCGGCTCCACAGCCAGGTACCAGCAGTTCGACCCTTTCCGCCTTGAAGAGCGGCTCTGCAGGACAGTGCCGCTGCCCCGCATTCCCCTCCATGCGCATCCCCCCCTCCAGCAAACACCAACTGGTCCAGCATCCATGAGGAAACGGGTTTTCTTGACCTTGTCTCTCAAGCAAGCCACCACTCACCCCCCAGCCCCCTTGCTGAAGTCGGCAGTGGTTTCTGCTCTGCCAGCCAGTGGTCCACGCAAAACTCACCCTCTCGGATACGCAATTAGTGCCATTCCTCCTAATGAAGGATTCCGGTTTGCTTAATTAACCCAAAGGTTAACCGGATTACCAGCAACTCTGTGCAACCTTGGGAGCTGTGATATTCGGGAAGGGCTTTTGGGAGGGAAGGCAGAAAAACGCAGTGGGTTCATTATTTCTGCTGAAGACACGCCTGCAAATAGAGCGGCTGGAGCCTGAGAACATTCACCCCCGCTTCCCGTGTATTTTCCAAAGATCTATGGGAACAAACCGGTAAATACTGATAGCCGGGAAAGAAGGGGCAGGAACGCCAGCTGCCCTGCACGGCCACTGTGCCCTCGGCTCCTCTCCCGCAGGACCACCAGGTTCCACAGCAGGGCACGCACCAGGTAGTTGCACAACTCTTCTGTCCAAAAAATGGTTGTGTCCAGCTCCGTGGGACCTGCCAGACACTTTCCATGGGGGCATGTACCCACAACAAGGTGCTGGACCATCCCAGAGGATGTGGCTGGGTGAGAACAGGAGAAAGGGTGGCTTATTTCCAGGGGAGGAGGGAGCTGTGGCTCACATGAGCCCCTGTGCACACACTCGGGGACAACGCAGTAGAGGTGTGAGCGGGGACGTTCTCCTGCGGTCACACAGCCCAGGTCACCAGGATGGGGACAGAGGCAAGACGGTGGCAGAGCTGGTCAAGAAGACCCCATGGTGAGCGGGGAGCAAGAGCAGAGAAGCACAAGGTGCACCTGGAGGAGAGTCACAGCCACCCCACCCCACCACCACAAGGGGACACCCAGCTGGGTCCTACACCTTTGGCTGCCAAAGGAGCAGGGGGACATCACTGAAGCAGGCAGAAGAAAGCTCCTGGCAGATGCGGCCAGCCTTGCTCAGGGAGCAGCCCTGCGCGTGCTGCAGAGAGAGGCTGGTGATTCGGGTGGATCAAGAGGGACTTTGCAGGACATGTGGGCACAGAGCTGCTGGTGGGACCAAGAGTGGCTTTGGAGGAGCTGTGGACACAGAGCTGCTGGTGGGACCAAGTGTAGCTTTGGAGGAGCTGTGGACACAGAGCTGCTGGTGGGAGCAGGCAGCAGAGGCCGGCAGGCAGAAGGACACAAAAGGAGAAAGCAAGAGGAGACACCAAGAAGGGAAGACTTGTGAAGCAGCTTTGCGGAGCAGCGCCGGCGGCACGAGCCCCGCGGCTGGCAGCACTGGCCGGCTGCTGGAGCAGCTCTCGCTGCTGGATCCAGCCCAAGGAGCAGGGACTGAACCTCCTATCGTCCTCCGCAGCCCACGGGCAGCCCAGCTGGGCTGGCACGGCCACCCACCGCTGCGCCCAAGCATTGTGTTCAGCTGTTGGATAGCCGCTCCGGCCAGAAATGAGATTAGGACATTAAATGAATGGGAAAAGGGTCAGCGCAGCAGTGGGTCAAGCTGAACTTGCTGTTCAACCCCTTTCCAGTTAGTTCGTTTGTGGTAATCATTAATACCAAGCCCCTGTCTGCATGTGGAGCCTCACAATAGCTAATTTCTAAACTGTCACCACAACTACACGCTGTTACACGTGTCCTGGTTGAAGCCACCTTCCTATTTAAACACTCTTATGGCCAATACATTTCCTCGCTGATTAATAGTGGTTGTTTTGAAACCACCAAAAAAATGTGTTGGCCAGCATTGCCTTCCACCTTGTAATTTTAAAGCAGCATTAAAGGGAATTAATGGAAATAAAGCTTCAGAATAACAGCAAGGCTTAGTCTTTATTTGAGACCCTTTGAACTCTAGTTAAATTAATTTTCCTTCTGCTCTTGAGGCTTTCAAACACAGATCTGGCAGTTCAAGTCATGAGCCCCGCACACATCTCACCCTTTGCGGGGGTCCGTAGCTAAGTACGACACCGATGACTAAACACTGGCCCCAGGACCTGGGAGGGCATCTCTTCCCTGCCAGTGTTGGTGACCACCGTACCACCAATGAAAGACCTCCTCTGCCCAGGGATCTCTAAGGAGCCCATGGGCAAATTTGACCTTTCAATCCCTGCCAGTGTTGGTGACCACCATACCATCAGAGAAAGACCACCCGCCCTGGGTCCAGGGATCTCTGAGGAGCCCATGGGCAAGCTTGACCTTTCAGTTCCCCTTCTCCCTCCCAAACAGCAGAGGAATTTGTTTCCTGCGCATTGATCAAGATGTTCTCCTCAAGATAAAATCCGAGGGGAACAGCTCCTCCCATCCTCACCGCTCCACTCCCCGGTCGCCCAGGGCTGGCGCAGCCCCAAAGGCACCACTGGACCCTGGCTCTCAAACCACCTCATCGCTTCCAGTAATTACTGTTTTGCAATGTGGAAAATAATAGGAGTCTTGGTGCTATTCAGAGCTCTGGGAGGAGCAGAGAGGGGGGAGCAAAAGGCCAAGCTGAGCAGATTTTAAACCCCCTCCTGAGTGCTTTTAGACCCCCTTTGGCATCTTAATCCTCTCGGCATTTCCAGCTGTGGAGATGAAGGAGCAGAAATTCTAGGCAGAAGTGTGGGGGCTTCGGGGCACGTGTCTGTCCTGGGGAGGGAGCTCCGGGGTGGGGTGGTCAGCTGGACCCAGCAGCTCTCTCCCGGAGCCTCCGCAGCATCATCCATCGGCCCCTTGCACGCACGCTGGGCTGATGGGGGTGCCTCAGCCCTGGGGAAAGCGATGGCAGAGCCTTGCTAAAGCGTGACGTGGCCCTAACAGCGCCTGAAAACTGTTGCAAGAAGAAGGAAGGAACCAGAAGAATTTCTTGCTATAGGTTGCATAAGGTGGGGGAAGGTGGCTGTGCTCTGTAGGTGTAATGATCGGTTATCTTATAGACAAAGGGCGCTGTATGGGAAGATATGGCTTCATGCCACTAACCCTCTAATCGTGGTGGAAGAGGAAAATTAACTCCTTTTGGGGAGTCTGGTCGCTGGCAGTGAATGAGGGTCTCAGCATGGCCTTGTCCATAACCTTGCAAGACCCAAGCTGAGGTTTTGCCCTTCAACACGCACTCCTCTATCACCAACAACCTTCTCCCATCATCTGCATGTATCTGCCCGTGGCGTCCTCTGCAGGCAGAAAACCCTGCCACTGTTCTGCCATGCAAAACCCGGATGGACACCACAGCCAGAGAGCACCGGGACCACATGCCGAGGGCAGAAAGGGAGAACCAGCCTTGGAGATACACTGGTCAGCTGTGCAGTGCTGCAAGAGACATCCCTCACCAAAAGGCACCACCAGCTCTTACAACCCCATCCTCCCGCAGTTTCAGCCTCACTGGGGGCCTCCAGCGACAAGCCTCCAGCAAGCCTGTTCATGCTCAGCCCATCAGTCCCTGCCTGAGCAATGCTGGAGGAGTGTTGGTCCCCAACTCCACCACAACTCTGCCCCTACCCAGCCACGGCCCTGTTGATCCAGACACCCCCCTAGACTTCCTAGACAGACCTTGGACCTGCCTGGTCACTGTAGACCCACCTGGTCACTGTAGACCCACCTGGTGGTCCCCGGGTTGTGTTCGCCGCCCCTGCTACTGTCCCCCGACCCAATCCCAACCTCAGACCTACCTCGTCACCACCAGCTTCCCAGGGAATATGGACTCTGGGCCGACCCCAGCTGCTATCCCAGGGCCCATCCCGCTCACCTTGCATGGAGACAGTGATGGACGAGTATCCTGCCCACCCGGCTGTGCCATCACACCGGGCTCCCCATCCCACCGGGAGCAGTCAGCCCTTGCAGCGCCCTGGCACATAGGAGTGAGCAATACAAAGCTGGTTAGACCAGGGAAAGGAAAACAAGACCATGACTCTCTTGTAGGGCAGTGAGCCCATATTTCCGTCCCTTTACAGCCCACTCTATCCTGGGCAATTATTTTTTATATGCAGCAGTAAAGATTTTCCCATTGAGCCAAAGGTTTCTACTGACTGCTGGCTCTCGAAGGAGTCCCAGCCCCGAGCTGACATCAACACCGTCTTCTATAAACATGTCACGGAGAAATAACATGAACAAACAGCAGGAAAGGCTTTATGGAGATCCTATAACAAACAAGATATTTGTTCCTCTCGCACATTCCCCTTGAGGTGGGAAATCCCCATGAAAAGACCAGGCTGGCCTTTAGTCAAGGACATCAGGCTTGTGCAATGACGGCGGGCTCCAGGGAAGCTGGAACTACCAACCCGTGTCTCCTTTCTTGCCTACCACGAGGGATGCTAGCACAGATTTTAAGAGCACAGCAGAAAAAAAGCTTCTCGGGGGAGCGTTTTACACCAGAAGAGCAAACAGCTTTTTCCTCATTAGCGTAATATTTCTATTAGTAACACTTGCAGGCTCTGTCTGTGACGGAGGACTTTATAAATTGGAGAAGCCAAAAGAAGGCTCAGACAGGGCACCCACTTGCCCGGTGGCTAGGGGAAGTTATTCCTACCTTCAGCAATCAAAACTGAATCGAAGGATTAACTGATTGGAAGTCAAGTTGCCCTGATTTTAAGGAGAGACATCGGCACCGGGAGCAGCTCAGGGTTAAATCTACTGTACTCCCAAACGCCAAGGTACAGGTTGCTCATTTATCCAGCAGCCACGGTGCGGTTTCTTCTGGTCACAGGTGACCGCTTAAAAATAAAAGAGGTGGGGGCGGAAAGGTAGGGGAGGGAAACACAGAGGATGTGCCGCGGCCGGACTCCCGTGGCAGGGACATTCCCCCTGACTGGGGCACCGTGATGGAGAGCTCGGGGCTGTGGCCGGCTCCTGTCCCAGCTCACGCACCGCTAGCACGGAGGGCCCTGGCTTGAGGAGACAAGCAGGGGAGCAGTATCCCAATCCAAACCTTGGACATAATCATCTCCTGAAGGTTTTCAGCAGGGTGCTGAGTCTGCTAAACTCACTTTCCTGTGTCTGCAATCTTCAGCAGCAGGGTGCTGGGCCAAGAAGCAAACTCCAGCATCTTGGGCACCAGGCACAGCCCTCCTCTCCAGGAGCAGCAGCTCTTTCTGCTCGTACAGCTTGACCTGGGGCCGCTCTTTGAGCTCTAACACATAGCAAGATGGGTTCCCAATTTGTGGAAAGATCCCACTGTTGGTTGGTTGGTTGGTTGTTTTTTTTTTTTAACTCAGCCCTTACCCATTTCACAGCTGTCAAACTCTCATGTTCACGCATCTCTTAGAGACTTTGACGGCGAAAGGGAAAGCAGGGGAGATCTATAAGATCAAGATCTGTAAGTTTAGCTACGGTTAAGGAGCAATGTAAGGATGATAAAAGGCCTTACGTACTGTCTCCTGGTGTTGGTCTGTTCAAAGGAAAATAATGCTCCCAGACTGGCTGAGGAAGATCTGGAAAGAGACACGTCCTGCACCAACAGAAGGACGATGCCTGAAGGTCTCTGAACACTAATATCCATTCCCTGGGGCACAGGGGCTGTTGTAGAGGGACATCATGCCAACCTCTCCCTGGAGCTACCACGTGTGGGAGCACACAGACCAACCTCCAGAGGCAGTCTTCAGACTCTCCAAGGCTGGTGGAATCCACTGCGGCTGCACAGACACCAGCAGAGCTTTTCCATTCCTTGTGATCTGACCTCATGGCTGTCATTTGTCCCAGGCCATTTTAAGCCACACGTACATCTATGGCTGCCCCCTTTTCCCCTTTCAATGCCAACAGCCTGCGGTGCTTTAGTCTCTCTCTCCTGGGGCTCAGTTCCTCATCTCTTTACTTCTCCTCAGCCTGGACCTGCATTCTCCTTATTCACAAATTGCCTTTATGACGATGGGGTCAACAGATGTGAAGACGGGACAGCTCCTCCTGGGATGTGGTGTCCCACTAAACTGTTTGCAGAAGTTTCTTTTGCATTTTTCCCTGCTTCCCAGCTGTTTGAACTGCTGAGTGTCTCCCTTGGGCTACCTTCAACATAGATCTTCTCTGCAACAGGGGAAAGACATCTAGAGCCCGCTCGGCTGCACGACCAGTGGCAATATGTACCGCTATACCTGCACACTTCTTGCTTCAATCAACATCACATGGCACCTGCATGTCCCTCAGCCTTGTTTTGCAGAGAATTTGTTGTTTTCCTAAATATCAGCTCTCGCCTCCTTACAGCATCCCAGGGAAAGGCACCAAAGAATGCGCCAACCCTACCCAACCTCATGTCTGGTGGGACAGGAGCCCCTCCAAGGTGTCCCCCCGGCTGCCCTGGGGCAGCGTATTGCAGAAGATACAGAGGACAAACGTGACGAAGAACCGTAAAGCAGCAAAGACAGAAATAAACGGCGCAGAGGAAGGTCATTCCCTTGGTCCACGGCAGAGAAAAGGATCCGAAGCCAAGGCAGTGGAGGTGGTGGTGGTAGGGGGGGGGGGACGACAAGTTGTAATACGTGATCCCCGGAGCAAAGTTCAACCAAACTGTAGCCTGATGAATCCCCTCTGCGCAAACAGCGGCTGCTTGCTCAGCAAACACACCTACCCCAGCCCCGGCTGCCGCGGCCTCCGCCAGGATTTTTGGAGGAGGGGATGTTTTAACATCTGCAAAGAGCTGATATTTGGACTACTTATGCAACTGTTGCGTGTCGGGGGATGTACCTTCACATGCAGCCACAGTGCACCCCATTCCCCTCATTCAACCACCGTCGTCAGTCTTTAGAGGTGCAACCAGGAGTGCCCTTGCTCTGCTGGATGCAGGAGAGTCCACCGACGGGACTTGGTAAAACAGCCATGTCCAAACCCACAGCACACGAAGGACTCCATTCCCACCCTCTTCAGCCCCCTGGCTTCCTGTAGGACAATGTTTGTGCAGCAATTGTGCGCTTGGTCCCTCTGGGACGGACGTGCCCTCAGATGCCACGGGAAGCTCTCCAGGCCCAGGAGC
This sequence comes from Himantopus leucocephalus, assembly GCA_003993805.1. Lineage (NCBI taxonomy): Eukaryota > Metazoa > Chordata > Aves > Charadriiformes > Recurvirostridae > Himantopus > Himantopus leucocephalus. The sequence goes on from RSEF01000009.1 coordinate 4,792,316, forward strand.
AAGACATTGGAGACGTCAGGGCAGGAGGAAGGGATGAAGGCAGCCGAGGAGAAGGGTGCAGGAGGAGAGCGCCTGTGTTCAAGTGTGTGGGAAGGAAATGAGCTGATTGTGCTCCTCTTCCTCACCACATCCCCAGGGCTGCTGCATCCACCTCAATCTTCTCTTTTCCTCCTGCTCTACACGGAGCACCCACTCCGGCTCTTGAGACCACAGCACGGTGCTCTCAGTCCCCAGACCCTGTCATCCCTCTGATCAGCTCTCCTCACACATAGACTCTGGACCCGAAGCTGTCCCTCTGAACCTCCAACCCACCACTGCCAACGAGAAATGGCAACGGCAGCCTTGTCCCGGCACGTAGTGCTGTTTGCACAGCCCTTGCTCAAACACAATGGCCGGAGCTGGCTCTGCACGGGGCGCAGCTCCCCACCAGCAATGCCGCGACCTCCCTCCCACCCTGACCCGCTGCCCGAGCAGGATCACAATGCCGCATTGTGTGCCTCCATCCCTGCTTCACCGCCCGCGGGAGCTTGCAGGCAGGTGTCCACGGTTCAGCCCTGCGGAGGATGAAGGTTCACGCTCTTTCCGTGACTCGCCTCATCGCTCCTCAACTAACCCACAGTGTCGCAGAGGGCACTGACATCCAAATTAGGTTAGTTATTGTGGTCGTGTATGGTAACCAAGCATAAACCTCAGGCAGTGTTGTACAGCGGGGGCTTTGTTGGTCTTGGAGAAGACAACAGTGGCTTGGCCAATGTTCAAGCCCTGGATACCTTCTGTGTCAACACTGTCCTGAAGGTGAGAAGTGATGGGAATCCGGCTTATCTACAGCCTCAACACCAGCCAAGCTGCCGCAGAACCAAGCAGAGAGCTTGGGAGCCCCAGCAGGAGCCTGACCTGCAGCTAATGGACATTTGCTACAGGTCCTGTAGCAAACGCTCCCCATTTACAACTCGAGCCACGAAGCCCCAAAACGGCACCATCGCATGCAGAACAGCAAAAATAAATAAATGAATAAATAAAATAAATAAATAGATCCATCAGCAGACACCGCGTCTCCAAAAGGAGCAATTCTCCTCCTAGGAATACTTCAAGTCCAGAGTCGTTCTGGCCAAAGGGAGAAGCGGCAGACCCCTACCTTTTGTGTACGTGATGCGTGCGGTGGAGTAAGTTGTAGGAGCAGAGCATCAGCTTTTCACCCGTGGTCGAAGGCGTCACGCTCACTCACAAAAGCTCCAGAGACCAGACCAAGAAGCTGGTGAGACCAGCACAGCTCATACCTGAATACCTTTCGGGGGGGATTTGACTCCAAAAGTCCTTCCTTGGGGTGACGAGGTTGGTGGCAAAGGAGCCGGGCCAGAACAGACCAGCACGTCCTTGGGGGGAAAGCAGAGAGGCAAAGTGAGGCTTCCTGTGAACTTCAGCTCCTTCACATGTTTCCAAGGCCTGCAAACTATTTTCCTTGTACTGAAAACATTTTGGACACCTCAACAGATTCTTCCATTGCAACTGAGGATAGAAAATGCAAATCTCAGGGCACCTTTTACCTAAAAAGTGGTTCTGATCAGGAAATAGTATATTGTGCCTGTTCTCTGAGCAGCTACCCGTGATTTCCACGCTGCATTGATGACCCCTGCAGGGACAAGCAGTAAAAAGTCCAGAGTTCTTAATCCCTTCCTCACCTAGAAGAGCTGTGGTGTGGACACGAGCACTGCAGTTTTTGTAGGGGACACCTATCAAGGCCGGCCAGTGTCTCCTCCCTGGGGGAAGCGAAGATTTAACACTCTCAGGAAGGTCCCAGAGTTTGAGGTCCTTGTGCAGGGAAGGATGACTGCTCTCAGTAGCATCCAGCTGTGGTTGGATATGAATGGAGGAACCAGATACAGCACCTGCTGCATGGAAATTGCTGCAGAAGAGCCAAAATATGAGTGCGTGCACATTGGTGACAGCATGGAGTGGTGCTGGCCATGTCCAAGGACATCTCCTGATGTTTTACATCTCTCCCTTGGCTTTGACATACAGAAGTCCTCCATCCCTCCCAAAACTCTCAGATCTGTGGACAGTTGTTTTCAAGCTCATCCTTCTACATAGCCACTGCTTCTTCCCTTTCCCCAGTGGGCACTCTTTCTTCTCCAAGTCCTTCAAGGACACTAGCACTAGTCCTCTTGTTCTCCTCCTTGCTGATGGGACTCCATGATCAAATTCCCAACAGATCCGACACAGCCTCACAAGAGGACTAACGCTCTCGCTATATGAGGAGGAGGCAGCTCTGCTGTCACGATCTACAGGAAAATACAACTACAACCTTCAGCATCCTTCCTCTTACAGAACTGAGGCTCGCTTGAGCGCAGCTGGGACTCGGAGAGAGCAGAGCAAACTCTCACGTCCCACCTCCCAGACATGAAGAGAAGATGGAAAGATCTGATTTAACCATGGACATCTCCTCCAAAACTAGCTGACCGTGACCCGCGCAGTAATTACTTTTCATTATGGCTGCAAGTATTCCTAATATGAACTGAACCAGTCTTTTAAGAGATCTCGGACAAAAGGCACACACCCAGCTGTGATGCCCTCCTTGCAGGATGCTCACAGGAACGCTCTGCAGTATCCCTCCATGTACCCTTTACCACTGCCAACGTTTTCCTTCTCCTGATCTCATGTTCAGAGGCAGAAGGCAGGACACTGGTTGTGGCATGACCAAAGCAGCTCATCTTGGCCATCATCTGAAGATGATGGCCCTCAGCTTCTCTCCATAACCCAGGGAATACCCCTCGGTGAGAGGTGAGGCCAGGGTGACTCGCACATCTCCACCTTTGGGGCAATTGTTTAGTACTCACATGTCAATGATGTAGATTTCCTAGAAACCATAAAATCTCTCCTAGATTTCACTCCATTCTGTTCGGGGTTTTTTTTGCCCGGTACGGCATCAACATTGATCCGGGCACCCTGTCATGCTTTCCATAAATAGGAGGTGGCATCAGACTGTGAGGTCCCCACCCTGTTTGCCTGCTGATTTGTTTCAAAAGGCATTTGCTCTGTAAACGCCTGCTCCACCTGGTTTCCCTCAGCCAACATGGCTTCTCTAGCCAGGCTTCATCTGAAAACCATTTCCACTATTTTGTTGTGGGCACCAGGTGCTGGCCGAGGCAGAGCCGGGCCCGGATGCAGCACTTACCCTCTCCTCCGGGTCAGATGCAGCTGCACAGGACCCCCACTGGCCATGGAGAATCCTGAAGACGTCTTTGGCCATCCCCAGGTCAAACACAGCTTCATCAGCGCTAGTGAGGCCACATCTGCTGTGCTGGCTCCAGCTCCAGGCTCCCCAGTACACGAGAGAGATGCGCTTGCTGGAGCCAATCCAATGCAAGGCCACGAAGGTGATGAGGGGTCTGAAGCATCCTTCAGAGGAGGAGAGGCTGAGAGAGCTGGGGCCGTTCCGCCCAGATAAAGTAGGGTCGGGGGGACCTCACAGCACATCTGATGGGAGGGAACGAAGATGAGGGAGTCAGGGTCTTCTTAGAGGTGCCCAGGGACAGGGCAGGAGGCAATGGGAGCAAACTAAAATACACGCAATTTGCCCACGAGAGCTGCCTCTCTCCAATTCTGCTGAGGAGACCCCGTGGCACCTTGAGGTTGGGATGTCCACTTTCTTTTCTGCTCCCATACACCTACAGACAGACCAGCAAGTGCTCCCAGTAACGTGCAACCTGGTGTGTTTGTTTGGAGAAGACGACACAGACAGCCACCAGGAATCGTTCAGAAGATCCTAGATCCTACGAGGCCCTGAAGGATCTGGTCTAATGTCAAAGCCACCCTAAAATATCCAGGTCTTTCAGCACCCGAGTGCTGCCAGCGCTGCAGGCTTCAGAGGCGGTTGAGACAAAGCCCAGGTTTGTGAGGGATCGCTCTAATCTCTCGGAGGTCTCTGGCAAGGAAACAAAACCAACCGAAAAGAAATCGCAAAGCCTGTTCCCAAGGTGAGCAGAGATGTATTTGGCTGTTCAAAGGCTTCTGATAAGGTGTCCGAGATTAAAGAACAAATAAGTGCACGGTTAGCGCCAAAGACCCAACGCAAGCTGAAAAGCATACAGCCAGAAAGCAACGACGTGCTTCTCACCTGAACCCGAGCACATCCAGCTGCTCTTCAGCCTTCACGCCCAAGAGGAGCTCTGCCTGTTGCTGGCACAGGCTCTGCCTCCTCCCCTCTGGGACAAGATCCTCGTGCCGCCGGGACCCCATCCAGCCCAGCAGCCGCAGCGTGACAGTGCCGGTCCTACGCTCGGCTCTCTCCATGCTTTGCTCCCAGCTTCCCAGTTGGATGCATCTGCTCCCGTTGGCCCTGAGCATCCTTTTGGAGGGCGCTGGTATCGATGGGCACCTCACCGCAGAGCGGGCTGACTTCAATGTCCCCGAAGAGATGTTGAAGATAATAGGAACTAAGTAAATCAGCATGGCTCACTCGCTCTGCAAAGTGTAAAATTAACTAAATATCAATTTGGGTAGGCGCTAATGGACCGGCGGCTGCCCAGCAGCGGAAAGGGAGGCCCGGTGGGTGATAGATTTCAAAATGACTCGGAAAGTAAACTCGCGCGTTGCTGATAATGCGGCACGTTGGATTCCCCGTAGAAAGTCATCTAGAATTTATCGTGGCTCGTTTCATGAATAGGTCTGTCTGGAAACTGGTCTGAAAAGCAAACAGAAAAGCTGCACAAAGAGTTCGCTGGAGGCCGGGGGGGGAAAAGCCCGTCCCTCTCTGAAGTTTCTCTCCAGCGGGGGTTTTTCAGGAAGGACTGCAGACTTGGGAAATCCGAGTGTCCCAGGTCCCAATTTCCCCACTGTCGTCTGGGGCTGACTCGCTGCTGGGGAGACACACACACACACACACGCAAAACCTCTTCTCTTTTCAGCCCCTCTGAGATCCAGCAAGCTGCAGGCTGCCAGGGTACGTATGACATGGCCCAACTGACCATGTGCGAGCAGAAAATGATGAAGATAAGTCCTTGCTTAAGCAAAGCGCATGCGGGGGGGAAAAAAAAAAAGAGCAAAGAAATAAAAATGGGGGGAAAAAGTACCAAAGTGAGCAGGGACAGCTCTGCCAGCCTCGGCAGTGTGCAGGGCTCGACCATGCTCCTCTCTCTTGCCGAGGTCGGGACAATGAATTGTGGCATTGCTCGAAGGTACATTTTTACGGGCCTGTTCTGGTTGCACTTTTGTGCCTGTAAAAGGCAGATCCTCGGCCTCAGCCACAGCTCGGCCCTTTCCTGCAGGGTGGGTGGGAGGAGGCAGCAGCGCCGGGCAACTGGAAACCTCAGGACTAAGGATGCGAACCAAGAAGCAGAGGTGGGTTTAGGGGCTTCCTGATGGGATGCTGCGAGCGTGTGATGAGCGATGGGCCAGCGGAGCCCTGGGCAGGCGGCGCAGGCAAGCACAGGCGCAGCCGGGATCGACGGTGGGAAACGGGACCTTGTGGTCATCCTGGGTGAGGAATGGGACCTAATCCAACATCGGATATGTCTTCCCTGACTTATCCCAGTGGGAACAACCTCCTGCCAGGTCCTCAAAGTCTAGCTACCTGCATGAGGCAAAGGGACAACAGTCTCAAGCCAGGAGACTCTGGCTGCAGGTACCTGGACTGCCATCGCAGGTGTGGCCAGTGCCACCTCCAGTCTTCCCTCATGGGAGGGCTCCTCAGCCCCTCTCACCAGCTGAGCTTCTTTGGAGGTCTGCCCCACCATCACAGCACTGCCAAGGGGTCTTCCAGGCTCATCTAACACTAGATCAGTAGGATTTTTACTCCTGGCCCTTCCCAGGATAATTTTAACCCTGGGTATGTCTTTTCTGTAGCACTCCGGTTTTGCCCCTCCAGCAAAACTGGGAATTTAAGGAGCATTGACTGCTTCTTTTGGACACAAAGAAGCTTTCATTTATTTTGCAGATGTTCAGCTCTGGCTTTAAAAGTAAGGTGCCATTTCCAGCAGGAGCTCCATCAGTCTCCATTCCCTGCTAAGGAAACCTCTGTGGGCCACTCCCACCCCAGAACATCTCCAGGGGTTGCCCCAACCTCCGTCGGGCAAAGCCCCAGAAGCAGTTTCCCCATCTGCCCCAGGACCCCAGTCTGGGTCTGCAAAGACACCTCCAGGCTACAGCTGCCTCGCTCTTGCCAACACGCGCAAGGATATCAGTCCCCTCCTCATTAGCCAAGAAAAACCTTGTGCTGGAGAGCAGCAGTGGCCTTTCTCGTGCACCTGGCTTTCGCGGCACTGTCTCAGCATCCCGGCTCTCGCAGGAGAACAAAGCTTCGCTGCTCCCGCCTTGGAAAGCCTTTGCTGGCTTGTCACCCTTGCGAGGAGCCAAGGCTGTTCACGCCTTGGGGCTCAGCAAGGAGTGTTGTTGAGGGCAAACACATCCGCCTGTAGCAAGATCAAACAAAAAACCCACGCGCGGCTTTCTGCTGCGTTATTTTTATGCTGGAGTAGTTCCCACCCAGCAGGAAAAGGAATAAGGTGCAGATGAGGGGAGGCAAGCAGCTAATTGATGTTACAGCGAGGCTCAAGCCCTTGCAAACCCCAGTGCTCTCCCTCGCACCACCCATTGCTCCGGCAATTTGTCTGGCCCCCAGAGCTGGAAATCTGGGTCGCAGGTCTGCTCTCCTCACCGGAGAGGCAGTCACCTTCCCACGTGTTCCTCTTCACCTCAAGCCCGGGTACAGGCTTGCAAATGGACCAGAGATGCCCACTTTCCAGGTGCAGCAACACCGGCAAAAACCCACCAGCAGCCCCTCCAGGCCACGGAGAGGCCAAGCAGGAAAGCCATTGCATGAGAGTGGCAAGGTCCAGGGTGCCTCGAGGCAAGCGGAGGTCTCCTTGCTCATCATCTTAAGCAGGGGTGTGAGTATAGGGACAGGGGACAGGAAGGGACAGGAGCTTTTGGGGCACATCTGCTTTCTGCTGAGATCAGCCCATCCTTGGGTAGCGAACGTGCACCCATCTAGGAGGGCGCACATACCATCACAGTGTGATGACCCGATGAGGGTCATACTCAGCAGCGGGCAGCTGGGGCAGTTCTGCACCACCAGGACATTCCTCACACCTACACAAAAGTTATGAGCCCATTAGGCCACCCCAGCAGGAACCTGGCTGCCCGGTGAGCAGAGACAGAGTCCCACCCCTCCTACAAGGGCACCTTACACTTCTCAAGAGGCACAGCTGCAGAAGACACATCTGTCTGCCCCTATCTTCACCCCTGCTCCAGCATCCGCAGGGGAGAAGAGACCACCGTGTTTAATCTCAGATGACTACCATCTCCACCAAGGCCCTCGGACACTGGTCCACAAGCGGAGGCCCATCCCATTCAGGTCACGCTCCAAAACGACCTCCCTGGGATGCAGTTGCAAGGTAACAGAAGCAGCCCAAGAGAGCCTGCTGAGGTCCTGCAGATGTGGCCTCCAACACAAGCAACACGCAGGCAGATGAGCGCGTCTCCTGCGCTTCACGTCCCCAGACCCCAGCAGGAGCAGACAACCGCCTTTTGAGTTTCTCTTCCACAGATGCGTCGAGTCATGCCCAAGAAGGAGGCTTCCAGGCAGCAAACAGGAATACAGGAGACTCTCACCAGGATTACATACCGAAACTGGACCTCCTATGAGGTCCCCATGGACAAATAGGCTTGTCCTTCGGCAAACAAGTGAGCTGGGCAGCGGCAAATCCCACAAGCGACAACCGAGCGAGAGGAAACAACCAAAGAGGAGCAAGATCAAGCCTGTCTGGGCACTCTCACATTGATGAGCCTCTGGATGCTCCCAGGCAAGGGTGCCCCATGCCCTGGAGCAATAGGATGTCCCCCGAGGTCCTGCCTGGGGAACGCTCGCAGACCCCTCAGCCACCTACCCCACATCACCGCGGCCCCCCAAGCAGGCTTGTCCATCTCAGATTGCGCGGGACGCGGCGGCGCAGAGGGGAGGAGAGGGGAAGGAGCACCAACCCTCAGTCCCAACAGCAGAAAGGGGTTTGATCCCTGCAAACAGCGAGCTCGCCCATGGCTCTCACCCAGCCCCGGGCTCCCTGATAAGCTGCCAGCTTGGGTAGATAGCAGGAGCGCAGGATGGGTGGAGAACGCGACAGCCCCACGGTAAACTTGTGGTTTTGATGAGGTGGACGGGGAGAGGCAGCGCCTGCCCGCGCCAGGGTGAGGGGAACGGCTGCCTCCCTGCCTGCAAGGGCCGTGGGGGAGGAAACTGGACACTTTTGTCCCTCCAGAAAGCCAAGGTCTGGGCTAGAAGTAGCTTATCTGCCTGGTACACATTTCCTGAGGCCCATGAGAATGGGTGAAGGATGGGTGAAGGGAAAACACGCACTGCCAGGGTCCTCTCCACCGGTGCCAGGAGGCGCGTGGGGAGCCTGGTCCTCCAGAGCCGGTGTTGCACAGCCTGAGCCACCGGTTCCCGGTGACACACGTCACAGCCACACATCCTCCATCTCCACCGCTTCCCCAGCTGCCTGGTGCCCAAGTACGAGGAGCACGTGGTCCCGCTACCCGGGCTTAGGGTCCCTGGTGGCGCAAAGCCACGGCTGTGCCTTGCTGATGGCGTGCAGGATGCTGGGATGAGCCTCAAAGGGGAAAGGTGGGGACAAAAATGCTACTGAAGAAGGAGGAGACCCTGAACAAAGGACTGGCTGTGGACCTCCATCATGGAGGGCAGCCTCCCAGTCCTCCTTTGGGTCATCTTGCACTGTCCACCAGCCAGCAAGAAGCAGACCCAGTGACCATTTTTCGACTGGTACTGGGAAACAGTTGGCTTCCTAGCAGGGCTGTGCTGTTGTTGGTCATCCTGGCGCAGCACAGTCCCAGCGTGGGACTTCAGCCAGTCTGAAGATGGCAGATGCAAGATATCAGTGTGTTAAGCGGTGCCTGGAGCAGCCGGTATGGGAAGGGGAAGCAAAGGAGAGAGCCAGGGATTGCCATAACCCCAGCCCAGGGTGGATGGAGCCAGGAGGTGTTGGAAAGGATTAGCTCCATGACACGCAGGTATGACCCAAGCCTGCACAGGGTCTCAGCAGCACAGATCCAAAGACTGTATCAACATAGGGATTATCAAGAGCTAAAAAGCCGTAACCAAACCATCTCTGTCCTCAGCTTTGTCAAGAAGTATAAGCAGGACGCAAGAAGGGAAAGGAAGAGACAAAGATCAACAACAAAGAGCAGAGCAGGAGGACACAAGGGATCAAAGCAGAACATCAACAGCCACGGGTGAAACCAAGGAGTAAGGCAGGGATGCAAACATGGGTGGAAGGGCCACCCCCCGCAGTGTCCACAAGCGCCGGGACAGCCTACCCACCGCTCGACGTGACGTGGCAGCGCTCTGTAGAAGGCAGCCTGCTGCCAGCAGCCCTCGAGGCTGTGGCCACCTAAACGTGCCACTCACCGGAGCGGAGGCTGGTCACTCCCCGGGGCAGGCGTTGGAGAGCAGGGCACCGGTGGGAAGGTCCTCTGTGGGCTCGCCGTCCCAGGCACCCCCCCCCACCCGGGGAGGGGCCACCAGCACACAAACTGGGCTGTGGGTGTTTGCTTTCCATTCTCCCAGTCTGATGATAACCACCCGCTCCCCAGACAAGGCTCCAGCTCACCATGCTGAAAATCAGAAGGTATTTGATCACGTAAGTGGATTATTTATTTATTTATTTAAGTAAAACACTATTTCCTTAAGTAAAATAGTATTTGCATCCTACCCAGAGGTCATGCCCTTGTAGGTCCCTCTGTGTTGAGAAATTGAAGCGGTGGTGGGAACGGGCAGAGGAGTGCTTCTGCTCCGCGCAAATGCAGGGAGGTCTGGGTTGATGGGGCTCTCTCTTCCGGCGAAGCCCCAAGGGCAGCACTTCTCCCCAGCATGACAGGCAGGAAAACGGCATCTTTTGTCAGGTCCCAGGCTGCAAAAGAAGAAGAGCAGCAAAGACCTTGGTGAGGCAAGTAGGGTGCTGATCCCTCCTGCGTCACCCCAGGCGAGGGCTCGCCGCGCTCAGCGCTGCACGCTCACCCGCAGAGCGGTCGCGGAGCAGAAATGCGGCTCCATACAAGTCTTTTACATGGCAAACCCAATGAACTCCCGTAGGGTGAGGTGCGCTTTTCCGCAGCCTCTGTGTTGGAGAGGATGGATGAGGAGCAGCGAAGGGCAAAGCTTGACTTCGCGGCAGATCCCTCTTGCCAGGGGAGAGCATTTCGGGGCAGGACAGCCTTTTCCCACGCGCCTGCAGCATCTGGGGCGTTGCACACCAAGCTGCGGCGCGGGAGACCTGGTGGCTTTCCTAATCCAGTGGTTTCACGGGTAGGTTGGGCACCGACACAGGCAGGCAGTGACGGTTTGCCCTTGCTGTGCTACCTTACCTTCTCCTGAGCCTCCTGCGGACCGTTGTCACCGTTCTGTCATTTATTGGGATGTAAGTGAAGAAAATGGCTCCAATCACTGCTCAGAGGGACCTCGCTGGCGTATGTATTGTGTACATTAATTCCCCGTGCAGCATCGCTCGCTGCCCGGAGCATATCTAGCCACAGCGAATCAATAAAGTCATTTTCTGCCGCCTACCTGCCTGGTGAACCCAGCCTCGGCCACCTCCCGCAGCACCCGGAGGGCAGCTGGGACTCTGCACGGCTCAGCCGGCGCCAACCGACCACAGACCCATCCCAACCGGTGCTGGGCAGGGAAGGGGCACAGCTCGGAGGGAAGCAGGTCGTCCTCTCTGCTTCAAGCGGAGAGGGGGGGGAAAAACCCAAACGGAGGGGAAATCTGCAGTGCTGCTGCAATCCAGCAGCGCCTGCTTCCGAGCAGCAGCCCAGGCACCCCCTCCCCTGCCAGGAGCAGGCAGCGAGACACGGCTGGGGGCATCATCCCTTGCAAATAAATGACCGACAGATCAGTTTTTTATTAAATCCATCGAGCCGGCGTAGGAGGATTCGGCTGCTGTGGCTCTGTTGCTGAGCCCTCCCGGCATCTTTGGGTTGCTTCATCCATCTCTGCACCTTGCTTTGTCACTTTCGGAGGTGACAGCACGCGGGCTCCGACCCGCGAGGGCTCTTCGGCTACAGCCTGCCCGCAGCCGGAGGCATTTCCAAAGACTTTGCAGGTTGTTCTCGCAGCCTGCCCTGCCCTACGGGGCAGCGCTGACTCCCACCAGCTCTGCGTGCACATCTTGGACATCTTCCCGGTGCTTTGATCTCAAGTATTTAACTCTGCCCCAAGACACCCGCACCCGCGATCTCACCCTGGCATGTGAAACTGAAAGAAGGCTGTGAAGGAGTTATCCGTGGAAAGGAGTCGAGCCTCTTGAAGGCTCGTTGTCCGGCTACAAACCATCCAGCTGCTCCAGCCTCCAAGGCGAAGGCTTCTCATGCTCCGTATGCCGCTTTATCCAGGGTTTGCTGCCTTCAGTGCAACTTCTTGGCATCTTCAGTGCAAACTTCGGTGCTGCCACAGCTCTCCCTTTCTCAGCGCACCCACCTTGGTACACCTGTGTCCCACCAGGGCCAGCCTGGAGGAAGGGCTCTGGCTTCACGCTAGCCTGATCAGACCCAAGCAGCCAGCAACGTGTTGCGTTGTTCAATGGACATCTCAAAGAGGCGGCAGACTGGCAGCGAAAGGACCTGGATCTTTCACGGATTCTCTACAGGCTGAAAGTTTAGCACCAACCAGGGACCTCTGTGGAAGCAAGTCCAGAATTATACCTGCACAAAATACAGATACCAGAGTAACAGAGGGTGCTGCCTACCTCAGCACCGCTTGCCGGGGAAGTGTCGCGTCATTCTGCCTTTGCTACTGGGTGCTGTCTCCCCAAAGAGAGAGTTTGGGTATATCGCTAAGTACCACGGTTAGTTCGCTCTTCATTCCCTTCTTGCCGCTTTTCTTAGGCTGGCCAAGCAGACGAACTCATCATCAGCTGCGCCTTGAGTGATCGGAGAGTGGGATCAAGTCTCTAACAAGATCCGTCCAGCAGCATCAATTCATCCTGGAGCAACTCCTCCTTCACTGCCTTCTCCCTCTTTGGTCTCTCCGGCCATCGAGGATCTTCCACACCGGGGTATTTCAACAAGCCTGACCTTGCAGCAGCTCTGGGGCCACACCGAGCCTCTGTTTCAACCCTCTCCCTTTAACGGGTCTCGGCATTTGAAGCACTGTTAAGCATTTGGCATTTTTTTGATCTGTTGCTCATCATACCCATTTATCTTTGACAGCATGAGGCTCTCCTTGTGCTGCTTGCACAACCAGGCAGCGAGCCATGTGCACGTTCGCCAGCCAAGCTTGGCAGTCTGCTCCTCAAGTGGAAGACGAGCGTGGTTGCCATCAGGTTTTGGGGACGCTGTGCAGCTGATGACCAGCTGGTTCACCGTGCTAGCAAGTCCGTGCCTTTTGAATCCTCAGCAGCACCGTCGTGACCGAAGACCTCTCAGCAATTACAGTCCCAAGTACTTTAGACATTAAAAGTCTCCCAGAAGGAGCTTAGAGTTTCAACTCAGTGCGGGACGTTATTGAGAGCAGGGCAGAACCGTACCCATGAGCCTCCAAACCCATGCGCAACCACTGGAAGCAGTGCTGTAATAAGGAAACTACAGTTATTCGTAACGCTCGGTCAACGATTTTTCTGGAGCAAGTCCAGTTTTTTCAATAGCAAACCCAAATTGCTCACCAGCACCAACGGGATGCACGTGACCCACTTCAGACGGCCCATGTTTGCGTCATTGCCAGCTCATCAGGCTAGGACGTCGCCCACATGTCACAAGAGTGCCCGGAGTAGGAGATAAAGCACCAAGGAGATGAAGACGCTCTGGGATAAGCAGGTCCGTGAGGTCCCAGGCCCACTCTCTTGGTCCAAAACTGTCCGTGGAAGGAAGCGGGCAACATTAACAAACATCAGCTGTCAGAGCGTGGCTTCCAAGCAAGGACTGCCCAAATTTCGGCTTTCCTTAATTATTCTTCTTTAGATCCCTCCGTTCCGTGCTCAGCAACGCAGCCTGTGCCTGCTCCCTCCCTCTGAGAGGTGGAGAGCAGACATCTGGGGCTTGCAGGCTGGACTCCCACCCAAGAAGGAGCCCACAAGAGAGGGTTTAACCGGATGCTCAATGCAAATCATGAGCAGAAATGAGATGTAAACTAATCCTTCTTCCCAGGAAGCTTATCCCTGGACTGCTCCATTTAAGATTAAGACTACGATCAAGCTCCACCGTGGTTTGCAGCAAGCCCTACAAACAGTAGAAGCCCCGTGGCAACGTTTTTCATGGCCTGAACGTCCCCACACACAATCCAAAACCCCGGAGCGTAGTGCCGATGACTTGAAATCGCGCTGCCATTGCAGACTTGGCTGAGACCAGACTAAAAGCCATGTTGCGCACCGGAGGGGCACAGCCGGCGTCCCTACGGTAGCACCACATCTGCAGCCACAGCTGGAGCCTGGGCAATCACCTCCAATGGCAGGCGTCAAGAGAAGGGGAGAGCAGGGAAAACAAAGATTTATTGTCTTTGTTTATAAAGATAGGGTCCCGGTATTTCTAGGCCAGGCAGGGCAGGGCAAACGCGAGCAGTGCCTGCTCCTGCTGCCGAAGCGGGAGCTCCGGCGGTGCCGGTAAGGCGTCCCTGAGCAGCCAAGGGACTTTGCGGTTATCGCTGTTTACCTTTCGGTGCGATATTTGTGTCCCGGCTGGAAATTTCCACGAGGCTACAGTGCTCAAGCACAGCCTCGGAGGTTCGTTGGTTATCGCTGCTTCTGCACCTCTTTCACCTGTGAAAACGTGATCTTACTNAAAAAAAAAAAAAAAAAAATTAAACAAAGTCTCAAGGCCTCTTTCCACTCTGCCTCACACACACACATTTCTTCTCCCTACTAATGGTCTGAAATGTCTTCTTCCTTGTAGGAAGTTGAATGCAATATACAGGTGCCAGCCAGGTCGGCTCTGGATCTTCTTCAGCCTCCTCATCCTCCTCTTGGTCACGCTTCAGTTCGTGGAGAAGCTGCAGCCTCCCAGGTAGGTGCCAAGCAGGACTGCAAACCTGCACCTCATCCTCCAGCCTTTCGCTGACCACCGAGGTTTGCTCAAAACTGTTCTCCTGAAAACCACCCAACACGCCCAACAGTGTCGTCTTTAGACAGGGAGGACAATCCAGGTGGGAGAGGGCCCCTCTGGGGCCATCACATCCAACCCCTACGCCCTGGCCAGAGCTGAGCCCACTCTACATCCAAACCAGGCTGCTCTGGGCTTTGTCCTGGCTGGCCTCAAAACCCTGCTGCCCATGAGTGTCCTCTCAATCTGGGGTCATCTGTGAACTTTCCTCCAGCTTTTCCAGGCCATCTGTTCTTCTCTCTGCTCGCCTTCTCTTGCTTCGCCGCTTTCCACCACCCACCATGCTCCAGGGGGACAGGGACACCAGCACATGACTGCCAACATCTCCTCCTTTTCTTGCACCCACCCCGACCTCCCACAGGGCAGTGGTCAAGTCCTACACCCACCGGCAATGCCACTCACCCCAAGAAAGACGGGGGAACTCATTTTGGGGTGTCTGCAGGGAGAGTTTCGTTGAGCTGCAGAGGAGCTGCCCTCTTTGCACACCCCTTCCATCCTCTGCCCATTTACACTCGAGTCTCATGTCCTCCCTGTTACAGAAACTGCCGGTGTGGGCTGGAGCTTGCCCTGCAGCAGACCACGGACCACAGCCAGAAGAGGCCTGGCTATGCCCTCCAGTCCCCCAACCTGCTGTGGGAAGATGATTCCCCGCACCGGCAGAGGAAAGCCACGCCTGACCCTGCTTCGACTGAGAGCGTGCAGGATGTTTTTCAGATGCATCTATACTTCAGCCAGGAGACCCCGCTGGAAAGCAGCCCAGGTGGCCAAGAGGAGCACTGGACGTGGCAGCCTTTGGAGGGCAGCAAGAAGGTGAAAGCCCATCCTTCATCCGCGAGGCTGAAATCCCGGCTTCCTGGCCTGAGAAAAGCAACCAGAGAGGGTCCTTCTCCAAGTCTTCCTGGGAGGATCTCCGCAGTTTTGGGAGGTGCTGATGCTGTCACCAGCAAGTTCACAATCTTTGCAAACAGGATGACCACAGAGGAGCGCAGGAGAACATCACCACCAGGAACGAGGCAGGTAGTGGTACAGAGCCAGTCTCAGCCTCAAGCCATGGGTTCCCCACACCATCGGTGGGGCAGCTCCTTGCCAAATTCAGCTCAACCTCCACAAGCAGAGGACTTTTACAACACAGACCCTGAGAGAGGATTTTTCCCAAGCTGGACAGAAGTCTCTAGGGGTGATGAGGTGAATCTTGGAGAAGGTCGGCAGGCCAGAGGGGTCTCCTCTCAAGGGGAGACATGTGAGCCCAAGACTGACATTGTTTTCCTCAAAGTCCACAAGAGCGCCAGCAGCACTGTCATGAACATCCTCTTCCGCTTCGGCGAGACACAGAACCTCACCTTCGCCTTCCCCATCGGGGGCGGCAACCAGCTCTTCTACCCACGCCACTTCTTGGCGAGGTTCGTGCAGGGCTTCTCCCCCAGGAGCCCTCGGCGGTTCAACATCCTCTGCCACCACATGCGATTCCTGCAGCCGGAGGTACAGGCAAAGCCACCATGCCTTGGGAAGGGCAAATGGGGTGGGGAGAGAGGGGCTCGTGGGGAGCAAGGTGGGACACCTGTAGAGCACGTAAACTCTTCAGGGATGAAGCTAAAGAGAGACAGGAATGCCCCGAGGTACCTCGCGTGTTACGGGCATCTCCTGAGAGCTTCTGTAAATAGGTTTGATGAATCATTGCACTGTGACCTGAGGAAAGCCAGGGGACAGCATCCATAGCAGTCAGCAACTATCATCTCGTTCTGTCTGGTGGGCCCTTGGAGGTGTCTTGCTCCCTGGACAGGCCCAGAAGGTACCATATGCAAGAGGAGAACGCCTTAAGCGCATAAGCTCAGGTCAGCCATGCCCAGCATCCACCCTTCTGGCTGCCACTTGAGGACACGCAGATCTGGCAAGGAAATAGGGCGTATCTCAAGTCCGGACAGGCCACCCAGCTGTGGGAGGGAACTTTGGTCACTGCTCTCCCCTGTACCTCTTCTGGGGCTCCCTACAGCTGTCATAAATGCTCCTTTGATGAGCTGCACCCTGAAAACCTCCCCAGCACCCACCATCTCCAACCCCAGCGAGCATTTCTGCTTTCCAGCAGAGCACAGGGTTGGAAGTGAGCAGGTCCCTTCTCCCTACATCCCCTTTAAAATCTCCTTTTTCTCCTCCGCAGGTGCATAAAGTGGTGTCCAGCTCAGCATTCTATTTCTCCATCCTGAGGAACCCCGTGAAGCTCATGGAGTCCTCCTTTGCATACTACAAGGGTACGTCGGCTTTCTCCCGCGTCCGCAGCCTGGAGGAGTTCCTCAGCCAGCCCTACCACTACTACAACCCCGCAGACGGTGACAGCCACTACGCCAGGAACCTCATGACATTCGACTTCGGCTTCAACCCCGACGGAGACGTCTCAGCCGAGCGGGTGCAACTCATGCTGAAGGCCATCGAGGCGTCTTTCGACTTGCTCCTCATCTCAGAGTACTTCGATGAGTCCATGGTGTTGCTGAAGGAGATGCTGTGCTGGGACCTGGACAGCGTCGTCTCCTTCCCGCTCAACATCAGGGACAGCAGCACCAAGTCTCCGCTCTCAGACACCATCGTGGAGAAGATAAAGGAATGGAACAGGCTGGACTGGGAAATCTACACCCACTTCAACAGGACCTTCTGGGAAAGGATTGACCGAGACATTGGCAGGGAACGCATGCAGCGGGAAGTAAAGGCGCTTCGGGAGAGGCAGGGAGAGCTGGCGAGGACCTGCCTGCAAGGGATGGGCAGCGTGGCCCCAAAGCACATCAAGGACTCTTCCCTGAGGCCGCTGCAGCACGGCAACGCAAAGATCTTGGGCTATAACCTCAAGCAGGGCTTGGACAAGGAGACGGAGCGCATGTGCCGGCGGCTGGTGACCCCGGAGCTGCAGTATAGCAGCGCTCTCTACAAGAAGCAGTTTGCCCAAAAGCCCCCCCAGACCCACCACCAGCCCTCTCAGCAGGGCAATGCCCTGCAGCACAGGCAGGAGGGCCCCCAAAACTGAGCCTCCTTGCCCCCCTCCAGGCATCGTTCTCCAGCTGCCTGTGCTGAGGACAGCGAGGCGCTCCCCTCCTGGGCTCGGGGGCTGCTTCACCCCCAGGGGAGCAGACAGGTTGGGACGCTGCCACCCACGAGAGCCCCTGGCCACCTCTGTCTTGCGCAGGACCGTGCGCAAGCTTTTTGGGTGCTACGAGCTGCCATCGCTGCGGAGCAGGACGGGCGGCAACGGGGGGGTCCCAGGGACTCGACACTACACGACTCTTGAGGGTAGGTCCTGGGCAAACAGGGCAAAACCCCTGTCTGGCAGCCGAAGCCTTGGAGGAGGCGATGTGGGGCTTCGCGTTGCGTAGCACCGACTTCAACAGCGAGGAGGAGAACCAGGAGGGCAGCCCGAGTCCTCAGCACCGCGCTGGGTACCGCAGGTAGATGGGTTCCAGCTGGGAACCGCGTCGCTGCCCTCCCGCCAGCCGGAGCCTGCGACGGCGCGGGGCCAAGCTGTAAATCAGAGCTGCAGAGCTTGATTCGCAGCTTGGGAACAAGTCAGTCCGTTCAGCTGCGGCTCTCCTCCGCTACGCCTTAACGCTACTGTGCTGGAAAAGCAGCCTCTTAATTAAAAACAACAATATTCACCGTCCCCCTTAATTACATCAGTCCGCCCAGTAGACAACCTCCCCAGCAGCCCAAGAAACAGACCTCAAACATCTGAAAATGTACTGGGGTGGGAAAAAAAAAAAAAAACCAACCCAAAGAAAAAAAATCAACTTTTTTTTCGGGGGGGGGAGGCGGGGGGCTGACTCTGTAGTTACACACGTGTCCTTCTGGTGCTGCGCTCATACGCTGCATTTACAGGACTGGCTCCTACCCCAGAGCTGACGCCGACGCTACGGTGTCAGACGGCGAGTTAAACACCCACAGGGCCGAGGGCAGTCTCGCGAGCATCTCCGCAGCCGGGCATCCCAACTTAGCCTTGGAGCGGCTGTAGGAACATTCGACGCTCTGCCTGGGGAAAAACGCCGCAAGAATGGGTTGCGGTGGGCTAGTCAACCTCCCTTTCCACATCCTACACTTATCCTCAAATCAAAAGCACAGCCAGCAAATCAGTTTGGATAAACGGAGGCCCCAGCTGAGGGTTTTCAGCACCATTTCCAAACCGAAAGAGGCTCACAAAAAATTGCTGGGGGATCCGAGCATCCCGGGCTCTCCCTTGGCCAGCCACGCAGAGCCTCAAAGGTTTCCGTTTCCACCCAAAGGTGCCCCATCTCCTGCTCAGAGGGATAAAACCCAGGCTGCGTTCCCACCGCCCTTCCCCCGCAAGGGACCAGGCAGCGCTGAGCATCCGGCCGGGCGCGATACGGGGACATCGCTTTTTTGGGGGCATTTGCCGCCTGGTTTTTGAGGCGTCGTTTGTTCCGTAACGTTTCACCTCGGAGGCACGGCCGCGTATGGCTGCGTCGGTCCCTTCCCTCATTTCTTCTGTTGGGACGCGGTGCGGTCTTGTGGTTTGCAGAGGTCCAGCTCGCCCTCCGGGCAGTCTCCAAATCTCCCCAGAGGGCAATCCCACCTGGCAGCAAGGGAGACGGGCAGCCCACGGGCAGCACAGACAAGGGCGTCCCCCAAAATCCCACAGGGGACATGGCGGGGATGCAGGGAGGAGCAGGGCTGGTCCCCAGGGCAGGGAGGACTGCATCTCCAGGTACCAAACCTGCATCCGACGCTTTCCCTCGGGATTTTAATCGGGTGACACTTCCTTATTCGCTGTTTGCGACTCAGTAAGTAGGAGCAGATCTTCCCTGCTCCAGCTTCCTGCCAAGGTGACGCAGGGCAGGGACGCTTGGACAACCAGAGCATCGCATGAGAAGCACACCCGCGATTGCTCTGAAAAGCTGTAGTACATCAAAAATGTATTCCGCACAGGAATTTTCCGCCCAGAGAGATCCTGCAAAATTGACTATTTGCTGCAAAATGCAGGAACGGGCCGTTTTCGGCAGGGACAGGGCAGATCTCTGGGCGGCAGCTCCGTATCCAGCCCTGCTCCAGGGATGCTGCACGTGGGATTGCCCCAGCCCCTGCTCTGCCCCACGGAGACACCCCCCGGGCTGCAGCACCCATGGGGTATCCCGGCATTGCCCGGGGGGAGCCCCGTTTACCCTTAGCAGTCTTTTCCACCCAAATTACCCCGCTTCCAGAGCGGGCGGCAGGCAGGGCAGAGTCAGTTTGGACATCACCACGGCTTCTCCCATTTTCAGGGACCAGATGGGCTGATTCCCCCCCACAGAGCTCACAGGAATGACACCACTCACCTAAATGCCGATCACAACATTTATTTTTATTATTATTTCCGCAAACCGTAATTTTATCTTTAGGAATATCTCACGCGGACGTGGAGGGGAGCCCAGGGATGCACTTGCTCACCCGCACTGGCTGCGTACCGGCTGCCTGGGTCTCGGTTTTTTTTGTTTGTTTTTTTTTTTTTTTTTTAAACCACAGACACTCCGCGCACCGTTTCTTGATGCTTTACAGCACAGGACACCCAGGCTAAGCCCCGCGTCCACGGCGGAGCAGGGTCTCCTGCAGCCAGCGAACTCCCTTCGCCCTGGAGCATTTTTAATCCCTCTCCAAGAACTGCCAGGTTCAGCTTGCGCAATTCAAGGACCTCAGTTTGACTCGAAGAACGCCAATTTTTGACCAATATCCATTCAGTAACTGGAAAGATCAAAGCCTGCTTCCTCCTCCTCCCTAGTTCCCAAGGCAGTTACTGGTTTATGCTTTTTACCGCTGCAAGAGACCCAGTTGGGTTATTTCAAGCGTCGCACGATGCAATAACCTGGGAGTTGCTCAAGCCTACCCACGTAACTGCCCTGACTTTCTGTAAGCTTCCTGGCAATACAAGGCAACCAGCAATTTATGCAAAAATGTTAGGTTCCCACCCCTCCTACCCCTTTCCCCCCCCCCAGTGATGCAGGCTTGAAACATTTTCGGGCTCTCCAGGGAGACTTTCAGAGCTATTCCCAAAGGAGTTCGGGGATTCAGACACCCTGCAAGTCCAGCTTGGGTGATTCCTTTGCAATGATTTAAAAAAAAAAATAATAAAATATATATATATGTATTTCTCACCCTGCGGTAGGGACCGAACGGGCTGGATGGATGCTGGGCGGGAGGAGCAGCAAAATCCTCCACACCAGGAAAGCCGCTCCCAGGAGAGGGGCTGCAGGGACCTCCTTGCCCCCCATCCGCGGCTCAGGCACGAGGCTCCGAATTGCTCTTCTCCCCTTTCCTCCTCCGGCGCGGTTCGTCACCCTCCACCTGCGCCGCCACCCTTGCCTTGGGGATCTTGTATTTGCTTTTCTGGCTGTAGAGGAGGTTTTTCTGGAAGAGTCGTGGGATGTTGCCTTGGTACAGCAGGAGGGCAGCGAGCATCCCTGAAACGAGAGCACGGACCGCTTCTGCGGGCTGCGTCGAGCGTCTCCGCGGCTGAGCGGTGATTTTTCAGGCCCTTGCCACAACCTTCCTCATGACCAAAAGGTAGCTCAGCACCACTGGCGTCCCCGCTGACAGTATCTAAAAGAGCCTTGCGATACTACTTTAAGGAGAATTTAACCATTGTGTCCTTAATATAGTATCGAGGCTTGTTTTGACCCAAAAAGGCCATAAACCGCACCAGTCTCCTTTCCCCGCTCTCAGCATTCAAGGCAGCACGTGTCCGGCTCCCCACGGTCATCGTGAAGCTGTGGACAACCTCAATAGCATAGCTCAGCCTACGGTTACCCTAAAACGTCTTTGCTTCATCTCCCCCAAACTTTGGCCTCAGGGAGAGTTTTGCCTATGTCCCACGTAGAAATTGGATTTTAAAAAAAATGGGTAGCAAAAGGGATGACTCGAGTGACGGGGAAGGGTGACAGAAAAGGACATTTGCCACTGGCACGAGGCAAGTTCAGCCCTTTGCCAGCCGCGGTTTGCGTTACACCCAGCGTTTCTGCCTTGCCCATGTGATAGGACGAGGGGGAATGGCTCCAAGCTAGAAGAAGGGAGATTTAGGTTAGATATTAGGAAGAAATTTTTCACTTTAAGGGTGGTGATCCCCTGGCCCGGGTTGCCCAGAGAAGCTGTGGCTGCCCCATCCCTGGAGGTGTTCAAGGCCAGGTTGGACGGGGCTTGGAGCAACCTGGGCTGGTGGGAGGTGTCCCTTAATGGGACTTATGGATCTTAATGGAACTTAATAATCTTCAAGGTCCCTTCCAACCCAACCCATGCTATGATTGCCCTCCATCTCAACCCCCAACCCCTGGTACCTCCCGGGCAGATCTCACCTGCGAGTGGCCCCAGCCAGTAAACCTGGATGTAGTCCCAAAAGCTGTTCCCCGAGCAGTGGAAGGTGGTGACGGTGGCCAGGGCAGGGTTGAAGAAGGCCCCCGTGAACGGTTCGGCTGCGTGGGAAGAGAAGCGTGGCCATCAATCTCGTTTGCATCCTTGGAAAGACGGACAAAGAGCTGGACCAGGAGACCCGCAACCCCTCCTGCCTGCCAGGAGCATCTCTGCTGCTGCCCAGCTCCCGCAGCAGCATCTCTCGGACTGTGTAACAACAGCACACGGGGAAATCCCACCCTTGTCAGCCTGAGCTTTGCGGGAAGCAGAAGAGCTCAGCGCGGGACCGAGGGCTTGCGTTAGGGGACGTTCAAGGAAAGTGCTCCCGGTTCTGGGGCAAGCTATCCCAAATCATCTAGGTATCCTTAGATAACCTATATCTCAGCATACCTTCGATATCTTAGGATATCTATGCCGAGATATCCTAAACTGCTGTCTTCATTCTAGAACGAATATTCCCCAAAATATGTAGAAAACAAATGTGTTAGTAATCGTTACCTCTCAAGTCCTGGAAGACGAAAAAGGGACCGTTAAATCCCCACGAATTAGGTATTTTTTCCTAAATGACTTAGAAAAAAAACCCGCAGGTGCTGCTCACCTGTGTAGGTCAGGAAGGTGACAGTCGCTGCCAGCGCAGGGACCCGGTAGATCGGGTGACTCTGGCGCAGCTTGAGAAGGACAAGGTGGAAGAGGAAAGAGCAGGTGCCTTCCACAAAGGCAGCGTGGTGCAGGGAGGTGCGGATGGAGGAGCTGCACTCCGACGCTATCATGTTCTGGATGAGGTGGAAATGCGTCAGCTCCCAAGACCAGTAGAGCTTGGTGGCAGCCCAGCCCGTCCCCGCGCCCGCACCCTGGGCCAGCAGCTTGGCAGCAGTTGCGGCGAGGTTGGACTCGAGGAGGAGGAATTCCTGGAGAGAGACGGTCGGGTTGGCGGACGCTCCATCGAAAGAGGCGCCGTGAAGAGCGAAGAGGAGGAAGAGCAGAGTCAGGACCACGTCGGGGCCGAAGCCACCACCCCACGGGCCGATCTCCAACAGCATCCTCAGCTCCAGGCAGCTCGTGCACAACTGTAACGAGGCAGCAAGTTCTCTGGCAAGGCAGCCGTATGCTCCGGGAGACAGAAGCCTCTTGGAAAGCCACCTGAGCGCCTGGCACACCCCGACAACCAGGAAAAAAAAAGCAATGGAGACATTCAGGGCAGCCATAGCAAAGGCCGAGCTGAGGGGAGAGACTGGAAGGAGCAGAGAAAGCTTCTGCACCTCCTCTTTATGAAGCCGCGTGGAAGCAAACGTGGCGCAGCCCGAGAGGCTTGGGAAAGGCCACACGTGCTGGCCTCTCCTCTGCGGGGCAACGCCGGCTGCCACGGGGAGCTGACGGACTCACCTGCAGCTGGATCAGCCCGTAAGTTGTCCCAGCAAGCAGGTCCCGGTGTTATCTCCACCGCCCGGTGGCTGAGCCTCCAAGCCCCAGCAGTCACATCTGAGAGGCTGCAGCAGCTTCCCAGAGCTGCTCAGGTCTTCCAGAGGGAGCAAAAAAGCTTCGTTTTGTTTCTGCTCGGCACCATAAAACACAACTTTCTGCCCCAATCCCAAAGCCTGGGACGGGAGGGGGCTCTTAGAGAGCTGGCAAGCCACGCAAGGAGTTCACGTTTCTCCAGGGCAGAGCCACTCTAAGCCACAGCAAAGTCCATCTCTGGCCAGTTTGAAAGCCCGGCTTGCTTACTGCTTCCTACCCTTGTCTTGAGTAAGACCTCACCTCGTTTGTTGGTGGCACTAATTGCACGTGCCATTGGTCTGCAGGCATACTGGAGTGAGGATATATTCCCAGCTCCACCAAAACCACCCCATGGTGTCACCATTACCCGACTTCTGAAACCCACGCCATCTAAACATCTAAATACATTTGGGTTAGACCTTGGAAGACACGATGGGAGTAGACAGCAATTGTAAGTGACAAAATATGCCGGGTGTGCTCCAGTGGTGACATCCTCTGCCCCAGCCAGGTCAATGGGGATCCCCAGGTTCCCATCGCTGGGCTCTGCAGGAATAAAGGGGATGGTGAGCGATGGAAAGCACAGGAGGAGTGCAGACCACGGCAGGAAGGGTGGGATGGAGTGGATAACATCATATTATCAGGGACTCATGATTAACAGAGCATAAATAATTCATTATGTGTCTTCTGGGTCACTTCCCTGCTCTGCAGGAGAAATTACCCCACCCTGAGCTCACGTTTCCCATCCCTAGAGCTGGAAGAGCATCTCCTTCATTGCCGGCATGCCGCAGGGATAAACATGCCCAGGGTGTGCTCTGCTAGCATGGGGACAAACGGTGGGACGTACCCCGAAACAGCTGCTGGCCATGGCGGCCGCCGTGCTGGGTAGCCCATGCCCAGGGCAGAGCCTGGTCCCGCACCCTCACGCACATTTTGGAGATGTTAGTGAAGGTCACGGCCAGCCTCAGCATCTCCTCCTCCACCACTCTCCCTCCTTTCATCTTCATTCTCGCCGTCGTTGCCATCACCAAGTGCCCACCCGAGGGTGGTTTGGGGAAGGTACCCAGTCCCTGGTGATCACAGCACCCGGCACGTGTTTCGGAAACCTTGGGAAGCCCGAGGAGGGAGAGGGATCACACTGCAACAGCCCATCGTCCAAGCCCTCCCCTCTTCCCCACCAGAACTGCCCTGTTTTGGTTGGCTCGCCTCAAAACGTATCACAGTTTTACCATTTTTAACCCATTTTTCTCTCCAGAAGGCAAGACAAGAGTGCACCTTTTGCCTCAAACGAGCAAACGATCTTGCCTGAATAAAGGAAGATGAAACGTGCTTTAAAAGACTCAGAAAATTAATATTTTTGACCTTGTGAAAATTCACCTCTGGCAAAGTCTTGGTCAGGCGAAGCTACTCATCGCTGCAGAACCTCACAAGAACTTAACATCACAATCCAATGAGTTCCTTTCCATCTCCCCTACTTTTGGGTTTCTCAGACTGCCATCTTTAGAAACAAAACCTCACAAGGACCCGGCGACACCAGCCCAAACCGAGTCTCTGGAAGAGAACCGCTGGCTGATGGGACGCAGGGGACAGACGGGCAGTTTGCACGGAGGAACGTCACAGATCTTCCCGTAGCAGGGCTCAATCCCTCCTCTCCCAGCATTTGAAAGTTGGTCTCAACAGAGGGTTTTGATAGAGCAGACGAGAGCTTTCTGATGGGTCCCTTCCGGAGAGCACCTCCGGAGCTTCTCCTCTGGAGAGCATCTCACTGAGACATCAGTGTCTTTTCTAAACCAAGTCAGCTTTCCGGACTGTCCAGAAGTACAACAGCTTAAAACGCAGGATTTTAAAGGGGTTTGGGTATTTTTTTTTTTAGCCAGGAAATAGGAACAAGCCGGCATTTCCACAGTTAAGTAAAATAAAAACTGTCCAAAAGCACTAAAGGGTAACAAAAGCTGAACAACCCCTCCTCCCAGCACGCTATTTTCACCCACAAAGAGGTAATAGCTACAGCTGGATATAGTTGTAAGGTTATTTAAGGAGAGTTTTACTGGGCAGGGGGGGGTGGATAAGAGCTTTCCAAGAGCAGCCACCCATTATCAGCCGCTGCGACAAGGCAGCAGAAACCCGGCAACAGGATTCCTCCCACAGGCAGCCAGATGAAACGGGCTCAAGGAGGGCCACAAGTTAATTGGGCTTCGTGAAAAGACCTGAATCCTTAAAACAAGCATTCACAGGGGGGGGAAAATAACAAAGATGGATCGTCCTTGGCACTAGAAACCTTGAATTTAAGGGAAAGGTTGGTCCCTAGGAAGATTCCCCCTCCAGAACATCCCGTGGAGATGCCTCGAGTCCCATCAGCATCTTCTCCGCTGATCTGCAGCTATAGCAAGCCAGATTCCTTCCGCGCAAGCCCTTCAGAAACCACCAAAACCTTGAGTCTGTGCATTGAGACACATCTGTGCATTGAGACATGTGGAGACACACGTTCCAGTCCCATCCTCCTCTCTACTGACTCAACACATCTTTCTCCAAAGCCGAAATCTGGTGGCCTTTTAGCGCCCTGAAGAGAATGAGCAATCATTAACTTCCCAGTGGGCAAATCCCATTAAAAAAAAAAAAAGAAAAGAGAAAAACTCATCAGTCCCTACAGGCTGTTTCGATGATCAGGTCAACCAGCAAACGGGTTTTGAAATGGAGAAAATATTCCCCCTGCAGACACTGGCTGGCGGACAGGAACGGGAAAAAGCTGGATCACCGTCAGGACAGGGCGATCAGCTGGAGAAGCTGCATCAGCACTGCCCTCCTCCCTCGGAACAGGCAGCAGGTGGAGAAATTACAGTCAGAAATTCACCGTTCTCACTTGTTGGCATTCCNCTTTTGGAAATCCCCCCCCCCCCTCTCAAGAAAACTAAAAAATAAATAATAATTAAAAAAGCCTTCCTTAGGCTGGAGTTCAACGGAGGGGAAAAAAAGCTCTTGGAAAAACCTGCTCCCTCCACGCATCTGGAGAGCACCATCAAGGATTTAGCTGAGCTCAGCAGTTTCACGCACCTTTCTCACATGACTGAGGATGGCTATTTTTATGAAAAAGAATCTCCAGAGCAAAAAGCAAGTTATAAAAATAGGGGGAAAAAAAAAAAACCCCGCAGCCGTACAAATCCCTGGGAGCAGGCAATGGCAGACGACTGCTCTGCTCGCACCTAAATCGCGCTGAAAGCCAAGGCTTTTCTTCGGGCACCACCGTGAAAACGTTAATTAGAGATGAAGATCCTCCGTTTTCAGCCATCCCGGTTTTAACCGGTTCGTTGCTGGCGCAGTCGCAATAACTGAGCTCGGCTTTACGGCGAACTCACTGCAAGCAAACAGCAGCCCCAGAAGGGAGAAATCACTGCCCTCAACTTTACTGTCTTGCAGAACAATGTTTTAAATACCCAATCAAAAAAAAAAAAAAAAAGGAATAAAAAAAAAATCCTGGGTTTTAAGTCCAGGCCAGGTAGATGTGAGGGATGAGCAAGTTCACGTAAGACTCGATAGGACTTATCGAGCAAGGAGCAGCCACTTTCCACCGGTGGAAAGCACATCCAGCCAGAGCCCTGCTCGCCTTCAAGCGGCACGAGCGCCAGATAACCAGCGCGTTCCACCAAGCGCCTTCCCCCTCCTCTTGCCAACTTTTCCCCGCTCCCCCGTAAATTAAATGCAAAAATCACTTAAATGCAGAGTTAGAGATCATCGGTTTAAATGCATAAAGGGTCAATTATATATAAAGACAAAGATACTACAACAAATTAATTAACCTGAAGAGACAGTGCTTTGTGCAAAACAACATTCTCATGTCTGGTTGAAAAGGCTTCTGAAGACGAGTGGTTTCTTCATTTCCCTTTGTCAGTGGTATGAGCAAAGCTTGTACAACATGCAAGAAAGGGGAAGAGACGATTTCCCAACAACAGATGGGAAACGCGCGACACGGTGAGTCCTCGACATTCACAACCGAGACGGAAACTTCATCTGGATTTCAACTGAACCGCTCTCAACCCCAAAGTAAATGAATTTACACGTCCCTTTTCTTTAGCTAGGCTGCCGCGCCGACATACCACAGCATTTCTGTACATTTCCATGAAAAACACGAGCGAGTCTCCGCAGCCT
Organism: Himantopus leucocephalus; assembly: GCA_003993805.1. Classification (NCBI taxonomy): domain Eukaryota; kingdom Metazoa; phylum Chordata; class Aves; order Charadriiformes; family Recurvirostridae; genus Himantopus; species Himantopus leucocephalus. The sequence continues at coordinate 4,819,415 of RSEF01000009.1, forward strand.
CCCAACAGGCACCATCCATCTCATCCCCAAGTCCGAGGCGAGCTGTTGACGCCCGGCGTCCTCGCCCTGTTCGGCTCTGCCGGTCAAACGCTGCTCCGCGGGGACGGCGCAGGACCGGGAGCAGCGGCTTCCAAGCAGGCACCAGGACAGCTCGTTCCCCACGTCTCCTGTGCCATAATGTTTCTAATGCAGGATACTGGATGATATTCACGGTGCAAAATAAAGCAGTCTCGTTCAGAATAGTTACTGGAACATCATCCTATCGCCACGATCGCAGTTTACTGGCCCATCAGTCCCACCCCAGTCACTACCAAAAAAGCTACCTTACAGCAAATGAGAGGTGGAAGACGCGACTCTAACGAACTAGGCTGGGCTTGGCTTTGCTCCCTTCGCAAGAAGAGCAAGGGATGTCTCTTCCACGGTGGGCGAGAAGGGTGTTTCGGATCTGCTCTCCTCCCGTCGGTGATCTGGAGCGTTTTGCGGGAGGCATAACCCTCTGCCAGCAGCGCGTGGCGGCAAGGAAAGCTCGCGGTTATCACCAGGCTGGTACAGACACTGGTGAGTAACTGAATTTTGAAAGAAACAGGACAGGCTAGTATAAGCATAAAACGATACCCATCATAATCAAAGCATTCATAAGAAGCTTAATTACAAACAAATACATTCTGGTAATCTCATTAAGACATCTAAACAGGTACTCTTTTCAGCTACTCTTGTCTTAGAAGGTATAAACCCATGACAGGGAAGGGGAGGGGAAAAAACCCAAATGTTTTTTAAAAGTTTATTTCTAGCCCTGAAAGAACAGTTATTAAACAAAGTCAACAAATACAGTAGTTAATATTGCAGTAACAATTAAATAACATAATGGGATTAAATTACACAAAGGCAACATTTAAATCTGAAGACAGTTTAAAAAAAAAAAATAAAAAGAAAGCTTGCACCTACTTCCATTTCCATTGACAGCGTGAGGAACAGAGGGAAGAACGACCCAGAGATGTTTATTTATTCCACTCCAGCTGGAGAGACCCTGACCATCCTTCCTTGCTCCCTCCCCAGCCTCTCCAGCCACACTTTTCACAACTCCCTCCACCAGAGAGCTGGTGGTGGGGGGGGGGGAAGCCTACAATCAGTCTCGTTAACACCCAAGGCAGGTCAAAGCGCACATTCCCAGCACCATGGTTGCTTTTAATGAAAAAGTCTGGTTTATTCCACGATAACGAGAAAATCCCAGGAGTCGCACATTCCCTGCACGCTTGCAACTCAGCCGTAAGCTGCCCGGCTCCAAGTACCCAACGCACCGTCCCACTGCACGGTACGCTCAGATGTATCACGCGTGTATTGAGTTAGAATCTGACTCAGGATCTTATGCTGGCACTCACGAGAGAGAGAGAGAGCAAATCCCAGCACTTCCAGATGCAATCCTTCCCTTACTATCATCTGCTCGAACTCCGGCTGGTCCCCGGCTGCCCTAGTGATACAGCAGAGTCTTACGGACGCTAAGCTGCTCCCTTCAAGGTGGGGAGGGGAACACAACTGGAATCTTTAAATCTTGCAGACACATCCAGCTGACATAGTTAGAAAAGCAACGCCTGACCCACTAAGACACAAAAAGCACAGCACGGCAACCTTCTCCTGGCTCTCCTCCTCCGCCAACTCCAACTCCGGCCCCGATTTCTGGCAGCAGGGGTCGGGGGGAGGCGAGAAACCTCACCACCGAACAATAAAACTGCTGCGTGGGGAAAGGGGAGATGTGGACACTTGTCAACTTCAGAGCTAAACACCGTTCCAGGTCACCCAGCAAGTGCCGAGGATATCTTTTTGGTAACTTCTGGATTGGGCCAAGTTTTGTGTGCTTGCGACGGCTGAAAGTTTGGAAATCATCTCCTAAAGTAGACTAAATCGGACAAATTTTGTAACATAAGTTTTAAACCATTCTCATTCATCAATAAAAATGAACTAATAAGTTAAAATTACTTACGATTTCTTGATTTTCTATTTAAAAAAAACCCTAAATGTATTGCAAATTATCTTACTGTCTAGATTGTGCCATCAAAACAAAAAAAAAAAAAAGAACGAAGAAAGAAAGAAAAGCTCCCAGTTTAACTCTGGCACAAGGAGTTTCACAAAGCCCATTGCCAGCAACGGACAAAGAGGGAATCATTGGTACGACAGGTTATTTTTTTTCTCTGCCAAACCTTCTCGCTACTTCATTTGATCAGGGAGCCAGACGCGCTCAAACCGGGGCACTGCCATCACACGGTGTTTACAGCGTCCACGGCTCGTAATGCATTTTGCCTGGGAAACGCATCTAGATTCACTTGCCTGGAACGAGACACTTCCTCGAATTTAAAAACCATACCGATTCCTACGCTTACAGCTCGAGGGATTTATTCCTTTGATGGAGCAAGTTAACATAATTTATCCGGCGTCAATTTTTACTACCACGCCAGAGCAGAAGGCAGGCTGACCCGCGATACCGCAGTGCCCTGCGCAACAAGGCATCTTGTTGGTACCACGCCGTTTCCTAGAAGCAACCGAGTCGCGGCAGACGCTGCGAGACCCTCGCTCCGCTTCCCCTCCCGTCATCAACACAAACAGCCGCCGCTGATCTGGCCTGCCGCTCTCAGCTGGAAGTTGGTTTTGTCATACCTTGGCTACCAGTCCCCAAAACATAGTTCTCTCTATCGCTATACAAATATCAAAATTATCTGAAAATGACGTCTAACTTCTGCCAGCAACGTTCGTAAAAGTGTGCAAAAAATTTTTATTCAGGGTCCTCCGTCCATACCCAGCCAGAATCCTATCCGTCCCAGGTCCTGCCCCGCTGGGAATGCAGTAAAATCTCACTAAAGTAACGGTTATTCTTTCACCGAATCATTTGGCACATCGTAACTACATTTGGCTCTTCGTTAAACTGTCGGGGAAGTTGAAATGCATAGACTAGAAGAAGCCGGGGCACAGGCTCTTCTACACTTGCCCCCGGTAACACCCCAAGAACTCAACCGCTCAAGTTTGCTCACTGTCCTTCAGAGGGAGGCACTTTTTCTTTGCATTGAATGTTTGACTTCAGCCATTCCAGCTGGTACAACGTCTTTAGCGAGAAAGGATCGGTGGGACTCCGCACGTCTCCTCAGCTTCGAACCAGCCAAATAAGCCCCACGGACGTCTGACAGCACTGTTCTGCCCTCTCAGCTTTCCTCTTCTCAGAACAGCACTTTGGCATTTCCAGGTGTTCATAATCTTCTGTTTGAAGCGTATTTTAAAAAATCCTGTATCTTTCAGTGTCCTCAGATGTGATTATTTGTTCTTCTGATTTCATTAGTACAAATGGAGCACATACAAAACTGGAAAAAATAGCTCTAATACTTAAACTCTGACAACTCCATAGGTTGATGCATTATTTGCTTGGGGAAAAAAAAAAAAAATTACAACATATACAAAAACGTATTTGATACAAAGAAGGGAAACGTAAAATAAAAAAGTCAAAGGCACCAGCATAACTTCCAAAGCCCAAGTCAGAGCACAGATACGATACATGTTTTTGAACCACCCAGCGCACCGAGCACATTATCCCTTAAGCTTCTGGCCAGCAAGTCTAAATGGGGAAAAAAAGAGCAGACAGGAAGACAGCTGGAATATTTTGTTTCTTGCCCTGACTATAGCTGATCATTTGATCATAAATAAAGGATCTGAGCCCTACCTACATATCCATAAACCGACATCCAAAGACTTGACCAATCGCTAAGTTTCTACAAAGAGGCCCCATCTTTGATTAAAAGTCCACAGAGCACAGGCCTATGAGAACCAGCTGAATACTTCTCTTCCCCCTCTCTCCATATTCATCTTAAAAAGCAAAACACACCTCAACACGTTACAATTTCTTAAGGAGCCAAGTTGTCAATTCGACAGTACAGTTAACGGCTAATCCGTAAAAGAAATGAGGGGCAAGATGTACCTTCACATTTGTCACACTTGCCGTGAATCTGGTCGTATGGGAGCTTACTAGCGCGGTTTAAAAGTAAACAGGTAGAGGGGAGGAAGAGGAGAGTGAAAGAGATCAGCAGGTAAAATTAGTACTGCTCTCTGAAAGCTTGAATCTGTCATTCAAGTATTGAAAGTACCCAGAAGGGTACGATGAACGGGAGCTGTAACAGCGAAGTCGTTAAAAACCCTTAAAACCCCCGGGGACAGTAAGTGGCATTTCTGGGCTGTCTGCAACAACAACAACAAAAAAAAAAAAAAGGCCAGTAACTCAGTCCTCAATTCCTTCTGGATCCCAGACAGGGATCACTAGAGTCACCACAATTTATTTTGGGTGTCTTCTGGATGAGAGTTTCTTCCCTTTTGCAGACGTTTCCCGCCCCCCTCCCCCCAAAATCCCTTCCCTCCCCCCAGAAGTATAACAATTTCATATATTAT
>RSEF01000009.1:4823846-4842275 GCA_003993805.1 Himantopus leucocephalus
AAAAAAAAAAAAAAAAAAAAGGAGGAAGGCTGTGGCAGTAATGTTAGCGGTTACTCTTCATTGCTTCTTTGGCTGCCAAGATCAGTGGCGTCAAGCTAGACAGAGGTTTGGCCAGTTTCAAGAAGGGATGCTGCCAGGAAGAGAGAAACACAGTAAATCAGTGAAAAGACACAGTTTCAAAAGCCATACATCTACACAGCCCTTTTCATCCCGAGGTACGAAAAGCAACACAAGCACTATCTATGCCCAGCTCCCGAAGGGACAGATCCAGAGCACCTCAAGCCTGATAATCAATTCCTCCTCGCCCCAAAAGAGCCTTTCCTTTTCCAGTAATTCACTACACGGAGGTTTCCTGCTCAAACATCTCCTCTCAGTGCCATTCTGCTCACTTCGATGGCTCCATTACAGTAACTTTGTAAATTGTTGGATGCTTTAGCAGTGGCAGTACAAAGACACGGATTACCGAAAGACTTCAGAGTATGTATTAACAATCTTTGATGACTGTTTCTCCTACCAACTGCTCTCCACTAGAGTCCTCAGAAGAAGACATGAGAGTGTCGGTCTGCAGTGCGGTTTAATCACAGGCTGACCTTACTCGTGGCTTCTGTATCTCAAGACTGTGAGAAGAAGCTGATTCTCACAGAATCCCAGACTGGTCGGGGTTGGAAGGGACCTCTGGAGCTCATCCAGTCCAACCCCCCTGCCACAGCAGGGTCACCTACAGCAGATGGCACAGGACGGCGTCCAGGCGGGTTTGGAATGTCTCCAGAGTGGGAGACTCCCCCACCTCTCTGGGCAGCCCGTGCCAGTGCTCTGCCACCCTCACAGGAAACAAGTTCCTCCTCACATTAAGATGGAACTTCCTATGTTCAAGTTTGTGCCCGTTACCTCTTGTTCTAATTCTCACCTGTAGCAATTCTTTGGCTGATCCTCTTTTCTCTACATCCATCTCCAAACATCGGTTCAAGAAATCCCGGAATATTGGGGACAGTTTCTCGGGGTTCTGCAGCTCTGGTGTGCCATTAGTTGCTATCAAATATAAAGCCTGTAGAATGAGGGATATTGTATAACCAAGCCAAATCTTTAAAAGATGCCAAACTGACCCGCATGGCGGCAATCCCTTAGTCTAGACGAGAAAGGGCCCTGCAGCCTACTTCTCTCCCTGATGAGATGAAAAACTAAGAATGCCACAATTCTATGCAGCTGTGGCCTGTTCTTGCTAGTAGCAAAATAACATGCAAAATCTTTTGGAAACGCATACTTACCTTGGCAAAGAAAGCATCAGATTCTGACACAAGCAGCATTTTTCATAACCTAATGAATGGATTTACTTTCCCTAAACTAACACAGAAGACTGTGTTCCAAGTCCAATGTTTTATTTACAAGCAGGTGATCATCTTCTAAACAGAAAAATTCAGGGTAGGGCTGACCAAATTCCAAGAGGGCTGTTTTCCTTTTGAAGGAATTTTCTTCCACTGCTGAAGTTTGTTGTTTGGGGTTTTTTTTCATTTCCTTTTCTTATTAATGTCGATACTATCAATGAACAATTACTGAAAACATTCACATGGCAAATACCCGCAAACAGTTCTAGCCACATCTGGGCTGCTTACCCTCAGGGGGTTTTCGTTGAGGTACGGGGGTTCTCCTTCCACCATCTCAATAGCCATGATGCCCAGAGACCAGATATCCACTTTAGGGCCGTATGCTTTCCGCGTGACCACTTCAGGAGCCATCCAGTAAGGAGTTCCAACCATAGTGCTGCGCTTGCTCTGCTCTGGGGTGATCTGAGCACAGAAACCAAAGTCGGCTGTAGGATAACAGAATTTTAAAAAGTTAAATTGGTGCACCCCAAGTAAGTGGGCTTCCTACAAGACTTCTCTATTACTACACAGATATTTTACTCCTCCACACTTGAGGGGCTTGGGGGACGTCTCCTTTTTTTCTTCCCCCCCCCGCTATATTCGCCATAATACAATATCCAACGTGCAAGATAGAAACGAAACCTGAAGGTGTTTAAGCAGGGCAGATTTCCGTGGAATGAAGATAATGCTTTTTTTGTCCTCTGGAAAAGCGACACAAGTATTACCCTGTAGAAGAATAGTATTTTGCCCAGTCTTCAAGATTCCTAGACTGGAAACAGCCCCAAAAAAAAAAAGTAATCAAGCAGAACACAGCAGGCAAGTGTTCTGTGCACGGCATGTCATACAGCCCGATCTAGAAAACACGAATCCACAAACCACAGCTTCTGCCCTGCTAAACAGGTTTAATTTGTGCAGCTATCGAGTTCAACATTTCACAGCGATTCGCTCATCAAATACAGGTACTACAGCTGACAGAGACACGGAAACAAGGCTTCAGGTAAGTGAAGTGCTACCCCACTCAGCAGAAGGAACCTGGACAAACGAACCTTTCCACAAGGTAACTACCAAAGAGAACAACCACACTCAAGAAAACAAGAAAAGTCACCTATTCCTATAGCCTTCAGGTGCAGCAGCAATGCATGTTCCATCATGTTACTTTATCCAGCTGCAGCACTCCCACTTCCCAGGCATGTAAAGCATCAATAAGAACACAGTTAAGGCAGGAGACAGATATTACCTTATCATTGACACTAAGTTTGAAAGAGAAAGAGAGAGAGAGAGAGAAAGAGAGAGAACGTAAAATTTCGAGTCAATTTTGAAAGCGTTATGCCATGCAGTGCTGACAAAAGAGCCACAGTCAGTTGTACCGAGGACGATTTAACAAGGAACTGCCCCCACCCCAACTGTCAAGATGCTGCCTGGAAAAAAAAAAATAAAGACAGACAAAAGTCAAACCTATAGCAGCCACTGAGCTCCTCGCCAGCACTTCTTGGCCTTTATCAAGCTATAATACTCAACTCAAAGCACAGTTTAATTCAATGAACGCACCCGAGAAGCGGCAGCAGCGTACAGCTCCCAACCTACCAACAAGGCCTTCAGCATCATGCCACCAGCAAGGAGAGAAGAGACAGGCAAGATGTAGAACCCAGTTTCACCAACCAGGAGTGCATGTAGGTATGTGGCGGTGACAGGCAGAGCAGTATCTCTTACCTCTCCTGTCACCAGCCTCCCAGAAGCCACAATCCCCCAGAGAAGGGGAAGAGCTTGAAAAGGTGTAATCTTCCACCCTCAACAACTGCTAGAAGCTCTATAATCACGCAGCCAAAGAAGGGCTAGTCTCAACGCTGATTACAATACCTCCCCTTCATATAGGACGTTTTTACAGCTAGCTCCTGTTTCCTCCTGTCTCTCCTTCCTCCTCGTCATCGCCCAGTCTCCTGGGGCCGATGCTTCTTTACACGAGCTGCTAACCCTATCCTTTCGCCACTCTGCTTTGCTTTGACAGCTCTGATATTTTTGAGCCTTCTCCAGTTAACTCTTCTCAGCCATATCCTCTACTGTAACTATTCACTTATCTTCAGCCTCTGAATCCACACAAACACATCAACCCCTTAAAAAAAAAAAAAATATAAAACCTCCTATGCAAGCAAGCAGTGCATCCAACAACGCTGGTAAGCAAACCAGGTTGCTCGTAATCCTTTTTCACCCTCCATCTCATAACCAATATGAGACTGCAAACCATCTAGAGTAAGAAATAGTGCTAAGATGCATTTTCGTGACATTTCAAATTCCTACCCAACGGTAAAAACACCATCCTTTAACTCTTTGGTCGCTTTATGCTCTGCACATTCCTACACACCAAGAAGTCAGATAACGCACCTCTCTCTCAACAGTCCTGACAGCTTCTTCATGTGGTTTCACATTATTTTATTGCCACGCAAGTTTACACGCACCAGAAACTGTCTGTACACAAGTCCATGCACGCGTAACAATTAGCTGAAAAGCCAGTAGTTCCTTTTGTCATTTCATGATTATATTAATGGAAGTGTATTACACTTTCAGTCCAAGAAAAGGAGACCCAGACTAGACTGCAATATAAATGGTTAATAATGTACAACGTTCTTATTAGCGGCCTTCTAATGAAAAGGGCAAAACGTGAAAAGCAAGTCATGACAACCTGAAGAGACCAACAAAGCAACTGCAGTTAGCTGCAGCTTTTCTCCTGCAATCATTCGCCTCTTTGCTTCACCGCCTGGTGCCAGTTAACTTCCTATTTACCCAGGTATTCATGTGGCAATAGGTTTGCTTCAACAGCCTTCTGGTTTAACGCGTTCACAGCCTCAGTCTTAAGGCCCTCAGAATGTCAAAACCTGCTACCAGCGAGTTATACATTTTATAACACAGAATGAATTTCTATTACTCATAGTCAATAAAAATTCACCTCAAATTTCCCTGCCAACTCTCCTTCTGCTGATTTATACTCTCTGAGTCAAAGGGAAAACAGAACCTTGAAACAATTGTCTGGTACTCACTTAGTTTAACTGATCCGTCCATTCCTAACAGCACGTTGTCACTCTTAATGTCTCTGTGGATGACCTGGTTGGCATGTAGGAACTCAAGCGCTTGCAAGCACTGGATGGGAGGGGAAAGAAAATAATATTCAGCATATAGAAGCACAATTTGTGTACGTGAACACAAATTCAAAAGCAATGCTTGCACCCTCAGCCAGTGCCGAGTGCAAAAATATAAACAGATATTATTTAAAATAACCAGCAGAGGAAGCTCTTGTGCTAAAAAATACTCTCCAGATCTCACGAGGTCAAACATCATTTAACCGTGGAGTTTCTCTGCTATCTTAACAAACCCATAAATTAAACTCCTCACCACCCAGTCATCACCCAAGACACTCTCAAAAATACCAGATGTTAATTTTGGTACCTCCCACAAATACTACAGAGTAACCATGTGAGAGCTTTTTAGCCTGAAGTCTCACCAAGAGGAACTGGTGAGACTTCGTTCTCAACACACACGCAACCTCTCCTACAGCGAAGGCTGTAAACCATCTTCATTATGAAGTCACTAATCCTGGTTTTGCATTTCTTTTAGATTAAAACCGTTCACACTAAGTTTCTGCCTAAAAACATACTGAAATTCACTTTTGCCATTTGAAAAGAAAAGGAAAAAAAAAATTGTAAGGCTTTTCTCTTTTAATACCAGCGGAACATTTACCATTTGCAACTTGGCATCAATGTAGTCCCCAGTGAGTACTTTGCATTTTCATTTGCTTTAGCAAAGTGGCATTGATTTGCAGAATGAAGTGTACTTAACGTACTGGGCAGCAGAGTTTTGATGAAGTACGATAGTTCAATATTAGACTTCTTCCTCAGAGAAGTTTAATTACTGTTACAGTAAATAGTCACTTTCGGTTCTCTGCTTCCAGCTCCGGTTTCTCAGGGAACCATCACCTGCCCATACATGTTAATGTACAAGTTTGCTTTCCCTCCCCGCCCTTTCGGTGAGTCATCAAAAGCAGATGTCATGTTGATGTAGTCAAATGGGGTTTTTAAAAGCCTACGTTTCTCCTGCACAGCAAATAATACAATTACTTCTCCTTCTGCCATAATAAATCAAGCCTGAGCTGGACGCTGGCACTCTGACTCAGGGCAGAAACCACCGATGAGTTGTGACATCAGCTATTTTTAACTCTTTCATTTAAAATCTTACCACAATCTTAAAATTATTCCAACTACAATCTTTGGAGAATTATTTTTCTGAGAAATGAATAAAGAAAGCTTAACTGTCACAGCACTATAGATTTCACACACTTTGAAAACTACTAAAATAAGAAAGGGATAGTCTGCATCAAGTTCATCTTTGGTTTAGTACATGTTTCTAAAGCATTCCTGTTTCATCAGACCCACTTGCACGCTCTAAGCAAACACAGTTCCCCTTCTTCCTTCTGGAACACGCTCTGAAGCTTTCAAGCTTTTTGCTTTTTCTTTTTTTTTTTTTTTTTTTAAATACATTCACATCTCTACTTTCTACATTACCTACATATATGAATAGTCAGTTTTCTTTTTGGTGCCTTTGAATATTCTTCGTTAGTCAAAGTTTAAAAAGACGTTATTTCCAGCTGCTAAACTCCTTCATTGCTCTTACTTGAACTTCAATCCACATTATTATCATCTCTCTCTGTTAACATTGTCAGCAGGACGAGGCAACCCAGGTACCAAAAATCAAAATCTTTATCTGCTCCATCACTTAATGTTCCCAAACACCCAGCTCAAAACTGCCACAGCTCTTGTGCTACAACTTGCAAACCCCCAATTTTCTGAAGCAAACTCAGTTTTGTTATTTCCCGTAATTTTAATATTGATTTCTGCTCTCAGTATCATTCATTCTTCCTAACTCAATGGCTCCAACAGCGATCGTCACAATTAGTCCTAACCTAAGTGTACCGTAAAACCGAGGGGAACAGAGTGCCCCTTCATTCCTCTACCCATCAACTGTAATACTCACCTCTCTGCAAACAGCAGCAATCTGTGCTTCATCCATACATGTTTCTGTGACCACATCTGTTAGTGAGCCTCCGGCTAGATACTCCATCACCACAAACAATTCATCTCCGACGAGGTAACTACAAAGAGAAAACGAAAAGCATGCCCGTTTGCCATCAAGAGATCGAGAACTGAAAAATGACTGATAAGAGCTGGTCAATGAAATGACTCATAAGCACTCAAGACAAACAGTAAAGAAAGCAAAACTCTGGAAGGCAGCCTCAAATGTAAACACTGACAATAAAAGCTGCGTGCTTTTTACTGCCCAAATGGGCAGGACAACACCCTACGTATCTCACGCACAACACAAGCATGGCTCCAGCTGTGCTCTTGTCCACTACTGACCCACATGCAGCACTGCGTTCATGGCAGAGGGCGGCTCCTTGCTGAATCATCAAGATGATTCCCTATAACAGATGACCTTTTTTTCCTTATGAGACCCTTAGGTACAGGCAGTCCAGGCCTGAGTAAGTGTATCAAGTTAAAACCTCTGTAAACCCCTGGGGATGAAGGAATCAGCCAGCTGTCTGCATTTACCTGTCCAGGAAGTTGACTATGTTGGGGTTCTTTAGCTCCTTCATTACCAAGATCTCATTAATAATCAACTCCTTCTTGGGCTGTTTCTGCAGGTTTATCTGTTTAATAGCAACCTGAATAGGACAAAATAAAACAGCAATCACTCAAACCCGAGTATCAAAACTTTTCGGCCATTCTTAATACAGTGAAAAGTTAGAGGAAACTCTGTAAGAGGATTAAAGGAATTTAGCAGAGTTTGCAGCTGGCAACTTATTTATTTATTAGCATACGACTTAAAAGAATACAACTTGATGAGCGTACAACTGGCACCCATGGCTAACATCATCCTCTTGCAGCTGAAAAGATCCACAACAATAACAAAGGCCATAACAGACAGCAAAGGAAACATCCAGGAGATAAAAAGATACTCGCCCAATTTCGTATCAACAAGCCTAAAGCAGAAGAGAACCTTGTAGCAACTAAGAGTGACAGCATAAGCCTTCCGATGCAAGGCAGGGAAATTTGGTTTTGTATCTTCTGACCAAAGCAGTGTTTGGGTATAAGGAATGCTGGGAGGCAGAAGGAATTGCTCTCAAGGCAATTAAGCCAGTGAACTAGCCCAGAGAGAAAATGGAAGATAAAGACCTGTTTTATCCTGGTTAGCTTATGTCCTGGACAAGTATTCCAGACTTTAAAATGGAGAATTCTCCCAGTTACGCTAGCTGCAACACTTTGGGCGTTTTACAAGATAACCTACCCACGAGTCCAAAACCAAACGCAAGAATCAATATAATCCTGTAGAAACGATTGCTATCGTATTGCCAAGAGCATTAAGAGAAGAAAACTTGTGGCATGGAATCACAAAATAACCAAGGTTAGAGGGGACCTCTAGAGGTCATCTGGTCCAATCCTTTGCTCAAAGTACAGCTAACGAGGAGCAGGTAGCTGAGGGTCTTGTGCAACTGAGTTTTGAATGGAGATGTCAGTGAGCTGATACTCCACATCATCTCTGGGCTCCTGTCCCGTGTTTGATCATCCTGACCGTGAGGGAAAAAAAATTTCTGATACCTAACCAGAATTTCCCTTATGGCAATTTTTGTCTGTTACTTCTTGCGTAGCTCCAAGAGGAGTCTAGCTCCATATTCTCTATGCCTTCCCACTAGGGAGCTGAAAATGGCAATAAAATCCTCCCCGTTGGTCTTCTCTTCTTACTGCTGAACAGACCCAATTCTATCTTCAGACCTTAAGCACTGAGGAAGGCGGAGTACTGCATCCGTTTAATGCACGAAGGCAGAGACTGCAAGCAACCAACATTTAGCCCACCTGCCTGACAAGATGCAGAGGAGGTCTAAGAAAGGAACTGGATTACAAGATTTAGTCTGCAGTCTGTAAGAGGACGCGAAGTACTGCATGTATGCAGAAAGCAAATTAAGAGACGATATACTGAAATGATCGAAAGGCTTGCAGTTTATCAAGATGGGGTGCTGCACTACAGTACCATAAATGTGGTTACTGTTGAAAGGGCAATTACTGATCAGTGACCTAAGGAATGGCTACTTGCAGACATTTCAAGGAAAATTAAGGAAATCTGAATTTAAAGAGAAGCAAATAATTCCTAAAATTTCAGTCCCGGGAACCAGAGATGAGCACTGGATGACATGCATGCAGAGTATTGCTGATGCCATCAACTCCACCAGCTGGGTTTGGAGATACCAAGGAGTAAAAGCAAAGAGCAGGATGTGGAGAAGGCATTGTAATCACAACAAAGAATCACACGGGACAAGCTGTTTCCATACAGACAGGCGCATCCATCACCTCCACTGGGATGGGACTAGAGAACAAGTGGGCAAAGACTAAACAAAGTTTTATTTCTGAAAACACAGGACTCCACTGCCCAGAATTCTTGAAGGATAAACCGTTTTCAAAACCCATTCCTGCAACACCTCGCTCCCTCTGCCTTTCACTGGAAAGGCAAAACTCTATTTCTAGCTTTCATCATCTGATTACTACAGAACAAGGCGCACACTGTTACAAATGACGATGACAAACATTCTTCTGGGAGGTGATAGAGATGGGAGCCACAGAAAGAAGTCTAGTCAAATCATTTTGGCCACCTACAGAAGAACATTCATACAGAAAAAGTATTTTCATGGCAATGAACACAGAAATCTTACCTCCTGCCCTGTTGCCACATCAATAGCTGTGAAAACTGTACCTGAAGCCCTGTGAAGAAAAACATTACAGCCAGTTGCATCTCTCTGTGTAACAAACACGCAGGTGAACAGACAAATCACAAACACAAAACTGTGTCAGCTTTCCATGCTGCAAAAGCTTTAGCAAAAAGACAGCTATTAAAAGCAAGTGGTATTGTAGAAATGCCAGTCGGTTCACACTGAACAAACTAATCTCAAATACGCTCTCTTCTGAGAGCCCAAAGCACGACACACCAGCTATGACTCTTGCATTCAGGATGTCTAAGCGCCCAGAACTCGTGCTGCTCCCTATGATGAGATAAGCTGGACAGCCCTTTCTGTAGCAGGTATTACTTTTCATATTTTCCTGGGGGAAGCCAATCCAGAAACACACACTATTTAAACAGTATACAGTTAGGCATACATAGAATCAAAGCTGGAAAAGCCAGAACTTCTTTCTTATAGGCTTTTTTATCAGGAGGATTCAGAGGACCGCTAGAAGAATAACTTAGTCAAGGCGGTATTGTTAGCCGAGCACGCAGAAAGCCTTCTGACATGCCCTCACGCTATTCAGCGGTCATATTACAAAATGGATGAACGCATCTTATCAGGAGAGGAGAGGACTAGATACACCCACAGGGAAGTTACAGAGCTACGCTTTCGCATTAAAAGACACAACTCGAAATTTCCACCGCTGTGTGAAGCCTTCACCATCTGTTTATCATTGCTTAACGCAGCCGACATTTCTGCCTGCCTCAGTAAGTGGTGGCTACGCGACAGTAGCAGAACAAGAACCACTTTTATCACTGACTCACTGGGAATAAAAGTTGGAGTGAACACTTACCCCTGCCCAATTTTTTCATATCTGGTGTATTTTTTCTTGGGGTCTCCTATGCTCACAATAGTGCCTAAAAAAAAAAACCAAACACAAAAAACATTTGCACACAAAATCTTAGAGCAGTCACAGCTTTAGGAAACGTTCTTTGCTATTGTAGCATGGCATACACTGTTTCTGTCTGAAAACACACGTGGATCCTGCTGTCCCCGCTGAGGAGGGCTGGCTTGGCCAAGGTACCTCCAAGAGTGGGTCAAGCTCAAGGAGTAAAGGCTGATGCAGGAAACAACCAAAGCTTCCTGATTCAGGTCCAGGGGCGAACGGCCCCACCTCAGACAGATCATGCTATTTGCCGCTAGCATCTCAATTTAATAACAGACTTCTGCGTAGCAAAACCCAGTATGAGGTTATGACAAATCCATTAGCTTAGCCTAGTCTAGAAACTAGTCAGATCTCAACTTAAGCACAGGAACGTTAATATGGTGAAAAACTATCTTCAAGACGATTATGGACCAAGCAACAGCAGAAACTATTTTGTGTTATTATGGTTGTATTATACACGCATTATCACAACTAAACTTCAATCCAAAAAAACCTGTTACACCATTTTTTTACCCAGTAGGGCTCTGAAGCATATAAATTGGCACAGCTCCTGAATACAGTTCTCTCAGCTACCGTCTGACACAAAACCAATCAAGCACAGTATTCACACAACCCTTACACAAAAATAAGGATGAGGGCAAAAGCTTAGTATTCCATCCCCAGTCCTAAGACCTATGTTTATCTGAAATAAAAAACACCTACGTAGTTTTTCCATGATCTCTTCATCCGACATTTTGGTCTTCTTTTTCTGCTTATCGCCCGATTTCGTCGCACTGTCAACAGAAGTGTCACTGGCTGGTGCAGGGATGGGGTCAATTACAGACCGTGTATAAATCTGTTAAGAGAGAGCATTTACCTGAGCATTTTCTTTGCAATCATTGACCTTCAGTTGAAAACAATCAGAGTTCTTCCAAGATCCCTAAGCACCATTTTACATAACAGGTGGGAGGCAGAAATTAGACTTCAGAAACATTGAAGTCCAGCAAGTCAAGACACTGGCAACCTTACTGACCTCCGAAACAACGACCCAGGCACCTCCTGAACATCGCGGCTGCCGGGAGATTTACTCGAACTTTCACAGACCGACTTTTTGTGGGTTTTCTGCCTTATTCTTTACAACCCACGCTAGTTAACAGGAGGGGCCCTTTCATCTATTCATTTCATTTCTACGATTTCCAGGTTTCACAGAATAGAAATCACTATTTAATAGCGAGATCAACTAAGACCTAAAGGACAAAGATTCATGCTTCACCATGAAAGGCAGCATGAGACTTTTGGAATTTCCCAGTCATCCCCAATTTGGGGGTTTTTCTTGGAGCTTTAGTTAATTTCCTCTCCTCACAGACATACACGGCTACCCTAGAAATATCAAACTGTAGACCTGTCACATTTTATATGTTTACGTACCCAGAGCGGGCAATTATAAAGCAGCATCGCTTGACAAATACACACAATTCACATTTGCGCTCCTGAAGCAAAAATAAGTGGGCAGAATGGTAAAATGTACACCTACCATGCTCAAAAGAACGAGCTGGAATAACTGGGATCCCTGCGACATTGTTAACACAGTGTGTAATTCAGGACAACTACACTAAAACTTAACGAACAAAGACTTCTTAAGCATTTAACATTTCATGCAATTGTGAGTGAAATAAGCTTTCAAATCTTAAATGCCAATTGTTTTGGGTTTTGGTAGTATATTTGGTGAGGTTATCACACCACAATTGAATAAAATAAAGAAAATCAAAGATGCTACACTTGTACCACTGTCCTGTGCAAAGTTACAGAAACTAGCTGTATTTTTTTCAGACTAAAAAGCCTCCTCCTCACATCCTGGGTTGAAGGATAGGCTTAACTGGATGTCTTCAACACAAGCCAACAAACAAATCAGCGTTAACTTCAGGATTTCTGATCCAGTGGATATCCAGAAATTAGGCATTTTCTTAGCAAACTCAAATAAAAAACCCAGAACTTTTCCCTGAAACTTACAACAGCTCATTTCACAAATAAAACGCTTTGCTAGAAAACAGAAGTAGAAAAAGCCCTACAATACTGAGAAATGCAGGTCTGCCCTGTAAGTTTTACAGCTGCTCACCGATTTCGTGTGATCTGGCCGCGGAGCAATAACAGGAGGAGGAGCTTCTTCATCATCCTCATCGTCATCTGCCACAGCTGTTGATGGCTCTGAACCTTTGGCATTGGTCTACATTTTTACCGAANAAAAAAAAAAAAAAAAAAAGAAAATTAAACAAAATTCTCTCCCCTACAGTGTTAAAGACTTACTTCCCCCCTGACATGAAAATAAAAGAATTCTTATTGATGTCAAAAGAAACGGATAGGTTAAGTGGTTTAAGTGCCCCGTTACATTTTATTACAAGACTAAAATACTATTGCTCCAGAGAAAAATGCTCTACTGACACCCCAATCTATGTTTTTCTTCCACAAAAAAAATCTCATTTTGTTTGATACTGCAAGACTCAGTATATTACAAATACAGAACTCTTGAACTTGTATGTGCCTAAGAAAATACAAAGAGCAGTAAACATACTCACCGTTGGTGTTCCTGAAGGGAAACCATCTTTTTCTAAATAGGACAAATAGCAGAAATGCATAAAATCATCAGCAAAAATTTAATAAAAAGTAAATATTACACAGTAAAGAAAACAGACTGCTTTGGAGATCTTTTTTATCTCTCAGAAAGCAAAATTTCATGGTCACAAATGACAAAAACCCAGTATTACACTCTAAGTCCATGCAGAAGGAAGCCAGATGTTTTTAAAATCCTCCCCCTCTAAGGGCAGGCAAACCCACTCATTTCCCAACTTGCTCTTCACCTCACTCGAGTACCCACACACAGTTTTCCAAATTGAGCACCGCTCGTCACACTTATGTGTGCTGTCTTACTGGGATGTGAAATCGGGATCAAATCGGTATTTCTGTTCCCTTAGCGGTATCTTGGATCAAGTATGAGTATATTACAAAGCCTTATTACTAAGCTATTTTCAGACATAATTTGGCAGAAAACTAGGTAAAACCGCATCTGTTTGTAGGACAGTCATTCTCTTGGCTGCCCCACATATCTCTCTACCTAAGAGCCACAACTTATTTTGCATCTTTTATGTCACCACATGGTGACATCAAGTTCACAGATAGCCAGCACAAAACCAATTAATCAGAGTCTCTGAGCCCCAGCTTCGTAAACAGAGCCCGTCAAAGTTAATTTTGGCTGCTATTTGGAATTATCCAGCTCCATTTCTTCCCCTCCCCACTTAAAACAGGAAATTAACTGGACAACGCCAGTTTCCAGTAAGTTTTAAATCCATCTTCTAGTATCCGTTCCTCATTGAAAAGTAGCTTGCTCTTTCAGCAGTTGAATCCGATTTATTATTCTGAACGAGAGGAAGACTGTGTCCCAAATACCTGACTCCCCTTCAATATGCCTTGCGCACACTTGGATCTCACCTGGAGCAGAAAAACTCAGATACTTCTGTTTTGCTGTGTCTTTGGAGTCGTAGAATTTCAGCACATCTAGTACCGCCTGGGGGTTCTTCTTCTGTTCTAGCTTCGTGATATTTGAGGTCTGCAGCAACCGAGCCCATTGCTCTGGCATTCCCTGAAAAAATAGGCTATTTTAAGCATCCTTCTATTTTAAAGATTTTTTTTTTTCAAAAACAGAACAAATTTCTTTCTTCTATAAAAAGCATAACACGTACAGCCTTAAACACATGAACAAGTAGGATGGGTTTTTTAATGGGGAGCTATATGTCTATAGGTGATCCAGCGCAAACCAAGGCACAGCTGAAATCCCTCCTGACTGCTCAATATCTGAAGCACTCAGGGGCTCCAGCCCCCTGTGCCGACATAACACCACCTCTGCCAGGTGTATTAAGCCAGATGTGAGAAACGGGACTACAAAAGCGCTCAACAGAACCGGTGTTACCCACTAAGGAAAGTAAACTGAAGAGGGTTTTTCTCAGGGAAGGCTCTCCCAGGTGACACCAAGCCTTAGATCTGACATTTACGCCGCAGAAGCACTAATGAGTCACAGTCTCATTACTCCGCGTGCTGTACAAATACACAGTGAAATTATTTCTTTGATAAAAATGAGCAGACCAGCTCGCACTTCATCCTAAAACACCACAATGGCTTCACTGTGGCACCCACCCACGGCTGTTTTATGAGCAACTTCAAAGGCGGATATACTCACAGTGAACTCTCCAGTAACAGCGTCAAAGCCAACATGGATGGTATGCTCAAAATCTGACGGCGGGGAGATTTCTGGCCTTTCTTTTTCCTTCTTCTTGCTTCCTGAAAAAGACATTCAAAGATCTACTGAGCAAAGATTTAAAGTCCGATTATCTCCATTTAATATAATCAACTCAAACATTACAACAGTTACGATGAATGTAACCATTATTCTGTTTACTGGATGAAGGTCTTCGCATACGCAGCACAGTGATTCGGTATTTTCAAGTTGGTATAGACGTCATGGAAGAATCAACAACTCATTCCAGTCAAATCATTCAAACTATGGTAGCAATCAAAGAAGAGATTGAGAGCACCAGAGTGCAGGGAGCTCTGTTGAGTGTATGAACTCTAAACATATGAAGCGTTTACAATGCAAAAAAGGACATTTTAATATGGATTAAGAACAACCCCGAAGACAACTTCAGCTCAACCTCAAGTTCACCCTAAAGACAGTTAAAACTCAGTTGCCTCACTGCTTCAATTCAAGGTAATTAATGCAAACTAGGACTTCCTGTGATGAAGATAAGAATTTATAGCCTCAGAGCAATTACCTAATTTAAATTAAAAGGGAGAAGAAAAAGAAAGCAAGCATAATAAGTACCAGAAGCAGGAACAGATAATGAGAAGGACATTGTGCATAATCCAACCTAGATTCAATTAAATTTATAAGATGCTTTACAATGCCTGGGGCTTGGGATTTTGGGGTTATTCTTATTTTTTCTGACAAAGAGAAAATAAATAAAAATGGAAGACAATTTGCAGTTAACCCTAAATATAAAACACAGCATTCTGTTCCCTTTACTCAGAAAAGGTCCGGAGTTAAGTTGGAAGGTTTCAAGAACCTGTTTTCTTGTTCTCGCAAGAACGCCCCAGCCCTGCTTCCTTTCCCTGCCAGAGCTGAGGAACAGTAGTACCCGCTGTTTGCTCTCCAGGTAGACAGACGATGCTCCAGGCCTCGTCTCATGGCCCTCTGTTGAAAGGCAGAGGCCTGGCAGCGAGCTGTAGAGCGTGTCTAACCTGATACCAAAAAAACTGCCTGGGTGGGTAATCCTGGGAACTCGCAGAGCGCATAGCTGAATCAGCTGCATTTATTCTAGCCCGCACGAAGCCAGCAAGAATGCCACGGTGCTCACAACCACAAAGGAAAGCAGCACGCCACTTTGCAGTCTGACTTGATTACCATTTTATGTTTGTATGTAAAAACAAAAGGGTTTTCGCTTCGTTTTTAAATTCACCTTAAAAGTATAAGTCACGTAGTTTCAGCGCAGAAAAAGAGCAGCTAATTGAACACGGGGCAAGCACGGATCGCGCTGCGCAGAGCCAGAGAATCCGTCTGAAATCCCCTTATGCTGGCGGGAGAGGAAGGACAGGGAACCGAGGACAATACTTACAAACGAAAAGCCATGTGGGCCGCCTCCAGCTGAACAATGCAGTGGAAAGACACTGCTATTATAAACAGGATATCTTTAATATGGCTGCACAGGTCAGAGCCAAAAAGCAAAAGGACTGTCAAACGTTCTCATTAACATTGTTCAGTCACAAGACAGGAGAGAAACTTGCTTATGTGAAAATCTTTAAGGAAAGTACTGTTTCTTCCCAATCTCTTGCAGTTGTTTACGTGAAAGCAAGGGAAGGAAAAAAAAAAAAAACCCCAACAAAGTTGTATTCCTCAGGAAGGTTCCTGTCCGGGAGCACTTGACATGTAGGGAACAGGAACTGGTGCTCAAACCCTCCAGCATGTGCTGCTGCAGAAATAAACCCACACCATCCCAAAATACACACGTCTTATTAGCAGGATAGGCCAGGAGATGCAAAATCCCTCCTCTGCCCACAGGAGCAGCAGATCGGAGCTGCGCTTCAAAGGAACGCAAGCAGCGAGCTTCAGTCCAGAGGCAAGTCCTGCCAGTCCCGCGTTGGCCGGACACGCTCGAAGCTCTGCGAATAAGGCCACCGCGAGGCCACGCTGCTTTTCAACCTCTCACCAGGTCTGCACCACAGTTCTGCAGTTAAATGGGAATTCTTTCAGTGAAGGGCAACACTTGTTTCAAACAGCAAGTAGAATGGAAGATGTGATGCCTCAGCCCTACAGAGACAGCAGCATACAGACCCCCCGTTCCTGCGAGGGGGAAGACGCAGGTCCTTGAGAAGGATTCAGTGAATTAAGAGAATCGCTCTGTCTGATTAAGAAAGTGCCTTGAATACAATTGGACTCTTCTCTTCCCCAAGTGAAGCCACAGGCACTCAGCAAAGGCATCACCCAAGGGAGTTCACACACCCTCCTGCATTGCAAACCCATCCCTCAAGCATCCCTCGCTCCCCACCAGCCAACCTCCGTACACAAAGCAAGACGGGCAGATGTTTCCAACAGCCCGGCTGCAGTAGGTCGGTGACTCCAGACCGTACGCTCTGAGTTACCGAGCCCAAACCACACCGAAATCTGCGCTGAGGATGTCACACATATGATACTGGGTCCCACAGCCAACGCCCCACAGCACCTCCTTTAATAAGTTCTGCTCAAAGACAAACATTTCTTGTTTTAGGGAACTATTTTAAAGCTTTCCAAAAAACACACACAGGTTCATTTGACTTCAGAAGTCTAGCCAAGGAAATTCAAGGCAATTAAGTACTCTAGTAAAAAGATTACTATCACTTCATTTATCCTAAACAATGGGACTAGGGGGGAAAAAAAACCACCAACTCTATGACTAGGTAATTAAATAATCCCTTCAAACTTTTATGATTATTTTCAGCACAGAACTAGCTCAGACTTGGGGCAGGAACTCTGCATTTGCTAAACCTCACCGTCTGCAGCGCGTTCCCCAAAGCACAGCACCTCCCCAACGCCACCTCCTAAGCCAGAGAAACCTCCCAGGAGAGGACCCGGCGGGGGACAGAGCTGTGGCCACAGATGGGGTGAAGCTGGTCAGGAGGGACAATCCGGACATCATACGGACAGAGATCTGCCGAACAAAGCCAAACAACGTTATCCAGTGACAAGTCGATTCACAGTGGCCTTGTACATCTCCTGGTAAGGCATCACTTCTTTTTCTGAAAAGGAGAATTTACCTTTTTTTGCAGTAATTTGTTAACTTTGGCACTGGCTGACTAAGTTCTTCCCATGAAAAAACTTCTACCCCAGGTTGACAGGTTATTTTGCAATATATTTTCTTAAAATCCAAGCAGGAAGTTAATATTTCTATAAAGCTTCCCAGCAGCAGAATTTAAAAAAATAATATATATATATTTAAATGGGCATTTCTGGTGAGCTTGTGCCCCAGCCGTGCTAATGAATCAAAACAACTAACATCTGACTATTGTCACTTATATTGATGTTTATATTCTGCTTACATGACAGCCAGTTTTGCAGGCTTGAGGGCTGAAAACATTTCTTTGGATGTTTACATTATCTTTGCTGCAGGTCAACCAATCCACAAGTTTTTTCCCAAATTAAAAAAAAAAAAAAGAGACAACTTTCAGATAGTTTCTTCAAGCTAGGTAATTCAATTACCATTTTTCCTAACCACATTATCTTGCCATGCAGTAAAACCTTCTGCTTTTCTTCAGGATGACACTGCCTTAAATATTTTTTAGCATCCAGAAAACAGAAACTGACACCCTTTTCTTTAAAATGTACTTTTCTCAGCAGAAATGATTTCTTCCATTTTTAGTTTGCATCACCAAATATCAGTAGGTATACAGACACGTGCTGAACAAGTATGCAGATTACTTGCAACAAATTTGGTACACGTCAGTATTTAGAGAGTGGTCTGAATAAGCTTAAGTAATGGGACGCCAAAGCAATTTCAGATGAGCCAATACAACTGTAGACAAGTTTTCAACCACCTCCCCGGCCATTTCAGCAACGAACCAACCCACCGTCAAGATGGAAAGAGGAAACATCAAGGAGAAGTAAAGACGCTACAAAAATGTCACAAAGCTCCCCAGCTGCGCTGCACCCCCTTGCATTCATAATTTGTTTCACAACACGAGGCTTACCAGAGTATTACTAATTCAGAGCAAGGAAGATCTTCCTTCATGTGGGGTTTACGTTCTACTTCGTTATATTGTAATGAAGTTCAACAAGGGCAAGTGTAGGGTCCTGCACCTGCGGAGGAATA
>RSEF01000009.1:4842375-4866020 GCA_003993805.1 Himantopus leucocephalus
AGAGGGCCCTTCCAACCCTGACCAGTCTGGGATTCTGTGATATCTCTGCCTGTAAAAAAGGGCCACAAATGCTCTGACAAACAATTAATGCAACAGCATAATGACAAGTATCTTCCCAGCTCCTAAACCGTTCTCCTAGTCTGAAGATGGCCAGATTTGATCTTTCCACCAGGTTTTCTTGCAGCACTCACCACGACGGTTTCTAGGCATTTCCTCCCAGTTTCTGCAGTATTGAAGGGCTAAGCTAGAACCCGCTCCAAACATGGAGCACTACTGACGGCAGTCAGATTCATCACCTTCACCAACCTCAGCAGCCTGGAGTCTCTCTCTTGGGGCGCTGCCACCAACCTGTAGCTTCTCACATTCTCCTTACTTCTTTAAGGCTCTTCCCCACGCCAGGAAAAAAAAAAAAGACCACCACTTCTATTGCTGTAATCCAGCCACGGACAGTTATTTCACAATAAGTGACCTTGTGAAATAACTATTCTGGTTCCAAAAGCTACACTGGTCAAACCTTTCCATCCTCCAAAAAGGAAAACACGCCCACCATTCAGAGCAGAACCTCTGCTAGGTCATGGAAAGCCAGATATTCCGTATACAGGGAAGCCTGCCTCCCACGTTTGTCTCCAGGGTGAGGTAGGGGCTGCTCACACAGCTGAGCAAGGGTAAAAACCAGCCCTGGGAGAAATACTTAGCCAAGCGAATAAATAACCAGAGGAGCAAAGTCTCTTGAAACAGTCAAACCTGCACCAGCATGACTGAACCAGTCCTGCCCAGCACAACAGCAACAAGGCGCAGGAAGCCAGGAGTGGAGAGAGAAGACGGTAAGAGCCGCAGGGTCTTTCCCTTATGCATCTTAAGAGTAATCACAAAAATGCTAGCTGGTAGAGATTAATAAAACACATTGCAATTTCAGGACAGGCTTATAAGTCCCTGTGCAGTTTTACCGTACCAGCTGGTAGAGATACTTCTATCTATGCGCTATTTTGTTGTACACTGATACAGACATCCTGGAGAAGCAGGATCAGGGCTCCAGTGCTGTACATACATTCATCGTACAGAAAAGAGAACAGCAACAAAGCACAAATGCTGTCTAGTTTCATTACAGCAATTTTTTCTCAGAAATAATCCTTATTTACAGCAATCCAGATTTTTCCCCCACTAGTAATTAATCCTAACAGTGCTGTTAGACAGAAGGGCTTAATTTTTCTCAATCAGTCATGCACACTGCACTCTCCCCACTATTTCTTTACTATCTTTTTTTTCTCCTCAAGGTACCACATACATGGTCATCAACACGAAGCAACTTCCAAAACAGCTGGATGCTCAGTTTAAACTAGAAATCCACATTTAGCGTAGCACAATGCTAAGTAATATGATACCCCAGAATCACAAATATTTATTAGGATTATTTGCAAATGCATTACTTTAAACTGGGCGGCAAAGATGAGAAGTAATAGGTGGTGGTTTTCCTCAGTGAGCTATTTAATTTTTCTTACTTAGCACTTCATCTTCAAACATCCCAGTGCAAACAGAAAGAAGATCTCGGCTCACTGAACACACATATCCAACTTTCAACACTTCCTCCAACCCCCTACGCTTGGACTAAGCGTAGGGGATTGGAGGAATGTCAAATGTCTAAAGCACTACCAAAACTTAGGAGAAGAGTAAAGGAATACAAGGAGCAACCTTGGAAAACAGAGGCATCTTACCTTTTTCAGTGCTGGAGAATATGGAGATGATTTTATTCCTAGGTTTTCTCTCTTCTGGTACAGAGGGCAGGGGTTTCAAGCTGTGGTTGGCAGATAACTGGTCTTTGCCCCCTGAACTGAAGATAGCACTGCTCATCCGGACGGGAGGAGCTGGTGGCTTGTCTTCCAGTTCTCCGTTGTCAGACATGGTTCTCAATAGCTAGTGAAAGCACTGAAATAGAAATATTTGTTTTAACATAGGAAGAGAGCATAGAATAGATAAATGTAGCATTTCTTTTGTTAGCCAACAGGCGAAGGTGTGAATTCAACTCTGAGGAACTCGGCAAGCACCACACTGGCAGACACTGATGTCTCTGCCAAAGGACGTGGATCCCTTCCTCGCTCCCGCTTCTGGGACACGCATTCCTTTGTGCCAGGAGCAGCACTTGTGGGATGGAGTGACAAACATTTCCAGTGATAAAACTAACCCAGTCAAAAAGAACAGTCAGTTATAATGTGGACCAATTCCCAGATCTGATTCACTATCTGTTCACACAACAGTTGCATATACGAAAAGGATTGTACACACAAGGGCATAAGTACAACGTTTTTTTTGTGGGTAGCTCTAGCCCAAAGATCTTCATGCTCTAGAATCAAACACCCTTAAAAGCCTTAAATGCTTTCCTTCTTGTCATTTATCAGGCAAGATCTTGAGAAGAAAAGAATAGCTTATGTTTAGAAGTCATAATTCAGCACACTTAATATCCCATTAAGTGGTATTAAGACTATCTCTACCCAAATCGTGCAGCCTCCATTAAAGAGCACGGGACTAAGACCCACCCAACGCATTCCACTTCTGAACGAGGACTTGCTTTGCTTTACCGCTTTGTGCCACACTTTCTCAATTTGTAAAATTAATATATGCTATCACCACAGTCCTTTTCCAGTCCTTAACAAAAACATGAGCGGGATCACGAACAAATAGCTGCTAAAGCTAAAGCCACAGCACAATAAAGCATCTACATGACACATTCCACATTCAAGAAAATCTGCACTGGCCTTTCCTCCCTCCCCATAATATCCTGGAGATTTTTCTCTGATCACCAAGAAACAGGCAGCCTCTCTGCTACAGAGTAAATAGCACAAAAGAAGATTTACAGGAACCACCCATTGATGACAGCTGAATAACAAATATGCCCCTCATTTCTCCATACACTCAAATGATGAGCTACCTCTTTGGAATAGAAACCAATGCATCTCCTCTGTGTTGACCTCCTCCTCTTCCTCCTCTCACGACAGTTTGGGAAACGAATGGCCTACTGGTGTCTATCAGCTGCCTACCATAGTCCCAAAGCACGACTCAGTCCCAGCCACACCACTGGAGCAATCATTATCAGTGCCATTCAAAAGAGTCAGGGAAAGACAGTGCAATCCACTCTCCATTAATCCGCTCTCAATTATCACGGCTTATTTCCAAAGTGTAACTACTGTGCTATACAATGTCTCGGCACAACGCATGCCTCTCGCAGAACATGGTCTTAGCAGAAGAACTAAAACCAGGTGGAGTGCCGTTCCCTGTCGCTGCACTGGGTGAATACTGCCAGATCCCAGTGCAGAAAAACAAAGCTGAATTCATGCAGCACAAGAGCACACTGTTTGACATCGTTAAGCTCAAGAGAGATTAAAATGATTAAAATTATCACCGTAAATGCCTATGAAAGCAGGTAATTTCTCTACAAACAGCTTCAGAGGCACAAGCAGCGCAAAGCAAAGTTCTGGCAGTGCAAGTAACAACTGGACGTGTGCTGGTTGTCCCATCTCCTCAGAGACAGACGGGGAGCAGTGGTCAAAGCTGTGCAACACCCACCCAGACAAACCCACCTGCGAGCCCTTTGCCTGATGATGGAGCAATAAATAGACCTGCAACACCTGAACACGTCTGCAGGGATGCAGTTGTGAATCAGACCGCGATTCCCATCCTCCAACAGTCTTCCAAATTCGCTTTCTGATTGCTCTTTCAGATGTTGCAAGTTATCTGCAGGATCTTCTCTATTTTCCAGTACCTACACTGCAATATGGGGAAAAAATTAAGAACCCTGCAATCTAACTGCAGGTCTGAGCAGCCTACCCACAGGGATTTTAATTCCAATCGCTTTCCTAACAATACATATTGTTTGCACAAAGTGCACGCCACCAATTTGAGATGTACAAATTTCTGGTCTGAAGCACCAAATCAGATATGGGGTATTCAAGAGTCCTATCGAAGCGTGGCTTGGAGTGACGGCAGTACAGGGGACCATAATCCATTTCCCTTATGCTAATCAGATCTCAGAAAAAGAGTAGTATACAGGGTCCTTAGCTATCCAAACGGGAACAGACACTTAAAAGGAAAGCGCTCCTCCCTTTGAACAAGGAAATACAATCAGATGGCTAAATAAATCATAGTAGATAAAGCAGCATACCACAAAACTTAAACACCAAAATTATATACAGTGTGAAGAAAGCAACGTTACAAGTAGCCTTTCGTATTTTTCTGAAGTAAACCCTATTATTTCCTCCATCCGTGCAGTTCTTTGAGTTGCCTGATATTAGCAAGAGCAGGATATAAGGGCAAACAACAACTAACCTGCACCTGAAACCGGACAAGCACAGACTTGGCCCTCCAAGCCCATACTAATTCCTCACACGCTCTCCTGGAGAGGCCAGTCACTGAATTAACAACGCTGCAACATGGTATTCTGGTTGCAAATTTTAAAACCATTGACTGCGCTTTTGTTTACGTATTTTTAAATAAATATCTCACTACGGTAAAAATTCTCCATTTTCAGCAACACAAGCTGATCACTTCAGGAAACAGAAGTTTGATCCCTCAGTCCTCATCGGAAGAGAAACATCAATCATTTTGTTAAGGTTCGAATCCAAACAGCTCGTCTCTTTCCAACAGCTGAGCGCAGAAGAAAAGAGCAGTTCCCCTGTCCTTTATCCTTACCCTGTCTTCATTATGCAGGGGAAGTTTCCACCACGTCAGGGAGTCCTTTTGAAATTGCTGCGGAGGTTTGGCGTTATGGGCAACGACTAGAGGAGGGATTAAAACAGGGAAAAAAGAAAAAAAAGAAAGGAGCGCAAATACACCCTGAAGCTCCTTTTCTGCTCTCTCACTCCCCCAAAGAGGAAAAGGAGCCTGTTCCTTTCAGAGCAGCCAGGCGTAATCACTCTTGCCCCATCACCCACGTGGCTGCCTTGCTGAATCATGCCTTGCGCAGAGAATTGCAAGGACCAGGGGAACATTTTTTCCAGTGCCTGCCAGGAGTCTGTATACTGGCCAAGGGGATGTCAGGTTCCTATTTCTTGGACAAAATCAGACAACACAATTAATGGTGGGGGTTTTTTTTAGCTTGGTTGAAAGACATTTACTAAAACAGTTAACTTAAGTTTGAGCAACCTCATAAAAGTATGCTAAATCTGGAAGAAAGACAACAGAAGGAGCAAGGGTAATATATGGAAGAGGATGCAATCAGGGGAAAAAGATTCACTTCCATCTTTGCCAGTGAATACCTGGAATAATAATGTATTCCAGCACATCAGCAAGTCCCTCACGATCACTAGTCGCACTATATTTAATTACAAGAACTAGAAAGCAATGGAGTGAACCACAGAGACAAGCTGTGAAGCTGCAAACAATACTTAACTACAGACTTCAGGCAGATTCATTGCCACCACAGGACAGTGCTGCAACCCACTACACACACACACACAAAAAAAAAAAGACACAGAAAGAGCTAAAAGCTTTTCTCCCAACAGTTCTGCTGCTTACTCCACAAAACATACTCACAGGTACCGGCGCTGGTGACCACAAGGCTCCAAGTCTCGGTCCTTATCTCCGGTATAGGACACTACTCCCAATAGCTGTCCCCTCCTTTTGACAACAGTTTCTCACCCCGCACTGGGGCAGCAAAAATAGCAGTACTCTTTTCATCCTCAGCAGCCTTGGACACCATCGTAACGTGAACTGCAGCAGCTGAAGAGCAAAACACGCTCTCTCCTCTGCTGCAGATGCAGCAGCAAGCAGCCCACCAGGGTCCGTGCAGTCCTAAATCACTGACCACCAACAGTGGGAGACCTGAAGTTCCTCAGAAGCGCAACTCTTCTCTTTCCACCTTTGCCCGGTGAGGCTGAGGCAAGAGAAGCACACGGAAGCTTCCCATGTAGCTTAACCCACCCTCTTCCTCCCAGCCCGTGAAGAGACCTGCAGTGACTGATGTGCACGCGCGGTCGGAGTTTCGTTTTTACGACGACGTTCCAGGAGTCAGTTCTGCTGATCGCTAGCTTTCTTCCTTTTGGGGAAGAAAAGGCCTGGATAACCTACAGCATACCCAGGTCACAGAAGAGAGACAGCAGTTCCTGTCGCTGCCACTGGTGGGAAAACACCCAGAAACATAACCCTGACCGTGAGTAAAAGCTGGAAAGTAAAGTGAGAATTGGGCAGCGGTTTCAGAAAGCTGATGAACACACACTGCTGCAGCACATTAGTCTGAACGCTCTGGCTTTGACTTGGGTTTTTTTTGTTGGTTTGGGTTTTTTTCCCCCCCTCAATTCCCCCTTGTGTGAGCATAAAGCGGGGCTGCTTCCTGAAGAACTTCCTAAGTACAGCTCTTGCTGATCCTGGCTGCCTCGTGATAGGTATCCAGGCTGACACGCGCTCCCGTCCCAGCCGAAGCGGTGCACACGGCAGGCTCCACCACCGAGGCCCCTCTCCCCACCGGGCTGCTATTTAGCTCCTCTGACTTCTAAAAGACAAACTTTTTTCCTCTCAAACTTGGTTGCAGAATGACTAAAGAGAAATAAAATGAAATTGGAGGCAATCATTTTCCTATCTGCTATAGTGCACAGTCACATTTTTCCTGGAGCGCTTGGACTTGAACAAATTAAGTTAGAAATATGCCTTATGCGTGCACACACATCAGCCTTACAGTGTAGTACTGTAAGGCCCTGAGCAGGGGTGGGAAGAAGATGCCATGCATCAAATGAAACAGCTGGTGTAGAATGTTCTCATATCGTAACGAGTTGAATTTGTCTTCGTAAGCTGTTCAAATTAATGTATTTGAGGGGTCTAGGCTGTATTTGTATTTCACTGCCTGGGATCTGATGCAAAAGTAAATTGGACTACTGCTTGGAAAAAAAAAAATCAACCAAATACATCAAGCTCAGAGCTGTTTAATAATGTACATAAATTCCTACTTCTGGCACACAATATCCTGGCTTTGCGCTGCCACTTTAAGCAACAGATCTCCAAGGAGCCAGAACTTAAAGCAGTGAAATAAATCAAATCCTCTGTACGTACATACCCTGACAGGAGGCTCACAGAGCTGCAAACTGAACTCAGTTCTATTTATTGCAGGTAAAAATTACTCAACTTGTTTCCTATCTGCAATGTAACACAGAAGGAGCAACACAAACATCAAATTTAAGTCTATTTTGCAGGGCTGACCAAAAAGCAGAAGTAATGGATTTCAGGCTAACAACGCATTAAGAAACATAACCACTTTGCTTTTGAAATCACAATCCTTGATGTGCCACTACAGCTGCAGGACCTTATTGGGACACCACCTGAACTGCTGGAAGGACAGCTGCCAAACATTTGGGCCACGGACACCGACGGCAGGCAGGGTGCTCGAAAGCAACACAGCAAAACCCGTCGTAATCCGGCAGAAGGACACGGAAGAACAGAAGAGAACAGATCAAAAGTGAAAAAAAGCCCCAATGGTGAGTGCGTTTCCCTGTCCCTGCTCTAGCAGAGGGCACGAGGGCTGAGAAAAGCAAAGTAATCCTTACAGCAATCTGCACGGCGGCGGCTGTCATTCGCTGTCTTCCTGTACAGCCTTATAGGGTGCTACTGGCAACGTCTGTCACATACAAAGAGCGGCAGCATCCGGGACAGCCAGGTCCAGAGAGGAGGAAAATAGCAAAATAGATGTCTCGCAAACAAATCGCCGAGGCAGAAGATGTCAAGTGAAAAGAAGCAGAGAGTAATTAAAAACAATACAGTGAAAGAGCTGCAAGAAAAGACAGGAGTAACAGGACAGATTTAAGATAGTCACATCCCACTCTTGGTTTATATTATAAAAACTCTTATTGAAAATGTCTGGAGACTCATTCCCGGTACATTAACCCCAAGCTTCCAGTGGTTTTGGTGGCTAGCTTATCCTCAGCCTCCCCACACCACCACCTTTTACTACCTGAAAAAACATCTTACTGGACGAGTACTTGACTTTTGAGACTTGTTGCTTTATTATTCTGGAAAAAAAGGGCAAACAGATATATCCACATTGTACAGTTTTCAGGTGGAGATAGGAGGGCTGCTCATTTCATCAGATATTCCATTCTTGGCGCAAACGGATTTTGGAGTTCAAAAGCAGAATGAAATGGTTACATGAGTATTTTTCTTTCTCCCTTTCTCCTCCCCCCCCCCCCTTTTTTTTTNNNGTTTTTTTTTTTCTCCCTTTCTCCCCCCCCCCCCCCCTTTTTTTTTAAAGGCTCCTGTTGAGCAATAGATTTCCTGTGATTAGCTCACTTAGTACTGATTATAGCTCACTTCCTCCCAGGGATTAGCTGAAAGCAGCATTCTGACAAGTTTTTAATTCAGATGGTGCTACCTAGCCACAGCTCGCTTCCTGCCCCATCTCTAACAGCACTGTTAGTTCAGCAGCTCATCAATTTGAAATCGTTTCACCGCTGCAGAAAATTTCACCAAACCAGCAAATCTCAGACTGTCTCCTCCACGAAAAGCCGCACAAATCTTTTTTGGATGTTTTGCTTTCCAACTGGAAGCCTTTGGATCGATGAATTTATTTAATCGGATCCAAAAAAAGAGTTTTCTGGAAGAGCACGAGACTACCTTCAGAGCCTGAAAATACTCATCTTTTCATTTCAACTCAGAAAAGTTGTGCAAAAAAAAACCCCGAACAACAGCAGTGGCAGACAAAGAATTACTTTCTCTCAGACTTGGCAAACGCAGTCTCAGATCTTCTGCCTGCCAAAAGAGGACTTGTGCAAAAGCAAGAACAAGAGTAACCTTGATAATGGCCAGTAAGAGCCTGCAGGAAAATCTGTTCCACCTACAGTTATTAGAAACATGTGCAGATGCTCTAAAGCAGCTCTCAAAGCCTTCCCACCTCTAAAAAGGCAGGCACCAATCTCCACAGGCATTGTTGAAACATCTCCCTCCAGCTTTAGGGGGTCTCAGGTAAAAGTGTTTGGTCCACAGAAGATAACACACCTGTGAAAGCCAATAGTTATTTTTCTTTAGGAAACTAGACTAACCTAGGATACTCCAAACAAGCACAGATCTCCCTAATTTTCAAGCACAAACAAGCAAGATACCCCTTTCAAATGACTGCAGTTGAGAAAACAGCTAAAAAACCATCTGAGCCCGTCAAACATAAATTTTTCATTAAGATTTATGCAAGGACACACGTTAATCAAACTGACTGCTCGTCAAGGCCGAGCCACTACTGGAGACCATAAACTGCCAGCGTCTTTTTTGCAAAATTAAAAGCTGCAAGCACCATTTGCCTCCTTCAAACAGCAAGGCTCCATCCAAGAAGTTTATAAACAGGTCCTTTCTTGTAATCTTCCCTTTACTGCTACATGCGACAGAGGCAACGCATAACACCCCCACTATAACGCCTGTTCAGGAGGACCTCAGTCTTTTGCAAAAATCAGACTGGATGACACATCTAACATACCAACCTAAATTCTTCCCATTTTGTCCTTTTCCTCAGTTTCCTTATGATTTTTGCTGAGTCACACAAATAGAAGGGGAAACGTAGCACAGAGAAAAATAATTGCCCTTTAATTGCCAAGTGCAGGAGAGTTGGGGAAAAAAGAAGAAAAAGCGCAGTCAAGCAGAAGAAATAAATAATTAAAAAAAAAAAAGGCAGAAAGGAAACTACCTTTTGTTCAGAAGAAGGAATTGTCTCTCCAAAACTGTAATGAGATGTGCTTTCCATGATCCAACTTACGGAAGCCAAATATCCTATTCAAGAGGTACTTGAAAGGGTTACTGAGGCTTCCTTAAAGAAAAATATTCTTCAAATCCATTGCCAAAGTACATTACAACCTAAAGCAATTCAACTATTTACTTCTTAAGGCAGTTAGCAGATGTGCGAAGTCTTGCACTGAAAATGAGCAACCAGTTGGCCAAAATGTCATTTTAGAAATAAAAACAGATCCCGGTCTTCTAAAAAGCAACCAGTGGCAGACATCACCTTCTCATCCCCCAGACAGCTGACACACAAACAAGCATAAGGCTAAGTCATCCTCACCCCTCGGTGCAGGCACAACAAAGTACAACTTTCATATGATCATTGATAAAGCTAAGTGAAGCAGATTACACTTCTCAGATGACACAGCAATAGGAGAAACCTTGGTAAGGACAAATTCTTCTCCCAAATATTCACTTTTTGAATTGGTGGAGGGGAAGGTAATTTCTTAATTATCACGTTTTGTGACTGAAAAAAAGATATCAACCGGGAAAAATCAGAAGCAGCACAGACTGGAGACAAGATGTGCAAGAGCCCTGGTAAAAGCCCATTAGTGCATAGAAAATTTAAGCAAATTTATGTTACTTGACTTCACCGCATACTGCAGCCACCTGCGAGCCTTGTGACACATCTCCACTTTCTCCCTTTAAACCATGCATAGCAATCAACTCCCACCCAAATCATCATTTCTGCTTCATAAAATAAATTTGGCACTATCGAACCGCGGTGGCATATTTTACCACCAGTGAGCTAGAAACCTCTTCTCTGCTTTACTGCCTCTTAAACAGCTCTAACACCACTAGCGACAGTACCAGACGGGCCTCTGAAGGGACTTCCCAACTGCCTTTATTTCCCATTTCCCCTAAGTTTGGCAGGAAAACTCACTCGGCGAGGCTACGCCATCCTTACTGCCAGCCGATGACAGCAGCGCACAGAAAAGAGCCGGACGGCTGAGCTGACAGTCGCGGGTGCCCATTCCCACCTCGCTCCGAGGGGCAGCCCTTGCAGGTCCTGCAGCCCGTGCAGGTCCACGGAGTGCGATGCAGTGGGAATTAAAACAAGAGGGATCATCGATTTCCACCCTCTGCCGCAGGGCTGGGTAGTTACCGCCTACCAGCTGAATTCAGGCCACGCTGCGTTTTATACAGCCCACAGCCATGGTTTTCCTTCAACGAACCATTGTGCAACGCTGCATAACGATAACGTGTACTCAAAGGTGTTTGAAAAAGCCTATTCAGTCCTCAACAAGGAAATTACTTACCCCTGCTCTGCCTACTTAAAAACCTGAGTCAACTAAAGACAGACAAGACAGCCTGCAGCATGCACATCGCATGCAAATCCATGATTCAAGGCGTTTGTGCTTACTAACTAGAAGATGCTTTTCAGCCTTTATTTCACTAGCGGAGGTTTTCTAAAGATCAAAGGAGAGTAGGGAAAAGGGCAAGCAGGGAAAGTTTACAAGGAGGGGGAAAAAAAAAAAAGAAAAAAAGAAAAAGAAGTCTGCATCTCATCACTGAGATTCTCTCTTAATTAAACCTGGCATTTACAGGCAGGGAGGGATCACACATTCCAGAGCAAAAGTTATTTGAATAAAGGGTACCCTGTACAAGGTACCTACACAGCCTGGTGCACTTCTCTATTTCTAACAGCCTTCACAGCTGTTTAACCTAGACAATCACCGCTCAATAGAGCAACGATATCACCCTAAAAACGTCCGGCTACTGGTGTTGCGCGGAGAGATCACCAGTAGCTCTAATAGAAAGCAAAGGCTTCTTTTTAACCTCTGGAAACAGTAGTAAGACAAGGCCGTGGCTTATCCATCCCAATTAGAGGTCGTGGGCTAACTGGAAAGTAAAGAGAAAACACGCAGTGTGAACCAGGAAGGCAAAAAAAAGAAGGAAAGAATCCAAGATTAAGGGATACGTCTCTCCCTCATCACACTGGTAGAGCTGTCAAATGTCAGCTCTGGAAAAAAAGAAATACTAAGGGAAAAGAAGAGAGAAATCTCTCCCTGCAGAAAAGCTTTCTTTTTCATAGACAGTCAGGATAGAGCTCTTTGTTTCTCTCTAGCGGCTGGCCAAGGCTTGCTCCAACTGCAGTTACTGCTAGCCGACAGCGGGAACTTCAGCTCAGCTCAGCAGCCCTGGGGGCCAAACCCTCGACTCTTCTCGCAGGGCTGTAAAACAGCACCAGCCCGGCACAAAACGCCACAGTGGGAAATTCTGCCTCTTCCCAGGCGGTTTTCCCAGCCACGTGCGCACCAGTGGACACCAGTACAGCCCTGCCGCCCGGGTGATCACAACCAGTGGGAACGGTTCACCAGTTTGCCAAAAACTCAACGTGAACAGACCCA
The DNA here is from genome assembly GCA_003993805.1 of Himantopus leucocephalus. Lineage (NCBI taxonomy): Eukaryota > Metazoa > Chordata > Aves > Charadriiformes > Recurvirostridae > Himantopus > Himantopus leucocephalus. The sequence goes on from RSEF01000009.1 coordinate 4,854,462, forward strand.
AGCTCAAAAAACTTCATACCCACACTGAAGGTAAATCCACCCAGAAACAGCAAAGCTTACAAGAAATCAAACGTAGGATCTGTAAATACAAAAAGCACTTGAGCATGGTGACAAGCCTTTTTAAAAAAAAAAAAAAAACACCCCAAAAAACAACCAAACCAGAGAAGGCTTGGGTGGACCCAACGCATTTTGTAGGCATATTCTAGGAGCACCATACAGAAAACTAGAGATCATTTCTCCTGGGAGAATTATATCCCATTTGTGCCACAACGGACAAGTACAAGGACTTCTTCGAACGCTCAAGACTCCTACATGAGAAGGGTTCCCTGCGCATCGCCCTCCTTCACCAGGCAAGCTCACTATCGATGAGAAAGCAACACGCTGACGAAGGGTCACCCCAATATTTCTCTACCAACAGCAGCTCAGGACCGTAGGATGGCATCAGGTCTTAGTAAAATACTCCCCAGAGCTCCGCAATGAAACCTCAACACTACTTCTGCCCGCAGCTAGCTCGTACGTGCGTTCCAAGATTGTCGCATTCAGAGAGAACTTCATTACACCGCTGAAGTTTAAAGTTTTACAAATTTTATAGAGAGAGACAAGTGATTAGCAGTTAATCTATTGTCTCCTGGCATATTTAGCTCTACTAGCAGAGATAAAGATATCTAGATGCGGCACACAACCAAATTCAGCGCTCTTTGCACATCATAGCCCCAGCACATCCCCAGCAATAAATAGTACAAAAAGCACAAACTGTAGCTGCCACAACTCAAATCAACGTGAATTTCTACGATCTCTATGCACATAAAATTTGGGGCATGAAGACTGTTCTTCTGTTCATCAACAGAAGAACAGCAAAGCGTAATAGTTAGAAGAACACGGGGAAAAGCGAGCGAGGCAAACTGGCTCTGTAAGTCATTCCCCCACGTTCACGCTCCAGAACTCTTCTTGCGACACTGCCCACTTTGCCTTGCAGCCTGTTAGAGGTTTTCAACTTGAAAATTACTTGCACACATACAAGCAACATATTAATGTACGGTTTAGCGCAGCAAATCCCTGAAATTTAGGGAAATGTTCTTCTATGTCTTTCAGGGAGCCAAAAAAACTGGATGCCAGAATGAGTTTTTAAGCTAATTTTCGCATTTTTTTTCTTTAAGTCATTCCTACTAAAACTATTTCTCTCTCTCTTCTTACTCATAAACAGGTTTTTATCTAAAATGCTGAAGAAACAAATCCAAACCAACTGGAACTACAAATCAAAAGATATTAAAAAGAAATCAGCCAAAAAAAGAAAAAAGCTTAAAATTGCATCATAATTCAAAACCAAAGCATCTTTATTCCTCATATGCTGATGTGGAGACTAATTTTTGCCAAGCCTAAAAGGCAACTATAGAAGCCAATAAACAGAAAAAAAAAAAAAAAGATAAAAACCCCAACCTCTTCTGTGTATTATTACTGCTACGTATGCTTCTTACAGCTCACAAATCAAGTGTATGATAAAATATCATAAACATGTGTATATATAAAGAAATGTACAACGGTTTAAACACCAGTTGTGAGTGGTCAAACAAATTTATCAACTTTTCCAAGCGCTGGAATACATCCTACCATTTTATGTTAGCACACTTCACAGAAGTTACTATTTTATCCCTGCTTTAGTGACAGAGAACGAGACACAAATGATCTCTAGGCATCTATGACTGTTTATAGAGGATGCTGCAGCACCAGGACCACGAAAATAGACTTTCCAGCTCAAGAACAAAATTCTTTTTAAAAAATAAAAATACAAAGACCAGAGTTACCAACTGTATAGACAAAAGGACTGTGAAAATCACACCACCGCAGGATAACCAGGACGCTGTGAAGCAGAAAAGCTTCCGAAGGAAGCTGTGGAGTTAAAATAATATTTAAACAGTTGACAAAACATAATATTGACCTTAGAAAGCTGAAAAAGACTTTAAAAACCTACTTATATCATTGTACAAATTATGACAGGAGTTTAACACAGAAGCAGAGGGTAAGAGAGCAAACATCGTGTGAAAGGTCGCTATCGCTGGTGACAAGTTGTCTTTAGGCATCTATCAGGTGGCTTAACAATTTATACACCATGTTAAGCAACTGTAAATGCGATCCTATTGAACTTATTCAAAGTGTCTCCCTTAGGGTGTTTGATACCATTAGTATTTCAGCTATGACAGCTAAGCTGTAAGGCCTGGCCTGTCTAGGCAAGGATCCTGCAGTACTGCAGCACTTGGAGCAGTTTCAAATTAAGTAGCACTTGGAGAAGTTTAAAATTAAGTAGCCCTTCCACCTCCACATATTGTAACTATGCACCCGTTCCATAACCGATGAGTGAAATTCTTACGGGCAGTGCATCCGGACATACAAACAAGGGCATAAAATATTTTTGTTGCAATAAATCAGCACGGAAGGCTTACAAATTCTGTGATTATGAAAATTCAAACACTTTTTTTTAATACTACAACAACAACAAAAAAAATTTATCCTCTCACAAAATTTATTTGAACTACGGAAAAAAAGGTAACCCTGACATCTTTAGAAGTGGTCAACTTTCCAAGAGCTTGTCATCTAAGGGAAAATTTTCTCAGGTCCTTTCAATTCTGTTAAGAAAACAGGAAGCGAATTTCAGCAAGCCATTTCAAGAGAGTAAAACAGAGATAAAAATCTCCATTAAACTTGGCAACAAAGAGAGAGCCCACAAAATATCAGTGTGAGCAGTCACTTGCCACCAGCCTATAACCACACTGGAAAATAGCCCATCGTCCGCCGTTGACCAGGTATGTACGAGCATATAGGCAGTGTGGAGCTAAAACGAAAGAAGTAATGATACTCTAAGTATTGAGGATTACTGACAAGTTATTGGACAAAATGACAAAACCGTTAAGGGTCAGGAGGAGAAAGCTGTTTCAGCAGCATGGGAACCACGATCCCTCTCGTTAATCAGAGTGCCATGGAACAAGAGTTACATCTATTTTCAATCTTGACCAAGATCCTTGAAACAGAGATTTCTCCAGTTAAGATGCAGTTTTCCATTTAGAAAGCTGGCACCTCACTTTAGCCTGCGGGCTTTGGAAGGGCTAAGGACGTAAAGTACAACCATCACCAGTCACGTAGCCACATAACACCCGGTAGAAAAGTACTGCCGTAGACTAACTTCCAAAGATTTTCAATTATGAGGGCAAGGAGGATCCCCAACGAGTCATGCTCAAAGGGTTACAAGATAAAAGTCAGTGCTAGGCATGCATCTGACAAGTATCACTTATCAGCAATGAGGGAACGGAAAAAAAATCCATTTAAATCCTGTTAGCGTTAATAGAAATTTTGTTATGCTGGAGTAACAAAATCATCACTACCATGACTTAAACCAAATTAAAAATCATTTCATCTTGGTATTTTCACTTATCCTTCATTCTTTTAGTTTATTCCCCAACCCTTCTTTCAAATTTATTTTGTTAAGACACTAAAATTTTAGATTCTCCAAGCTCTAGTAACATTCTAGATGTTACTAAATGCTCTAGATAACTAGACGCTCCAAGCTCTAGTGACACTCCGTGGATGTGCTATCATATAGGTTTACCAGGTGTCTTAACTCCTTCCACGAGTACTACTCGATTCAGTTTTACCAAGCATAAGTACATTTGCTTGTGCTGCAAAAAGCCTGTAAGACTTTCCAGTGTACACACAATAAGCCAAGGAGAATGAGAATTATGCCGCTCAGAAGTCAAATATTTTACAATGGAATACTTATTAATAAATAAGAAAATAAAAGACATCGCAACCGCACACTGGAACACACAGCCCCACTTGTGAAGAAAGCATCCGAACCAGCTGTACTGAACTATTCTGAATTTTTATTTTCCTTTTTCAACAGCTACCTGGAAAAATAATCTTACATCTAAAAATCTCAACACCGATCCTCTCTTAGGGGGGAAAAAAAAAGAAACCCACAACCAAAACCCAAACCAGTATTAGACTATACACATAAAATCCCTGCAAATAAGTCCACAAGGGCTGGAATGAGCCACCAGCGCTGCCAACACATACTTTGGTTACTGCGAAATAGTCCTCATCCCACCGCTCTGCCATATGCTTTGCAACATGCCAGAAACAAAAATCAGGAGGAGGTACTTGCATGAATTTCCCGACTGCGGCAGTCAAGGCTGTCTTCACCACAAAGAATTACGTCGTAAGCTTGGACATTAGTATCAAAGAGCCTTGGCATGTTAGCACCAGATTAAAATTAACTGTTCTTGTTGCTAAACGTCTTTGAAAATCCTGGACTTTACTTGCACCCTTGAGTGGAAAAAGCAAGGAGACAATCAGAAAAGATTTTACAAAGTATTTCACGCTCTGTGATAACGTCCCAACTCTGAAAATCAAACATTTCACATAATTCTTGTGACGTAATGGCGACAGCTAGCGTTTCACACATTGAAAAAAAGGCCTCTTGCAAAGTAAGAAATCATTTAACAACGTTAGAAACCTATTTTTTACGCCATAGAAAATGATGCTAGTATTTTGTGACCAGACCTACAAATAAACACCCATTTGTTCATTTTGCGTTTGATCTGAAATAACATTCTGGAAAGCTCAGAAACACAGGTGAAAGAGGCAGGATGAGCAGAAAGCCAGACTCGGGGATTCTACAATGCTAGCTCGTCCAAGCCGGTAGAAACAACTGGTTTGGGCACAGGGGAGAGAGCAAGACCCTCTCCTTTCCCCTTCCAACCCCAAGAGCTGGCTCTCATATTTACCTAGGTGTAAAATCAAGCAGCACCCTTACAGTCATGTATTTCTGGTCTAAATGAGTCGCAGCAGATGGATTTAACGGCCTGTTAAAAACCTCAAGCACCCAGCGTATTTCACACTGGTATAAACTATCAAGTATTTCATGAACCGCAATCAACCTGTTGGCTCAAAGCAAGCAAACACGGCAACAGCCATCCGAGATCACCTAAAAAGTCAGCCAGGTTCAGAAGAAGACTCGACCAAGATCCAAACGCTTTGAAGCTGCCTGAGCCACCCACTAACCCCATGGAGATGTTCTGTATTCCCAAACTACACAAGCAGCAAAACTAAAATTGCATCTTTTTTTATGCTGCCAAGCAGCCGCTGATGAACTAGGAAGCAACTCTCTGCACACTCGTGGCACATCAACACAGCGGTGGGAAAAATTGCCATAGCGTGCGCATTTTAGAGTGATGTTTCAGTGTGAATCGGCCCAAAAGAGCTTACAGACACGTAGCTGGGACTCTGTACAGAATGTTGTTCTCACCCTTCCGTCCTTTCTCCTCCAGCACCTTCAGGGAGTGTTTGCTGCTGGGATTTTAGGGAGCTTCCTCCGGGCTGCAGGACTGGTGCGACCTGCCCGTAGGAGGAGAGGGAGAGCCTTTCCGTGACCTCTTAAATTCCAAAGAGGCTCTTTTCAGCAGCACCTGGAATCGGGCCAGAAATTGTTTTTCCTCGATGCCGATACCCTGAATCCTGGCAAAAAAGTCAAAAATGTTTAATTCCTTGTCCTATGAATTCCTGATTGCTCAGTTTAAAACAGAAGAAAAAACTGAAAGACTCTTACATTTCTTCTTCTTTTACCTTTTAAGTAATGTTTTTGGAAGTTTAAAAGTTGCTCACTTTAAAATTTTAACCAAACTTACTAAACAACATATATATAATTTTTTTTAATTATTTTTTTCCCACACCCTAAAGTTGATAATACACAAGCTGAAGCATACTTTCAGTTCAGCCCCTTCCAACGAGCAATATCCACAAGGAACTGCCCAGCCAGCTTCTGTCTGACCTCCAGGTAAGTGAAGCCCAAATGCCCAGAAGAGCCCTTTAAAAGACAGTAAAAAAAAAAGCCTTTTCAGTAGGCAGGCTTAGGTGAAAGATATTTTCATTCCTCCAGGTTCTCATTGTATTGGAGACCTTTTCAAGAAGAAAGGGTTTAAACATTCAAAGGTGATTTTAAAAAGCATCTTCCAGAAACAACTTTTTCTCTCTCTTGTCCAGGAGACACGTCTGTTAGTTAAAGCAGTTCTGGAATGACTGCAAATGAAGAACGAATACAACTTAAGAGCAGAAAGTACTACATTCGTTTCCAAAATAAACCCCACATTATTGGGCAAAATTCTAATTTCTCTCATTAAAGAAGCTATGGGAAAGCCTACATATGCTGACAGTTACAAACTCCTGTGGGTACACACTGAGTCAAACATCCAGCACCTAAACAGGAAGCAGAAAGCTGCAGAAAACAAAAAGTAGATGTCGAATTGGAAAGGCTTTTTAGTGTGTTTCCATCCCTTAATACACCTGCCAGCTGCCCTCATTCTGGTTCACATTACGTTAAATCCTTTTCTCAACACGGTACACCACTTTTAAAATCACACTCACCGTTGCCCTGATGTGTTGGTGCCTTCCTGCAGCTGCTTTTCGTTGAAATGAAACTACCGGATTAGAAAGAATTAAACCTGTCTTAATCAAAATAACTCCTTTAAAGATAGGAGACAATTTTTGGCTAATTGGCAGAAAGAACAGCCCTGACCAAAGAGCCGAATACAGTACAGACGTTGGCAACAGGTAACCACGTGTCTTCCAGGACAACATCCAGTATCTCAGTAACAAACTTCGGCTGCTTAAGGCTACAACTTTGCGCAAAGTTGTCATTGCCAGAGCTACACCAACACCGGTGCTGGGCTTAGATCTTACGGAAAAGAACAATCTATCTATTATACAAAGTACCTACGACTTTCTAGGAATCTTAAAAATATTTTATTTCCCTAGTAAGGTGTGTTCATTAAAACAATACTCACGTCATTAGCGGCTGGAGCAAAGATTTTTAAAAGCATTTTGAAATTCATGAACAAAAGCTTACATAAATCAATTTGAGAATTTCAAAATCTACTTGCCTTGCCTGAAGGGAAAAAAAAAAAAAAGAAGCCTCAACAATAGTTCATATAATAATTTGTGTTGGAAGGGACCTTAAAAGGTCATCTAGTCTAACCTCAATTTCTGGAGTGTTTCAATATACTGTAAGCTCAGCCTTCCTAAAGCATAAGGAATTCCTTTTGTGAATTCACAGATAGTGTGTGTCTTATCACCCAAATTTTATCTAAACAGCAAAAATGAAACTCCTGTCACTTTTAAGGCATGTTCCTAACATTTACACCTCTGCCTGCCTGCCAGGTGAGACATTTTCAAAGCCTGATTAATCCCCTTGCCCAGCTGGGAAAATAGAAAGAAGCTGAGAAAACAGAAAGAATGAGCGACTTAAAAAAAAAATGGCAAGTCAGATACAGGATTGGGACCAAAACCAACGCTTCCAGCTCTCGGTGACAGACACTGTCCGCTTCATCAGTCAAAATGCAAGCACTAAAACGTGTATTTTCCAATTAAAGTAAGGCACAACTTTAGGTAAAATCATGCTCTGAGATCTCACAAACCTCGAGTGGCGACGTCCGGCTTGAATATAGACGGTAACCTCACAATCTGGGCCACAGTTAGGTAGGTCCCTAGTAGATCTCGCATTCTCACCTGAAAACATCCCCTACCTCTTACCACCTGCGTTTAAAGGCTTTCTAAAAAAAAAATTAAAAAAAAAAAATCTTACAACAGAGCAACCTCAAGACACCCTAATTCCAAACAGCACAGCACAATAAGAATTCTTAAGCCTTCGGGGAACGCTGCGGTGTTTCCTTGCTAAAAGGAAACTGCCTTCAAAACAGCTCCTGCCTTCAAAACCGGCACCTTGCCCAAGGGTTTCTTGCCCTCTGCCACAAGGCGAACACCCTGCACCCCCTTCCTCTTCCCCACCTCCTGCCTACCGTCTCCCTGCACAAGCACGGCTGCCCTCACACCACCTCAGAGCTTCCCCTCTTGCTCGCACCCGCCCGTGCACCCCTTGCCCTATGGCCTCGCTATGCCAGAAGGTTGGAGAAAACAGCAATTTTTGTCTAACGCAAAGTCCTGCAAAATCCCAAAAGCTCGCAGGAGATGCAGCCTCCTCCACGGTGCTCCCCCGGTCAAACTGACCTTGCCGAGAGGCAGAATCAATACAGTAGCGGCCAAGCGCCGCATTAAGAGGACTGTATTGTTTCTGGGAGGCAACCTAGGTAGCTCAGCCTGGCACCCAAGTGCTTGGAGTGATTAGTTATCTTTACCAGCGCTTGCACGTGACAGGGCAAGCGGTAACCTCGGCATTTGCAACATTACACTTCACTGGGAAGGTACGTTCAGTTGCTGTTACTACCACAGCAGGTACAGAAACATCTCAGGAAGGACACTGTGCAATTACAAAGCGCTTTCAAAGTTTTGGGCCAGACAGTCAGATTTGATTTAGATTTAGGAAGGAAGTGCCTCCTTGGAAAAGTAAAAATTGAGCTTGCGGTAGCCTTTCTGAGTTGCTTTCCCAGTCCAGGAGAGTGCCTCTGCTTTGACAAGAACAGAGCAGAAGTGATCGCAGCAACTACCTTCCTAGATAAAAGAAGGGAAAGCACCACAACCGCTTTCTCATGGCAACTCAGTTGCCTTTTCCCAACTGCCGGCAGAAATACAATTGACGAGGATGCATGCTAATGCCTGACGCCTGGCTGCTGAACACCTTGCCCCCCCCCATCCCCACGCCTCCGCTACCTTCTCCTCCTGGATGCTTTGGCGAGTCAACTCACGTTCCAAGTTTTCTGCCTGCCTCCCAGTTCCTGACGCCGGGACTTGCATCTTTGCCCGTGTTATCACTGGGCCCGGCCATCTAGAACAGCATCTCTGTAACTAGGGGTTGTTTTCAGAACAAATAGCTTTTTCTTTGGTGTGGCTGCCCCACAGGCGTGTCAGTAAATATGCATGTTGTAAGAAACAAGAATATACTGGCACAAAACTCGCAAGGAAGCTCTCAGTGCCTCAGAAACCTCCTAATGCAGAAAACAGATAAAAGGTAGAAGGGAAAAAAAAAAAGAAAAAAAACCAAGACTGATGCAAGAGCTCTGAAGCAGAAGTCTCTCTTATTAGTACAACACGTAGACCTAGATTCGGATCCCTACGGCTTTTCATACCATCACAAGAACAAAATCTGCAGCATCAATACCCTTAACATTTCTCCTAAAGTTATTTAGAAACCAAAGGTGCTGGAATAATTTTCTCTTTTAAACCTAACTGAAAGGCTGACTTAAACACAAGCACGCGTGAGTTTTTAAAAGGACACATTTTAAAATAAGCACCAGATTAGACCCACCATACATGGTCAAAGCATTCCCCCATCCCTTCCAGCATCCCTCCCAGAGAGAGAACACAAGCAGGTGCCTCCGGAAAGCAACTCCCCCAGTTGGCCAAACATCCGGGTTGTAACTCAGTACAAATTTCATCCCAGTAAATCAGCCACTGACAAGCTGCCACCCAGCAGCTCAGAGAGCACGCGCCTCGGATGCGCCAAAACACGTCGCACCATGTTAAAAAGATGTAGAGACGGAGGCGTTTTACCCCATTTAATAGCCCAACATTTTTGTTTCGACAACCACATCTGCACAAAGCCGAGTCAAATTCCACAAACAACTCAGACAACACAGAAGATTTAAGTTACTCTTTCTCAAGCATTTTTGTTCTGGCCTCAAGAACTGAAATATCCAACCAGTAAACTTCAGAGTAAGGCTTTTCCGTCCTCTAAAACACTACTCAGTGAATTCTTTTTTAAAGTGCTCCCATTATCTCAAAGATTATACTCAAAAACTCGTAACACAAAGGTATTGCATTTTTACATTTCTGCGCTGCTTCTATTTCAATATGTAATAAATTACTAATTCATCAGTTCTCTGGTAATATTAAACTGGAACAGCTCATTTGGTTACACACAGATATTTCCTAACTTGCCTCTTCCACAGTATCTCTGTGAGTTAAATTACCTCCGTCTCCTAAATGAAGAAACGGAATCACGCAGTAGCTAGCCCCCGTTTTTTTTCGGGAGGTACCACTCCTGGGCTCACGTCGTGAGGACACGCCATACTCCAAAGCAGATCCTAGTCTTTCACAAGAGCGGGCCCACTTTTTCAAGCATAAAAAACACCCCCCCCAAAAAAAAAAAGACAAAAACGGAGAAAGAAAGAAATAAGAAGATAAAAAAAACCCCACAACACGCCATGTTTGAATTGCACCTAACGTTGGAGCGACTGCAAGACCTGCAAAATAATGATTATTAAAACGCTGCAATATCCGGACTGTCTTCACTCGCCGTAAGGCGGCACGTGAACCGGTTTATTTTGGCTAGCGGCAAAGTGCGACGCCGCTCCTTGAAAGCCGGCTGATGAACTAACCCTCTACTCCCAAACCAACCTCTGGGCACTCGCTACAGGTTTTACCTGGCTAAAACCAACTTTATTCTCCCCGCTCCCCAAAGGGCTTACCGTTAAGCAAGCAAACCGTCGGAATAAACACAAAAAGCAGTAGGAAAAAAGAGGGGAAAAAAGCAAAATACACAAGGAGGGGGGAAAAACGAGGAGGTGAAGGGGCACCAAGAGCGACGGAAGACGCGGGGTAATGGCAACCCGGCTGTGACAGCGGCCGCAAAGGCACCGGTGCGTTGACCAACCCGCCTGCACGGCGCGGGGAGGGCTCCGCTGCATTTCAACCGATTTTGGGTTTGGTTTTTTTTTTTTTTTCCCCGTGAGGGTTTATAACAGCAACATCCACACCGACGTTTCCCCCGAGGTTAATGAGGTTTTAACTGATTTCCCAAGGATTTTGAGAGCCACACACACACACACGCAGCAGGGCGGGGGGAGGAGGGCGAGGCGGGGCCCACCGAGGCCCAGCTCCGGTCCCCACCGCCGCCCTCCCGAGGCCGCAGCGGGCGAGGCGCCCTGGGCCCGACCGGGTTCCTGAGGCGGCGGGGACGGCGGGCCCGCGCTGCCGGAAGCTCCCTGAGGCGGGGGGGGGAGGGAGCCGCCGCCACCGGGAGCTCGCCGCCCGCCGCAGGCCCGGCGGACTCCACAAAGGCGCGGGCGGGAGAGGACTCACCGGGCTGGGGCGGCGCCTGCCGCCTCAGGGGACGGGCGGGCTGAGCGGGCGCGGCCTCTGCGATGGCGGCGGCGGCGGGACCCACCGAGGAGGAGGAGGAGGAGGAGGAGGAGGAGGCGGCAGCGGCGGCGGTAGGAGCCGGAGGGGGAAGCGGAACCGCCGCGCGTGGCCACAGCCGGCGGGGCGCCGCCCACACGACTACAACTCCCGGCGGGCACCGCGCCCGAACCGGAAGTGGCCCCCGCGCGCGGGGGCTGATGGGAGGCGCAGTCCGGCTGAGGGAGCGGGTGGGGGCCTGGGGAGGCGCCCACAGCCTTGAGGGCCGGGGAAACTTAAATTATATATATATAAAACGTTTTGGGTGGTTTTTTTTCTTCTAGCTGGCGGTAGCAGGACCAAAAGCCTACTGCCCTAGAAAAAAAAAAAAACCAGAGGCTAACTGCTTCTAAACCAGCTCTTCTTCACCCCTTCGCTTCATGAGGAAAACCAGATCACAGGGGCTGCATCCCCAGCAGTGTGGCCAGCAGGGCGAGGGAGGGG
>RSEF01000009.1:4866120-4891397 GCA_003993805.1 Himantopus leucocephalus
GGGGGGTTGGAACTGGATGGTCTTTAAGGTCCCTTCCAACTCTTACCATTGTATGATTCCTACTGTGTTTTAGCGTCTCTTCGAGGTCCACACCAGCTCACTGAGGTAACAGGGCTGGTGGCTGTGACCAGGAGTTTGGGCAGGGTGTCTGAGAGCATGCTTCGTGTTCCTTAGCTGTGCTGTGCTCACTCTTGCCCTGGAAGTTATGGAAGGGACTCTTTTTTGTATCAATACAGCTGACAACAAATTAACCCTTCTCCCACCAACTTTTCAGGTCCAGGAGTCACGGCTCAGGGTTCAACATTACTGGTGAAAGCAGCATGCGTTAACTACAGCAGCAGGACACGGAGCAGCTCTCCATGTTGCCCCTTCCTACCATCAGTGACCTAAGCGACTACTCAGGTGCCCAGGTTCCAAGAGATGCGGTGGTAACACAGCTGAGAAAGCAGTGTATGTGCCCTCAAGGCTTCTCCCCCCAAATTCCTCTGGTATGTTTAATCTTCCAGGTGACTTCCCCAAACATCACCTGCCCTGCAGCTTGGGCCTCACCTTCTTTGTTAGGCCCGGTTTGAAGCAACATCTGATTTTTCCTTCAGAAGGAGGAGAAGATGCATCTGTCAGCATCTCTTCATACAGGTCTTGGGGGGGAAAGTAGCAGCCTTGCAGTACAGCCTCAAACCTCCATGCAGGTCCAGGCACAGAGAGCACAAATCAGATTTTCCAGTTTCTGTTGCTTTCAGCCAACACTTGCTGGCTGTCTTCTCTCTTACTCTCCACAGAACTACTGCAGAGCCAACAGTCACAGAAAACTTGCCCCTACAGACCTGCCTTATTCCAGCCCCATTCTTCCAGGAACAGTACTCCAAAGTGATCCTTCTGTGGCTGCTGGCGACTGCTCTGGTCTGCTTCCTACTGTGGGCAAAGCCATCGTCTTCGCTTCTCTTTGCATATTGCTTTGTTAGTTTCCCATTCTGACTCAACTCCGTATCTGATCCTCCCAGGATCAAGCTTTTGCTAATTCATCTCTGCACGTACCTCTCAAGAAACCACAACCGATTTCTGAACTTCACACTTCCCCCAGCTCTACTTCCCTTCCCTATAAGGTGAGCTTACTTCTCCTTGCTGCTTGTACCCCTAAACCCACTCAGCTCCTGATCCAAAACGTTTTCAGAATCCTTACCCCGCTCCCAGGCACATCTTTTTAAACAAATTAGGAGGGGTCTGTTTGTTTTGTGGGGGGTTTTTTTTGTTATACGCATTCATTTGTGATTCAGAAAGTCTTAACTCCTAACATGGCCTTTAACACCCCTGCCCCTTCCCCTTTTCTTTCACTGCTCTAATTCCATCCTTGCACACGTCAATGATGCATGTTTGTGTCCAATCCTATGCTCTCTTGCTGAGAGCTCATAGGCACCTCATTTCTGTCTCCAAAGCTGCCAGAGTTTTTCCACAGATTCCTCCGCATCTGCCAGTGATGCCTGTAGGACTGGCACCTGCGTCCTCCTGTGTCTAGCACACCATCAGGGCATGCCTGCTAAATGCAGTGCTTGCTTAACAACAGTAGTTTCTGGTATGGGAGAGAAAGTTTCACTGGAAAATACCTTCACAGTTAACACTACAATAATTACGAGTTATTTACAACTTTTAAAGTAAAACTTGTCTACTATATTTATAATACAAATGCTACGGATTTAAGAAACAGCAAACATTTACTATTTGCTGTGACAAGAAACATCCGTTGAGAAGTTCTGCAATTTCTCTCACATTTTACGTTAATCAGAATCAGTATTACTCAACTTCAGCTGAAAAGCTTATCGATGGGATCTGGACGAATTTTAGATACGCTTAGTGAGCCACGTGCCAGCCAAACTGATTAGCGCAAATTAAAACTGTTCTGAAGTCAGCTATTTGGTTCGTACTGACAGCGCTAAGCTCCCTGTAATTCAAGCCCCTCCTGCCTCGGTTTCTCCTACGGCATCTTACCACCGATGTGGGTTTCCATTCTCACATCCTCACTTACACAGATTTCCAAATCATCCACTTACGTATTTTTGCCACTTGCAGCATTTTTTTCTCGTTTCTCCAAAGGACACTACCATTTCCTTTCACTAGGCTACGATATCAGGCAGCTTGTTTTAGCTAAGGAATTCAACCTGTGATTATTCAACTGGTATTGTTAAAACACTGTTAAAATGTTCTGATGTTAAAAAAAAAGCTGTGAGCTTGCAGGTGATAAAGACCTGCCAGAGCTGAGGGGCAATCTGGGATGTTGGCATTCCAAGGGTCAGACTGCAGCACAGAATTGTGCAGTGTGCTCTCAACCCGCATGAGAGAGAGAGGACGAGAACAAACTTAACTCTGGGAATTAAAAATCCTGCTCGGAGACAAGCGTTACAATACTGGTCCACAGCCCTGCTGCGCTGATGTGGTTAAAAAGGCCGGCAAATCTCTCTGCAATTGTTCTCTTTAGCTTCTCCCTTCCCCCAAGCAGATGCAGTGCATGACTCCTCTGAGGTAGCGGATGAAGTACTGGCGCAGCCATCATCATTCAGCACAGTCAAGGGAGAACAAGAGCCCAGTGTCACAGCACTTGCCAACCTGTCGTGGGCGAAATCACAAGACGAGCTCTCTATTGAATTCCAGCAGAAGCAGAAGAAAGATGCCCAAGGGATCCTGAAGCTACAGCTGGACAGTGATGAAAGGCCGATTCTGCTGATGAGAAGTCTCTGCTGCACACAGAGCCCTCAAAAGGAGGTCAGAATTTGAAAACCAGAATCTTCATTCATCCCCCTTATGCACGCACTCCCCCAAATCACCTGCTTTGACTAACTTACTCTCAGCTTACAGGGAATAAAATCTATTTTTTCCACCATCAGTCCCCAGGAGTTACCATAAGCTCATAATGCCACCTACTGACAATTAGAAACAGCAACCAGGCTCTTCTGTCAATCCAGAGCAACTCAGGTTTTCCATTAAGTAATTTCCTCTCCATTTCCTTGTATTTATCAACTGTTCTGATGGCTGAATGCAAGTCTTCTAAATATTTGCTTCTTTTCACCAGCTTTTGGCTTCAAAGGGTTATTCTTTCAGCTTCTGGTATAGGGAGAAATTTCTTCCAAATTTTCTAAACCCTTTCAACTCTGACTAATTTGACCAAGAGCAGCTAATCTCCCCCAGTTATTAGAACGGGAGAGATTATTTAAGCCTTCTCCTGTCCCAGGTAAACACAGAACACCTGGCACAAATTCACGCGTAACCCATCTGGACAGTGTAAACGAGCTTAAAATTCAGAAACTTTAATGACAGATAATGCTTTTCATACCCTTAATAACCAATCCCTGAGCCAGTTGGTTTAAATTCAAGAAATACAAACACCTCAGCAAGAGGCAGGACTGTAGTCGAAGCAGGCTCTGGGCCAGGGAGAGGGAATCGGAGACCCAGACCATAGCCGTCCTTCCGAGCTTTTTGCAGCGCTATTCCTACCCTCCATCTGCTTTGTCTATTGACCATGTGCCAAAACAGTCTTCTGTGTGTGAAAGGTATTTGTAAGAATTACGCCAAGGGAACTATAACCCATTATGGGACCCTCGCACGTTACCAAGATATAAACAACAGCAGAGTAGGATTCGTTTAGGAAGCTGACGTAATAGTCAGTTAGTTTTGCTGGATGGAGGTCAGTCATTCCGTATTTCTTTATTCTAAGCAGGTCACCGGAGAGAAGTGTCCGTATTTGCATACAGCTGCGAGAATCAGACTGGAACAGAGCACCGTGGCAAGAAGAGTCACGACACACACTAAGGAACTGTGTTGCCTGAGTCCCACTGGAACCTGCAGAATCAATTCCTCATAGGCCTACAAAGAAAAATAAGCAGATTACAAATAAATGGATTACAATGGATTGATTGCAACTCAGAGGATTAGTAACCAGACCGCTATTTAACTAGCCCTTTGCTAAGGCTTCTGGGATTCAAAATCAAAACCGAGATGGGACATCACCTTTCAATTTACAGCAATGGAGCACCAGCTGCCCTTGTGGTACAAAGCTCAATAAATTTATCTGCTACCATTTTAAATGGTAGCCATTTATATCCTCTGTATCTTTGTTCTTACAATAGGCTTGCCATCGAGGTTATGTACATAATACAGCGTGGAAGAGAGAAGCTCTCAGAACGAGCGCTGCGCAGATCACTGAGAAGTCAGTTTTCTCCAAGGCAAACAAATATTTGGTTTCTCTGTGATGCAGGAAGCTCCAAAACGTTTTTGGACAAGCGCTGCAGATATCCCAGATGTCTGCAGGTATCTTAAATATAGGCAGGCACACGTGTTACAAAAACAACAGATTTGTTGTGAGACAAATTAGTCTTATTTCTGAATCTCTACACTACTGCAACCCTTTCAAGTATCAAAGGCAGCTGTCGAGCACAGTAAAGTTCCAACTTTCCTTGGTTTTGAACACAGAATAAAGAAACTTCACCTTTTCCTAGATACTTAGCCAAACAAACAGAAGTCACTTTTTTTTTTTTTTAAGATGTTATTCTTTCAATCTTTGGGGTTTTACCCGTCCTTTAGTCAGATCATAAAGTAGTTTTCTACTTTGCTACTCCTCTGAAGCACCTATTTTGCAAAGACCTTTCTTACTTTGACCACTGCCAATTATATCCTAGAATTCCAAGTAAACTATTAACAAAAGGTGAGGAGAACAGCCCCATAAAGGGCTAGAAGAGCACAGAGTAACTACACGCATGTCAGAAGGGCAGGACGACCCCCATTAAAAGCCGGTCACAAAGGAAGAAGGGAGCCACCCTAAGTGGGGAATCACACAACTAGTTTTTTACTGGTTAGTTCCTGTGCTATGGAAGTCACTAATCACAGGAAAAAAAGGCAGCAGTTGTTAAACAAGAACGAAGAATTCCCACCAGAAATAAGAACTCACCGGCTTGTGCATTACGCTGTACCACTGACAGGGGCCGACGGTTTTGCCTGAACAGGGAGCTGCCACTTCAGCAGGTTTCCAACACTCTGCTGACAGGCGATCTATGGAAGACGTTAATGCATCAGCAGGATCCAGACAGGACGAAACAATATGGCCTGAAAGACTTAGCCAAATGAGGCATGTTTCCTCCACAATGACTAGACAGAATCTACTCCCTGAAAGCCAACAGCACTGACAGAAATGTGCCCTTCCTGATACAGCAGGTACCCAAGGAGGACTCTCACCTGTGTGGTATCCTGGCCCTTCTGTCCTTAACAGGGCACAGAATATCATCACTGGCCTGCAGACCCCACAATTTTAGCCATACAGTTATAATTTCTCCTCCCTCAAAACACAGAAGCCATTCTTCCATTTCTCCTTGCTGGTCTCCTGTCGGCATGTGCAAGAACTCCCCTCCAATACTTCAAATGCTGTATTATTAATAATTAATATATTTTCCTGTTCATAAGTAGTAAATGTGGCAGAAAAATGGGAGCACTTCACACCCCTTTTTTAATTGACCAGGCAGTCTTCCCTGCTCCTAAGTTTACCCCAGAAAATCATTGCTCAAATAACGTGCAAGTGAAGATAAAGGGGCTGAGAATCATTAGCACATCTCACTTGGCAGCTAGTAAGAATGATTTTGTGAAAGGAAATACAATTTGTAGCAAAAATGTAGCATTTCATTGTTCGTGTAATTTGGAATATTCACTGTCAGTGGATATCAGGTTCTTGTTTCACAGGAGTCGGAGACTCCAACCATTCTAACCTTCAGGCACACAGTTTGCTACATTCTCTCCTTACATACAGGGAATGCAGGAAGAAAATGTTAGGAAACCACCAGAATACTCTGATTACTCTAAATACGTGACAGTGAATATTAAATGCGCCACGCATGGCTTCAGCTGCCAAGAGAAACACTGTGAAAACGCAGTCTGAGCAGCTGACCTTTAACAAGCCAGGGCCTGCCGGGACTGCGACAAACAGACCAACTACTGACGCTTTCAGTACAAGGGTACAACGGCAGCAGCGCAACGCCAAGAAGTCTGTTGACAATTAATCTGCCTTTGGTCAGGCAGCAGCAGCAGCATTCAAAGAGGAAGACAACGTGGTCTTTATCAGGGCCACTCTTTTCCCCTCGTGTTCACATGACTACTGAGAGCTCCATCTCCGGAACATAAACACAGAACCAGATTCCAAGCTCTGGATTGGCCCCGGTTATTCCTCTCTCCCCAAAAGAACAGGTAACGAGAATCTCACTGTCACAGCAGCAGACCAGCACTTCTGGGCTCTTCAGAACGACCAACGCTTCCTCACTGTCTTCTGCCGGCTGGTGGTAGCGCCCATGCACA
This sequence comes from Himantopus leucocephalus, assembly GCA_003993805.1. Classification (NCBI taxonomy): domain Eukaryota; kingdom Metazoa; phylum Chordata; class Aves; order Charadriiformes; family Recurvirostridae; genus Himantopus; species Himantopus leucocephalus. The sequence continues at coordinate 4,872,445 of RSEF01000009.1, forward strand.
GGCAAAGCAGCTCTAAAACAGCGAGAACACCGAGGGTCGGGTTCCATGTACAGGAGAACAAGAAGGTCTGTGGCTAAGTACTCGGGAGCCTCCACATCAATAACATCAGGAATTAACACCGCCTGCAAGTGGAGAAAGATACAGATGTGGCTGTGATCAGAATCGACACAAGGGAGGGAGGCAGGAAAAGAAAGCTATATGAACATTTTGCGCGTAATTGGGAGATTTAAGAGGCCGCTGTCTGCTGCGGTAACCTACTGCAGCATCAGAAGGGAAAACTATTTTCCTCATTCTGTTTTCTAACACAGCCTGATTTCGCGGTCAGGAAGATCAAGCTGGAAATTCTGTCCTTAAGCTGATGCAAAATCACTTTTCGAGTCCCTCTCCAATCAGTGATTCTTACATGTGAAAGGTTTACAGTGCAACCATGCCTACAGCCAAACCTAAGAGGCATTAGCTTAATGAGGCACATAAGCAAGGCCATACCAGTGCCTGCAAGCACCCCAACAGCAGAAGTTGCCCCGAGTCTCTGCATCCGTATGTTTGAACTGAATGAAGTGCCTAAGGAGATGACCTTAAAGCCACAGCCTTAGCACATCTCCCTACCCAAAACGTGAAGCAAGCACTGGAAAGCAACATGGAAAGCTGTGATTAAAACGAAGCTGTGAAGCTCCTCAGTCTGACTGCGCAGCACGCTACGTAGAGCCCACCACCACCTCTTTTGTGGGGGTTAACCTTCCGTCTCCTCAACCTGAACAGCTTTTACCCACAGCTCCTCATCTGGGGCTTAGCGGAGTTGCAGTGGCTCCCCAGTACGCACGCCTATGTGTGGAAATAGCAGCAGCATAAAACACAAAACGCCTGAACTGACACAAAACACCTTGCCTTGACACAAAACACCCTGCACCGGGCGATGCTGATCAAGCTGAGAGATACAATGAGATATCACGAAGATGATACTGCGTGGCATCTCCTTCCAGGAAAAGGAATTAATCACCTGGGTTCAACGAGCTAGATAATGACCAGAGATTACAACTTCCGGAGCGTACTTGTCCTTATCTGACTAAATGTCAGGTGGTTACCTTTGTTAAATTGTGCTGCTGCAGCGATGCCAGCTCGTAGGGATCCACGTAGATTCCTGGTGGAAGCCGAGTTCTAACTGCCACTGCGCATCCTCTTGCATCCTCCCCCACTACACCGAGTTCCACCTTCACCAGCAGGTCCCTTCAAACAAGCAACACAACCAAAGAATTTATACCTGCACTTCAAAAGATGGTACAAATCCTCCCGAGAGTCATACTCTCCAACGTGCAGAGAGAAGACGCAGCTCTAACGTACTATAAAACAGTTCCCTGTCGAGCCACGCGGTCCTTCTCCAGTGAGGAAGATGCAGTTCACCCTGACTCCACATCCATGACCAAAATGAAGTTTCACTTCTTTGTTAACCTCTCAGAACTACCAACGGCCTCCTAGATCTTCAACTCCCAAAAGGGCCACCTGTTCTTCCTCTGCTATAGCTGTAATTGTTAATTACTTGATCGTGCTAATATATTCCTGAGGCCTAGCCATGCCTACGGATCACAGCCCAGTGAGCTGATACAGCTGGGAATTAGGAGAGAAACTGCTTCACACGTAAAATTACCCGGCACGTTATTCTGATAGGGTGAGAACTCACCTGTGAAACCCCTCTTTCAGAAGCTCCTGCGTGACACTGGTGTCCTGACAAGCGGCCTGCACATCTAAGATAGCACACAACGAACGAGACACCGTGTTTACAGAACGGCACATGAAATTACCACGTGGGCAGACAACCTCAACAAGCAAAGTCATATTATCTACAAATACATCATCTGCAAAACCTTGCACAGCAAAAGGGAAACGGCGTTTCAATTTAGTACAACCAACAGCTGTTTTGTCAGCAGAACACCAAGCTTCAGCTACCACGAAGGCTGAAATATCTCTTTTTTTCCAGTAGAGCAACTTTCAAAAGCATGCTTTTGTTTTTACTGAGGAGCCTGTGATAATCAAGGCCAGGTTGGACGGGGCTTGGAGCAACCTGGGCTGGTGGGAGGTGTCCCTGCCCATGGCAGGATGGTTGGAACTAGATGGTCTTTAAAGTCCCTTCCAACCCAAACCACTCTATGATTGTTTTTCGCACTGCAACCCGCATTGCAGGTGCGATTCCTTATCTCCTACTTTTACATCCATCCCCGTAAGATCCACATTTTAACAATGAACTTTGTGTTACTGTCATTCTTTATTTTTTTCCTCTAGGTTTCTACAGGATCACACTGCTAGATCTGAAACCCCAGTTGCCTTACGTACAACACATCGGCTCGAGTGGAGACCTAAAGCAAGGCGACGTTGGCCGAATGAGAAATTTTGCTGAAGGTATTGCAGCTGATTTTCAGTTACTTAACCCTGAAAACTGCTTGCCTCTGCTATTCATTTCAATAGTTAATAGACTGTTGCAGTTGGAAGGGGACCTACAACGATCACCTAGTCCAACTGCCTGACCGCTTCAGGGCTGACCAGAAGATAAAGCAGATTTTTATTAAGGGCATTATCCAAATGCCTCTTAAACCCTGACAGGCCCGGGGCATCCACCGCCCCCTCTGGGAAGCCCGTTCCAGCGCCTGACCGCCCATCTCGGTAAAGAAACGCTTCCTGAAGTCCGCTCTAAACCTCCCCGGGGCGCCTCCCGCCGCAGCTGCCCGCCCCGCACTCACGGAGGGCGCAGAGGAGCGCGGCCAACCCGCCGCGGAGCAGCGCCCGGCCCCGCCGCCGCGGGCCGCCCGCCATGACGGCCCCGCTCCCCGCGGCCCCCCGCGTCCGCCTGACCCCGCCGCGGCCTTCGCTCCGCGCCACCCGCCGCCGAGCGCCGCCCCGCCGTTCGACGCCACCCCGCCGCTTCGGCCTCGCCGCTCTCCCCTCCCGGTGCGCGGGTCCGCGGCGGCAGGGACCGGCCGGCCGCCGCCGCGTCTCGCAGGCGCTGCCGAGGGCAGCCCCGAGGGGGGCCTGCGGCAGGGAGGGCCCGGCGCCGCCGCCGTAGCCATGGCAACCGCGCGGGGCAGGCCTCGGTGGAGCGGGGTAGGCCTCGGCCCCGGGGGGAGGCCGCCACCGTCGCCTGAGGTGAGGTGTGGTGAGGTGAAGGAAGGGGAAGGGGAAGGGGAAGGGGAAGGGGAAGGGGAAGGGGAAGGGGCGACAGGTGGGAAGGACAAACCTGATCCTGCCCCTCTTCCCTTCTCTCTCAGCGTTTAGGCCTCGACCCCGAGGGTCGGCTTGTCTGGGGGAAACAAGCGATAGAAAAGCGGCTTTTTAACGGTAAAAGCAGTTCTGCTGCGGCACAGGAGTTGGTAGGGAGAAAAAAAAACTTACCTGTTTGAGTTTCAGTGCTATTGAAACCAGCCTTTCACGCCTGGTAATGAAGGTCTCTGCCTGCATTACCTGAAGATGAGAAACCTCTTTCACGGGGATCCGAATGGCATCTTGTCACGTTGGTATTTCTCACCTGAGGACGTCTTTGGCGTTTCAGAGAGGGAGGCCGGCTCTCCTGATTGTCAGCGACCCGTCGAAAAGCCGTTTCAGTTCGGTTTGAAGCGTCGTTTCTCATTTTAAGATGGTGAAAGTGGGTCTGGAGATACTTCTGCTTTTCTCCCCAACTCATAGAACTATTTAAAAGCAAAAGGTATAGCGGCTGTAGTTAATTTTCAGTATTGAGAACACTACTGCAAATTTGAACTCTTTCCTACTTGTTTTTTTACAAAGAAGGAAGACTTTTCAACTCGGCTTCAAAGTAGCTTTTGAAGATTAAAGCAATTTTTCTTGATTTGGAGACATACATTAATTTTTGGGGTATAATTTCTTACTTTGCCTTACTGCATTCTGTAGGGTAGTGGGAGAAGGAGATAACTTTCCACATTTGGCATGTTTTCACTTATTTAAAACCAAAAGAAAAATAACAAGTGCATTCAGTGTTGTACACTAAGCCAGGAAAGAGGATCTGCAGGAGATCTGGAGCTTTAAGTCTCCTAATATTTCATGTGACTGGAAAAGGGGACAGAGCCGCAGGTAGGGCTGACACTGAGGAGTTCTTGAGAGCATTTTGGGTATGGACAAATGCAATAAGGCAGAAAAAGAGAAGTTGTCGCTGTCACTCAGCCTGACATTCCCCCTCTCCTCTTGCAAGACAAAATGCTTCAGAGAAGAGTAAAAAGGATAATTACAGATTAACTTCCTAAAGTCATTCACGTGGTAGCTGACCGACGCACTGGTACTTGAGAGTTTAGTAGTCCTTACTTTAAAATGAAATTCTGGCGCGTACAGTATGTTTGTGCTATCTGTATAAACAGAGCCGTACGTGTAGTGGGTCAGTCAGCCCTTCCTCCCCACCCACCCTCTTTCTCCACCTTTTAAAAGGAAGGCAAAACTTCCCGGTTCCTCCGTGCGGGCACACGCAGCAGCTCAGCATTTTCAAATCTCCTGATGTTCTTGACCTTCATGGATGTTCTATAGGTTAAGCTCTACCAGTGGGAATGTGGTGTGTAAAAAGCATTTCCACATGTTGCTTGTGAACTCTCAGCTTTTCAGTTTCATCAGTGGTGTATTTTAGTTTGAGGAGGAGTAAACAGTTGAACATCATCTCCTCTGTTTAAAATGAATTGATATTTTCATTCTGGCCTAATAAGGTGTTTAATTACTTTTGTCCTTTATTTCTGAATCTCTTCTCTGCCCATCTGTCATTGGTGACAGACACGCTGCTGTACTGAGGTCTCTCTGAAACTGTAACAAAGCTTTACAAAATCTGACTAGGTATCCCTCCTCTTAAAATCTTTTAAAAAAGGGGAGAATTCCAGTGGTACATATGTCAACATTATGGATGCAAGGTTCTCCCTCGTCATATGAACTAAGGAATATGATATCCCCAAGTTTGTGACAGAAACAGAGACAAATAAAGGATAGTTGAGCCATATCAATACATTTGTATCTTTTCAAAGCAAATACCTATAATAGACAAGTATGTGTAATAAAATTCTCTTTTGTTGCATCTCTTGCGACATTCAGATGTAATTTTATGAAAACTCTTTTCTGTGGGGTTCCCAGACGTTTCATGTTTTCATTTTATCTCAAGATTTTTTTCAAATATGCTCAAATAAGCTTACAGCAGAAAAAAATATCATTATATCTTTACAGAAAAATTGTTTGCTCCCTGAAGTCACACCTGGAGCTTTCATATGAACTGTCAGGTGATAGAAAGTTAAAAGCCTGCTGGTTAGAGCAGAAAAGGGTTTGGTAGGTAAATAATTCCTGGCTTTCCAGAGCAATGGATCTAATATGCAATAAGTGGTGTTTTTGAAGAAACTGTCATACATTTATTTACTATTTTATGACGTTTTTCACTTTAAAAAAATAATAAATATTAAAAAAAAAAACCACCATCTTTTAGGTATTGTTTGACTGTGCACTATTTTACTTAGCTGGTAGACGAAAACATTAACGTGTGTGTATAAGTAATCCCGATTCAAAGCCCGAGTAGTGACAAAGATGTAAACCAGGAGTTGGGAGTCGCTCTGTGCCCTGGCACCCACCCCACAGAGTGAAAATTTCCCACGGAATTCGGGGGAGGCTCACACCCTGGCTGCATGTTTTTGCTGAAGATGGGTCACTCTGACCCTGGTAAAAAGAACAGGACCGAGAGACCCTCACGCTTTCTTTCCCTTTTTTCTTTTCCTGTTTTTCAGTGAGCTTTGATGTTGCTGAGGACACCTCTGATACAGCTGACCGCGCTTCAGCCAGCAGCAAGAGCTACTGTGATGACTTACGTTGCGAAGAAGTGCGGCATCTGCTTTCAGCCTCCATCCATCATCCTGATCTACAAAGACGACAGCAAGGAGAAGACCCGCCAGCGCATCATGCCTGTCCGAAATTTCTCCAAGTTCTCAGGTGCGGTGTGTTACTTGTAGCATTCCCCAAGTCCCCTCCAGACACAAGGGAGAGGAACAGCTAGTTGGTTAACAGCATTTTTAGTGACCGCTGGGTGGCTTCTCACCGGCATGCAGGGAGTGCAGAGAGGGGTTGATTTGGGGTAAAACTGTCTCCCCTGAGGAGCCCAGGGCTTCATTTTAACCCGAGTCATGGCTCTGCGAAGTCTGGAGGTGTCGCTTGTGAGGGTCTGGGAGAAGAGGATCTGTTTATGGGAAGAGATTTGCTTCCTGGTGGCTTTCTTTTTAGACTGCGGCTTGGCTGCAGAGCAGCTGAAGAATAACCCTCGGCACAAGGCTTACCTAGAAGGAGTCTCGCTGCGTCAGCTCCAGAAGCTGTACAGTTTGCTGAAAGGTCACCTGGGAGGAGAGAGCCTGGCTGAGAGCTTGGAAAAGTTTCGGCAGGAAGAGACCATTGACCCAGAAGAGGATCTGAACAAACTAGACGACAAGGAACTAGCCAAAAGGAAGAGCATCATGGATGAGCTCTTCGAAAAGAACAGGAAGAAGAAGGATGACCCAGATTTCATCTATGACATTGAGGTTGAGTTTCCACAGGATGAGCAGCTGGAATCCTGTGGCTGGGACGTGGAGTCAGGGGAAGAAATCTGATTCCGGACAACGATGTCTTGGATGGGCCATTCAGAGACAGATATCTCAGTCCTGACAGAGAGAATGATGTCAGCGGACGTATCCTGCTGCATCGTTTTCAGGTCACGCCATTGATAGACATTACAGTGGTGACGGAGAACCCAACGCCAAAGATGCTACAGCAATTCCAGGTTTAAGAAGCCGGACTTGATGAAATGGAAATCGGGAAGCTGAACTTATTGGGTGTTTTTTAGTCTTTTCCTATGGATGAGTACCTAAAATATAAATTATTTACTCTTTCACTTCTTTACATTTCAGTCACCTTTGGCTGAAAATCTCTCCAGCTTGCCTTGCTGTGATTTCTATTCAGCTTTGTCTGAAAATGAAGTGTTAAATATTTATGTCTTGAAAGCAATGTTAAAGCTTTCTTGTATGCATCTGGTATTTATTATTACTTGTTGGAATGTTAAATAGATATTAGTCTCTCTGGGTAAATCAACATTGCATTGAGAATAGTACTCTTGCGTTTCCCGAGCGATGCTTAATTCTCCAGCTTCAGCTTACACAAATATAAATCCTTACATTTAAGAAACGGAATATCTAGAAAGTAAGTTAGTCTTGAAAATACTATTGAAAATACAGTGATTTCAAGCTGATGAAGTGAGGTGTTTTGCTTCCTTCTACTACTGATGATGCTTTCGCAGTTAAGTGCTCAGTTCTGGGATAATGTGCTTAAACTACCCGGAAAAAAAATAGTGTGGTAGAAGGTCACCAAGGCTGGGAGTGGTTTTAGAATAAAACAAAACCTTTACCCCTGCCACTGCATGGGACTACAGTTCCCAGCTCACTCGAAATCAGGCTGGGGGAGATCCTGACGTGACAAGTAAAGCTACAGCAAAAGGTCCTCCCCATAATGTCTTGACGGTGGCTGAGAAATTCATCTCTGCAAACGAATATTTTACTTATCCTGTAGTTTTTTTATCCCATTGTCTACCTCAGCTGGTTGGTCCTAGCCAGGTCCTGCTCTCTTGTAAGAGCTGGAGGACTAAATTTAGGATTCTTTAGAAAATTATGCGACTCCAAAAGCTTCCCAGGTTTTGGCGCTCTGTGTCTGGGTGGCTGTGAGTGGGATGGGCCTTCATCCTGACTTGAGTGGCCTCAGCAAACTGATGCCTGAGGGAACCAAGAGGAGTTGTAAGGTGCCTCCAAGACTAGTTTAGTTCCTGTCTTCCTTCTTGCAACCACAAATGAATTTAAACCCGTCCATTTTAGCAATAAGACATCGTATCATAGCGCAGAAGCTGGGCTTTGGGAGAGCTCTCCTCCTACACACTGAAATAATAGAGCCAGTACTGTGAAAAATCTGAAACAGGTGTCAAACCGCTGTACTTTGTCATCACTGGAGAAGATGAGTGAGCTTACGTTTGTCCAAGGAAGTCTTCAGTTCAGAAGAGAAATGGAAGCCTATACCTCATTTGCCAAAAATTTAAAAAAATAAGGCCTGACTCAGCTCCTCCGCCCACCAAGGGGCGTGTAGATCTCTGGCACAAGCCTCGCTCTGTTTCCAACCAAAAATTGCAACATAACAGCATATAAAGGTCTCCCACTTGGGTGGGATGGGACACGTGGGGACCTCTGCGCCACACCCTGCCTGCCCAGGGGTCAGGCCAGCCTGCACCCAGCTCCGTCCTGGCGGGGCTTGCAGGATGGAGCCTGCACCCCCTCCCCGGGCATGGCCGTCCTCACCAGATGAGGTCTACGTGAGGTTTAACGAGTGCTGAGTTGATGGGGGTAATTACCTCCCCTGGATGGTGAAGTTCTTGTTGGTGCGTTCCTCCAGCCCACCTTGGTCCTTCAGGATGGCAGCCCTACCCAGTATCAACTGGTCCTCCCAATTTGGGCTCATCTCTGAGCTTGACATGAAGGTGCTCCGTGGCCTCCTCCAGATCACGGACAAAGACATCAAACGGGACAGATCCCAGATCAGACCCCTGTGATACGCGTCTCCTCACCAACCTCCTGGTAGAGCACGTCCTACTAACTGCTACCCTCTGTGCTTGATCATACAACTGATCTTTACCTGGTTGCCCGCCCATCCAGACCATAACATCCTCACTTGGATGCAAGAACGTTATGGGATAGAGTATTGAAAGTTGTGCTGAAGTTGAGGGAAATGCTACCCCTCACCTACAGCTCCAGCCATTTCATCGTGAGGGGCAAGCAGGTTGGTCGGGCATGACTTACCCTTGGTCAATCCACACCAACTGCTCCCAGCCACCCTCTTCTAGAAACCTGCTCCAAGAAAGCACATTCCATGGTTTTTCCCAACACGAGGGTAACCATCCTGCTGCTCCCCATGATGTGCTTATGGCCGTTACTGAAGGTGGGTGTGACATTCCCCTTTCTCCGGTCATTGAGGACCTCTCCTGATCTCTGTGACCTTGCAAAGACGATGAACATCAGCTTTGTAAGGACGTGAACCACTCTGAAAGTGGAAACTCATCTTGTTACCCTGACATCCCTTGCGCGAACCTGCTCTGGGTGAGCCTCGGCTTTCCCGGCACCGTGTCCGGGCAAAGCCTCTAACCCCTCTGGTGATGGAGGAGCACTGAGTGTCCCCCACATCGGCTCAATATGAGCAAGAACACCCATTATTTATCCACACCCCAGGCAGTGCCAGGCGCCCGGGTTCCCACCTACGTGCATGCCCACGGCTGGGCCCCACATCCCCCTGCCAAAAGGAGAAGCAGCAGCGGCCACGGCGGTGGAGGAAGCGCACACATCCACCCTCCAAGGCTGGACCCGGCACCCACAGCGGGGCGGAGAGATGGCCCCAGGGAGTGGGGTGCTCACAGGGGCACCCTGCCAGGGTGGAGACACCGAAACGCGGCTGCGGTACCCGGTGCTGGCGCGCACCCGCCGCAGGACATCCCAGGGACGTATTTATAGGTCACTGTTGTCCCTCGGGCGTGCGGCTTACGGGCAAAAGAACGGCTGAAATAGGTTGAGGGATTCCCCAGCTGAGGCCTGATTTGGTTTTGGCTATTTCAGTCTAAAATAGGGCCAGAAAGCGGCCGTTTGCTGAGGCAGATCTGACAGCCGTGTTTCAGAGCCTTGCCAGCGCTCGGCCCCAGCGGTGCTGCCGGCTGGTCCGGCACGGTCCAACCTACGCCGTTTTTCCCAACCCGGCACGGCAATCAGCCACGCCGGGCTCACCAGTGACCCCCGTCCCTGTCCCCACGCCCGCGCTGGGGAGGATGCTGCCGGCCTTGGCTCCCGCTGCCTGCACCGCCCTGTGCTGACCCCTGGCATCACCCCCAGCCTCGGGCATCTCCCTCCACCACCTCCCAGGACAACCTCGGCATAAGGGGGAGCGACACGGGGCTGGCTGGGGGGGCCCGAGCCCCCGGCACGTCCCGCATCGCCCCACCGAGCTCATCCGAGGCCAGGCAAGGACAAGCCCCCATCGTGCCCACGCTGGCACCACCGCTTGCTTCCCTGTGCCCCACGTACCCATCAAACTCAGACGCGCGTTTCACTGGAGACATCCTGAAGGCGCCGCGGGGAGAAAGCCGCTCCGGTTCTCAGCGGGGCTTTTGAGTTCGCTCAAACCACCATCACTTCTCATTTCCACCCACAGCAACCCTCCGAGGAACAAAGCGGCACTTCCCCAGGTAGCGCGCTGCTGGTACGGGAGAGCTGGTACATGCTGCGACCGGGGCTGGGGTGGAGGAAACCCCCCCCAACGCCACCGGAGCCGACAGCCCGCCAGAGCGGGGTTCGCGCAACGAAGAGGAAGGCTTTCTCTTATTTTATCTCCTTTGCATCTCTTTAATCCAGCAGTTGCTGGAGGAAAAGAAATTAATGATAAAATATTACCACCGATATAATTTATTCTCACATCTTTCAGTCAATATTTTACAGCTTGGGCTGTTTTTAACGGGCTCTTTGAGCCAGGATCGTGACTTAACCAAGCAACGACACCCCAAAACGTGTCTTTCAGCCCTGCTGACAACGCCTGCCTTATCCGCGCACGCACACGGGTGCACGCCCAGGGCTGCCCGCGCGTTTGCCGGTGCCGGCAGCCACGGCTGCGGGCAGAGCAGCGTGGGAAGCCGCGGCGATGGAGACCCTTCTCTGCGCCGCCCGGGTGATGGTCCCTCCCTGCCGGGGCGACTCGTGGAGGCCGGCTGCGGAGCTGGAGGATGTTCTGCAGCAGAGAGGTGGCTACAGGGGTGAATAAATAAAAGGAACTGCCTGAAGGGGGGGCAAAAAACAGCTCTGGGGGGCAACTGTCTGTGCCGCTTTGGCCAAGAGGTGTTTGGTGTCACATCTGCTTGGCTCTCACCACCATCAGCTGAAGGTTTCTGCTGAAGACGCATCCCTTGAGGATGCCCAGCACGGCCCCAGGCTCCATCACCGGACACAGCCCCATACCCTTTGGGTACCTTTAGGGCGTCCGTAGCAGGAACAGCAGCTCTCCCAGCACACCCCTCTCCTCCATCCACCAAGTCTCCACCTCACCCACCTCAGAAGGGTTATCGCCTGTAATCCTGACAACCCACTCGCATTCACCGTTCCCCAGCCCTTCCTCCTCCTCCTCCTCCGCCATCAGTAAGGGTTGGACACCCCGCACTGGCTTTTCACCATTTTCAGCAGCTTTTGCTTGAGCATGAGGAAGGTGACAGCGAAGGCCACCAGGAGCGTCAGGCAGGTGGGCAGAGCCAGCACCAGGTAGAGGAGCGCCAGGTCGGCCGTCTGCCAGCGGCAGCTCCACACGACGGGCTCGGGCAGCGCCCTGGGGCTCAGCGTGCGGGAGGCGTAGCTGCAGGTCACCTCCAGCCCGTCGGGGACGTGCAAACCCTCGACTTGCTGCAGGGCGTCCCACCAGCCCAACGTGCAGCAGTTGTAGGGGTTTCGGCTGAGGTAGACCTCCCGCAGGCTCTTCCCCAGCGGGGTCCGCGCGATGTCCGGCGGGAGAGCCGGGAGGCAGTTTTCCCGCAGGTCCAGGTTGTGCAGTTTCAGGACACCCAGCGAGGTGGGGAAGACGCTCAAGGAGTTCGCCGACAGGTCCAAGCGCACAAGGCTGTTAAAGGCAGAGAAGTCCACGGTGGTGGAGGAGAGGCTGGTGTTCCTCAGAGACAACACCCGCAGCGTCAGAGCAAGGTCCTGCAGCCACTCCAGGTCCCCGGACAGTGCCTGGTGGTTATCGGAGAGGTCCAGATGCATCAGCGACGTCCCCTGGAAGGGGTGGCCGCCCAGTCCCCGCAGACCACAGCCAGCCAAGGAGAGATGAGTCAAGGTCTTGACGCCCCTGATGTCCACACAGGGAGGGCTCTCCACCTCGCCTGTGACAGCTGGCTGGGGACAGAGGTCGACCCGGTTGCGGCTGAGGTCCACAGTAGCGATCTTCCTGGTGTAGGTGAAAACCCCAGGAGGAAGCGCCCGCAGCCTGTTGGTGCTGAGGTTGAAGAGCTGCAGGTTGGGCAGGACGTCCCCGGCACCTGCCTCCGCCCCCAGCTCCACCAGCTGGTTCTGGCTGAGGTCCAGTTCCGTCAGCATGGCTAAGGGGTCCCCCTCTGACAGGTGAAACGTCTCCAGGCAGTTCTGGTTGAGCTTCAGGTGGGTCAGGGAGGGCATCTGGGCTAGGAAGCCCTCCGGCAGGTACCAGACCTGGTTCTGGCTCATGTCCAGGAGGCGCAGGGAGGAGAGGTTGCTGTGGCAGATCTCATCCCAGAGGCTGACCGTCGTGATGTTGGTGGAGTTGCCATCAATGAGCAGGAACTGCACCGTGACATGCGCCAGGGATGTGCCGTTGGGGAGGCGCTGGTAGAAGCTCATCTCGTTGTCCTTCAGCAGCAAGGAGTGCAGCTTGCTCTGCCGGGGCAACACGGGGAAGAAGAGGAGGCGGTTGTGGGACAGGTCCAACACCTCCAGCTCAAAGAGGTCATCACTTTCCAGGGCCAAAAACCACTCGATGACGTTGTTGCTGACATTGAGCACCCTGAGCTGGGTCAGGCCAAACTCCACTACGCATGGGAGGTAGTTGTAAGCTACGTTGAGCCTCTGCAGTCTTTGCAGCCCTTCGAAAGCTTGGTCAATCTCAAAGATGTAGTTCTTCTCCAGGTTCAGCTCCAACAGCTGTGTCAGGTTTGTGAAGACGGACGAGTCCAGCCTCATGATGATGTTCCTGGCAACGGACAAGGACTCCAAGGAAGACAGGTTCAAGACCAAAACCGATACCATGTCCTCAGTGAGGCGGTTTCCAGCTAGATCCAGCGTCCTCAAGGCTGGCAGAGCAGAAAGAGCAGCTGCTGTCAGCGAGTAGTTGGTGAAGAGGAGGTTGTCTGCCAAGGAGAGCACGTGGAGGCCTTGGCTGCTGAGGAAGGCGCCAGACTCGATGAGCTCCAGCCGGTTCTTGGTCAAGCTGAGACAGCGCAACTGGTGGTACAAGAGCAGAGAGGCATTGCCCAGAACCTGGATAGTGTTGTCATCAAGCAACAGCTCCTCGATATCACCTCGAAGATTTCCTGGGACAGAGCTCAGCCATCTCCTGGAGCAGTCCGCGGTGCTCTGCACCTAAAGCAAGAAGTGGTTATGTTACACCGCTCTTAGAGGCGGGAGATGGGGGGAGATGAGGAGGCAGAAGTTTGGGGAGCAGAGTGAGGATGGAGGAGGTGGGTCTACGGTTAGAGCCTCGGCACCCCAGTCCACTCCTTAGCTAAGCCAGTAGCTGGGAGGAGGAAGGTCTGGAGATGCTGAGGCGCCTGGGCTTTGCAGGGCAGGACCAAGCAGTCAGAAGGGTGAGGGTTTGCAAGAGGACTTACGAGCTCACAGCCACCAGGAGATGTTGCCCAGGCTGCGACTGCCCCGCTTCCCCATCCCGCTGCCAGGAGGACCAGAAGCAGGGAGAAACCAGGGAGCGGGGCCTCCATCTCAGCGGTGGCACTCCTGCAGAGATGGAGACAGAGGTGAGAAGGTCAAAAGCTGCAGACTGCTCATCCCGAAAGGCCCAGGTGTTCCCAGGGAGCCCATCACGGCAGCGGTGATCCTTGTGCACGGCCGGCCTCCTGCCCGTGGCTGCTGCCTGCAGGCAGGTGCACAGCTCCCGTCATCGCCCCCAGGAGCGTTGGGCTCCCAACATGCCGTAGTGGTGGCCACCATGCCCCACGAGAGCTGGGCCACCACGAGCTGCCCATGGGGAAACGGTAAAAAGCCCCGGCACCAAGCCCACCCGCCCCAGCAGGAGCCCTTGTGGAGGTCCACCAAGGAGAGCCTGGAGGGTGGGAGAAGAGAAGTGACAGGGAGGTGGCAGCCGGTCCCCGCACGGGGCAGCGCACGTGGGAAAGGCACCATCGTCGCTGCACAGCTGCTCGCAAACGCCACTGAACTGCAACCCTCGAGCAGAGGCTTCCCCACCGCTACCGGGCTCCCGCCCCCCCCTCTCTGGTGCCAAACACTCTCCCAGGGGACACCGACCAGGCCACCACCGAGTCCCCTCCAGCACCCATCCCTGCCGGAAGTCCTCCCGGGGAAGCGGAGGCTCTCCGGCGCGAGGTGCCCTGTTACTAACTTGGTGGAACCGGAGTTGACAGCATTTGCATCTGGGGAAAAGCTGAACCTCAGGCAAATGAGCAGCGAGGTCTCGGCGAGGGCTCGGCAAGCGGCGTTTTCATAACTGCCAGTGCTTGAAGAAGAAAGAGGGGGTTATTTTTGGCAGCCCGGGTAGCCGGAGCCTCGCAGCACAAGGGGAGCAGGGGACACGTCCGGGGTTGTCTCCTTCCTTGGGACAGACAAAAGCACGAAGCCAGTGTGTTATCAAATCTGGTGGGGATGGAGAGGAAGCCTCCCTTCCCCGAACTGGAGCTAACACACGGCAGCTTGTGCCCTCCCAAGCCCTTGGTCTCCACCAGCGCCTCATGCCCAGGCACGGTGGCAGCAGAGGGATCCTGCAAAAAAACAGGGGCTTTGCCTCCGGCTCGCCTTCGGCCCCCTGAACCCCTCCACAGAATCAGGTTTGGGTTGGAAGGGACTTTAAAGACCATCCAAGTTCCACCCCCCTGCCCTGGGCAGGGACACCTCCCACCAGCCCAGGTTGCTCCAAGCCCCGTCCAACCTGGCCTTGAACACCTCCAGGGATGGGGCAGCCACAGCTTCTCGGGGCAACCTGCTCCAGGGGCTCACCACCCTCACAGGGAAGAATTTAATCCTGATATCTAATCTAAATCTCACACTTTCCTTCATCCAGCTCAGCCTTTCTTTGCCACCCACCGTTGGCCTCCCGCAACCTCAGAAGGTTCTCCATCCTCCCGCACTCCTCCCTGGGGCTGCGGGGATGGCTCCTGCCCAGCCGGGAGAGCGGTGGGCAGGAAACCCCTGCCCGCAGCCCCGCAGCGGAGCCCACACGCAAGAGGTCTGGGAGCGCCCAGGGTGCTCCCCACGGTGCTCACCAACCCCGGCACCGGCCCACGCAGCCGCGACTCTCGCGAGCGTGGGCATCAGCGACACACGGCCACCACACATCTTCAAGCTGGTGAGGGGGGGCTCCCCAAAAAACCCCCATTGGGGTTTCCCCCCCCCCCCTTGCCCCCCAAATAAAGGTATCGAGGGGCAGTTACTCACTGCGTGGGGTGGCGCGCAGGGTTTGCCGCAACTCATCCTGCAGCCGGCGGCCCCTCCGGCTGCGCTCGGGGCGGGGGTGTCTTGGGGCCAAAGGTAGGGGCGACCCGCTGGGCTTCTCTCCCACCCGTTTTCTCGCTTAGCACTAATATAGCCTTTGCGGAAGGAGCTAACGGAAACTGCAGTCACATGGAGGCAGAGAGCGCGGCCAGGCACTTCGCTTACTGATCTCAGCACTTACAACCCGGGTCATGCACTCGCATCAGCTCCCCAGCAAGGAGGAACCGCGGGGGGCCGGGCAGGCAGGGAGGGGGATGCCAGGGAAAACCGGCCCCCGCAGCTCCTGGCTTTTCCCCACTGCTCCCAGGGACAAGCCAGCACTGGGGACAACCCTTGCACCGCGACTCCTCTGCACAGCTCCAGCAGCAAAACCCCTGCAAGGGGTTCCAGGCAGCACAGCTACTGACCCGGTGGGGGTTTCTTGCCTGAGGAGCCATGCCACCAACCTGCCGGCGCTGGAGAAAAGCCACCAGCTGGGTGACGCTCCCCTGCACGGCACCTACTCCCGTCGTATCCCTCCAGACCTCTGCTTGCCTCCGGCACCCAGCACAGGGGCTTCGACAGGAGCCAAGGGATGCGCTTCTCGTGGGGGAAGAAGAAGATGCTGTTATTTCCCGTCGCATCCCAAGTTGAGGTTGAACACGTCCCCAGGTGTTGAGTCCCCACTTTGGGACACCAGCGCCCAGCCCCTCGCGTTGTCTAGGTGAGATTTGGGATGCTCGGATCCCACCACCCATAGACCTCTGGGTCTCCTCGGGCTGCTTGGGATTTCGGCAAACCCCGGGTGTAAGTCAGACCCATCCGGATACAGGGACCTCCCAAGTGCCGATCCCTACGTCAAAGTCAGCATAAATGGCTTTTCCCACAACTCCAAAGGCAGAGAGAGATAAAACCCCATATTTCCAAGGCAATGTGAACAGGGAGGCCCCCTTCTTCCTCACCCCCACCCACCCCTGCTCTCCATCTCCCTTCCCACCCCACGTCTCCCTTCCTCTCCCAGGGTCCTCAAACACCCCCAAATCCCCAGCAAATCCAGCCACTGAGTTGGAAAACGGTTTGCCTGGATTTACCTAGCTGGGAAAGGGTTCAAAACTATGGAGGAAGGATTCAGCTCTGCAACAGGACCCGGTCCGGTGGGATCAGCGGGTACCGCCCTGCAAGGTCCATGCTCCAGGTCCCAGGCACCGGCACCAACGGGACCTTCTGCAGCAATCAGGAGACGAACCATGTTATTGCGGCACGCCAAGCACCCCTCCAAGGGACATCGCAGCCCGGGTCACCCCCACCTGCCAGACCACGCGGCCCCCAAACTCCTGCAGCCAGCACAAATGACTGGGGAGATATTTTATCTGCCTTCACCCTAAATTTCATTTCTTCTCTGGAAGGGGACTGAGCTCTCCCATGTCACTCGCGGAAAAGCCCTGTGGTTTCATTTCCTCCATTTTCAAGGAAGTTTGAAGTGTAAAAATCAAGAAGGAAAAGAGAGAAGCACTCCGCATCCAAGTGAACCGGAGCAGATGGCAGAAGCTCCGCAGCCGGGCAAAATTCCCATGGCGTTGCTCGAGGTCGCATGAAGGGCTGAGACCGGCCGATGATTACAAACGCACTCCTCATCCCCAAAACCCTGCCACGAGCCCATCCCGCGCCAAACCCACTCATCCGATGCTTGGAGACACAGGAGCTGGCAGAGATTCACCCCAGGGCTGGGAAGTCCTGAAGCCGTAAAATTCAAGCATCCTCATGTGCAGCAATACTCCACTCCCGGGTCATCTGGAGGCTCCTGGGAGATCTTCCGATGAGATTCCTTCATGCAGTGCCACCAAAGCCATGTCCCACAGGTCAAACCGGCTTCCTCTCTGCAGCCCAGGAAGCGCTGGGAAACAAAACAACGTGCTTCATCCCCTGCTTCATCCCCAGCCCATCCCTTTGGCTGACCGAAGCCAAGCCGGCGTAACCCCTTTTTCCCCCAGCAGCGAAGGTCCTCGCTGACGGGGCGCCGTGGGATGGAAGAGCCCCCACACCGCCCGGCCACGTTTTGCCCACCCTGTCCTCCCCGCAGAGGCTCGGCGCTGGCGCAGCTGGCAGCAGCGTTGCTTTTCACACTTTCCCCACATCCTGCGGCCGGATGGTTTTGAAAACGTCCCAAAGCTGCTGCTCGCTCCCCTCCTCTTCCTCTCAAGCAGCGTTGTGCCCCCACCCAGCCCTCCCAGGAAGGACTGGATGTGTGCTTTGAGGGTATTTTCTAATCTTAGCGTGGTAAAGGGATAAGGGTTGAGCTGCCAGGAGCTGCTGGTCTGATCAGCTCTTCATGAAGCCCCAATCCAGCTCAGCAGCACAGGTGGATTAAATGGAAGGAGATTCAACCACCTTGGAGCCGTGTCCACACATGCAGCTGCAATTTCTGCAGCTGTAGGAGAGGACTGGGAATCCCCATAGGGTTTTACACACCATGAGCTTCCTCCATTCCTCCCACCTCCTCTTCCCTCCAAACCATTTTATTTTTTTTTCCCCCCCTTAACAACCCTTGAATTGTCAAGCAAAAACGAAGAGAAAAGTCGCAACGAGAGGGCAGCCTCCCGGTCGCCCTTGGACCGCTGCACCCAGCACAGGACCACTGGGCAAAGGAGAAACTGCAACAGAAAACAGCAACCCCATCACCGCGCTTTGGCGTCCCCCTCATTTTCCTGTCGGAAACGTGATTTTTTTTTCCCCGGAGTGAAAGCACCAAGAGAAAAGTCACTCACGGTTCACACAGCAGCAGGACCACAGTCTCAGATGAGTCGGGGCAAAGCGAAACAGAAGTGTTTCTCCATGGGCTTCCTCTACTGCCACTGCCATGGAGAACTGGAAAGAATTAAACAAGTCATTCTGCAAGGCATGACGCCGCTATGCGTTCCCGGAAAGCCTCCGGCACTGCTCGGTCTCCAACATTTTGCCCGACAAGGAGAGGATGCAGAGAGCACTCCTGCAAAGGGAAAAAGAGACGCGGAGAAGAACAAGCTGCTCCGGGAACCGAGCCTGGGAGGGCTTAGGTAAATACCTACAGAAACATCAAGATCTCCAGGCTCATGGGAAACCGCAAACTGTATTACAGAACCAGTCGAGCGACCGACCTCGTCGCCAGCAGCCTCTCGCTTGTTGGACCTCATGAAAAAGAGAGGAGAGGCCGCCGGGTGAAGACCAGCATCTCCCTCCAGCCGTCCAGTCCCAGGCACCGTGCTTAGCGGCGACTCCGAAAATTAAAGAAAATCCAAATTTTGTCTTTAAAACCCATATCAAATTCTCGTTTGCTGCTTGGCTGCAGTGTGCACAGGCAGCACAAAGGTATCAAGAAGGCACAAGTGAAGAAGTTATTTAATTTAATCACCTGCTCTGGATAAAGCAAGGGAAGCCGAAGGTCTACCAGATCTCAGAAGCTGTCAGTAGCAGTAGTTGCCTCTAAGATGAGCTACGAACCTAAAAAAGAAAACAGATCATTTTGAGGGAGCTGGCAGAAATCATTGCTGGGCCACTCTCCATCATCTTTGATAGGTCCTGGAGAACAGGAGAGGTGCCTGAGGACTAGAGGAAAGCCAATGTCACTGCAGTCTTCAAAAAGGGCACGAAGGATGACCCAGGAAACTACAGGCCGGTCAGTCTCAACTCCATCCCCGGAAAGCTGATGGAACAGCTTGTTCTGGGCGTCATCTCCAAGCATCTGGA
>RSEF01000009.1:4891497-4903477 GCA_003993805.1 Himantopus leucocephalus
GAGGTCAGTAACAAGTGGTGTTCCTCAGGGGTCAGTACTGAGTTCAGTCCTGCTCAATATATTCATCAATGACCTGGACGAAGGGATGGAGTGTACCCTCAGCAAATTTGCTGATGACACAAAGCTGGGAGAGGTGGCCGACATGCCGGAAGGCTGTGCCGTCATTCAGGGTGACCTGGACAGGCTGGAAAGTTGGGTGGAGAGGAACCTAATGAAATTCAACAAGGGCAAGTGTAGGGTCCTGCACCTGGGGAGGAATAACCCCATGCACCAGCTTTCAAAATCTTCTTCCCACCCTTCCCCAGCTGTAGCCAACCAACCTGCTTGCTTGTTCACCCAGCCATGCTTGGTCTTCTTCTAGGGCAACTCATGTGCTAGCACTGGCACGAGTCACTAAAGCTTCAGGTTCTGGTTTCGCAGCCGCTCATGTGCCTGGGAACCCCCCGGGGAGCCCGAGCATCCTCCTGCAGGCGACTCCACCACCCCGCTCCTGCTCCCTCCCCAGCAGCAGCCCCCGCTGGACAATTACCCGTTTATCCACAACCAAGCTCGCCTTTGCTCCCCCGTTTTCAGGAGTCTCCTAGCTCTTGCCAGGTTTTCTGATGGAAAGAGGGGAAAAAAAGAGACGACTTCTTTGAACCCAGAATTAGTTCTGGGTTGTTCCGAGCAGGGCGCAGGGCTTGCTCGCTCGCCTGTGCGGCAACGCGCTGGTTGCCCACACCTGCAGACTTTGGGGCTGCACGAGCTCGGGGAGGAGGGGGAAGGAAATAACCCCACCAGACTGACAACATGCAATGAGCCCGCAGGGACCCAGGTGAGCTTCCAGCAGGAGCAATTGGGAAAACGACGCTTTTGGGCTTGGAGGACATTTGACCAAGAGCCTAGACACCAATCAGGAGTAGTAATTACAGCAGTAATTTTCAGAGAGGATCCCGCCTTTGACCATTTAGTCTCCAAAAAGTGCAAGTATCCTCTACGGGGCTCGGAAGAAAGGCAGAAAGAGGTCTTAGTAGAAAGCAAAACCATATTTCCGAGAGCACAGCGCCATGCGGGAAGGGAAGGGGGCAGCTGGTCAGCGGCTCGGCCACAGCCGCCTCCCGGACCCGCGTGCCGGGGGAAGAGGCTGCACCCCGGTTCTCCTCCCGCAGGCAGGTCCAGCCCAGGCAGCTCCGTCCCTGCGGTCGCCGCTCTTCCTTCTCCCACATCTGAGAGCGTGCAAGATGTAAATGAGGAGGAAGCGGGCCGTAGAAGGGAGAGCCGCAGAAGTGATCTCATTTCCCCCTCTGCTCGCCCGCACACGTGGCCAAGCCCACCCTGCGGCCAAGCTCCTGCCGCTTCTCGTAGCCTTCACCCACCCACCTTTCCCAGGCCGAGGGTTTGAGGTCTGCGCAAGGGATCCACCACCACGCCGAAGCGAACCTCCCCCTCGGAGAGCGGCAGAGCATCCAGATCACAAGGTCTTCAGAGCGGAGCGTGCAGCAGGACGCATCAGATGCTGAAGCAGCAGAACTTTGTATTTCTGTAGCAACTGGAAGCCAAGTGCATCCGCTCCCTTACGAGTCACGATCTGTGATAAACACTACTGGAAGTCTGGATGCTCTAGAGAACTGCTTGCAATGCCTCTGCAGGAGAAGCGAGTGCCCGGAGCCAGAGAAGACAACGGACCCTTCCTCCCAGACCTCCTCAAGAGCTGGAAAGCCCCACGACCAGCTTGCCTACGTCTACACTTTGGTCTTCGGTTGCGCCTAGACCTGAATGCGTTGCCCAAGTTTTTCCCACAGGGTTGCCAGATGTGGATAAATTGATCTCAATTTCGTACCGTACCATAAAATAAACAATTAAAAGCAATAAAACCACCCAACCCATCTGCTCCAGCACATTTACCGAATTTTTTAGCATAAAACTGTCAGGCTTTAAGTCACCAGAAGGAGAAGGTATGGACAAGTCACTGCCGTGACATCATTCAGCAATGCAAATTGTGGCAAGAAAAACTATTCCCATCTGTAGTCACACGTACTCCCTTCCTGCTGCCGTTCTGCTTAAGAGAAGTGAGTAATTGTGTCATTAATGCGAAGGGAAGTGAAACTATCTCAGCTCCTTACAGAGCTAAGCGTATCCCACCCAGCTTCCCCCTCCGGCCAGGAGAGCCAACGTCCCCGCTCCGTGGTGCTATCTCACAGGCAGCTCTTCTCAAGGTGGATTTCAATCAGGGCTGGACGCAGGCAGGAGCGTTCCCGCTCCACAGTCTTCCTTTCCCAGATCTCCAGCCGCGGGGCTCGGCATCCCCTCCTTTCTAGCATGATACTCACGAGACAAGTGTCAAAGAAAAGCCAGTCCACAGGGTTTCGGGATTGGCACACCCTCTTCCACTTTGGGCATATTCCTTGGTCTCGCATAAGAAAACAGGAAAAAAAAACCTGCAAGGATATGAGTTTCTCTGTTTTTTTTAAACAAACTCTAACACAAAGCTGACACTGTTGTATCTGAAACCTCATCCCCGCAGCTGTACCTGGGAGAGACTCAAAGCAGGCTGTCACCTCTCCATTTGAGACCTGAATTAACCCAGGAATGCAAGACAGGGGGGAGAGTTCAAGCAGATGCATCGATTAATTGAGTAGATCTTCCCCTTCTGTACTCTATTTTCCTTCCGAGAAGAGCAGCTAACCGTCTGCCAGTAAAGATGAGCCACATCCCAGAGACGCACAGCCCGGTGGGGTGAGACCACCGGGCCACAGGTTGACATGTAAAAACAACTTATTTCCATGTTCATGGGACTCGGGAGAGTGTGAAACGCTTGTTCCGACTCTGCTCCAGTTCTGCATACATCAAGTATTTTTCCAGGAATAAGACAAAATCGTATGCTAAGGCTGAGATAAAATCTCTTGGCCGTTTCCAAAGCATGAGATCCCACCTTCGAGCTCTGCTCTCGCACAAGAAGGGCTCAGGTGCCCAATGCCAGATGGGATCCAGCACGAGAGAAGCGTTCTCTGCCACCTAAGCACACAAAAACCCCAAACAACAACAAAAAAAGCCAATAAAAAAAAAAACCCAAAAGGTGATTTGGAAGTGGGCAGTCAGTCTGAAAAGCTTTAACCACTGCAGTATTCAGAGTATCACACAAAAAGCATTTTGGTCAACATCCATTTCCTTACTGGGAGGTTTGTCCAGTGCTTTATAATTATTACGTCACATATTGAAGTCGGTGGAGCGTAGTCTCTTAAATTACTATTTCCAAGCGATTGGATATGGCTTACTTCTCCTACGTGTAGGATGCTAAGGGAACAAAAGGACTTCATACCTTTGGTTTAATAACTCACTCGCAGGCTTTCAGTCTCCAACCACTGAAGCCTTTCTTGCAGCTGAAGCTGCAACCAGCAGTTTGTTGCGTGTAATCAGGTACCGTGGAGGTTTTGTGGATGGAGAAGAGCCCATATCCCACTCGCTCTCAGATTTAACGTGATATTGAGCTACGGAGAGGACATACACACAGCACAGGCTCACCTACTTGGGTTGAAAATACGCCCGTGCTTCCTGTTATTGATCGGGTTTTGTCTTGCCTCGATTTTCAACTCACCTGCTGCAAACCGAAGCTGACGGACTGCTTTAAACAAAGACATGAGGAACGAAGGATGCCGGTGTGCTTTGCTGCAGGTCCGTAATCGAGCTTGAACGTTGGCAAGAGAATGGCATTTTGTAGCTGTCGCATACACATGGTTGTAAAGCAGCTGTTTGCACATCTGTCCCCGGCTTCGGAGCGTGCCTCTAAAGAAGCGCAGACCGCACTCTGCAAACAAGAGCACGTTGGCGGCCTGAAATCAGAAGTTCAAGAAAGGACAATAAAATAAAATAAAAATCACTTTGCAAAACATACAGTAAAATATCTGGGGACATGGCACCCGCCCTGAGATACACCAAGGTCACACGCGCGGGAACGCTCCTGCTGTTTCTGGATAAAACTACCAAAGGTTTAAACTGGGAGCTCACAAGATCAGACGCTACACAAAAGACAAGAACGGGCAAGGTTATACCTTCATACTTTTCCCCCTTCAAACATTGCCTGCAGGTAAACATAGAGCTTTTAACGTAGCTAGAACAATACGGATTAAAAAGACACACTAAATCAAGCGAACACGAAACAACTCCAGTTAGCTCACAACAAATCTGCAAGTGCAGGCATGGAAGGAAAAAGACACCCTTGGTTCTCGAGCTGGTAAAATCGCAGAAGAATAAACAACGTTTGTAATATACAATGAGTTTTATTTTAAAATCCCCTTTCAAGGATTTTGGTTGGTTTTTGTTTTTTTTTTTTCCAACTGCAACAGAATTTTAATAATTTTTTTTCCAAGAATCTTTTGACAGCATCACTATTTCCTGGTCATAAATGCCCGAGAGGAAGAAAAAGCAAGTTTGGGAAAAAACACAGACTGATGAGTGACTGACTACAGGTACGTCCTTCCGTTCAACGGCAGCGGTGACGTTTTGTTTGAGCCTCTCAAAATCCCTTTCTGCCTTTCAAGGTGATCGCGGAGTCTCAGCTCAGTTCGCCATCACTGAAAAAGAATTTTCCGAACCGCAAAGATTTGCTTTCAGGATCAAGGGTTCAAATGAAGAAGTATATTTAAAAAAAAAAAATAAAAAAAAAAAATCAACGTCTGTTATCCACTTCTCCCCAACCACCTGTTTTGCTGAGGGTTTTTTAGTTTGCTTTGGGTTTTTTGAAGAGGAGAGGGAGCAAATGCTAACGGAGAGGGTTCCACATTAAACATCTATTTTGCCCAACACTTCGGAAATTCAAAGTCTACGCTCGCACAGCGCTGTTAACTTTGCCCTCTTGTGGGGAGGTGTGAGAATTCATTCGGAAGTCACACCACATGTGCAGCAGCGTACAGCAGCAGGAAAAAAAGCTGCTTGAAGTATCAATTAGCAGGTTCGGCATCACTGCAGGAAAAGCTTTCTGTATCCATTTACCACTTAATTAATTAATTATTATTATATATTTTTATATATATATAAAATTATTATTACCACTTAATTAATTATTACCACCGAATTATACCTTAGTGCGAGGTGGACTTCCATCACTTACAGAAATCAAACACACCATACTCTTAACCATTTTAAAACCTTTTTTTAATTATTATTATTAATGTAAAAAGGACCCTAAAACAGGTTTCAAAAGTGCCATTTTCTGTCTACAGATTTCACCGAATTATCTGTAGCGCGTTCTGGAGAACAGCAGCACACGGAGCACTTATAGCTGAGTTCCTGCCAGAGTCCAGAGCTATTTATAACACGGGAGGATTTAGCTAGAACTGAAGTATCGGTATGGAAATACACAGGTTCAGGAATCACTGAGGGCTGGTTACCTCTCAAATAATTCAAGAAAATAATTTTTGTACGGTCAAACCGGTATCAAGCCGAGCATTATTTTAATTCATCGCTGCTGTCATCATCCCAGTGAAAATGGAAGAGGCAAAAAAAAAAAAGAATAAAAAAAAAAAAGAGGCGGCCATCTGGAAAACACACCCGTCTGTTGAGGAAATTTAAAAATGCAGATCACCAGTAAATGGAGGGAAAGCTAATAAGTTCCAGCTTCCTACCAGAGTCCGCAGCAGGCAGAGAAGAATCCAGCTACACGCCAGGCAGCAGAAGTTCAGCCCACAGGATCAAGGCCATCTGCTCCTGGCGAGTTCTGTCACCTGCAACACGGCCAAAAGTGATAAAGCCAAATGGCGTTTGCCAGTAGAAGACACACACAGGACTCCCAAAAATGCAGGCTCACCACTGAAAAAACCAACCCATTTTCAAGAAAATATCCCTACCAGGATGAGTTTCCCACGCTGTCTTGATTTGTTAGTTCGCTTCAGCACCACCTCCATCCTCTCATGGAAAAAGAAGTCACGCAACCGACTTCAGGCCAACACGACGAGCCACCACCGAAGCCCGGGACAGACTCTGCCCCGAAACAAACGGCCGTATCGAGCTCTTCGCTTCCTCAGACACGGGAGTGTGACCGGATCAGATGACCAACTGTTCAAGGTCCCAACAGATTTCACAGCACACTTAAAACCACACGAAATTCTGAGTTTTATTCAAATGACAGACAAACCGCTCACTTATCAAAAAATTAATGGATATCCTACAGAATTCTGAAGCCAAGCCCTGTGAATCTGACTGATTTCTGTTACGGGAGCTGCGAATGGTTGATGTTCCTCCTGACCAAAGCGGTTAAATCACTAGTCGGGGTAGAGAAAACAGTTCAAACAGCTGTTCAGCCCACTCTGAACTACCTCAGGCTCGAAAAAGGGATTCTACATTTTTGGTGAGCCAGCATCAAACCTCTTTGCTCCCGAAGAGGCTCACAGAGATGTTAGCCTAAAGTTCACCGCTTGAAAGCAAATCCTTGACACAGAGAGTTTGGAAAGCGCTTCAGAGCTCACAACCACACCACAGTCTCCTACTTCTTCCCAAAATCCTAAAAGCACCGCAAAATATCGAACTGCAATGAGCACAACACCTCGATTCGAATCACGAGCGCTCCGGCAGTGGGGAAGCCTCTCCCGCACCGTCAGGGGCGAGCATCCCTCTTTCAGAGCATGCGGTTTCCCAAGCACGGCTATCGGAGCACCGAGTTTTCAAGCCCTCGTCGGCTTCTCCCTTTTCAAGCAGTCACACAGCAAATCACAGAGTCCCAACGCCTCCATCTTCTTCGTGCACCGGACTGCTACGCCACTTTTGCTATCGCCACACCACGGATGTCGTTACAGCAATCCACGCCAATATACCCTTCGGAATTATAGCAGAGTTTATTTTCATATTTTGTACAGCCATCATTGGTCTCCAGGAATAAGTTATAATCTTACATAAGTGAGCCCCCCCCAAAACCCACCCTTAAGGAATGTTCAACTTTCAGCGTTTCTAATTGAGAGGGAAATTATTTATAGGGTAAGACGCAGTCTGAAGAATGGAAATCAATCTTAATTTGTGAACAAAACTCCTCGGAAGTTCTCAGGGTTTACTTGCATCTAATTGGATTCATGAACAAGCGCAGAGGTCGCGTCTTTCAGGACGGCACTGAGAATACATTCACCTCAGGGACAAGTTTATTTTCTGAAATTGGATAGGGTTTTGTTTCCTTTTCCCCATTTCACGCCCCGCAGTTCTGCTATGCAGATACATACTTTACAGTCCAGTACAATCAATGCGTGTAACAGATTTTTCCAAAAGGTACTCGTATGCCCATCCCACTTCATTTATTCGGTTGTTCTCAGCACCATTTAAAACATCTTCATTTCTCACTGTGTATTTTGTTTCTTTAACGCAGCCAAGAGGAACAGACCTCGATATTGCCTTTAAGCAATGAACAACACACAAAACAAATAAATACTTTAAAATCCTTTTAAATGGTAATAACGTACATACTTTGTTCCAGTGCAGAACTTGGTTATCCACTAGGTAAAAAGCACTCCACGGATAGCTCTTCCGCAGCAGACCAGGAGACTCACTCACCTGCTTGCACCGCTCCCCTCGCATTATTTGAGTAACGGTGGGGGGAAAACGAGCAACAGCCTAACAGGAATTCCTCTCTCTTCCACGCTCAGAGAATTGCCCGCGTCCAATATTAAGCAATTCACATTCTCTAGCGCAAATAAAGCAAAAAGCGGTTGTACAAACATTTCCTTCTCCCTCTCTGAAAAGCATGCCCAACTCTGAAATAACTTCAGACAGCTCTGGGAAACACCAACCAACAAAAAAAACCCAACAGAGTCAAGAGCTAGCCACAGGGCTTACGGATTTGAATGCCCCAGTAAAAGGAGCCCTTCCGGGCCTCCCTACAGACCTTTCCACCTCAGAAGAAAGCGGTTTCGCCAGAAAGTCCCTCCTTTCTACACCTCTCAGCTTGGCCCTGCGTACACCAGCACGCCGACACACCACGGGAGGGTTGTACGTGTTTTTTTAGAAAACCGGTGCAAGTGAAAAGCCCAAATGTTGAGCCTGATTCAGAATACCCATCAAAGGGTTGGTGAGAGTTTTACTTGTCCTGACTAAAAACGGGCAGGTGAATACTCCGGTACTGGGGGATTTTATTTAATTAAAGAAAGGTTCAGCCAAGTCTTAAAGCCTTATAAAGCTATTTAAGCTGAAAACAAGGTCTGGATTCAGAAACTGAATGCTCCTTCCTCATTATTTTGAAACTTTTCGCAAGACTGATTAGAAAGCGTAAGAAATGCTTTACAAGTTAATATTTTTGACGTCGAAAGGACGACAAGCTCACCGCTGTGTTGTGCCTCCCTCTCCTAAAGGGGTCGGGAAATTTTGGTGAAAGGAAACGTGCAGGGAAAATGTTTTGTGTTTCCTACAGAGAACAAAACTGTTGCTAAAGCTATGGAAACTTTCACAGAAAATGACCCAATGTAGCACCGTACTCCACAAGAGCATCCCAAACTGCTTTACAATACAACAGAAGAAGTACACTTACATGAATGTTATATACCTGTCCGAGGTATATTTTCTGATGCCACGTAGTGGGGCTTTTTTTTCCCTTTAAGAAATGATGTCCCAGTTAGAATAAAGCAAACCCTTCCTTTTAACTGTTCTTTTCAACCTGTTCTATATATACAACCCTTAAAATACACTTAAAAATAGCTGCACGCATTTTGTATCATTATACTAGAGAAGGGCAGTCCAGACAAGACCATGCTTCTCAGTACGTTAAAAATTGTAAATAAAACCCAACCAGACTCGCTCTCCTCCGGTACCCACTTTGGCCCAAAGGAGGGAAGGGAAGGAACAAGCAGTTTTAAAATGGGAGTCTTTCACAAAACACGCTACTTACAAATCTCGGGTTAATTTCCTCAAGTAGTTTTCTATCAAATCCTTTCTTAAATTATTTGAGGTCACACGGTGCCATCTTAGCAATGAAATCTGTTGCAACATGCATGTGTCAGCTTCCCACTCAACCAACTGCAACCCTGAGGATTTTTCTGGCCTGGTAGAAAGAGGAAATGTAACACAATTCCTGAAGTATGGCTGGTCCTCCGTTTCAAAACTCCGTGTGATTCCCTTGATGGTTCTTGGACACGCACCCACACTTTTTTGTTTTTGCTCTAATACACGTTTCCCTCTAACCAACATGCAGATTTCTCCTCCCAATCATCCACATCTCGATGTCCCAACGAAACAATCCACGTCATCCGTCCAGAGGTTTTCCCAGGTAGACCAAAGTCACTTCTGTGTTACCGTACACAGCAGACACTGCTGGATACAGGCAAACTTTTGGCAGTCCTCTGAAGGCAACTCCCAAGAACTCATAGCCCCTCTCAAACGCTAATGTTTTGTCTTCCATGTCCAGGATAACTCGAATCCTTTCGCCTATCTGCAAACAGAGACAGGAGGAGGGAATTAAAAAAAAAAAAAATACAGAGAAAGTGTCAACATGTTCAAACAGACACAAAAACAAAACGCAGCCCGTGTAGAATGCAGCATATAGTTTTAATGCAGGGCTTTCCTCTTTCTTGTGACTGCATTAATTTTACGACAGGGATTTCTCAATTTTGCTCAAATGCACAAGGATCCCGAATATCTCTGCTGCCCGTTCCCAGTGGGCAGCCTGGACCTAACCACCTACACAATAATAAACGTAATCCTTCTCATACGAACCCTGCGAGAGCACCAAGAGCAAGTATACTACATGCCACGTACTTCAGAATATTGCAAAGTTTCGGAAACTTTGTCATGGTCTCCAGGTTACCTGAACTCCATATATAGCTGTTGCCATCACTGAGCAGCAATTGCTCTGTGAAGAGCAATTTTAAAGACAACAAACGTGTTTTAGAAAGGTAAGTGCCACAAAAATATACGGGAATACACTACTGACTATGCAGGTGCTGTTGCTGACAGAGATATTCCCTCACCAAGACAGAAGGAAATTCCAGTTAAAAGCTTAGGCAAAATAAGCATGAAAATCCTTTTATATATATATACACACGCACACAAGTGAAGCCAACACTAAACACAGCAAGAGACTCGGATCTAGGCACGCACAGTGCTCCCTGCATTTATCTAGTACACATTATTTTAGACATAAATAGAAGTCCCAGACAGCAGCAGCAAGCACAGCAGGACACCACACAAACTTCTGATTCTTCGCCCGCCAGCCCCAATCCTGGGGATTTCTTCTAGCCAACACGTTTTTCTTCTCACCAGCACTAACAAATACGTGTGTTTCCCTGAAGTACATTTTCTGTGAGCAGATGACTGTGCTTACCTTACTAAACACAAAACACTCCAAAGGATCACCAATTTGAGCTCCCACCAGTTTTCAGAGAGCAAGCAGCAACTGCACTCACCCTCGAGCCCCCACGTGAGCTGGAGACTCTCACCTTCAAAACCAAGAGTTTTGGGTTTGGTGCAGCACCCTGTTGCTGCAGAAAAGCCTAGACAAGGACAGCAGAAAGAGACCGACAAAGGGTCTGGTCTGGAAAGTGCTGACCCAATTTGCATGCTAGGGAACATGCAAATGGAAAGAGATCTAAATCTCTTTAATTACACTAATTTTAGGTATTACTTCTACCAACGGCAGGTATAACCTTCAGACAGACTTAAGTGCTTGGCAGGGAACTTTTATGTGAAATTTAGGAACATCACACACAAGTTACTACACAAATCTTCACCCACAACTGAAACAAAAGCCAATGCTCATACAAAGCCACGGCATTACAAGATGGAAATTATAATGCACACAGCTTAAGTCGCAACACGAGGAAATCCATCAGTCAAAATGCAGTTGTGCGAGCAGCCAGAAGAACAAAGACAAACACTTCTACGGGGACCAGAAGGTGGAAAGGCACTTGCTTCTTTAATAACCTGAAATTATCTGAACATCACATCCCGGCATCCCAGCCAAGGGATGTCACCTATGGGAACGCTGCCAGCGAGCAAACAAGCAGCACTCAGCACTGCTGCGGGTTCTTGCAGGAAGACTCTTGCCTAAGCACTAACCTCAGCTCACGCTGCCGTACAACAGGAGGGTAAAACACCACAGACATTCACCTTGCTGTGGGGAAGTCGTTACTTCAGAAGGCTACAACAGCCTTTTCAACTTTTATTTCAAAAAAGCGACACAGCTTCTAAACAGACACCCACGGAACATGCTTCGCGCTCAATATTTGAAATAGAAGTGGGGACACAACTGAGGGTCAGGTGCGCTGAACACCACACAGAGGTGCAGCCTGAGGAAGCAGTAAATGAAAGGGGAAAAGGCTCACATGGCAGAATCATTTGCCTTCTGCAGGGAAGGCAAAGAAGGTGGGCATTTAGGATCAATTCAGCAGACAGCCAGGACATGCGAGGGAGGAGGTTCTTGACGACCAGCCGCCATCAGACACAGCGGAGCTTCCAGCCCACGCCAAGCCCCGCTCACCTGGTATTTGGGCGCGTTATTGCACTGGGGGAAACTGCCGTTCACCTCCCCGTTATGCAGCAAGTTATTGTCCACCAGGTTCCAGCCCCAACTCTGGTCGTCGCTCCCCAGCAGGGCCACGTAACCCTGGCACTGCATGGCCGCCCGCTTCGTGGCGATGCCGATGACGGCGACGGTGCCCAGCGGGCCCTCCCACCACACCTCCCAGGCGTGGCGGCCCTCGCTGAAGCCGATCTTGGTCCGCGCCCCGTCCGTGCTCTGTGCGATGGGGTTGCGGTGCAGCGTGAAGCCGTTCTTCTTGATGTAGACGTTCCGTGAGCAGTCGTTGGTGCTGAAGGCGTGGTGGAAGGCACGGACCTAGGGGAGGAGGAGAAGAAGGAGGAAGAGGTTGGGGGAGAAGATAAAATCCTGTCACGTTTCTCAGGGCCCCCACCTTGGTTTCCAACAGCGGGTGGGCCGAAAGGCTGGGGGGGGTGTCCCCAAGGGGCTGGGGGGATTGTCCCCAGGGGGCTGGGGGCTGCTGAGCATCTGGTGGGGTGTCCCTGAGGGGGGGCTGCT
>RSEF01000009.1:4903487-4916237 GCA_003993805.1 Himantopus leucocephalus
CCCCCCCCGCCGCCGCCACCTGGGAGCCAAATCTCGGTTTGCTAACCGGTGCCTCCCCTTCCTCTCGCCCCTTCTGGGGGACTTGAATTAACCCCCCGCCCCACGCCGTCGCTTTCCTTGCAGGAAGGCTGCGCTGCCGGTCCAGCCGCGTCCTGCAGCCTCGGCCGGGAGCACAGCAGAGGGGCACGGGGTGTCCCCCCACGGGTGGGCAAGCATCGTCCCACCGCCGCGGTCCCCGTCCCCAAACCGGCCGGTGCTCCCACCTGCTCCCTTGCGCGCTGGCGTTAGCTTCCTGCGACTTTAAAGTTCCCTCGGCGCACGAAGCAAAAGAGGGAGGAGAAAGGGTTTCATCATCGCTCCCGAGAGCAGACTTATAAAAACTTTGCGCTCACGCTGCCTGCCTCACTCACGGGCTTGGAGGGTTTTCGGCGCAGACCGTGCGCGCTGCCAGCGGTGGGACAGGCCAGAGAGGGACGGGACCCCGCGTGCAGCCCAGCTCATCGGGGCTCCCCTGGAAGCCCCCACGATGGGAGTCCACCCCGAAGCCGGCAAATCCCCAGTTGACGTCCCCAAAAGGTCCGGCACCTGCTCCCGGAGTATCTTCTGCAACATCAAGGTATGGAGCAGTGCCGGGCAGGGATGCGCCGCTTCCCCGGCAGGGAGGGTGGAGGATGCTCACGTGGAGAATGACCCCAACCCATCCCACGGGTCCCCCCACATCCCCGGTACAAACCGCCAGTAAAATGAAAGGTGTTCGCTAAGATGCAGAATTTGAACATCAACTCCTCGGGGCAGTCCTGGATAACGCCGCCGAGGTCTGTCCCGCTCGGCGCACGGGAAGGGCTGGCGGGGGGGAGCTCGGTGGGTTTCGGAGTGGTACCCTCCGTGGCACATGGGTGTTACTCCCCGTGGCCACGGCGTGGGCAGCTCTCCGTGGGCTGTGGAGCTTACCCACGGCATCCGGTACACAGTGTGCTGCTGCTTAGGGAATGATTAACCACATCCTGGTGCGAAAGGAAAACACTGCCCTATAACAACACTGGCTTGCTTTAAAAACCTCGGTGAGGAGGGCATCGGGAGTGACAGAAGCAAAATCTCGGCGGGTCGAAGTGGGTTTTGTGGCATTGGCTGCCCGGTTACTCACCTGCCCCGGTTAGCGAGGCGAGAGCTGTCATCTTAAAGCCGGTCCCTGCCTGAGCTTCAGGCTCTTGAGCTCACTGCCTGCGTGAGAAAACCCCGGCCGACCCGTCGCGCTTTTACACNTTTTTTTTTTTTTTCCCCCGTGTGCGGCACAGTTTGGCCCATTTTGGGATGAGCCCCGAGGCTGCTGCACATGCTGCTTCCCGTCCCTGGGACATCCCGCCTGCCTTCGCCAGGATTTCCCTGGGTGTGTGTGTGGGGGATGATTTTTATGCCTCGCTTGGCAGCACCTCCGCGTGTCGGCATCCGAGCGCAGCCGGGTGCAGTTTTGGGGCGCGACGGCTCCCGACAGCACCTGCCCACGGGCAAGAGCGGTTTTGGGTGCGTGAGAGGGGCCGCCGTGCCGGGGGCCGGCCGGCAGGACCCCCTCGTGCCGCATCTGCCGGTCATGCCGGGGGCCGGGGTGTGATTTCCCACTGGTGTTATTGGCTATCAGCACGTGGTTTTGGGCCGATAGCAGCGCTGCAAGGAAAGGTTTGTCAGCACTTTCCCAGCTAAGCGTGTTTTCGGGAGGGTGCAGCCGTGGGTAGGGAGGGCATCGCCGCTCGGGGTGGGTTTGGGTTTTATTTTGCCACCCGTCTTTCCTCACCTTGCGTGAGGGATGGCACTGCCCCCTCCTTTTCGGGCTCTCGGGGTTGGTTTCTGGGCAGCGAAAGTTTCACCGGATCACGGGGCCGCGGCATCTCTGTGGGGGTGCTGGGGGGCTGTTCCCGACAAAGCTGCTCCTTCGGGGCGAGCAGCAAAGCTTTGGGCTTGCTGAGGTCAACGGGTGATATGGTGGGGGTCCCCCAGGGCTGGGGACGTCATCTCAGATGATGTCTTCCAACCCTACGTACCTGATGGTCCCCAGCCCGGGCTGGGCTACTCCAGCAAGTGACTTGGTGGCCCTTTTTGGCCGTGAGGTCCAGGAAGAAGAGCTTGAGATTCCCCTGGGTAATTTAGCGCTGGTTCTGGGCTGCTGTGACGTGCCTCTGGAGGGGAATGGTGTCCTGAACCCTCTTCTGGCAGAGGTGCAAACGGTGGCCCTGACCCCCTCCAGGCTGCTCCAGTAATCACCGTGCCTCGGGGTGAGTAAAATCACCCCAAAACAGAGCTCTTCTCGCAGCTAACGCTCACAGGGGAGGATGCAAAAACATCCTGGAACTGAAAAAAAAAGTTGGCAAACTCGATGCCTTTTTCAGCATGTCAAACTTTAGGGGTTAAAAAAAAAATAAAAATAAATAAAAGCCCCAACAAATGTTAATGCATTTCTGCATCCCATAAAGCAGCCGCGGGGAGTCGGGCTGGGTGCTCAGCACCCCACACGCTCCAGGGCGCTTGGTCAGGGCTGTGTCCGGGACCTCCTAGGGGTATTTGGCCGAGGGCAGATGATATTGGGGGTTTGGGGGTTTTTTTTTCTTCGCCGGCGGCGGGAGTTTTGGCAGCGCCGAGGGGTGCCTGGCTGTCTGCCTGCACCCGCCGCCGCTCGAATCGCCCAGCGGTGCGTGCTGGTTCAAATCTTAATTTCAACATGAGCAAAGGAGCCTGGAGCTCCCCAGACCGGCCAGGCACCCACCACCGAACCCGTCTTGGGGCGTCCTGCCGGGTGATTTCGGAGGGAGAGGTGGTGCCGCAGCAGCCGGCGTGGCAACCCTGCGCGGGAACGTACACAAAGTGACCCCCCCCACCCCGAGCGGGAGGTGCCGCCAGAAACCCCCACACCGGCTGGTGCAAATACAGCTGCGCTAGGGGAAAACCAGCACCTGAAAAGAAGCGCTTTTGGGTATTTTTTAAAAAAAAAAAAAAAAAATCAGCAGTTTTTTGCTAAATCGAGAGGAACAGCACAGCCCGACACTGGTACCACGGAAGCACGTTAAGGAGCTGTTTGGGCTCTATCAAAACATGCTTGTTGGCATCAGATGGGCGATAGATATACACCATCTGGATGGTGGGGGGGGGGTCAGGACACCCAACCCCTGGAGAAAAATTCTTGCTTTTAAGAGCAGATGTGTATAAACTGACTGGCAATGCCATCCCCCCGCTCTTTCCTGACCTGGTCACTCTTCCTGTGCTGTGACATTTGTGTTAAAAATAATATATATACATTAAAAAAAATTAACTGCTTCAAGGTAGGAAAGCGGTGGCTTGTGCGCAGTTGTTAATCCTCTTGGCCCCCGCCAAACGAGTCAAAAATCAAAGCATCACAACCGAATTTCCAGGCTTGGGAAGCTGTTTTGTTGTGAATGGGTCATCGGAGGGCAAGGTGTACAGTGAGCATCTCAGTTCATACGGCTTTGTAGCTCTTGTTTATATAAGAAGCCCTCGGTGCGGCGAATAACGCATTATATAAAGTTTTCATCCGGCACCTAATTGTGTGGGAAGCTGCTGGCATCATCCCACAAAGAGAGAGGTACTATAAAGGGGTTTAAATTAATGAGGAGCTGCGTCCTCTTAAAAGCGATGGCCGTTTCTGTCCAGGACAGTATTTCCAACCCAATAAAATCCCCTAGTTGTAGCAGGCTCCAAGTCCCTAGTCATGAAATTCATGTTTGTTCCCCGAGGCTCACGTGCCAGGCTCATTTTCAGAGTGCCTTTTGCAGGGCTGGGGCTAAAAATACCTAATTATGTTTCCGTGCAAACCATCTTTCTCCTCCGTGTTCTCGGCGACGGGGACCGCTGCCTCCCTGCACCGGTTCCCATCGCTCCCGGGGTGGTTTTTGGCACTGACCCCGCTACCGCTGATGTTTGGAGGCGGGAAGCATGATGGTACTGGGGATGGGCGTGAGAGAGGGAAAGGTCCTGGGGGAAAGCGGTAGTTTCAATGGTTCTGCGGGGGTTTGAAGAGCGGGATGGGACGGCAGCTCCGGGGATGGATGGTACGGAGGAGCTGCTGGGGATGCAGGAGGACCGGTGCAGAAGCAGGAGCCGTGGTTGTGGCCGCTGGCTCATATCCGTGCTCGGAGATAGGAGGCGTTTACAGCTGATCTCTGTACCCTGCGGGAACGTGGCTGGTGACAGTTCCTTGTTGCTGCTGTGGAAGTTACTCCCGGTTATACGTGGGTATTAATGACTGTAGCTAATACCGCAATTACAGCGGATGGCACCAAGGCTCTGCCTACACTGCTGTTTCAGGGCACCAGCTGGCTCAGCTGGCAGCATGTTGCCTATCTGCACCATATCTGCAGATGCCCCATTCCTGGAAACAGTCTGGGTCAGGTTGGATGGGGCTCTGAGCAACCTGATCTAGTTGACGATGTCCCTGCTCATGGCAGGGGAGGTTGGACTAGGTGGCCTTTAAAGGTTCCTTCCAATCCAAACTAGTCTATAGATTCTGTGATCTCGTAGCTGGAATAAACCTGGTCGTTGTGCTTACGGTTTTGAGTGCCCTCTCAGATGTGGCAAGGTTGCTTGAACCCCTTCAGAAGTTGGCTGTTTGTCTTGAACCACCGTGAAGAGAGAAAGCTGAATGCAGAAGGCCTTCAGTCTTTGGAGCTGGGAGGTTGCCGCTGAGCACGGTCCCCTGCGAGAAGCCTCAGGCATCTTGGTAATCCCACGGCGGTGGTGGAGATGGGTGATGAGCAAGAACAGCCCCCTGCTTTGAAGTTCACCAGAGCTTCCAGGGTTGTGCTGGCTGGCACTTGGAGGTTGTAGTTGCTCTGCTTGGCAAATCATAGAATCATAGAACGGTTTAGGTTGGAAGGGACCTTGAAGATCATCTAGTTCCAACCCCCTGCCATAGGCAGGGACACCTCCCATGAGAGATGGGATGCAGGATGAAGCCAAGCTTCAGGTGGATGCCAGCACCTGGTGACACTGGGGACACCAAGGACCTCACTGCCTAAAGGAACAAAACAGGTTTGAAAGGTGGCGGAGAAGTGGATGGTTGGTCTTTTTGATACCCAAGCATGGCCATGAACCCCATTGATGCCCCCCAGTCCAGACTCCTAACCGTTGTCTCTAGTCATCTTGCCCGTGCCCATCTTGCCCGTGCCCATCTTGCCCGTGCCCATCTTGCCCGTGCCCATCTTGCCCGTGCCCATCTTGCCCTTCCAGACAGCCACTGAAAAAAGATTATTTCAAAGGTGTTATTGCTGCAGTGCCTCAAATGTTTTGGCTTCTTCACCTTTATTGTCTCTTTCGTGGATTTGTGCTATTTTAATTGATAGCTAATTGCTTGATGTGGATCCCCAGAAACACGACAAGGAGGAGAGCTTTATAAATATCTTGTCACTTAGCTGAGTCGGACTGGTTTCAGCTGGAAGCTGGTTCGCTGGAGAGCGCAGGGGAGCANGGGGGGGGGGGGGGGGGGGGGGGGGGGGGGGGGGGGGGGGGGGGGGGGGGGGGGGGGGGGGGGCTTTTACCCTGCGGACCGCCTGGCATGGAAAGGGAAGCAGGAGGATAACAGGGAGTTATTGACACTTGTGTCAGCTGGAGGGAGTCCAGGGGGGGAAATTTAAAAGCCTTAGGGGCAGATTTAAATTGGGTGCTACATGGGGGCAGCGAGAGGGATGGTATCGAAGAGCGTAGGAGAGGGGACAGCAAGGTCAGGAGGAGACTGCGGGCTCTCAGGGTGTGACAAGGCTTCAGAGCATCCCAGGGTGAAGATGTTGGGGGCGTGCAGGGTGCAACAACCAGGAGTTCTCCCCTCCCTGGAGAGGCTGGATGCCTTCTGCAGAAGAAACGGGAGCCTTGCCTTGGCGTCTGAGGTCCCAACAGCATCAGGGCAAGTTTTTTGTCCTTTCCTTTAAAGGAACTAAAGGAATTTGCTGAGCAGTGTATATTTCAGAAGCCTGGAGATGTAAAAGTTGTGCTCTCATATCCTGTCGGAAAAGATTATGAATTGCTTTATTTAGCTGTTAGTAAGAGCAGGAGATTCATCGGGTCATTGGTCTGAAGGCAGCATGGCTGTGGGTTTGGAGAGGGAAGCACCAAGAGGAGAAAGTCATTGTTCATTAGGGTCATTGGTTTAAGGAAGAAAATCAAAGAATATCCCGATATTGGGCACTGTGCAAGGGGAGGCAGCGAACTGGATGGGCGTTTGTAGCAAAGCTGCAAGCTGGGTCCTTAAGGACAAGTGAGGTGGCACGGGGAGAAGGTTGCGCTGTGACTGGGGTTTTCCAGCATTCATGGTGATGGTGCTGGCATCAGAAAGCAAAGGTTGGGTTTGGATGGGTCCAACAGCGTGTTTATGTCTGGGTTTGGTGGGATCAGGTTTCAAAAGGGAAGAACCGTCTGACCTTCACCAGTAACACCAGCAGCAGGGTAAGGAAAAAGATGGGGAAGAGCCAGAGGGTAAAGCAGGTTGGAAAGTTTAGTGGGATCAAGGTCTAGGAGACATGAAACAAGATAATTTTATGAGGGGCGAGGTGATTCAGTGCCCAAACACAACCAAGGAGTGGTCAGCGGAGATAAGATTATCATGAGCAAAATGGGAGAGGAGTGTCGCTGATAGGGAGCACGAGGCATGGCCAGGGCTGTGGGTGTGCAAGAAGAGTGTTTACATACGCTTGTGGGTCAGGGAAAATGAAGCCAAGCTGAAGCTACCTTCAAGGAAATCGTGGTCGGATCCTCACGCACCGTAAAGAAAAGAGACCTTCGGAAAAAATGAAAGAGCAAAGCCCCAACCGCACAACCTACCTGTTGCTGGTGGTATGAAGACAGATGGCTGCTTAACGATATGCAGCGTGTTTTGCAAGCCAAAGTATTTTCTCGGCGGCAGCAGCTTGGGAAGCAGCAAATCCTCACACCTCACCCGCTGAGGGTTTGGTCTCAGCAACCCTCCGCGGCCAAAAAACCTCCTGTTTTTTTTCTGACTTCTGCAATGCCCACCTGCACGTGAAGGCAGGGACACTTTTTTATGTCCCCGGGAGCGCTCCCTCTCCAGCAACCGAGCAAAGCAGGGCTTGCACAGACGTCGGGATACGGTGCGGGGAAATCCTGTGTGTACATTCGTTGCAAAAAGAGCAAACATTGTCTTTGCACTTGACAATTGGGGGTTGTAAAGCGTGGATTACTTGGCAGTAGACAGTCATCATTGCAACTAGTAATCTGGGCAGCAGCGTGCTTCAGACAAACCCTCACCGTTTAAATTTTTATTAGATTTAGGGGTTTTTTTTTTGCAGTAGGAATAAAATTTAGGAGCCAACTTCTGCCATGCTCCAGGCTGAGAGATTTTCTGCTCAGGGACGTGCTATGTGGCAGGGTATTTAGTTCCTTCTGTGGAAATGTTGCTCTTTTTTTTTTTTTTTACTTTTTTCTTCATCTTTCGTGGTGCTTTTTGATCTATAATTCCCCACACACATATTCCCCACATATTTCCCCACACACGTCCGTATACTTTTCATTTCCAACTGATGCATTTCTCTGGAAGTGAGTGATCTCAGCCATCCTACTGCAGGAGGATCTCTTAGCGTAGTGAGTGTTGATCACATACAAGCTCTAAAGTAAACAGCCTGTCTTCTCCCCGGCTATTATAATTTTGGGGATAGTCTTATTCTTCCCTAAATTTCCCCCCTCCCCTTTTCTTTTGTCCCCTCCGTGGAAGCTCAGGAGAGCAAAGTGGAAGAAGCCTTCAGAGGTGGGCAGGTTGGAGTCTCCTGCTTTGGGCCATGACTTTCCACTAAGCGCGAAATGCAATGCTAATAGTACTATGTGGAGAGAAAGAGCCAACAGAGCATCCTTACTCCTAGTCCTTTCCAAACATTTACTCCAGCCAGATTCATTTTGCGCCTTCCTGCAACGACTGCTCTTGGCCGGGTCCTACCTCGGTGTCATCAGTCAGCTGGGGGCAGTTTGGTAGTTTCTGTGAGGTTCTCCACTCCTCTTTACAGCTCCCCAGGCAGCTCTTGCGTCCGTCTAATGAATTAAGCCCTGGATCTTTCCATCCACGCTGCTAGTGGCGCTGCCGTGGGAAGGCTGTTGGGCACGGAGCTTAGCACCGGTGCATGCACGTGAGAGCTGGAGCCAGCAGCTGCCGATGCTCTCTCCTCACTGGGTGGGCTGCACCATCACAATTTCCACCTTCTCTACCTCCAGGCAGGGCTGCCGAAGTGAAGACACTGAAAAACGAGGTGAGGGATGACTTTGGACGTGAGTGCTGCTACCACAGCATGAAGCTGTGGAAGCAGAGCAGAGAATTAACCCTTAACTCGCTTCTCCAGGTGGCAGAGAGAAAGGGGCAGTGGCCATGATGCGCGTAGCAGCATATTCCCAAACACCTGGTCCCTGCAGAGCAGAGCCGCACTCCCACCTGGACGAGTATCCCCAGATCCTGGAGGGGCCTCCTGCATCCTGGAGGCTCCATAGAGGCAGTTCACTCCTTTGAAATAACAAGAAATATGAATTTTGCTAGCTGGCCTTGACTCTGACCCATGGCCAACACTGCAGGCTGGGATTATCAAGTACTTCATGTTTGTTTGGGTTTTTTTTCATATTTAACCCAACTTGCCAAGCATTTTATTGGCTGCCTTGGTGACCAAGGGATGCTCCCCTACCTTGCCTCCCAAAAAACCCTCTTATGAAACAGGCCACATTTCATAACGGGCTTTTCTAAAGTCCAGTCCCTGTGTACCTCCAGGTAGCTGTTGAGGCCAGTGACAGCGTTGACAGTGCATTATCTTACCTAAGCAATGTGGAAAGAGAGAGCAGTGCGATAAGGGAATTACAGCTTAGCGGACCCAGTATGCCATGTGGGGCACTGCCCGCAATGCCGCCTGCTCCCAGTACATGCCTCCAGCCCCAGGAGCAGCAACCTCCTTCTGACCTTAAAAAAAGCTTCCAACCCCGAAAGCACCCGCCTCAAGGACAGGTTTACCCCCTGGCTCTGGCTTCCTCATCCTTGGCTGCTTTATGGGTTCAGCAAGAGGCTGGGAGGCCCTCTACCTCCTCCCAGAGCCTTATTTTATTCCCTGTGAGCTTGAGGGAAGTGGAAAAGGCTGCAAGCAGGTCTTCTTTGGAGCCCTCAACATCAGAAGGACAGGGACCAGTTGGAGCGGGGCCAGAAGAGGCCACAGAGATGCATGCTCTGAGGGCTGGAGATCCTCTGTTGGGAGGACAGGCTGAGAGAGTTGGGGGTGTTCAGCCTGGAGAAGAGAAGGCTCCGGGGAGACCTTAGAGCAACTTTCCAGTATCTGAAGGGGCTCCAGGAGAGCTGGGGAGGAACTTTTCACAAGGGCATGGAGTGATAGGATGAGGAAGAATGGTTTTAAACTGGAAGAGGGGAGATTTAGATGAGATATGAGGAAGAAATTCTTTCCTGTGAGGGTGGTGAGCCCCTGGCGCAGGTTGCCCAGAGAAGCTGTGGCTGCCCCATCCCTGGAGGTGTTCAAGGCCAGGTTGGACATGGCTTGGAGTAACCTGGGCTGGTGGGAGGTGTCCCTGCCCAGGGCAGGGGGGTGGAACTGGATGGTCTTTAAGGTCCCTTCCAACCCAAACCATTCTATGATTCTGAGGTGGCTGCAAGGGCTGAAACTTTGTGTCGGACATCTCCCAAGAATGGAGTATGTCCCCCATACCTGGCATCCCACAGGGATGTCTTAGTGCCAGTACAGGATCTCAGCCTTGCTGCCACATCCTCATGCATGGGGGCTGCCTGAAGCCCAGCCTGTCCCCGCCACCAGCCCTCTGGGTCGAACATTTGTTGAACATCTCCTCGAAAGGAGGTTTGGGTTGGGATTGACCGAACAGCTCCCAGCTCCCTGCATTGAACCTGGGAAGCCTTGTCCAGAGCATGGAGGGACCAGTCCCCTCTCTTCCCTGCAGCAGGGTGGTTTTCTCTTCCTTACAAAAAAATCATTGCCCCGGGAGGTGCTAGTCCCCAACAACTTGGGGTGGGCGGAGCAGCCTGGCTATGAGGGACCTTCCCCCAGGCGTTCGCTTCCCTTTTAAACGAAGTACGCCTTGGAAAGGAGTCAAGTGTCTTGTATAAACAGCCTGGAGTCAGGATCGCTCCGGCACTCTGAAGGAAACATGGGGATGGTTTTGTATATGTGTGTGTGTGGGGGTTCACGTGGGTGGACTCCTTTGGCCTCTCCGCGCTGCTCCCTGGCCGCCCACGATTGCTGCTTGCCTGCAGCTCCAAAAATACACCAAGGTCTGCTCCGGAGGGTCAGCACTTCATATTTGTGGGAGCGTCCCCAACTCCTGAACCTCCCACCATGCCTTCGCCTTCAGTGCCGTTGTGTTGGCGTTGTGTCAATGAAACCTCCCTTCAAATGAGCTTGGCTCTGCTTTAAAAACCCCTTCTTCGTAAAGTGTTATGGATGATGGATGATAGCAGCTCCGTCCCCTCCTGAGG
The DNA here is from genome assembly GCA_003993805.1 of Himantopus leucocephalus. NCBI lineage: Eukaryota > Metazoa > Chordata > Aves > Charadriiformes > Recurvirostridae > Himantopus > Himantopus leucocephalus. The sequence goes on from RSEF01000009.1 coordinate 4,913,962, forward strand.
TTGCTCGGCGGGTGCGTGGAGCCAGCGCAGCACATCTGGTTGCTCTCTGCAGCCGGAAAGGACCGGCTCGGTGCTGGTTTCCACGGACCAGCAGGTTGTGGGTGGTCAGCATGAACTTGTGGGGATGGGGACTCATGGGGAGAAGGACAGGGATGGGAGAGACCCATGAGGACCTGCGAGGGGACATGGGAGGGTGGTGCCCTTCATCTCCACCAGCCTCGGATGTCTGCTCTTCCCAGCCGGAGCATCTTGGCCAGTGCCAAGGTCAGGCGGTGCATGGGCTCCTTTTGGGGAGCCCTCCAAGTAAGCCCCTCTCCCAGGTACTTGCACTCAGAGCCTTCAAGGTTTGGGCTGTCGTTATTTTAATTAGAATTGAGTCTGCTGAATGCAGGGGAAGTCTTAAATCAGGCACGTCTCTCACCTCCGGACAGTCAAAGCGTGTCTGGAAAAGCCGAGCTCCGGCTGCACGAGTCCTGGAGCGAAGGCTGGTTTGCTTTGCTCTGGCTGTTTTGGGTGGCAGCTTCTTCCCAAGCAAAAAAAATATAAGATAATAATCTCCTCTGCCCTTCCCCTCCCATCCTCCGGGCTCTCCGCATCCAGGGGCTGAGGCTGCTGTGTGGTAGCAGCGCGGGGTGAGATCTGGTCCCCTGAGCATCCCTCCCGCTCTTCTGCCTTCCCTGCTAATCCTGCTCGCAAGAGCCAGATTAGAAGGTCTCGTGGGCAGGGAGTGGGGGAGCAGTCGCGCCCCAAAGGCTTTCTCTCCCCTCATCGGTGCTCTCCAGCTGCGTTTGTCCCACCTTCCCTTGCCTTGCCTTGTCCCCAGGCATCTGGGGATCCACGGCCCCGTTTCATCCATCCCCAGGTTATCCCCAATGCCTAAACCCATCTCAGGCCACCTCCTGCCTGCTCTGCCTTTTCCTGCCTGCCCTCTCTGACCACAGCTTGTCCCTCTCGTCTCTTCCTCTCCATCCTCTCATGAAGCGCAGCCAGGGCTGGTTCCCCATGGTCCTTCCACGCCTCTACCATCTCCTCATCCCTTGCCAACCCCAGCATTTCGGGGGGTCAGGCTGCCTCTTCTTCTCATCCTCCCTCCCCGCCAGCATCCTCTCTCTCCCCTATACTTCTCATCTCCCCATCTGCCCTGGGATCAGGCTGACGTTTGCTGCGCTAAATTCAGCCTCGGTGATCCACCCTCTTCCCTCCCCGTTGGTAAACAGCTTTGCTTCTCGGGCTAACGCCTCGCACCGGGAGAGCTCTCCCTCCAGCTGCTCCGCATCTCAGGCGGTCCCGGCCCTCCGCTGTTTCGCCAGCGCTTCCTTATCCGAATGACTTCAGTAGGCTCTGGCCAGAGCTGCAGGAACAGAAATGAATGTTCTCTGGCAACAAGATCCCCTCTCCATTTCTCATCCTTGCAGGAGTCACCTCTCTGCTCCAGACCAGCCCAGCTCGACTAATTGCACGGTGATCCCAGGTCAGGATTGGGGAAGGTGGTGGATCCAGCAGGATCCCACAGGACCATGTGCTGGGATGGGTTTTTGAACGTAGGAGTTGATAGCTGGAAGGCGTAGAGGTCATCCTGCTTCAAGAGTTTACTTTCAGATGTTTCACTTCCACTTTGTCTCTGTCTGGGAGGGTTTCCCACGTTACACCCCACATCGTTGCTCTGCGGCTTTTCGTTGGGGCAAAGTCCCAGCCTGGGACTTTGTCCTCTCCTGCTCGGCTACCACGGTGGCAGATGCTTGCCTGATGCTAAGCCTGCCTGCTGACACCCCTCCAAGGTGTGGCTGGGGAGTTCACGATGGCAGCGTGTCCCTGTTGACCCTTCTTCCCTCTTTTTTTGGTGTCCGCCTTTCTCCTTCTCCTTTGCTATGGTCTCCAGGATGTTCCCAGCCTGCCCTCACACTGCCAGGACTCTGTTTTCCCCTTCATCTCCATCCTCTCCTCTCCCGCTGTCTGTCATCATCTCTCCCATCTCTTACGCTTTTAGATACCCAGCTGCCTCTTCTGGCTGCTGCTATCTTCCCTTGCAGGAGAAGCTTCCCAAGAAGCCACCTTCTCCCCCACCTTCTCCCCCACCTTCTCCCCCACCTTCTCCCCCATCTTCTCCCATCCAAATTCTCTTGCAGTTGCTGGATCTGGCTCTGCGTCCTCCTCTGCTCCCCAAAAAGCCACTCCACCCACCTACAGCATTTGCATCCTCCGTGTTGGGTGGACAATTTCATTCTTTTTCTGCTGGTGGGTTTGGTGGTGGGGTTTTGTTTTTTTTTTTTTTTTTT
>RSEF01000009.1:4932006-4970745 GCA_003993805.1 Himantopus leucocephalus
CACAAATTCAGACACCGGAGTCTTCTAAAAGTGCAGTTTTCCCGAGCGTTGGGAGAGAAATCATTCCTGTGTCGCTCAAACCAAACCAAACCAAACGTTTGGTTCTTGTCTGTGTTACTGAGGGACGGGCTTGCTGGTTGGCTCCTTCTATCCCTAGCTAAAACGCGTCTGTTAGTGAAAAAGAACGTTAACTAAGCGGAGATCCGCGATGTTCTTCATTCAAGGCGAAACCTCTGAGCTTTGGTGCCCGACCCATCACTCTCAGGCCCCGCCCCCGCCCCTGGCCCCGCCCCCGAAGCCCCTAGCCCCGCCCCCCCGGGCCCGGCTGTCCAATGGCGGCGCGGGGCGGGGCGAGGCCGGCGGCGGGCCGGGGCGCGCGGGCTGCGCGGGGCTGCGGCGGGCGCGCGGCGCGGCGGCCCCCGGCGCTGAGGTGAGTTGAGGCGAGACGAGACGCGGTGGGCGACGCGGCGGGAGCTGAGGGGGCTCCCGGCCGCCTGGCGGGCCCTGGAGCGGGGCGGCCCGGTCCGGCCCGGCCCGCCTGCGCGTCGGGCGCTTCCGCCGCCCGCGGCCGCTGTCGTGCGCTGCGGCCCCGGGCGGAGGCTTTGGCGAGTGGGCCCGGCCCGGCCCTGCCCGCGCCGCCGGAGGGTCTGAGGTGCGCGCTCGGGGTGGGAGGGGGCCTCGGGAGCGCCTTCCCCAGCGCGCCGCCGGGGGCCTGGCCTGGGCGGCTCCGCCACTCTCTCCTCAGGCGGGGAGCGCTCCAGCACCTGCGCCCCCTCCCCTCCCCTCGGCGGCCGCCTCCTGCGAGCGCCCTCCGCAGCTCGCCGGGGCTGCCGGGGGTCCGTGCTGCGCCGGCCCGCCGGTTCCCGGTGGAAGAAGAGCTCCTGAAGCCCCGCTCTGGCCTCCGTCCTTCCCCACCCTCCCTGGGCGTCCGTCATCTCCTTCCACAGGCCGAGCGTGTGGTCTCCGCCGCTGCGGGAGAGATCTGTGAGACCCTTTCCCCGGTCCCGACGCGGTTGGTAATGGGAGTGAAGGGTCCGGGTTTCAGGCGTCTCCCCTGGTAAGGTTGAGGCGCTCGTAGTCTTCATCCCTCTTCGTTGCAGTTGTTGGATTCCCAGTGCATCCCTTGGATGCCGCCTCGGTGTAACAATGCTATCAGGTTGCTGTTGCCTAGCGAAAAAGGTAAAAGAGGAAAGTTTCAGGTGGACTGAAGGGACTTGATTCAAGAGCTCCTGCCGAGAGCGCTTCCTTTCTGCTCCCTGCGGGTTCCCGCTGTGCGCAGGTGGTGGGCATCCCTTGCTCCGGGAGGCAGGAGCCCTGCTCGCACCCGGGAGCTGGGAAACTTCAGACCAGCCTTCTGCATAGGCGAGGGAGGGAGCATCGTAGTGACTCTGTCGCCGACCAAAACAAAAAGTACTTGGAGGAGTTCCTTTGAAAGCCCTTGGTAAAGGGAAAGCCCAAGCGTATCCTCAGCTGTAAGGTGCCTTTCCAGATTTGCTGTTAACTGAAAAACAGTCTTGCTTCTGAAAAATAAGTTTGTTCCATCCAAGTAGAAGACAAAATTCATTGAGAATTCTATGATATTTTGAAAAAGCAAAAAAAGTACATAGCTACCTAAATTTTGTAAGTTTTGGTCCCAGCTGCTCCTTCAGACTCACTTGGGGCCGGGAGCGATGCTCATTCTGTCACTGTGCCTTGGGGAGCTGATTTAGCTTTGATGCCTGGTCCCTATTGATAGGAAAGTATCAGGATAAGCCCTCAACGCAAAGAAGTTCAGGGTGGGTGGATGCAAGGAAGATTTTTTTTTTTTTCTTAGAACCGTTAATACTGCGGTAACATTGCATTTTGGTTTTGCATTGGTGAGGAGGTAAATGAGACCTTGTTCTGGCTCGCCTGGGGTGGCGAGTGCTGTTGGATGCTTGCTCTGCTCTGCCTGTAGAGCCTCTCGTTCTTCCTGGTGCTTGCAGCCTGTCTCAGGCTTCACTCATTTTCCTCTGCCTTTTGTTTAGTCAGCCCCTTTAACTGAAACGCTTTCTAAATCATGGCACAATGGGGTTGTTTAAGAAACATCATATGTAGTCAGCTTACACAAAACATGGTATGAAACTATAATTGGTGATGAAACTGGAAATAGTGCTTGGCTTGGTTAATACTCCTCACGTTTCTGGTTGTTGAGGCAGCTGGAGCAGGCCAGGCTATTTGGGAATTTTTAGTAATTGCAATGGCATAAGTAGCGTGCACCAGGAGGGCACTGGATGCGGTGTGGGGAGATGCTCCCAGCTGCCATGCAGTGGGCAGGGCGCTGCTTTTCTGGGGAAACATGGCTTGCTTCCGCACATTCTGTTTTCTGCCTAGGCGCTTGCTAGACCTTCAAAATCTGAATATATGCTGGCTGGGGACGGGTCTAGTGGTAAATATTTTTAGGAATGTGTCATCAGCAAGACGCGAGGCCAAGCCCCGTTGAGTTCACTTTTCCTGTTAGCACCAGTGAGGAAGAACTTTGTCATCTGCAGTTTCTGTTTGACGTGACTTTGGTCTCTCCTGGCTGGTAACCAAAGGTAGTGGAAGTACCCAGGAGCTCCTCATTTAGTCTGGAGTTGGGTGGCCTGCTTGCTTTGCCTTCAGCTGGCTTCAGCTGGATGGTTGGCTGCCGAAGCCTCTCTGCCGCAGGGCTGCTCCCTGCGCTGCCAAGGCTGTCACCGCTCACATCTTTTTCCTTTTGAGTAACTGCAGGGTCGGTCCCTTCCAGTAGCTGTTTATTCAGAATGGGATCAATGTGTTCACGCAGTGCTAATTTTAAGAGCGGTTGTCTAATAAATAGCCTCGTGAGGAGTACAACTGACTCTGGGCAACGTCAGTTGCTCGTACGCTTCCAAATGGCAGTAGGAAAATCTTACCATACGATTAAGTTATAAGGTAGACAGTATCAAGGGGATATAGATGACCCTGAGCTATGGTTTCTCTTCAGATTAGCAGTTAGAGGTGTAACCTGGGCAACTGTGTCTGCTGATTTTTGCTGTTGTGGTGGTTTTAAAGTTTGTGTCCTAAAAGTTTTTCTCCTTGGCTGTGTGGTCACACAAACTGGGAAATTCAGTGAAAGGATGTGCACGAAATGGTCCGAGAAAAAAGCTTCCTGCTAATCTGTCACCTAAAACTGGTAGATCGGGCACTGGGCAGTGTACACATGCTTTTAAGGTTGAGATCATCCTTCTGACGGGTTCTCGTCGTGTGTGTTGTCAGCTGGGAGGCTGGAGGCGTCTCTGCGGTGGTCTTGAGCTGTGCTGCTCAGGCAGGGCTCCGCAGCACTTGCAAGGGCTCTGAGACTGCTAAACCAAATGAACCTTGTGGTGGGCGTAATTAGGTAGGAGGCATCTGTCTCCTCTCCTGTGATAAGTTCATCCATAACAGCGGTCTGCAAGTATAAAAAGAAAAAAAGCCCAACCCATAATGTTGAAACCCACTGGTCTGCAAGCCAGGAAGGTATTTGACCACTCCATGTGTGCAAGGATTAAAACCTAACCTCCCCCTTAATTTTTAACAACACATAAGGCTGTCTCCATTTAACTCGACAAAGCGGGCTGCCTACCTACTCAAAGCGTAGAGGGACAAAGGAGCGTTTTCATGATCTGCCTCTCTCCTTCTTAGACAAACCACGTTTATTACAAAACAATAATCTAACACTTCATTGAATTTTTTGTAGTGTGGTGGCCATGCGAAGGCTGTCCCAGCGTCAGTATCCACATACTTTTGATTGTTCAGGCATCGCGTGGTATTTGGGAAATGCAACCAAAAGCACCGAGGAGCCTATCGGTTGCCGTGTGCATTTCTGCTGAGCGCCTTGCACGTTGTTGCCAAATACTTCATGCCGGCAGTGGCTTTGTTGGGCGCATTGTATCCTTCAGCACACCGCTCCTGTGATGCGGGAGAGCCAGGGAGAGGCACACAGGTTGGTTTTTTTTTTCCCCTCACATCAAATTAAAGATTTGCTCTGCAGCAACTGCCACCAAACCGTGAAAGTAAGGATGGTGATGTAGAAGTCAGCCTACTTGAACTGGTGTGGACGTCTGTAATTGAGATTTTTGCCCACTGACTTAATCTGGGTACAGCACAGGTTTGCTAATAAGGTGAAGAACTGTTATCTGCGTCAGAAATCTGCGTTATGAAGGCGCTGAGCTGCCAGCATTGGTTGGAGTAGTTACGGTTTTGTGTGAGTCATCATTTTGGGGGATGAAGAAAGTTAATTGTTCCTGTTATCTCAGGGTGCGGTCTGACGCCTTAGCAGTCAATGGGCCGGCCAGGTACTGGTGAAAGGCAGGGTCCTGCCTTACCCTCCACTGCGTGCCCCAGGTGGCTTTTTGTGTGCTGGCAGCGGTGCTCGTGCTGCTCGTGGCAACCTGGTTTAGGGAGCTAAATTGGCAGAAAAATTAGTTGGAAATTAAAATGGCAGTGTGTAAGGAGAGCATAGGGCACAGGTTTGAGCATCCTGTTTCCTAACCATGTTTTGGAATAGGTTTTTTTTTTCCCCAGCAGCTGGATTTTTGACCAGAACTTCATCAACTTTATTATTGGTTTTGATCATGGGATGATGACCATTAAATAAGGACTTTGTGTGTCATTGTGCTTCAGCGGTAGTATTTTCATATGGGATATCAGTGGAAAACTATGTTTCAGGCTGTAATCCTCTATTTTCTTCTGGGTTTCTTTAGACTCTGCTCGCTGTTGAAAGATGGGAGAGATAGAAGGAACATACAGAGTCCTGCAGACTCCTGGCTCTCGGTTGGGTGTCCAGAAGACCACAGGAGTGAGTACCTTGGAGCCGGGACAGAACCTCTCTACTGCGATGGCATCATCGCCTGCCAAAATGCACGAGCGGGACCTACCGATCAAAATAAAGATGTTGGACAACACGGTGGAAGTACTTGACATTGAGGTAAGAGGGGTTTGAAGCTGACACTTATCCCCTGATAGCTCACAGGATGTGCTGCTGTACCAAGCTGGGACGTTTTGAGGCAATATCTGAATAAAGATTCATGTAGGGATTTTACCTACTTACAAGTAGTTAAATGAGTAGCACAGCTTGTTTTTTTTAAATCTTTTAAGTGTAACAGATGTTTTGTGTTTTTAACAGACTTTAAATGCAGGCACACACTGTAACAAGAAGCTTTAACTGTTATTTGCTTTGGGGGAACACCAACTATCTTCTGCCAAACTGTTCTTGCTTCCTGAGCCACATGCAGCTTTGTTGATTTGGCAGTTAGGAGAGCAGAAGAGATTTTATTTTTTTTTAGTTACTACTTTTTATTAATTATTGTAATGGTTTGTATCCTCTTCAAGTAAACTTGCTTCTGTTTTGATTGTTGCCACACTTTGGGAGGGAGGCACCAGAGGCGTGGCAATGTTTCTGAAAATTTATATTTAAAAGTATTCTTGCTTAGCAATTGGGGAAATCTGCCTTAAGAAATACAAAGCGTGCTCAAATTGGGGTGGTTCTGTTTTTAAACAATCACAACTTTTTTGTTCTTCAAATTCTTGTTTCATTCTCAGCATTAGCTTCAGACTTTAATTTTAACTTGGCTAAAGATCTGTTGTTAGAAAACAGCTCTGTTCTAGTGAAGGTACTCGGCTATCAGGTATTCCACATTAGTACCAAATTGACTTTATAATTAGCACTCGTAGCCTTAGTTTGTTGCATAGACTTAAACAGGTTTTTCCAAATTGATGTCTGTGGAGCTCTAAGGAAATAGTGGCTTTTGGGCATGTCTTCTACAGGTTGCTGTCCAGCTGTTCAACTTTCAAAATATGAAATCTGCTTTTTGGTGTGGTGTTTTTTTTGTTTTTTTTTATTGTGAAGTGTGATGCTGTGCCTGTATCCTCCCACCTGAGGACACAGAGGCCGTAGTAAACTCATCCATCCCTCATTTACGGCATAGAACACAAAAAGCCTCTTCTTTTTTTTTTTCAAATTATGTTAGAATATTTTTAAAGAAACATCTGCTGATTTTGGTTCTATTGAAGTGTGATTTTTTTTTTTCTTTGTTTGTTTCAAGTTGGTGTAGACATTGGTGCTTATGTGTTTTTTATTTTAAAAAAGAAGACAAAAAAACCCAACCAAGCAACCCGTCCAACCCTGTAATTTTGAAAATAGGTGCAAGCTGTTAAAATCAAGAACGAATTTATAACTCCTAGTTCCTGCTTTATTATATGAAGTCAGTGACTAGAAATCTCCTGTGTATTAGCATAGATGCTTTCCTTCTCTTCCCTGTCATATTTGTACCAACTGTCTGTTCTTCTCATGTAAATCATCCACTTTCCTCAGTAACCTTACCCTCTTCATCTTTCTTTATAACTCTTACCAGGCTCTTTCTGACATAGTCAAAGCCTGCTTTTGTTGCCTTTGATCTGCTGCTGAAGGGAAATCCTTTGGCTTTGCTTGCCTCCGACAACCTCAGGGTTGCTGGTGCTTGGGTGGCCCTGTCGTCCTGTCCTGGAGCTCTGCACTAGCTTCTCCGCTGCTCTCTAACCTCTGAGCAGCCTCCCTTGGTTCCCCTTGGTTCTTGTCTGCACTCAGTACCATTCACTACTTTTCACAATACCTTGTTTTTTGAAACTGTTTTGACCTGGTTCTCCTTCGTCTGCTGGAACAGTCTTGACTGTATGTCCTTTCAGTTCTCTTCATTGCTCTCTGGCTTCCATTGCAGGTCCAGTTTAGCTCCATCCTTAACCCCTTGCCTTATCCTACAGCACTTTGTTATTAGTCCTACCACGGAACACAAGTTCAACTGTGGCTCAGTTCTTTCCTATGTCTCAACTCTTGACTGTCTCAGCTCTAAATAAAATCAGCTTTTGCCTGATGAAGCTTAGTTTTGATATTTACGTGTCACATCAAGCTTCAAATGTAAAAACCCCATAAATTCCTCACTCTCACTGTTTTCTTGACTCCTGTGGGTCTCACCTCTCTGACCAATAATGTAGTTTCTATTCATCTCCGATTCCTTCATTTCCTTTAGCGGGCCATCTCCTGCAGGCGCGCCATACAATCTCTGGGATGGTGCTGTTTAACTAAACAGCTCAAATTCATCCCATCCAGGACCACCTCATTTCGCACCTTCATTGTTGCCATCACCTTCTTATTGGCTTTGGCCTTTCCAGCCTTGCTGTGTAGGTCCCTGTTTTGCTTGTTGCAGTAAGAGTGAACCTGCTCAGTCATTGTCCCGAGCAGCTGCAGCTGCCTGACCATTTTTTCCATCGCTCCACTGCCTCCCTCTCTTTGTAGCTTCAAATGTAGGTTGCTTACCTCTGCTCTCAAGGTCTGTCAGGGCCCCACCTGTAGTCTCCTGCAGGAGAAGGTGCTTGGCTCTGTCCCTTAACTGGGCCACAGTGCAGTACCTTTGTTGCTGCTCTTGTTTTTTCCCATCACGATGAGAGGTTTCCCATAATTAAGAACTCTCTTAGTTTTTTCTTTCTATCTGGAAAGCTCCCTCTGGTTACGACATCTGTAGAAACACCTGAATTTGGGCAACTAGCGTGCTGAGGCCATCGTTAATTGCTATTGCTGTTCCTCTCTAGGAGGTCAGTCGGAACTGAACACGTGAGTAACTTTTGCCTCATAGTGTAAGCAGCAAGGAGAAGGGCTCATCCTTTGTTCGTCAGTAGGAGCACAAAAATGTCCGTAGTCAGCAACTGTACCATTAGAGTCCTACACTGCCTCCATCTCCTTTCGTTTTTGTCTAAAGGATGGAGCAAATGATAGCAAACAGGGATGAGGTATTAAAATGCCTGTACCTCCTAATTTGGTTGGTGGACTGGTGGGATAGCAGTAACTGCTGACTGCTGTTTGTGACGGAAAAGTGAAATTTTTAACTTGGGGATTGAGGGCAAGAATTAGGAAGCGTCAGCCACATTTGCTGAATAGGTGGTGTGGGCTAGCACAGATGGTTTTTTTTAAAAAGCAATGAGAGAAATTCATGATTAAGCAGCTGTCCTGGAATGATTGAGGCTCTGATTGCAGTGCCACTTGCCCACTCCTCTTTGCTTTTGCAATTTTTTTCACTGGGTGAGGAACGAGAGGGGGTGTTGTGTTCATTACCTGCTTCATGGGGTTTGTTTATTGATTCAGGTCAGCAGTAATTTTTCAGTGTAGGGGGACACTGAGGCCTTTCTCATAGGTGCTGCTGGCACTGCATTCTGACGGAGGTGGAGCTTATTGCAAAAGGCATTTTTTCCCCCTCTTGCAATTATTTTCCCTCCTGTCTTTCAGAACTATGGCAAATAACTTTTTACTCAGAAAAGTGGTGTGTGGGTGGAAAAGACTGACAGCAGTCAGCTTCTGCAGAGGGGCCTTCTCTTGTCTACTGCCTTGCTTGTGAAGCTGCCTAAAATGAGCCACATCAGCAATTTAACCCTAGGGGTTAAGCAGAGTAGCTACAGTAACGATTTAATCCATGTGGCTTTTCCTTGTTATCCACTTCTTTCTCCAAGATGCGTTTTAAACCTTTGCTTATTTCCTGGCAGGTGTTGGGGGATACTCTCCTTTGGTAGCTCTTCCCTGTCACTTGGGTTTTTTAGCTTGCCAAAGGACAAGAAAGAGACTGACGAAGTGGCATAATGGATGGGATGAGAACAAAAAAGGAAAGGACAGTCTTTCAGGGACAGTTCAATATAGCTCCAATCCACTGCCTTTTGTCTAAAATCCACTGTCTCTGCTCTCACTGTGTGTAGTGTAAGGTTTTCTAACTACGAATTTTGTTAATCAGTAAGAGGGAGCTATTTAAAGTATGGTGGGGCAGAGCTCCTCTCTGGTGAATCTTTTGAATGTTAGGGGATGGAGAAATGCTCAAATGTCTTCTAGAGGTTAAAAAACTCTATGGTTTCTGCTTTCCCTCTTGAAACAGAGGAGAATTAAATGTATTCATCCCAAGCTAGGCTGGAATATTAATTATCTTCAGGAGTTGTGGGTTTTTTTCCCCTCTTTACAGCCAGCTTGTTCAGTCAGTTCAAATCTTGCACGTGCCATATCACAGGATACCTGTCCTCTTTCCCGTCAAGCTAAGTCTGTCCAAATGAGTGGTTTTGCAGATTACTAGATGAGTGATTGGAAAACTCGATTTAAATCAGACCAGGGGCACACTCCAAAGTAATCAGGGTTTTACACTAGAAGTTCTGCCAGCTTTCCTGATTTTCTTAAGCGATTAAACGTGGAGGCCTTTGATCTGCATAAAAATATGGCAGACTCCTAAGTAGAAGGACCTGGGCGGGGTATAATTTGCCAAAGTGACCATTTGGTGAAATTACACTGGGCTGGTGCTGGTTAGGGGAGACGACCGAATGTGCTGCAGCAAAGGCTAACTGAGGCTGTAGGAATGCAGGGTATAGGAAGTCGCGATTTATACTTGCTGAAAGCTTTTGTGTTGATTTGTGGTAGAGTTGGAAGAGGAGTGTATTACAGGGACAGACCATCGAAGACGGAGAGTACAACGTGTGCGCCTGGGTTAGAGGAAACAAGGGGTCTGTATGCATGGCATAGCTGGAAGGAGAGTGGTACTGATGGTAAGCCAGACTCTTGGTGCTGTCTTAAAATCCCAGGAAGTGAAATAGCGGGTTTAGTCAACAAAGGGTGTGGGCTTTCCACGTCTCCCAGCTGCTTTCTGGGGTGCGATACCTTTTTTTGGGGGGCCTGTAGACAGTCAGACTGTAAGGTCTGTCTCTCTAACCCAGTTTTCTCTTTGCACTAGCGTATGAGCCATTTAATGGAATTGCTGCCGTAACGCCATGTTTAATATTTGGTCTATATGTTGTTCCTTACGTAGGAAATAGGTGTGCTTGCTTTCTTACATGAATTATGCTCTGTGCTATGAGGAAGTGCCCCAGAAAAAGAAGTTTAGATTATTATGCTTCAAGTTTGCCAAAGTCTTTGGGGAGTTTTCTGTTTGGGGAGAACTTGGCACCTCTTCAGTTGTGGGTACTTCCTCTTCTCCTTCTGCTCGAATGTAAAATAAAATTTGGGAGTGAGAAATACTTACAGCTGAATTTTTCTGTATTTTCACCTACTGGAGAATGAGTTCTGTAGAACTGTAGTAGTCATCATAAAATCATAGCACAGTTCTTAGCGCTCAGCAAAATGGGGTGGTCTGCCTGCCTGCACTACTCAATGGAAAACTTCAACTAGAATTTTCTCTTTCGTGCTATTCTTTGTCGGGTTGCTTTGAGCACACAAGTCTGTTCGTTCTTTTTTTAAATATAATGAAGTAACTAGCTTCTCAATAAAACATGTCAATAGTATGAGTTAGCTTTATGTTGGTTTGAATTTGCCTTAGATTTCAACTAACTTGTGCTGGAATTGCGCTTTCGTCCTGCAGTCCCACCATACTCTGAAGTTAAGTATGGTTTCAGGCTTTATTTGTGGGTCAGGCTAGTGCAAGCGTTCTCATGCCTTGGAGCCTGAAGCTGGGCCTTAGGAAAATGTTTTTTCATTTTGCTGGGATTTTTCCTGTTTTCTATGTTTCACCCAGGCCTGTTGTTTCCTTGTGCGTCACTCAGTTTCTCGAAGGTGGTTGTATCTTTTCTTATTTTCTGACCTAGTACGTGAAAGACACAGCGTGTTTCGCATCCCTGCAGCGCTCTGCGATGCGTCCCTCTCCTGACACCGGTGGGCTGCCAGGGGAGGGAGACGTTCCACCCCTTTGCCCTTCATAAGAACAGGCTAGTCAAATAAGATTACAGTATTTCCCCCCTGTATTTTCTTAGGTATTGTGCTCTCACTGCCCATGTCTATTTTTGGAGTTTACTGATGTACCCTGTGAAACTTGTTGAAACACAAAATTTAAGTGGCTTATTCTATACCAAGTTGAAAGCAACGACTTGATGATTCCTCTGATAGCGATACTCTCTTTGCTGGCCACCTATATGACTCTTCCTTGGTTTATTTAAATTTACATATCACATTATTAAAAGTACAAAATTACGTTCCATCTGGATGTTTAGAATAGAATAACTATGTTTAGTTATTCTGGGTTCTGTGCAGTTTGCAGGCATCTGTAATTGATAAGGTGTCCTGAAAACAGCACCTCTTCAGATGCCCCTTGTTTCCAACCAGCCGTCGGAGTCCACGGCCGTTGCTCGCTGCAGTTGGGGGTTCTGAAATCAGGAGCTGGGCTGGGACCGCAGGAGGTTTTTGGGGCAGCGGAGGAAGCGATCTGACAGCTTGTATATGCCTCGTGACTTCCCGTGGTGTGGAGAGAGTGTCTTCAGCTCATGCACGCTGAAAAATGCTGCTTATCAGTAACTTCTTATGGCAGCATTAGTACCCCTAAGAGCTTCGTTGGGGCTGAAGCAGAATTAAGTAAGAAATACGCGTCTGTTAAAAATAGAGAGCGTGCTGTGGGTAGTGAAAAACATCTCTGAAATGATTTTTGAGAAAGGCCGTCCTTGCCACAGGCCATGGCGAGCCCTGAGCCAGCGTTCCGGCACTGCAGCTTCTCCTGCAGGACGGGGCAGCCTGCCACCGGCTCTCCGGCAGAGCCAGGCTCCGCCATGAGCTGCCCTCCTGCCTCTCCCTTCGCCTGCTTAGACCTTCCTTTCACAAAGGCTTTTTTTCCTTCTGCTGTAAAAGTATTAACAGCTTAAATATGTGGGAAGTGGGAGGACAGGCTGCTTCTGAATCCTATTAAGCGCTGTGCTGAAGGAATCGAGATGCTGTGTTAGTCAGCTCAGTGTTTTTCTTGCCTGGCCGGGAAGAAATAGTCAAAATTCCAGAAAGAATCATAGCCAGATGTTTGTCATTGCTCCGGTTTGACTCTCCTAAATATGGCAAATAAGCAGCCTTAGGACTTATTTTTGTCTGACCTCAGAAGAGAAAGTTAGTAATTCACTATTTAAAATTTGAAGTTATTATGGGGTCTAAAAAGAAAGTAATTGAAGCTTTGCAATTTGTCTACTGTTTGATTCTACGATATATGTTTTTTAGACCTGTTATTTTGTGTTTGGGGGCTTGACTTTTTTGATGCTATGTAGGAATGCGGTATTGGGTGGGGAAAGGTAAAACCGCAGCCATTTTATTGACAGACATTTGGGGTGTGTGTGTTGGAGGGTTTTTTTGTGTTTTTTTTTTAAGGGAAGATGTGAACTTAAATTGGATTAGAAAAACAATTTACTACTTTACATTTCTCTGGCCATTAGAAGTCCCATTATGTGAAAAGAAAATTGAGTTATACTGCAGCAAAGGAGAAACAATTTGAATATTCCTGTACTAAAAGCCTATTATAGGCACATATTGTAACTTAAAACACAGAAACCATTTAGTAAAATGATCAAGTGTTATCACAGTCCTTGAAACATGGATGTAATAGATTGAGTTCATAACAGTTTGTGTGGCTGTGATACACTAGAGTGAGTGTGCTTCACCACATAATGTGCACACATGAAAAACTCTTGTATGGGGTCAGAAGAGTGAATCGAGGAACAGTACGAGCGCCACGTTTACTGAACGTTGAGTTGCTGTAAAGCTCTTTAAGCTCTCTCTACTTTATCATAAGCATACTGAGAACTTTCTGCCTGTAATTGTTCTGTCTGGATGAGACCTGATAAAGTAAACCAATGCATAACTTAGCAGTCTTGGCATATGTGCAGTGGTACAATTCTTGTACTTAATTCCTTTCAGGTGCTTTCCTAAGTAACTGATCTACAACCTTGTAAAGAAAAAGCTGTTCCCTGTTAGCTTCCTTACTAATTCAAGTAATGTGTTGTCATCACTAATAAAGAAAGGAAATGCTTTTAGTTTCTTAAACAGTTCTGCAGAATGCAGGTGTTCATTTCTTTTTTTTCATAGTCTGGTGATGAAGGGTAGTGAAAATCAGCTGAAATTAGTCTTACGCCATTCTATCAAAATAACGGCAAGAGATGCTGTATTCAAAAAAAAAAAAAATTCTCTGGAAACTTCGTCTGGGTGTGGGTGACATCCAAATTTGGATGGATAATCCTGTAGAATATATAGAGCCTGAAAGGGAGGAAAAAAATCCCCAGGAAACACCCCACAGACAGCTACAGAAATGCAGTGTGCTAAGAGGCAGTTCAGAGAAATTTGAGGTTTAGTGCCTACTGACAACAGGGACTTGATATTGAGCAAGGAAGGTGTCACCTGGTACCCGGCAGTGTTCAGGGAAGCAAAGCCTTGCAAACGGGCATTTGAATAAACAGGGTTGCAAAAGCATACCTGTGTGTCATCTGTTTCTCCTTGCAACAAAACCCATTTCTGGCAAGGGCAGCACTGCCTACTTGTGTAAGAGGGAGGCGGTATAAATTGAATATATAAAAACCAGTGCTCTGGTGACGATACCTGGTGTAAAAGATTTACTTTTTAATGTAAATCACTTTTTACTTGTGATGTGGGATAGGGAGCGGGCAAGACCCGTCTGTCTGACAGAGCAGACACTCATGAATAAAACCCAGAAGCTGAAAAGAAAAGAGAAGGGGAAAAAAAAAAGGGTATTGAGCTGCCAAGTAGTCTATATTGTGAGTTCAGAGATGCTCCTGGAAGTCTTTGAACAGCTTCTGCATGCACTGCTGCCCTGACCTGTGGTCGAAACCCACAGATACCAAACGCGGAAGGGAAATAAAAATCGGGCTGTCAAGATTGGAGTATATGGCTCTTTAGTAATCTCTTCTCAGTTGTAGTAGAACTTGTGATGCATTTTTGACACTGTTGTGGCACCGTGCTTGGGATTTGCGCACATGCACGTAATTTGGAGTGCTCTCGTGATGGTGAAATGAAAACAGGTTTGAAAACATCACTTAAGCAGTCGTTTCTTCCCAGCCTCGCGGCAGAGGAATGGAAGATGAAGTATTTTTAACTATTCATGCCTCCTTGCTGCTCAGGCGAGACAAACATTGGGAGCTCAGTTGCGGGTCCACTTTCCCAGCAGCGAGAGCCGGGCTGACGTGTTTAACATCTCTGCTGTCTGAGCTGATGCTCTTCTCCTCTAGCTGCCCTGGCAGGAGGCTTGGGCACAGCACTTGGTGGAGCCTGAGCGTAAAACGGGGGTGGTAAAATACCNTAAAAAAAAAAAAAAAAAGGAAAGAGGACTTTGTAGAGCCTCTATGTTAGACCTGTCCAACGTGTACTTCAACTGAAATCATGAAGGACAAGCATCACTGTGGCCCTCAGCCCACTTCTTGGGCACCTAGCCTGAAGCCAGAGGTGTAGGAAGGACTCCTGCTGGCAAGGGGGAACTTGAGAGAGCTTTGGCCTTATCTAATCTGGCCTGTAGGTATTTATTAACCCATCGCCATGGCATTGAAGCTCTGCTCAAAGTACAGTGGGCAGTGATGTTAGGACAACTGGTACAATTTCAGTTTTGCACCAAATGAAAGATCGTTTGGGTCTTTCTTGTAAAAATACCTAATTTGTGTAAAGAAGTGTTCACAATAGTCTTATTTCCTTAATGTTTTAAACTATTTCCTTTGGACAGGCTTCCTTGAGCAGTGTGCCAACCTGGAGTACCGTAACACCGTGTAGGGAAAGCCCAGAGCACGGGTGATGGGGTTGAGGCAAAAAGCCTAATTAATGGAGACAGACTAGCAATTTTAGTAATTTTTTTAATGAACTTTTTTATGTTTGGGTTTTGTTTTTTTTTTTTAATATGAAAGGATGCTGCACAAGTTCCTAGAGTACCTACAGTCTAGATGCGTGATGTGGCCAGGCATGGCAGGGGGAGGGGGTGTTGGGAGGTGCAGTGGTTTGCACAAGTGTGTAGGGTCTTCAAGCAAAGTTTGGGAGGGGGGAATATTGAGATCCCCAGTCTCTTAACTTCTGGTTTCTTAGCTTTATTATACTGTTTTACAACTTGCGTGAACAAAGTAGGTGCTTAGACATTCTGTTACGAATCTTAATTTCTTGAAGTGGAAAAAGGCTTTTTTTGAGAATTGCTGTTAATGGCATTCTGCCTGTTTTGACAGCAGGCTGTTTTTGTAACTAGGCACTTTTATCTGCCCCTGGTTATTTCAGCCACCGAGTTGTTTAAAGGCTTGAAATAGTGGGGATATTTAATGTAGCATTGCTGACAAGACTGAGCCCTTTCCAGTGTGCGCTCGACGTTTGAGCGAGGCTGTTGGTGCAGCATTGCTCTGGCCCTCTGCAGATTATTTGACATAGTATGTGCTGTAAAAATTGTCCCAGTGTCACCGTTAGCACAGTTTTCTGGAATTTCGATTGCCGAGTTCTTCACCTGTGTGTGGGATCAGCAACCCCCAAAGCAGCTGCTTTCCATGATACCGTCGCTGCTGTCATCTGAATGTTTAATTATTAGCAAGCATCAACTCTGGTGCCAAATTGTCAAGCAGCAGTACCCTGTGAAACTCCTTCCAGCCATGTGGTCCTGGGTTTTAATTTGGGTGACTTGCCTCTTCCCCAGGTAGTCTAGAGAAGTGTGTGAAGCAGAGGTGTTGGGGGGGGGCATGTTTTTATTTTTCTCTCCAGGTAATGAAAGCGACTGAGAATTTTTGCTCAACGCCCGATAACTTTTATGTGGATGTTCCATGTGCTGTTGGTATATAGCGCTTGGGGGACTGCGTGTTGGTTAAATGCTTAACCACGGTGCTGTTTTGTTTTTCTTAGAGCACAGTCTTTTACTTCAAGTGCTCTGGGTATTTCAGCACGAGAGCACTTTTGGAACTTGGGATCATTTTTTGTCTCTACGTGCTACCTACCTAAGTATAAATTTCCCAATCTTGTTCGCATAATTCCCTCCCTCTTGGGGATCTTTTCCCATGTCAACAAATTACTATTTTCCTACTTTCAGGCATCCAGCAAGTCTAGCCACTCTGGAAAAGCGTGTTTGTTGGGTAGAGCTGGTTCATTTGGCAGTGAAGTGCTTTAACACTGCTTGAACCTTTAAATGATCACAGCTTTTAAAGCTAGCCTTAATTAAATGAGCCAGAGGCTTACATTTCCAGAATAATTTGTCTGGCTGTGGATTCTGTTAAAAAAACAAAACCATCCCCCCCAAAACCTCACAACAAAACCAACCACTGAAATTTTGGGATAAAAAAATCTTCGGGGGAAGTCTTAGAATTGTTTTTTTTTTTTTAAACAAAAAATTATGCCCAATATACAGTGTAATGACGTAACTTAAAATAGCTCAGAAATTTGTATTTGGTTTTGCAGCTTCCATATTTGAGTAAACTGGACTTCAATGTCACGTACAAATACGGTGACAGGCAATATTTTTTTTAAAAAAAAAAAGTAGTACATTTTCACCTTGAAAATGTATGCTATCTTAATTTGCGAAGAAGTTATGCAGTGGTTTTCAGGGTGGCAGTGTATTCCCAAGGTTTGGTCTGGACGAAGTGCCGCGTGGCTGTGGATGTCCATGTCGCTCCAGTGGCGGTGCTCTCCCTGCCAGCACGGTGCCGGTGCGGGCTGCGGGTGTGGGAAATGAGGTCTGGCCATGGATTCGGCTCTCTCAGGGGCAGCTGGGATGTGCCGGTGGTTCTCCCAGTGCCACATAGAAAGGCTGCTGCTGCACATGGGAGATCTTGGGAAACCGTGCTCCCTTGGGTAGGGAAAAAAAAAGTAGTTTAAAACCCCCCAAAAGTTCATACCAGGGTAGAAAATCAGTAGAAGTTTCACACGCCTTACCTGTGCGCTGGGTTGACTCCTGCAGCTCTTGCGTCACTTGTGGAAGGAGTCAGGATTGTCGTCCCCGGTATGCGGCAGGTAGAGCCTTTGGTGGTGGCAGGCTGTGGCAGGGGAGGAGAGTGAGATCCCCAGACAGCCCCGGCTGCGCATCCCATGCTCTGTAGGCTGCTAAACGCGCTGCAAACCTTCTGGGTGATAGTAAACCAACCTGTAGTTGGAGCCTGTCAGTGTCTAAGTGTGAATAAAACAAATACGTGTATTTAAAATTCTATTTTCTTCACAAGGTATTAAAAGAAACTGAAATAATCGACGCTGAAAATTATTGTTAAATGTTCAGATAATCAAAATGAAATAGAATTTAAGCGGGATTTGGCTGAACACGTGAAACCAGAGTTTGATACATCTGTTGTTAGCAGGTGCCCATTTTTTGTGGGGAGGCAGGGGCCGTTTTCATTTGAGTTATCTGTTCTAACCAATATTTAACAAACTAATGAAGTACTGAAAAAGGAGATAGTTATTTCTTACTTTTCCAGTCAACAGATTAAAAACTAGATGTGGATCTTCCTGTTTTAGCCGTGAAAACAAAAAGTTAATGAATGCTATTCCTTGCCGTCTTATATTATTTCCTTCTTTCTAATAAACGTGGTTTAAACGTACACTGTGTATTCATAAATGCAGTTTTTGTTTATATATGGTATTAATGATAGTTATTAATAGGGAGTTTGGAAGGCGTTTTTTATGTATCACGCTGCATTTGGACAGAGATCTAACAGATTACAAAAGGGCTGTAGATAAACAGAGCTATAAACTCACTGAAATGTTTGTATATTTGTGGGTAAGAAAGGAAATAACAAGTCTGGTGTAACTGCTGTGTTTAGTTGCTGATTGCCCTTTTTTTTTTTTTTTAAATTTGCCAAAAGATGAGAAATCACTTTTTCATTAGAAAGACCACTAAAGTGCACTAAAAGGAGAAAGAAAATTAAAAATCCATGAATGGTGAAGGAGTCTTTATTTAAATCCATTCAGTTTACTTTCCTGCCTGCCCTTCTCTTCAGCTGCTCAGGGGATGCTCTTTGTTGGCCACTTGTCAGTGATGATGTCAAATATAAACTTCTTCCTCTCATGTACATACACTGTTTACTGGAGGATTCGGTCCCCCAACAGTTGCCGTTTCCGTAATGCAAAATCTAAGGTCAGCTGGTGTTTGCTGAAGTTGGGGGCCAGTGGCTCCCCCAGCTCAGGCTGCTCAAGAGTTTCCGTTCCATACCTCTGCTTTATAGCTCTCTGGTTTTTCCAAACTCTTGGCTTTTGGAGTGTTTTTTTTTCTTTTTCCCCTCCCCTCTAGCCTAACTGCTGCCAAAAGTGGATTTCATTTTTGGAAAGTTTGAGCAAGGGCCGTTTGTCCATTCTGGAATATGAGAATACTACTCATTACGAAAATTTTGGGGGTTTTAAGTTAAAATACATGGAAGCAGAAAGTTAAGATGTTCTGGAAGACATGTTTGGGAGTTACGGAGGAAGGACTGGTTTCGATAATACTGGACTATGTCTGCCGAAAATCATAGGATACGTGTTTCTAGTTTGTTTTTCTGCTTTCCTAAGCTAAAACATTACGGCAGAGGGAGGATCTGCCACGTAGGTAGTGATACTTGAGAAAATAGGAAGTAACAGTTGGGATGATAAAACAAAAGTAACCATCGTTATGACTTTTTTTTTTTTACATTTTTTTACATCCTAAAAATTGCTACCATTGAACACATTTACTTTTCTGACAGAGCAAAAAATACAGATACCTCCTTCAGTCAAGAAACTTCAGCTTACAAATGTTTGTTGCTGTTGGTTCCCGTTCCCTCCTGGCGCTGGCTCAGCGCTGAGCGTCGGTCCTCCTGCGGGCAAGGGCATTGTCCCCCCTCGGGGTTCTGCCAGTGCAGGGCCCTCCAGAGCATCACCGCCTGGCAGGGTACCCTGCTCGCACGGCTTCAAGCTGGATCTCGTTATACAAGTGGATTTCCAAAAATCTATTGGGCTGAACACTCTCCTAATGATGCCTTGTTACAGCAGTCTGTAGTACAGTTAGAGCTGGGTCACTAGGGAAAGCTTTGTTCGCTGCCTATTTAATTGTTTTTACCCCGTGGGGTTTTTCTTTCTTTCTTTTTTATGTGGAATAATTCAGTAATATCAGTAGTCGTCGTCTTGGCAGCATATAAAGAGTAATTGAGACGTTTGGAATGGAAAGTATGCCATGTTGTGAATCTGTCTCGAAAATGGGACCTTTCTGAAACGCATTCATGCAGCTTCTTGCCCTGACGTCAAAATTACAGTCATTAAGTAACTCCTTAAAAGCTTTTGCTTTGTGCTGCTTTAGTGCAGATTGAACAATGACACGGTGCTACCTACTACGTAACTTTCATTTTTGTCAACTTCAAAATGTTAAAGAAGCTTTTCAGAAAGGATGGTTATAAATGTAACAAACAATTTCAGGAATTAAGTAGCTGTGAGAAGAGTATTCCCACAGCCTTTGGGACATAATGAAAGATTGCGTTCTGTCTCAAGCTTTTGTACCTTTTTTATTTAAAAATTAAATTAATATTGTTCTTTTATAATGTGGCATTGCTATTGTTGCTTTATACTTTGAAGGAAGTACTATGGAATGATATTCGGCTTAGAATGAGGTTTTTCTTAACTTGTTGTTGTAAATCACGGAATTCTCAGAGTTGGAAGGGACCTCTAGACATCATCTAGCCCAACTGCCCTGCTAAAGCAGGATTGCCTAGAGCACATTACTCAGGACTGCATCCAGGCGGGTCTTGAAAATCTCCGGAGAAGGGAACTCCGCGACCTCCCTGGGCAGCCTGTGCCAGTGCTCTGTCACCCAAACCGTAAAGAAGTGTTTTCTTGTCTTTGAATGGAACTTCCCGTGTTCCAACTTGAAATGACAAAATGTCCAAATGACACCTGAAATTACAGTTGATAACCCAGACAAAATAATTTTACACTTTTTAACATTTGGTTGGGACCTTTATAATCTAATCAGTTGCAAAGTGCTCCCAGCTCTGAACATCTTCATTTCTTCGTCTCTGGTTTCTCTTGGAGGGAGCGCAGGCTGGGCAGCGGAAGGAGGGAGGTGCCAGGGGTACGTGTGCCGTACAAACTCCCTCGACTGTCGTCAGGCATGGAGCTTGTGGAGCCGCAGAGACATAACTCAGTTTAAACGCCGTGCAGGGGAGAAACCTGCGTATTACGATCTGATGAGGATAATTTTAGCGGCTGTATATAACTAGGTATGGACAGGGGACAGGTTCCTGACTCAGCACAGTGCACAGTTTGGCTGTAAAACTTGTCTAACCGTTACCAGACATCTTTCACAAGTTAATCCAAATTTATCGATTCTAACAGAAGGTGGTTGGAACCGGAATTAGAGATGTGGGGTCACAGGACATCTCCTGGTCAATGGCTTCTAGCGGTTAATCTAGCGGTGAAAAGGCAGGCTGGCATGTCCTGTCTTCTGCAGATGGAAGTACATGACGTCGGTCAGGGTATTGCTGAATCCCCACAAATACCACTGCCTAAAAAGTATTCTTTTCTCAAATCTGTGGTGCCTGCGAACAGTAGGCATACAATAATAATAAATCCATGTGCATCTGTGCCTTAAAAAAAAAAAAAAGCCCTACTATATTTAAGGATTTTTTTTTCTGTTACTATTTTAAGATTTATTGACAAGTGCAAGGCAAGCTATGTATTTCATTTGAAAGTTAAAAATGTAATTTTCATAGAATCATAGAATGGTTTAGGTTGGAAGGGACCTTAAAGACCACCTAGTTCCAAGCCCCCTGCCCAGGGCAGGGACACCTCCCTCCAGCCCAGGTTGCTCCAAGCCCCATTCAACCTGGCCTTCAACACCTCCAGGGATGGGGCAGCCACAGCTTCTCGGGGCAACCTGGGCCAGGGGCTCACCACCCTCACAGTCAAGAATTTCCTCCTAGGATCTAATCTAAATCTCCCCTCTTCCAGTTTGAAGCCATTCCCCCTCATCCTATCACTACATGCCCTTGTAAAAAGTCCCTCCCCAGCTTTCTTGTAGATGCCCTTCAGATACTGGAAAACTGCTGATTTTCAAAATGCATTTCTGCAGGAGCATGTGTGTAGCACAGAAGAGCAAGCATGTTATTTACTGAAGATGTGGTTTACCGTTACCTGTATCGTTCCTTATTTTATTATCATCATTTAAAAACAAAACCCCATACCCACAAAGTCTTCTGGAAGGACAGATTTTGGCTAAAACCAAATCAGCTGTGTTCTTACAAAGAAAATGCCATTTTAGATGTCACAAAACTTGTCCAGGAAAAAGAGGAGAGCGCTCTTCCTCACCATACTGTGTCATCTCCCAACCAGGCATCTCTGTGTCCACCGCAGTGATGGAGAACTGGATCATTGCTCCTGACTTGCTGTTTTATTTGGGGGTATCGGCCTCGGTGGCCCGATCCAACGTGATATCAAGAAACTTTCTGAATGAATGGTGTTTGTGCTGGGTGAATTGGCCTGACTTGTGCTTCGCACCCATGGTTGCCCTTAGAGGTAACTGTGACTCGTGGAAGCATGGATGAGAAGGATGAGCCGATCTTGTTATCATTCTCTGTTTTTCTGTTTCTGTACTTTCCTCCTTGGTTCTAGTGTTGGATTCGGTCAGCTGCATTTGCAGCGGCGCCATTACCAAAGCTATTTCAGATTTTCAGGGCTGCCATGCTTTTTCTCACTGAAGTTGTTTGTGGTTTTAAGTGGTACAGAGGTATTTAGCTAAATTGCACAGTTCTAAAAACATGGACAGTTAATCTTTTATTCCTGTAAGAAGCAGTTACTCTTGAATTTTTACGCATCTCAGTAATGTGAAATGATTTCCCCAACTTTCACCATCTTTTTAACTTTTTAAAACCCTCTTTATTTTAACCTAACGTAGCTCATTCTTTCTGTTGCTATTTTCATTTGCATATTTTATTAAATTATTCTAATTCTGTTACAAATTTATTATAATGCCTAATACTTGTAAAAGATACACCATTCTGAGTTTAAAGAGTCAATTACAAAACTGTGGCCCAGCTTTGATGGGAAAGTCCTAGGGTCTTCTGGCACTCTGACTTTTCCAAATAAACAAGACCGCGGTGGCATGAAAGCCTGAGGTATGTTCTGCCAGATCACTCACCCGACCAGAGCGATGCCAGAGCCTGTCGCCACAGCTGCAGGAGTAGGTCTGTGGCCCAAGATAGAACATGGGTTTCCATGGCCGCTCTACCTCCTTCTGCAGCCTACGCTAGCCATCCTGCTAGCTTTTAGGACCACAGAATGGTTTGGGTTGGAAGGGACCTTAAAGATCATCTAGTTCCAACCCCCTGCCATGGGCAGGGACACCTCCCACTAGACCAGGTTGCTCAAAGCCCCATCCAGCCTGGCCATGAACACTTCCAGGGATGGGGCGTCCGCAGCTTCTCTGGACAATCTGTGCCAGTGTCTCACCACCTTCATTGTAAGAAAACTTCCTCCTTATGTCCAACCTAAATCTACACTCTTGCAGTTGCCCCTTGCCCTGTTACTTACTACAGGCCCTGGTAATAAGTCTTGAAAGGCCTCAGTAAGGTCTCCCCAGAGTCTTCTCTTCTCCAGGCTGAAGAACTCCGACTCTCTTAGCCTTTCCTCATAGGAG
Source organism: Himantopus leucocephalus (assembly GCA_003993805.1). Lineage (NCBI taxonomy): Eukaryota > Metazoa > Chordata > Aves > Charadriiformes > Recurvirostridae > Himantopus > Himantopus leucocephalus. The sequence continues at coordinate 4,954,329 of RSEF01000009.1, forward strand.
AGGTGTTCCAGCCCTTGGACCGTTTTTGTGGACCTCCTCTGGACCCACTCCAACAGGTCCATGTCCGTCTTGTGCTGGGGGCCCCAGAGCTGGCTGCAGGTCTCCCAAGAGCAGTGTAGAGGGGGAGAATCACCTCCCTTGGCTTGCTGGCCACGCTTCTTTTGATGCAGACCGGGACACAAATGGCTTTTGGGGATTCAAGTGCACGTTGCCAGCTCATGCTCAGTTTTTCTTCCACCAGTTTCCCTAAATTCTCCCTCTAGACCAGGTTGCTCAAAGCCCCATCCATCCTGACCTTGAACACCTCCAGGGATGGGGCAGCCACAGCTTCTCTGGGCAACCTGGGCCAGGGGCTCACCACCCTCACAAGTCAAGAATTTCCTCCTAATATTTCATCTAAATCTCCTCTCTTCCAGTTTGAAGCTGTTCCCCCTCGTCCTATCACTACATGCCCTTGTAAAAAGTCCCTCTCCAGCTTTCTTGTAGCCCCTTTAGGGACTGGAAGGGGCTATAAGGTCTCTCCAGAGCCTTCTCTTCTCCAGGCTGAATGCCCCCAACTCTCTCAGCCTGTGCTCAAAGCAGAGGGCCTCCAGCCCTGGGAGCATCTTCGTGTCCTTCCTCTGGACCTGCTCCAACAGGTCCATGTCCTTCTGATGTTGGGGGTTCCAGAGCTGGACGCAGTATTCCAGGTGAGGTCTCCCCAGAGTGGAGCAGAGGGGCAGAATCCCCTCCCTCGCCCTGCTGGCCACGCTGCTGGGGATGCAGCCCAGGATGCGGGGGGCTTCCTGGGCTGCAAGTTTTGTATGTTGCTGGAACAGGTACCGAGGGATGCGAACACCCTTATGAGTTCTTTTCACACACTGATGTGCAGGTTCATAAATGCTGTTTTTCTTGTGGTGGCCGCTACAGTCATGCAATAATAGATGCTGAGGGCAAGCTTGTATGTTTTGATAAGCAGACCCAAGTGTAGTTGTTTTGGGTGTCCTGTGCAAGTTTCCCGTTTTCTCCCGTATTACCATAGCTGCTTTCTGCTAATGTTTGTTTTGTGGCTTTGCACCGAACTTGACTGTGAAAAGGGCTAGTGAGCAAGTTTCTTGAGGGAGGGATTCACCCGAGATGACTTTACCCAGAAGGTGTGGTGCAAGAGGAGGGTGTTGGGTGCCCACTGTAGCCTTCCTGTTCATGTCTTAATTAACCGAATAAATACTATCATCTTGGGTTTTCCCGAACACTGTTGAAAGAGAAAAGTTAGGGTTTGTCAAAGGTGTTCCTCTGTAGAAGACGAGTTCTAGTTCCATCAGCAAAGGCCTTGCGTGTGCTGCCATGAGCAGCCTCTGCTCGGTCGGCCTGATGCCCGGTGGTGGTCAGCCACTCCATGGGAACTCCTGCTTGCACCACTCTTGCTTTCCCACAGGGGTGGCCGCGGCGTCTGACGTCAGGGGTAAATAATAGTTGGGAGCAAACCGCCCTGCCCCAGCCTTCCTCGGCTGCCTCGGGCTTGCCTAGAGCATCTGCACTCCTCGTCAAGTCTCGCTGGTGTGAAGGTTGCACATGGCTGTGCAGTCCCGAGTGTTGGTGCAACGAGGCGATGTGCTCACGAGCAGGGTTTTGGCAGCCCCTGCTTCACTCTGCGGCAGCCAGGGAGAGCCACGCCATCCAGCTACACAAACAACCGGGGCTGGTTTACTGAAGGAGCTGCCAATGGTTTGTAGCTCATCTGGTCTTACGGCTGACCCTTCTTTGGGCAGGAGGGTGGACGTATGTCGCCTCCAGTGGCCCCTTCCAGCTTGAGTTGCACTGGTTCTCTGAGACTCTTTTGTATGCAGCTGTGCCTGTACATTGGATGTTTGTGTGTTACAGTGACAAAAATAATGTGAAAAATCTTTGAGGTGTTTTTCTACAGTTTCTAAAGATGCTATAATTTTTTTTTTCTAATTTCCTGTGAACTTACTCATCTTCATCTCACTTTTTTATTTTTTTTTTTTTTTTACTTAGTCAAAATACTACGGCCAGACATTATTGACGGAAGTTTATAAGCATCTGAATTTGATTGAATCGGATTACTTTGGGATCGAGTTCCAGAACATCCAGTCATATTGGGTATGTACGGTTCCCTGACGAATTCAGTATCATAAAAAGGTTGGGTGAATGCAGTTGCAAGAGTATCTAAAGTTTCAAAGTCTGCTGGAGTTTTCTGTAGGATTATCTCTTGGATTCCTGTAAATCTGCTTCGCTGACCAGAACGATGACAACTAATAAAGCAGAGGGGAGGAATCAGATTCTGCTTCTTTTTAAATCTCAAAAAATGCATAAAGCAGTTAAATAGTTGCTGATGTTCCCACTTTCAGGGAACAAAATCCTCCTTCCTTCTGAAAGGGGAAACATCAACTCAAAGTGTAGTCTGTGGAGCACTTAGAAAATCATATTACAGCAGGTAATTTTGGTAGTGTTCATATTTATCTTCAGTTAATTCAGTCTTCAGTTAATTTCCCTGAAGGGCCATTATGAACCTCTTTCTAATAAATGTAAACCTCAGCAGACCTATAGACCTGCAAGCTTTTTAAATTGTTGATCTCGATAAATACTGATGCTCTGTAAGCCTCCCAGTCGCTTATCCTGTATCTTGCGAAGAGGACAAAGTGGCTTCTAAACTAGAAAATGTTCCCAAAACTGTGTCTTCGTTATTTTTTTCTATTACTTTTTCTAGTTTTAGGACTCTCACACAGAAAATATGACTGAGACCATAGAGAATGCTAATAGCACTAATACGCACTGCTCTTGAGCCAAGGAAATACAGTAAAGCTTGTTTAGTTTTTGTTTATTCTGCAAAACGTCCCAAGTGTTTCCGCATCTAATAAGGTTCTTAAAATTCTCAGCGCTGTCTCAGACAGAGGAGTAACTAGTCTTGTTACAATTTTTTTGTTTGGAGGGATGGGGGAAAAGGATAAAAAAAAGTTGAGCATCCAAAATACTTTGCATTAGGCCTATGGGTGCTCCTTTTACTAGAACAACAATAGGCTTTCTTTAAAAACGTATGTGTCAAGACAACAATGTGTAGGGAATAAATATTGAGTAAAAATCCATAAGTAGGTAGGTAAGAGAGATGGACAAAGCGTGGAAGGGACAAAAAAAGTTGGACCTTGTCATGTTCTCCAGACTTTCTGTAATTCTGCAGCCTGGCTCTGGTCTGCGGTCGTGTGTGTTGGCACGATTGCTGTCATCTTGGCAGCGGTGGTGTGCTTTGGCTGACTTGGCTCTTCTTCTGTCCAGATGAGCTTTAAGCACGGATCAGCGGTTTTTCTATTGATGCATGATAAATGTCAATTCAAAGAGATAAGGACACTTTTTTTAAAGAAAAGGAATTACTGTGTTACTGCAATGAGGAAGAAATGCATACTCATCAATTGCCGCTTTATTTTAATTTGCTTTTGATGTTTTCATATTGTATTCAAATATGAATGTTGGTTTGTATTTTTTTTTTTTCCTTTAATTTCAGATTTGGCTGGAACCTATGAAACCTGTTATTAAACAAGTACGGAGTAAGTACTTTTAAAAAAGGAAGTTTTCCTTGATTTGCATCTGCTTTATGTGGGTTGCTTTCACAATTACTACTTGATTTACTGGTTATGCTTCCCTGAAAACTGTATTTGGTAGCGGTGATAGTGGTTCCTGTTCGGGCATGTAAACCTGACGTTTTTAATATGTAGTATGCAGTGGGTGGAGTGGAAACTTACTGTGAAGGTATGATTCTTTCTCTGTGATAAATATCTAGATAGATTGGGTCAGCTGGTCTTACGTTTGAGTGAAACATGACATTTGTGAGCTTTTGTGAGTTGTGTTGCCTTACGGTGGAAAGAAGAAGGAATATTGTGGCTTGTGGCAGCCATCGCATGGGAGGAGGTAGCGTCTGCAGTGGTGAGATCTCGTCGGCCAGCTGATACGCCTTTCACAAGGGCTGCAAAGAGCTGCACTCAGAGCTGGCAGACACGCAGGGAATTTCAGCGGGCTGGGTATTCCCATCTCATTCCCAAAAACTCTCTCAGTGTGGTCAGGAGCAGCTTTGCTAAGCGAGCAGAGGTGGGGATCTCCCACCCGGTGGGTGGCTGCAGCTTCACGGTCCTCCCTGCTTCGGTTGTGAAATTTGTTTCTGCTCTTGCGCCAGGAGGCTGTTGCAGTAGCGATGCTATCTTTGCTTTATGCTGCTCTAAAAAGTAACATGAGATGCATTATAAAGGCTAAAAATAATCGAAGAATACTGTATGCTAGTTCTTCTGATGTGGAAAGATTAGATCAAGCTTTTTTTCCCCTTAGAACGGAGTTAAGCTGTTTGCTTATTTTCTGGTTCTGATTGCTAAGGCTTTGTGGAAGAACAAGATCAGGAGGGTGTGGTGGATTCCTACTCCTTTCAAAATCTTAATTGAAAAATGTTGAAAATTAGTACGAGGAACTAATTTTTACTTACTCTTCTGCCTAAAAGCGATTGCCAGAAAATAAGAAATCGCCAATTCTAGCTAGATTTCATAACTTTAAGGTCATGGTTTTAACTTCTACCGACATTCTTTTTTAAGCAGAAGAGCCAAACCAGCTATAAAAGAAGGCTTTCTTAGGGTGGTATATAATACTGGATTACCATCTTTTTATATACTCCATGCAGTTAGGCTTTTTTTTTTTTGTTCCGGTGCCCCTGGCTGGAAGGAATTATGTCTTAGTCAAAAGATTTGATGGACCGTAGGTCTGCGATGCTGCTTGGTTACTCCTTCTATATCATATAAATTGGGGAAACTTAGCCTTACACCATAGGCTGATGGCTGTGTTTTCCCTGATGGTACCTATAGTGTTCTGAAATGGTCTAAAACCACGAGGATGTGCTAAAATTTATGGCTGCTCTGCTGCTTGGTGGTCTACCACCCACATTACGGTCACCTGTGACACTGAAAGATTTCTTTTAAAATTTTGTTTTATTTTAATCTGCAGGAGACACCAGTCAGTTGTCTGGCACACGTTCAAGTTCTGAAATCAATTTTAAATTTGTAAAGTTTTGATAGCTTGGGTGAGAACTCTTTTTTTTCTTTTTATGCTAGTTGAATCCCTTCTAGCATTAATTGAAATGAGATATGGCTGTAGAAAGCCTTGAAAATGTCTACAATTAAAATGTTAATTGCACGTGTAGCCATGTAAGCTGTTCTTTCATTGAATCCAGTAGCTGACATACCTGATCGCACAGGAACATCTTCCGAAGAACTCCTTTGACAGTACTGCTGAATACAAAGCCTTAAAAGGAGAATTAATTTAACTGCTTGATAAAGTGGACATTTCAGAAGTAAGGGACTAAGCAAGCTGCAGCAATGGAAAGAGGTTTCCAGCTGACAGTACACCCAAAGGCAGGCTGCTCCCTCTTGCCTGCCCCTGCTCTGCTGGCGCTTTCCCAAGGGAAAGAGAAATTCTGTAAGAATGACATCTGGGAAGTTTGCTCATGCTGTTAAGAAATGTCTGAACTTGGCACGGACGGATGATCTTTCCCTATATTATCACTTTTAGCAGTTTCGATGAGGTTCATTTTTGTTGGGTTTGGGGGGGTTGAATTTTTTTGTTTGTTTGGCTTGGTTTTTTAGAATTTAATGATTATGAAGTTAACATCGTAACTTCTAGTCTAGCAGTAGGGGAGTGTTAGATGTTATGGGCTTTAAGGCAATACAGCCCAAACCTGTTAGCTTATGTTGATGGTGGTTGCTGTGCAATTGTAGGCGTGCAGTTATGAGTCTTTGACACCGTCTCTAAAACCAAAATATCTAGTTTATTATTTTATACTTCAAATTCATTTTGGCTCATGACCTATTTTGAGATACAGAACTTTGTGTCGTATGATAAGGATTTTATTTTTGATGATTTTCAAATTGAATACAGTCAGTTTTACTACCGAACCACTCTAGAAGACCAAGGAGTATTTCCTAACAGGCGCACAATATCAGGTTGGCATTTGGGTACCTTCTCTGAGGTCTTGCCAGTTTTATATAGTGTGTTCACCATACCCACATGGGTAATTTTTCCTGACTTCTTTGTTTTTGTTGTTGTTCTTGGTTTTGCTCAGATTTGGCTTCTTACAATGAATTCTGCATCTTGGTTAAGACTGGCCCAGTGTCTCTTTTCCTAATTAGAATGGGACTTATTCATAGAGGAAAGGTGAGATTAAAAAACAAACAGGGGGAGGGGTTGTGCTACAGAAGCAAACACGCAGCAGTAGGTTTTTAATTTTCAATATTTATTGTCATTTAATTTGAGCGATGCTTGGAATACTGCCAAAATTGCTTCTGCAGCAATACTTTCCACTTGATTGGTGTGAGTAACGTGCAGGTCTGTTCTTAACCTTGTGAAGGTCTTCCAAAGGCTCGGAGTATTTTCAGAAATTTGATGTAAAGTTTTTATTTTCCTCACTTGGTGTGTCTCAAGAACTATAAAATCCTTAGTATGGTTTTAGTCTCTGCCAAATGTCAGCTTCGTATATCGTTACAGGGTGTTATTTCCAGCCTCCTTTCATTTCTAGATATTACACTGTAATTAGGATGCAGATTTTAGGTTTTGTGTTCACCAAAGCTTTGGTAATTCTGGGATCGGAGGCTGGGAGCTGCCCTTCTGACAGCTGTGTCAGTCTGAGAGTCAGTTCTCCCAGCCACTTGGCAGAAAGCAAACTTTGTTATTCCCTTGTTGATGAGAGGGTGAGTGAGCGGAGGAATGTTTGGCGTATGGGAATCGGGTATTCCGGACAGAAAAAATCAGCATACTTTGGGGTTAATGGGGTTAAATTGCACTTTGTCAAGCTTTAAGACATGTTGGTGCTTAAAATAAATTAAAGCAGGCTGGCTTGTGCTTACCAACATGCTCAGACAATTTTGAATATTTGTTTTCATTTGGCTAAGCTTGCTTTGAGCTGGCAGCAGCACGCATAGTCGCGGGGTGGCTGGGGCTGGAAGGCACCTCTGGAGGTCACGCGTAAGCTGGGCTGGCTTTGAGGTTCAGTCGGGTCATGAAATCTGTGGATATCCTGCCTGAAGAAGAAGAGGGGTTGCAGTTTTTCCCTTCCCAGGTCTTCCTCTGCCTTTTAGAGGGGGTTTGGCTGTCCGCCGTTTGTCCTGCCTTTCTCCGGCCCTGCACACTCAAGGCTCCTGGTGGGAAGGTGCGCGCTGGGGACAAGTCTGGGTGGAGATGCTGTCAGTGGAGCAGGGGGCTGCGGCGGATGAGTGGCGCTCCTCTTCTCTGGGGCAATGCCCGCAAATGCGAGATGAATGCTCAGTCGGCTGCTGTAAGCAAAGGTTGGCCAGTGCTCCAGTTAACTCGGTCCAGGCGCAGCTGGGTTTTCTTGTTGTAAAACGTTACACACAGCATTGTGGACTATTCCAAATAGTTTCTTAGGAATCTGTTTAGATTTAAATGTTAAATTCGTTTTCTCCCTGTTGTCAAGATTTACAAGAACAGTGGTAAAAATGGGAGGAAATGAGTGTCAGCGGGCATGCCAGGAGCAGGCTGCAAAGGCACTTTAATCTCTGCAGGGAGCCAACTGAGTCAGGGCAGACTCGTGGATTCAGCTCATCGACAGCTCCGATGGTGGTGGTTGGTGCTGGGAGAGCTTGTGGGATGCGTCTCCGCAATCCTTCCCCTGTGGGAACTTCTCACTGGCTCACCTGCAGTGCCTTCGTATGCAGTCAGGTAGTTGCTTTGGGGTATTGTAGCTTTCATGTTGCACAAAACTATTTTTACAGCATTCAGACTGCAGACTTGCCTTGGAAGTAGTATAGAGAGTTTTCAGAGGAACAATCAGCTGTATCTCTGTTGACATGGTCAATCTCTACGCCATGGGCCCGCTATAGTTAGCTGGCAAGTTGAAAGCTGGCTGGACTTGGCGTGCATTGTATTTCTCTTCATGGTGGAAAATATAATATGCATGTGCTTATGAAGAACAGGAGTTTTTTGTGACACGACTGATTTTTCTTATAGGACCAAAGACTACAGTGCTTCGTCTAGCTGTCAAGTTTTTCCCTCCAGACCCGGGTCAGTTGCAAGAGGAATATACGAGGTAAAGTATTTTTTGAAGAATTTGATTTGCATTCCCTTCTGAAATAAAAGGAAGGTGAGAGTAGGAGGACATTGCATCTGTTTCCAAACAAAACTTACATTGAAGATACGCGAAAGAGCGCTTTTCATTAGTGTCACAGTTTTAGCAGACACATGTTGGCAGATGAATATTATCAGAAAAAATATTTGTCAAACCAAAAAACAGTGCAGGTTAGGGTGTTCCAAACATCACGGTGTCAAAAGAGACAGGGTATAGAGGAAATACTCATATTTATAAACAGCACCTATGTAAAATAATGAGTACATATTTTAATAAATTATTTATCATGTACGCTTCCAAGGTCCACGCTTTAAGTACTCTACAACTAGCAAACTCACTTTCCCATTCGTGGTTTTCACCAGTGTTCATCATGGGGCGCTTTTGCCGACTGCTGACTGATCTTTGGTAAATTAAGCAGACCTATCCACTTGCTACCACCTGGGAATGTGGTTTGATGTCTGTGCCCCTCTAACAAGGACACTACCTGGGATTTTAGTCTTTAAAGAGCTCATTTAGTGCTTTTCCCAGTTTTACTACTTTTAATTGGGATTCCTTTTAGAAATCCACAGAAGTTCCTTCTTATCCTTTAGACTTATTTTAGAGCAAAGCAGCAAGATAACTGCTGTGATGCAATGTGATTGTCCCTTGTAATGATAAATGCTATCTAAATATTTCATTTGCTCCCAATTTTCTGATGTTAATTGCTGTTTATTGTAGGAATTTCATTAGGAATACAGCTTTTTGGAGCATTTTTGCCTTTTTATGGAGTAGTTATTGTGGAATTCTGGTCTGTGCTTAGAGCATCTAGGTATTTCATAACGCTATTAATGACATGTACGCTTCATTGTGAGTGTAATGAAGAAACCAAGTTGCTCAGCCAGATACGCAGAAAACAGCATACTTTATCGAAGTCTTTAATACATACTTATAGTACTTTAAAATTTTAAAATTTAGTAAAAAAACAACCCCGCATTCCAAACGTATACCTTTTATTAAGAATGTGATGCATAATGTTTTAAAATTAATTATTCTTTAAAAAAATATGACTTCTCTTTCAGGGCGTAATTCAGTAAAGAATATTGATCAGCCTGCCAGTTCAGAGGTTTATAGTAACGAGTTGTTGCCTAATTTACTGGAGTCCTTACTGCACCTTCTTTCAAGTGAAAAGGAAAGCCCAAAAGATGCCAGCATTGCATTCATAAAAATAGATTCAGATTGGTTTAGGTTCCTAAGTCGGTCCTTGTCAGCGTACTTTCAAGGCTGCCACGTTTTTCTTGTATTCTTCTGTGTTTTGCAGGCAGCTTATTACTTGTGCAAAATTCTTAAACGCAAATCTACTCCTCTTTAACAACTGATTGGAAGATACTTTAGTTAAATAAGTATAGCAGTATAAGCAAAAAAAATTAATTTCTTAGTGTCTTTGTAGGCTGCTAATGTTATAGTCCTGGAAAATAAAACCCCTGAGTAAATTAATTGAGTGCTAGCAGAAATGCTCGTTATTTCTCCTAATATGATACTGGAATCGGAGATGTTCTCCCGTCCTTTTTGTGATGGATAAAATCACGTGAAGCATTCATTGAGTTTCTTTCCAGCTGAAAAATTACAGCTGCTGTTACTTCACAAATCAAACTTGTAAAGCGTGGTTTTCCTTCTGCTTCCTTGTCCCTACATGTTCATTTAAGCTGATAAATTGCAGTGGATTAGTCATGGGTTGTTTGGTTTGATTTGGCCATCCTTGGGAGCAAGGCTTCTGTGTTATCTTGGGTTTGGAGAGAGGAAGAATGAGGAGATGCTGGTTTTACAAAATACTGCTCAGTCGTTCTGCTGTTCTTTCCCATGTCAAGGCGGTGCTTGTAACTCTCTCTCAGGTACCTGTTTGCGTTGCAAATCAAGAGAGACTTGGCAGAGGAACGACTGACCTGCAGCGACAATACGGCCGCTCTTCTTGTCTCTCACCTTCTGCAATGTGAGTATCTCAACTGTGGTGACATCGGGTGATGGTGCCGTTGCTAACCCGAGTTAAATAGCCTACACAACCTTTTGGTAACTAAAAGTATTTTCTGTCTTGCAGTATTTATATATATATGCAGCCCAGGAAGCCCCTGGCATCCCGGGCTGCATCCCCAGCAGTGTGGCCAGCAGGGCGAGGGAGGGGATTCTGCCCCTCTACTCCGCTCTGGGGAGACCCCACCTGGAATATTGCGTCTGGCTCTGGGGGTCCCAATGTCAGAAGGACATGGACCTGTTGGAGTGGGGCCAGAAGAGGCCATGAAGATGCTGCAAGGGCTGGAGCCCCTCTGCTGTGAGGACAGGCTGAAAGAATTGGGATTGTTCAGCCTGGAGAAGAGAAGGCTGCGGGGAGACCTTATAGCCCCTTCCAGTGCCTAAAGGGGCTACAGGAAAGCTGGGGAGGGACTCTTGATTAGGGAGGGGAGTGATAGGACGAGGGGTGACAGTTTTAAACTGGAAGAGGGGAGAGATAGATGAGATGGCCCAGATTGCCCCGAGAAGCTGTGGCTGCCCCATCCCTGGAGGTGTTCAAGGCCAGGTTGGACGGGGCTTGGAACAACCTGGGCTGGAGGGAGGTGTCCCTGCCCAGGGCAGGGGGGTTGGAACACAGTAGTCTTTAAAGTCCCTTCCAACCCAAACCATTCTAGGACTCTATGATTTCCTTCTGTACATGCAGAAAACCCATTGATTTTCAACACTGGGATAATCGTCAGGGCTAGCGGTGGTGAGGAACAGCTAGTGCTTACGTACTAGATAACTTTGGCTCTGTGGAGACTGTACGATACGCCTTGCGTGTTGTCCGTTTTCACTTGCTCTGCAAACCGGGTCACTAGCACTCCTCATCTTCCAAACTGCTGCTCCCCTCTGCCTCTGTGCTTCCTTGGCTTTGTTTCTCACTTTCCCTGTACCTGGGGGGAGATACATGTATAGAGACTGGGCTGAAATAAATCTAGAAGCGTGCCAGAACAATTTCCACAATAGGATTGTCAGCAGCCTTCCTCCTTGCTGGGAGCGCAAATGGAAATGGGAAGCAACGGATTTGGAAGCTGTCCATGTTGCTGCTCGCTCAGTCTAAAGACCTAAAAACGTGGCCTTTGAGACAAGCAGGTTGCAAAACTTGACGGAGTTCAGCCACCAAATCATTGCGGGCAGCCGCCAAATGATAGAGCGTTAACAAATGTGTAACCTGAGCTGCAGCAAGGGAGTTTGTGCCTCCATGCTGGCTCGAAACAAAAGCTGTTCGGTGACACCTCTTCACACATGTGCTGCGAAATTATTATTAGTTGTGTAATCCTGCACTGCGATATCATAGTGATACAATTATCATAATATTAGTTACGGTGATTTTATTGGAAGAGCAAATCCATCTTGTGTGTGTGTGTGCCATCAGAGAGTGACAGAATTAAAATGTGCTCGTGGTTTCTCAGTGTGAGTTCTGCCCTCCACGGTGCAGCGTGGGGCTGGGGAGCCAACCTTACCTTGCTTCTGCCCTGCTGGGAAATTCAAGGCAAGAAAGAATATCATTATTTTTAACATAAATTATTATACAAAAGTGCCTTTCAGTTATTTATTTTTTTTCTTGTTTCGTACACTGGCTTGGTTTTAAACAGGATATTGCTGGGTTCTTTTTAAGAACAGCTGCTTTGGGTGAGATTATTAGTTCACTTAATGCTTTCTCCGACAGTAGTCGACAGCAGATGCCATGGGGAAGCCCTCAGGAAGGGAGCAAGCATATGGTGATACTTCCTTTGCTCCATCCATCCAGTAATCTTTGCATGTGGCCTTTCCAAGTCCAAGATTGGACTCTGCATCTCTTGGTTTAGTTGCCCTTGATGAACTCTTCTTCCATGCATTTGTCTTCACTTTTGAATTGGGTTCTATTTTTGGGATCCTTCCATAAAAAATGAGCTTCACAGCTTAGTTTTTGGGAGGTTTGTATGATAACTTATATCCATTTGTGTCTTTTTAAAACTTCGGCATTTTAATTTCGTATTTTATTATCAGGAAAAGTAAATAACTTTTTAAAAAAATTATTTATTCAACTTGTAATTTTCATATACGTCTGCCATGTGTTCTGCCTCGTCCATGCTTTTCTTCTCCAAGCCAAAGGTTTTTTCATGTCTTACCAGATGGAAGCTGTTCCGTGCTTTTTATTGATGCTTTTTTCTTCTGTAAACCTCTTCCTAAATCCACAGTGTCATTTCTGAAAGGTGTGACTATGCGAAGGGGAGAGCAAAGCTCAGGATGTACGCACTGGGGGGCTTTATAGTCCCGTAACACTGCTTTCTCTTTTTGCTCTGTATTTATTTTTGGACAATTCCTAAAATCTAATTTGCCCTCTTCCCACGTAGGCTTGTCCCTTACTGTTTCACATATATTTAGAAGAATTAAATTAAAATGTACTGGTTTGGTATTGAGGTATTTGTGAGGAAGAAATGTTTAGATGACCTCACGGGTCTTCTACAAGTCTCATGTCTTTGACTGTAAAGATGTCTAGAATTTCCAAATGAGGTTAAAATACTGCTGTAATCCCCAGGAAATCTGCCTGGGATAAAAGTGTTTTGTAAAATGAAGCTGGATACAAAGCATAATGCACAAATGTGGACCCCTTAAAGGAAAATACGTTCTGGCTCCTGGGGTCTCTGTAATTCCTTACCAAGTATTTTCTGACATTGTTGCTTTTCCATTGTTTCTTCTTATTCTAACGTTGTTTTGTTTTCTGTAATAGCCGAAATCGGGGATTTTGATGAATCCGAGGATCGAGAACACCTTAAAACAAACCAGTATTTGCCAAACCAGGAAAGAATTGAAGGCAAGATTCTGGAGTTCCATCGGAAGCATGTGTAAGCGAGGATTAATGTGTTACCCCTAATGTGTACTCCTGGGGAGCAGGTGGACCCGCTTGGTGGGGGTCAAGCACGCCGCGCACCAGCGTGATGTTAAGATCGTATAAGTTAAACACCATTTACAGCTAACAGGAAAAAGCTGGATGTGGTGATAGTTACATAGTTAGGATACGGTTGTTGGGCAGTAGTTTCTCCCAAGTGATTTTTCAGCGTACCTTTAATAACACACCAAAGCAAGCTGTGAGCTTGGAATAATGGCTTGAGGCAAAATCATTCTTCAGGAGTTCCAGTCTCCAAAAGTGTAAGTTCAGCTTGCCATCAAATGTGTAGATCCTGCTTTTGTCTAAATAATAAGAAATCAATTTGTATTTCAATCATTGGACTCCTTCTGTACTCGGTAAGCATAAAGGAAATGGAGAAGGATGGAGGGAGCAGGGGAGAAATAACTTTCATCAGAATTTATGCAATACTTTGTCTTACAGCTGGAGTATTTTTGAAATAAGTAAAGTTTATTAGGGATAAAGAAACTGTTTGCCACAAATATAAAATTCATTCCAACACCGTCAGGAACTGCAGAAACCAATGCTTTATTATTTGAAATGCCCACATCTCCCATCGTGCGCCTTCAGTGTGCAGTAAGGTTGTGTGTTCGACAGTCTGATCTGTCTGGCCTTAAAATGTGAAGACCTACTTGTGTGTGTGCAGTGTAAAATATTTTTCTAAGTAAGAAGATTTGGAACAGACAGTGGCCATCGTGCTCGGGAAAGAGAAGTCAGGGAGGCTCTGTTCTGACCAAAATACTACTCAGAAGATCAGGGCTTGCATTGCAGAATGTGTATTTGCCACAGCGTCGTTCTTTTAGGCTTTTAAGCCTAAAATGTTAATATCGCTGAGAATTTTCAGACTATTATCTACCATAATGGTCCTAACCTCTTTGTGCAGTTCTGAGTTGACGGGTTAAATCAAGAGAAGGTGTTTGCTAAAACAGTGGTAGAGGTTTGATTTCACCTGGTAGGTCTGTCTTTCCTGTAATTTTTGAGACCTTGCCTATTAGGATTTAACAATTTGAAGTGCTGTTATTAGTTGTGAATATCCACACCGCAGTTCATTGTGCATGGTTATATGGTATAATCCAAACACTGTCTTAGAAATTTAAATTTTCCTTTTGCTCTGCGTGGGTAAACTCGGGGATTGTTGCCGACTGATTTCCTTTTGAGACAGAACAAGGAGGTTTTTCAGGGCAGCATCTGTGTTTAAGGCTAATACACATCCTGCATTATTATAAATCAATTCCTGTGAATTTCAATAATGAACTATTTGCTTTTTATGATCACTCATTTTCAGTTGTACTGAAATTGTCGGCACTGCTGAAATTTCAGCTTTGTCGATTCTTGATGAAATCAGGTGTTTCTTACTTTTTTTCTTGCTTTTCAACCTTGGAGCTGCATGTGGAAATGATGAGGGAACAAACTGAACGTTGTTTTGAAGTAGTCTGAAGCAAATTAAAATGTATGCTAGGATTCTTCACCTTGGGAGAAGGTTGCTGAGAGAGGGATATCATTAATTGCACAGAAATATTTCATTATTTTTCTCACGTCACAAGAAAAGGGCTGAAACAATTAGGCAAAGCAAATTAAAAGAAAAGGAGGGACATCGTTTTCCTACAGCTCGTAATGACGTTGTGAAACTCACTGCCACGAGATGCTGGGGAGTCTAAAGCTACAAACGGCTTCATGAAAGGCTTTGATGATGTCATGCAGTATAGGTTGTTGGCTTTCAAATTTGAGGTAAAATGTGTGACTTTGTAGCTCAGGGATAAGTACATCCAGACCCGGTCCTTTGTTGATCGCACGCCTGGATCCCGTGGAGTTGCTTCTGCTTGCAGGGAATTTTCTGGGTTTACTTTTCATGATGGAAAGGTCGTGACTGTCTTCTGAGTGAGTCAGAGACTGGTAATTTTGTTAATTAGGTTTGAGCTTTTTACAAACAAGTTACTTCTAATCATTCTTTACAGTAAGGATGGTTTGTATTTTTGCCTGTCAGGAAGAAGTCGGAGGAAGGTTAATAGAAAAGATATTCCTTGCTTCGTAAGTGTACTTTTCATTGGTTTAATGAGGATTGCATCTAATACAGCTGTGTTATTAAAATGATTGCAAACCTTATTTTAAAGCAATGTTTTAGAAGAGTCCATTCAAACCAGGTTAAGGTGAAAAGCTGAGGCGTGTGGTTAGAACAGGTTACAATGGAACGTTAGCCATACCTGAGTACCTTGGACGCATGTTTTAAATCCCCTGCACTTCTGGAAAAATTTTGGTTAAAGACATGTAATTTTGGAAGCGCTGCAGTCCTAAAAATAGCTGTGACTTTCTTACATGTCTCTTCTCTCTTCCCTTACCCGGGGAGTATTGGCCACCCTTTTCCATTTTTAGTAGGAGTCGCAAAGGTCCCATTTTCTCAGAGTTTAGGCACATTTTTCCTCATTTCTGTTCCATGGAGTGAGCAGGAGCACGAACCTTGGGCCTTCGTCTCCTTCCTGGCAACACACAGGGTGGTTAAACAGACAAAATGCTCCTCTCTCTCATCATCCGTATGCATCATATTTTTCTTTTTGCGATTTATTTTCATTTTTTAATTCCTTCGGTTGACCTTATTATTCCCTTTAGCAGGCTGATACTTTCTTCCACTGGTGATTGCTTTTGTCAGAGACTTCTCCTATAAAGGGACCCTCCAGGAAAGGAAATCCATTTCTGGCAGGATGGCTCATCTCCAGGTCTCTACTGCATCGTCTTCTTTCTGCCTCAATTTTCCTCCTTTGCAGCCCTTTGTTTTGCCTTGAACACCCTTACTCCTCTACTAGTTTACAGGGGGATTCTGTCTCATATCAAGCCGGGAGCATCCGTGTGGCTTTCTCAGGCTGGAATCACAGCAGGACACCTCTTGGTGCCGCGTGCACGACTTGGGGGAGCAGGAGGATGTGTGTGCCTTCGCATAGGGTGCTCAGGCTCTTTGCACGGTGCTGGGGAGCATCTCTTCACATTAAAAAATTGTGGTTTGATTATTTTATTTTTTTTTTATTGCTTCACTGGGACTGATGCTGTTCAACATCTTTGTTGGTGATGTGGAAAGTGCACCCTGAGTGCACCCTCAGCGAGTTTGACGATGACACCAAGCTGTGTGGCAAGGTAGACACGCTGGAGGGGAGGGATGCCATCCAGAGGGACCTGGACAGGCTGGAGATGTGGGCACGTGCCAACCTCGTGAAGTTCAACAAGGCCAAGTGCAAGGTCCTACATCTTGGTCAGGGCAATCGCAAGCACAAGTCCAGGCTGGGCAGAGAATGGACAGAGAGCAGCCCTTGAGGAGGACTTGGGGTGCTGGTTGATCAGAAGCTAGACATGAGCCATCAATGCATGATCGCAGCCCAGAAAGCCACCCGCATCCTGGGCTGCATCAG
>RSEF01000009.1:4970845-4988311 GCA_003993805.1 Himantopus leucocephalus
AAGGTCGCTTCCAACCTAAACCATTCTATGATTCTATGATTTACTGCACAGAAACAGTCCAGTAATGAAAAGGCACTGAAGGTTCTGCGTGTTTTATTGTCCCCATACCCTGCACCTCTGTTTCTACATGCAGCTCATTTCTTGCCTTTCCACCTACCACAGGCAAAAAAAAAAAAAATATTTTCCATTGCTGCATGAGGAGTTTAGCAGGACACGCAGGTATTCCTCTGAGACCAGTTTACTTGCCATGAACCTGAACCTTAAGAAGTCTCTCCTTTTCATCCCTGCATTCCCAACTCTTCAGAGCAGACAATACCATTGAGGGAACGGATGGTTGCCTAACCCACTACACACGCACTCGGCAATACGTTCTTCACAGCCATCCGCAAAGACCTCTGAGTTTCCTTAACTCCCATGACAGCAAACTCTCTGGCCATCCAGAATTCCCATGTTTGAATCCTTCACAACAGGAGGAAGTTCAGAGAACAAAGCTGGAAGAAGAACAATGTCATTACACATGAAAGTCAGCTGCTGCTATTGGAAAGGTGCAGCGTCAGGACAAAGTACAATTTTATCCTTATGAGATAAAAACTGATAATGAGCTGTAACTCATTCACTCAACTAATATTACAGATAATCTACACCATAGTCTCCTCTTGGCCTGAGTGGGACAATTAGAATTACCCTTTTACGACACTATGCTATCATGGCTTTCTTTAATCACCCTCTGGATGAGGGTGGAGGAAGTCTTTCAAAGCAGACTTCTCATCCAACCAGCTGGAAAAGCTCCTTCCTGTTCAAATTCTCCATCGCGGCAAAGAGAAACTCTGCAGACTGAAAAACTGTACCTATGGCTAATTTTGTTAGCACGTATTTTTCCAAATACATACCACAAAGTTCTGTTACTTAGGGGTCTCCTATCTCAGGATCGCGATGCAAGCAATTCCAAAAACTTACCTTATGGCTCCCCTTCTGTCTATAGCAGAAGATAGGTATAGCTGAGAATGGAAATAGTTACAACAATTTCAGCCAGCGTTTTATAACTCCTACTTTGGTTCAAGCTACTGCAGCACCTTGTACTACACTTCTCCCTTCAATTACTACCTGGGGATATTCAACACTTTGCTGTACGCATTGTTACCCTAAGAGTAAGCATAGTGTCAGCGAGGACTAACTACAAGGGCTGACAGCTGCCTCCGCAGGACCATCGCTCCTCTTTCCTATCACCTTTGAGGTCCTGGTGTCACAGTACCAGTTGTAGAGCACCTCAGAGGTCCACCGAGTGAAAAATTCTCATTTCCACAAATGCGTTCACATCTCAGTCACGACAATTACTGACTACCCTGGTCATAGTCCTGGTCTGAACATGTTTCATCCCAGAAGAGCTCAATCAAGCACTTCACAGTTTGCAATGGTCTGTGCAGCAGAACCAGGCAGGAGACTAGTTGCCTTGTCTGACTAACCCGTCCTCCGTGTTGCCTTCCGCATTGTCTCAGACATCTCGGTAGAGACTGGCGAATCATTCCTCAACCTGTCTCATCGGTGACAAACAAGTTCTCTACCAAACAGCTCAGAACTGCATCAGACCACTGCTCAAGTAGGGAAACCAAGCCAATTTCAGCGCTTATAGCCAGGTGGTGGTCTGTACTCACAGCCCACGTGTACCACAGATGGCAGGAAAACATGAAAAAGAAGAGAGGGAAATCATAGCATTTGATCAATACACTGACTGTCATATGGAAAGGGCAAAAGACTCAAGCCAAGGCGAACGGGAATTGCCGGATAACCGGAGATTTGATCCGCACGATCAGCACAAAGAACAAGTAAGAGACACATACCTGTACAAATCACTTCCCAGAATTATTCTCTTCCACCAGGTTCACTTACTGTTAAAATCGACCCGGAGGCACAGGAGCAATACTGTTCTGCAACAGTAAAGAATGAAGAGACTTCACAAACGCCAGAATGCACCTTGTTCTACTGGCAGAGGTACAACGTCAAAGGTACTCATCATTAGCAGCATCTTGCTAAACCGATTACAGAAACTAATTTCCACGCTACAGAAATTTGTAGACTCTTTGTGTGGGGGTGTCCACTTCCAATCTTAACTACTTCGGCCTCTCCCGCCCCAGTCACGCTGTAGCACTTCTCACAGGGGTGATCCTCTGGATTTTTCACGTTGTTCCCCTTCGGGGCATTTTTCAGTCATCCTTCTACACACACTCTACCTAGCAATTACATTGCGCTTTAGAAAGTGCAAAGTCCACTAGCCTCAGACTATGACCTAGAATTAAACCTTCAATATTAACCCATTCTTTAGAACAGGCGTGGGCACTTACGTACAGGAAAAAATTCTGCTAGCCTGCGAACAGAAAAAATTAGTGGGTGCAATCCTTTTTTGCAATCGCCTACTTTGACTTTCATAATCGTATCCGTATTTTAAGTTCGCTCTCATGGTGAAAGTGGCAATTACAACAAACAAATTAATCACAGCATATGTTCATACCTGTGCGCGCGCACACACACGCAGGCACTTGCTCTGCAGCTTCTTTCGGTCGGATCAGCGCGCTTGTCGAAACACGTCCTGCCTACCCAGGAGGTTCAGTCTCTGGCCAGCAGCAGTTCCGAACCAACAGCACAAAAATCAGGAGCGTATGCGAGGTACGAACTGCAAAGAAATACGGCTGCTGAGCCTCAACGCTGAATCAAAAGTCCAGGCAAAAACTGCAGTAAAAACCACAGTCCAATCGCATATTGCCCCCAGGTGGTAAATCCATCCTATTGCATAGAGTATAAATATCCCCAGAATTCCCCTTAAATTTGCTTTAAACTGAATCCTGAGTTTTTTTGAGAGATGTGAGTTCTTTGCCTGCAACAACCTAAACATTAAGCAGATAGGAAACAGCCTTTTCTACAACTATGCAATGTATTTCTCTTTTTTACTAAACAAAACCGGCACGGTAAGGTTAACCAGGCATGTCTGATGCAGCAAGGCGTACACCCCCCCTTCGCCCAAATTGAGAGTGTCAGAAAGCCTCACACCCCCCCTTTGTTTTTTTAATTAAAAAAAAAAACCCAAACTCATTGAGGTTCATGTAATTTCCCTACCCATAAAATCAGGCTAGTGTTTGTTACCTCCAAGGAGCTGCAGGAGGGTTCAATCCAGTCACAACTTGTACAAAAGATCTACANAATGCAGTAGAAACTTGTTCTCAAAGTAAAATACAGGACCAAAGGTATGCGGGGGGGGGGGGGGGGGGGGGGGAAACAAGACGCCACCGAACAGAAACCACCACTCCCCCAAAATCTGAAATTCCAACAAGAAAAAAAACCAAAAACCAAAAAAACACCACCTCTTTTTCACATACTGATAAACTTTAGTTGACACAACTACACAAAAGCCCAGTTAAGAAGGGTGTACGTTTCCAAAAAAAAAAAGTATCTTAAATATAAAGGAGAAAAAGTCCTATTTCATAGAGAGGATACTTCAGAACAAAAAGAAAAATTAAGGATCTACAAACACTAATTGCAGACAAACGTGGCAATTATTTTGCTGCCCAATAAACCTGGCTTGGGCTTTTCAGCAATACTAACTGTGCTACTTTTAAGTGACTTTCAAAAAAATGAGGTGACCAGATGATAGACTGCCAGCAATACCAGTCAGATTCCCCACTCTGCCCCCCAAAACCAAACAAATTGTTCCGGCTTTTTGTGCCGGAACTCCCCACCGGTGCCGAAAGGCAGAAACCGGGCACGGCCCCGGGGCTGCCTGCAGCTGTCGGACACACGCAACCCCGGTTTTCCGTGCTTTGAAGTAGATAAAGTAGGCAGCCCGAGACTATTCACCGGGCACGGAAGGATGATTAAAACTAATTTTCTTGCTCTGGGTACAAACTTCCCGAAGAGAGTGCTCGTCAGCAAGTTACTGCTTCACTGCCACGGCAGGGGAGAGCCGAACCACATGTTCTCTTTGGGGGAAAAAGCTTGGAACTTGGAGCGAGTACCAGTGCAGGACCGGCTTGACCTAGGCGTTAGGCTTTCCCTTCTGGAAAAGCTTCTTAAAATGAAGAAAAAAACCATTAAAACAATGGGAGAATTGCAAATTACGAGGCGCAGGAGTGGGCATGCTCTGAACAAAGCATTTTCCTGTCAGTGCCTTTCCCTTTTTTTAATAAATACGCTGTTGAGGCATCAGTTGCGTGTTTAAATGAGTGTTTTGCATTAGCACTCAGGGTGTGTTTATTTACTCATTCTATAGAATACGCTGAGTTATCTTCACATAACTTGGGAGCTCCTCTGTGTCCTACGTGGGAATTTTCCCATGAATTTTTGGCTCCTGCTTACAAAAATGAGGCGATTCTTTCTCTTTGCCCCAGCAGCTTCTGTTTGTTTCCTCAATAAAAACCTGGAGGACAGCCAGCCTGCGGCACTGTAAGCACGAGACCTCAACACAGCGATGTTGCTAACGGCTGGGATATCTTATAATTCGAATACCTCTGACCTTCTGCCATACCTTCCTTTATGCGACTTACGCGGTTGAGCAGAAATTTGCATCTGGCAACTTGGACCCCCTCTTGGAAGGCAGCTGTACCTTCGACCTGACGCGCCAAGTACTGGTTACGTCACCACAGAAGATAGATGCAAAGCCGAGGGTCCAAGGAGAGCTGAGACTAGAGCATAAAGATTTGGCTGCATCAGCCCCACGAACCCATTTATCCTGGGTTTCAAAGAAAGCGAGCAGGAGTACGCCCCGGGCTCGGCAGAGCGAGGAGCTCTCCTCATTCTTTTCCTATCAAGGAGCTCAGTCTTTCCCACAGCAATCAAAGCACGGCACTTCTTGCTTTGTGGGACCTGTTTCTTACAGCCCAACAGGCTGTCTGCAGGGCCACCTCTGCTGTAGCCAGAGGTAGTTTCCAAAAAGCATGTTGTTCTCTGTCTGAGCTAGCTGGCCACCTCCTCTGTCTTGCTAGACTTACAGGCTCTCGGTCCCGGGGGTGGCAGTGAGCTTCATTTGTCTACTGCATTTCAAGCACCGAAACTAAACTTGCAAACGTACAGCTGCATCAGAAGATCTTGCCTCGGTAAACACTGCAGAAACTCCCCATCGCACCTGAAACTTCGCCACACCCTTCTGTGGCTATGAGCCAGACCCGGGCAACCCTCTCATGTCTGGGCTGCGCCGGCAACAAAGCTGGCCATCAAACCGCTCCTTAGACAAACTTCTTCCTCCTCGTCTGCCCTCCGTTCCCAGTTTCTGGACTTGACCCAGAATTAACATCAAATCTGACTTCACCGCACATGGTTACTGTGACAGCAGGCTGATTTCAGCGTCATTCCAATCTTCATAGAACAGGACACGGGAGCAGGTGACAGCACCTCCTGTTTTTTGGAGGTGAAAGTGATTCTCTAGCGTGCTTTACTCCGTACCAGTCTGCCTGGCCAGCAGGGAAGCACAGAAGCAGCTAGTCCAGGAGGACATGGCTAGAATCCCAATGGCTGCTCTAGTACCGGGAAGACGCCTGCCCGGCTGGTGAACCAGACCACATTCCCAGCATTTTGCCTTCTGGGCTGTCAGAATGACTCGGATGTACTGCAGCCCGGAGCCGCGATCAAGAAGTGACAGGTATGGTGGGAACAGGGCGCTCAGACAACAAGTTGTTAGCAGAACTGTTCATATTAACTCTCCTGAGAAATGCACGCTGGAATCGTTGGCTGTGGGAAAAGCTCTACAGCAAGTTGAAGTACAAAATGTTTCAATCACCCCAATGAAACCTTCCTTCCCACCGCAGGAATCCTTCAAGAGTTTCTTTCTGGCTTTCTCTCTCTGTCAGAAGGAGCCCAGTGTTAAGATCTTCATGCACTACTCCATACACAATGTTGGGAAAACAGCAAATATGGAAGACCATATAATTTCACAGAGTTCTTTGTACTGAATTCCAGTACAATGTCTTCCCGAGCGACAGCTTCAATTCTTCCCAAAGCCTTTATGGATTATATTCTTGCACATTCCCCAGACCGTCAGTAATTAACAACCTTGTTTGCCCTCTATTTCAGATACTTCCATAAAGCACGCAACATTTCAGGATCTGCCACTAAGTGTCCAGAAAAAGGCAGAAAAAGTGATGTTTTTCTTTTTTCTATACACAGAGGTCAAGAAACGAGTTAGCAGATATTTTGTTCACCTCTTTTTTTAACCACTAAACCCGTGAAACGAGCTAGCAAAATCCGTACCACACACTCACAAGGACCCATGCAAGTCTGGTCAACCCCTTGACAGACAGGACTCTGCGGTGCAGGGTAGTGACCTGAAAACAAGACGCTTCTCTGCATGCATGCCGTCTACTCAGATACAAACAACATCAAAGTTACAATTTACAAGTCTGAACTTCATTTCTTTCAGAGTCTGGTGAGGATATTCTACTAATTTCCGTCTTTTGTAGAAGATAAAGCAATAAAAAACCTCTATCCCTTTTTGCACTAGACTTTTTGATACCGTTGCCCAGGACAGTAAACTGCAAGTGCATTGTTAAGAGAAAGGCTGAAATTAGTCCTTTTTGGCAGAATTTGTTAATGAAATGCCAAGCATTCTTTTCTTCTAGCATCACAAGACAGCTCTCTTCTCAGTCACTCTGAGGTCATTAGAGTGTTTATGGAGAGAGAGGTATGACTAATTCATCCACAGGTGTCAGCTAAATGGAAAGCCCAGGAGCAAGCGGTGTAAATTTGATCTCCAGCCCAGCCACCTTAATATTCACAATGACCTGAAACAGGTACACAAGAGGCTCTGAACGATCTCCTTCCTCGTTCCTTGCTGAAGTGCCAAGGTGGCCAGGGTGGCCAAGCTCCAACTACTCTGTCCAGAAAAGGGAACACTTCTGGAGCCAGCCCACTGTCACTCTAACTAGGACAAGAGGAACCTACAAGAACATTATCTCAAAGGTGTGGATGAAATATGAGAAAAATGCTGGAAATGTGCAGGATACCAAATGGAAGAAGCAAAGAAAGGGCAGAAAGACAGAAGAGAAAAACCTGCTGAATAGCACAGAGACAATCAGAAGAAAATAAGTCCGAAGTATGTTGAAGAATGGTACGCGTGGGCAAAAAGGACTGGAAAAGAAATATTCATAGAAGTGGAGGCATAAATTGGATGAGAAATGCATTCAGAGAAAAAGTTAAAAATGATGCACATACACAGTTATATAGAAAACCTGCATCCAAATATATTCAGCTGTATTATGCTCCTGCCTATAAAAAACAGATGAGTTTATCTATATAGCCATATACTAATAATGCACTGCAATTCCTCCAAAATAATGTCCTAGCTTGGGTTTATCAAGCAGATTTAAAGTGAAATAAAACTTGTTCCAGCATGTGAGCATGTAAGTCAATGTGCTGCCTAAAAAAATGCATTACTGTAACGTTCCTTCTAACACTGTCAATAGCAAAACAACGTACAAAGGTCATTTTCAATGTGGATAGTTAGGTTTATCATTATTTTAATAATACTTATACTAAAATATTTTTTTTTTTTCAATCCTGATCTTCCCTTTTCTTCCTACATGTGAGCGTATAATAAAAAGGTTTGAGAAGACCACTGACACTAATCCACACATTTCTGAATGGAAAGCTTACAATACATTTACCTAATTTTGTGAGGTGTTTTACATGTCGGTTTCAACATGCTATTTCAGTCCCCATCCACAATTACCATTCTTTTTGTTTCTGTGCACAGAACTAACACATCTGGAAGATTTTTTTATAAGTTTTCCAATAATTATTTCATTGCACAACTCTTAGTGCAATTCTTTTCCAGCACTCCTTTCCAGAACTGGATTTGAATTCCACGAAAGCAGTCTTCTACACCTGGCAGAAAGGATGGCATTCTGAAAAAAAAATACAGTCAGTATAGACAAAAAGCCTTCTTTCAAAAAGCAGGTCTGACATACTCAGGATGCTTCCTTGCCTCTTCTCTCACTATAGCCTAAAGATGAATCTTCCTTTAATGTACCACACTAAATACTTCAGATAATGAAATGCCAACATACTTTAAAGCCGTACATGAAGGCTCACAACATGCACAGGTTTTACCCCTGTGGAGCAGTCTGACCGCATAACATGGGCCTCCCAGCAACGCCAAGCAATCCAGTATAGCAACCAGCAAGCTGTCCACACCAGGGCACGTGCAAAAGCGACACATTCCAAATTTAAAGTACTGCTGTAAAATCCTCTGCTTTTAACAGTTAGCTCAAGAATCCAAAACCAAGGACACAGCCTGGTGCTCCTAATCTGTGACACCCAGAGGGGTCGTTCAAGTCACTTCACAGGAAGGTGAACCCTGAATTATTTTGGAATATCTAGAACAAAGATCAAACACCCTTTCACTCTCTCCAGAGGTGAAGCACAATTCATTGGAGACAACGATGACCCTTAACACTTCAAGCACCACCGACCAACCAGTATCTTCACTCTGTGCTGGCATAATAATTCAGGGACGTGCACGTTTGGTGAGAGCTGCTGAAAACGCCAGACCCTGTAGGTAGGACTTTGGCAGCTCTGGAACAGCCAGTGGGAAACGCACTGTACTGTACACCAGGTGCATACAATCCTTAATGACCGTATTTTATGCAGGTGCTCTTTCAACCACATCTGCGTTTCTCCTTTATATTTAAAACATATCACCACAAACAAATTAATATTGCCAGGATTGATCATAATAAAGAATTCATAACAACAACAAAAAAGAAGCGTATTTCAGCATTTATTATTACAGTTTTGGCTAATGGCAGTACATAAAACAGAATAGAACAGATTTTTGTACCAAGAGCAAGTAATTTTTGCTACCAACTATAAAGCTCTGCAAATTCAAAAGTATTTTGACTCCTAAAATAAAAACCGTTACAACGCTGTAACAGAAAAAGAATTGTGGCCAGTTCAGCAAGCCACCAAACAGCATCTACCTTTCGTCTCCAAGTCTTTCTTCTACCCAAGTCTTTCTTCTACCAGTAATTGAGTTTGTCTGAAACAGAATCTCAGCAAGGTAGTCTCACTTTTCATGTCTTACCATGAAACCATCACAAGAAAAGCGAAGGGGAAAGAGACCTTCCGAGACATCAGGCACGCTATGAATGATTGCCCCAAAGACTTGGGAAGAAGAAGCAGTTAGCTGTCTTAAGTATTTCAGTTAAAACGGCAAGTGCCATCAACTTGCTTTTTCCTATTAAAAAATAAACCAAAACAAAACAAAATATGAAAATATTTCTCCTGCTAGAATTTGTAGATCAAAAATTATTTGCCTAAGAATCAAACAGAATATTTTATCCTGATCAAATATTTTAATAGATACATGATATTTCAAAGAATAAGACATTGCTTAAAATAATTCCACAGGTAGTGACCAAACAGCACTAAACGCATGGACAATCTGCTTTTGTTCCCATGTTAGAAAATACAGGAAAAAACTATCAAACCAACATACACAGAGAGAGTTACATGTACAACCAGTGCCCCTCTGCATACAGGTTAGATTTCACAGTTTTTCTTCAAGTACGGGTTCGGAGTACTATTGCAGCTTACGATACCCTACCAAGCTTAGAGGTGAAAACACGAATGTCCCAGAGTTGCTCTCCTTGGCAAAGCAGCCCACGTCTGAATCATGCTGTGTTCAAAACACTCAAGAGAGATTTGCCAGTGTCCAAAGCACGCCGTGTTCAAAACGCTTAACAGAGAGATACCAGACAAATAGCTGAACGGTGGACAAATACCACATTATCAGAAAAAAAAAACCCAAAACAGATTTGTGGCAACTGAAAAACAGCACGAGACTTCACAAAGTATTCAATGACAGTTTATAGTAAGTTCTTCTGGTAAATTTGTGACAACTGATTCACAAAAACGTATCAAAAGCTTTAGAAATAAATAAGGTGTTGTGGAGTGTTTTCTGACAATACTGCCACATTACTTGCTTTCTACACATTCATTTCCAAAAAGCAAGACAAGAACTTAGAAGTGCATGTTTTTCCATCTAAGTTTTAGATGTAAATATTTGACAAAATGGGACTTAAAACTTCTGTGCATCTCACCATACAAAAAGGTTCTCATTTTCACTTTTGTCAAGGTTAGGGAAGGCCAAATGAGTTGTGCAAAACTCGACAGTAATAGCTTTTGAGACGAAAACTGGAGCTCCCTAGCAAAGCTTACGATGCAGGATTTTACTTCACATTTTTAGAAAGATTCAAATATAAAACAATTCATAAACAGTAGTTTCAGGCAGGTAAAAATTTCAGTTGCTTAGCAGGTTTATATTTAATCTAGCCACTTAAGTACCACTGGAATTATACATTAGCTGTAGAAATCCTATTAATCTTTTCAAAGAAACATTAAAAAAAAAAATATATAAAAGTCACAGCTGCACCTGAGCTCAAAGAAGAGAAAAAGGTTGCAATTTTATCTATTTATTAGCTGTTCAGATAACAACATTTTCTAACAGATCAGATTAGGAAATCTGGTTGCTGGCTTTATCAGAAGTAGTAGAAACACCGACTGCGGTGTATTACTGCTTACCCTATCAGCTACCACCTGCGTAGCTGTATCCTATAGCTGTTATTATGTACTGCAAGCACATTACCCGATACGATATGTGGTAGAAGTCCAGCCAAGCTAAAAAACAGTCTCCTTTACTATCAGTGTTAAGGAAAATGACCTTGGCCTCAAGAAAAAAGAAAAAAGTGTAACTTATCAGAGTCACTTCGGAAGTAATACTGCTAACTCCATCTTGGAGGAAGACCTTAAAATACAGTTTGCATTGATCCTGTCAGGCACAGATCACTTTAAAAAAAAAGAGAGAAGTGTGCTAGTATATATTTTATACGACAATTAACAGTTTGCAATGCCCTAAAAATAGTATGAAAATACTCATTAGGATATAGAATTTCTTACGCATTTGGATATAGGAAACATCCACGCATAGAAAACTACTCTTTGGGGTTTACCTCATTTAACAATATCAGCATTTATCAAGTTTATTTGGTTACAGTAATGCCAGCAAATAGCAGGACTGATTTGTGCTGACCTACAAGAAACTCTTAAAAATTATCTGCGATAGAGTAAGAGATTTTAGGCAAACAATAAAGAATGTATGTCCCTCAAGGTTAAATCTGAAGGAAATAATGCCTGTCATATAAAATACAGTGTGCCTCTTAACGAGGCATTTCCTCTGATTTCTTTTGTTAAGACACAAGGCATGCTTGAATTTTAATCTGATCCTTGCAGAGGCCAAGAAAATCATCTGCTGCACTGAGCAGAGACAGAAGAAAAAGGGCTGATGGTCTCACAGACACACACCTGTAAACACCGCAAAAAAATATAAAATTAACCTTGCAGGGATCCCTAGTGAGGTGACTATTACATGCCACTGAACAAGATATGACTGACAGCTGTGTATTTCTAAATGTAATACGAAGTTAAAAGCAGGGACCTAATAAGCCATATTAAAAAAAAAAAAATCTAATGCCGTATCAGGCTAGAAAAGTTTCAATGTCTATTTTGTATCCCTAATACAATGGGAAATTGAAAATAAGCTCGATATAAGAATTACTAAACAAAAACAAAGTCAAATGTGTTTAATATATAAAATACCGACTGACTACATGTTATGAAATACATATCACAAGAGTTACCACAACGCATTTCCACGTTAAACTCTAAAGCAAACTCCAAGTCACATGTTGAGCAAAAGGCATCCTTTCTGGTATACCACCACCGTAATTCAACTCCAGAAGGTCTCCTTTAAGTCCGGGTATAAAGTCATCTAAAAACAAGACAAAAAAAAATACAATTTAAGATCAGCTATCTTCTTACAGCTAGAAACCTGGAGAAAATCGCAAACATTTCAAGTCACAATGAAACAACAACTTCATCATGAGTTTGAGAATCACCTGTTTACACAACGCAAAGACTTCTTCCACGATTCTTGCCAGCATATATTGGATTGACTTTCTGGAAAATTTGAATATATACACCCACCCACCCACACTAATGTTTAGTTTGGCTCCAAGCCATTTCACTTCGCAAACAGCAGTTAAACCTTAAACATTAAAATTGAGATTGAAACCTATGCAAACCCATCTTGAAAACATTTTTCCAAAACTCCTTACTACCGACCACAATAATAAGTCGTTAAAAGAAAAACCCTGTAAGTGGCTGTTTGAGCATCTTACCAAAGACTTTATACATGGTGTCCATGAACTGCACTGCTATCTCCTTCTCCACTTTGCATCTGCATCTGCATCTGCGCCTGCATTCTCGCAATCATCTCTTGCATGCGGCGAAGCTGGAAAAGTAGCACAGAAGAATCCTTTAGCCTAATCTCACCTCAGAATATGACTCTTTGCTGCCACCACACTGTTAATTATATGTATTAAAGAGGGAACATATGTCTGCATCGTCTTTATCTGATGGGTAACAATCTCAGGTTATGGTATCTTCTACTGCTGTTCTTCATCCTTTAAGAGGCTGGAAATTTACTGACTGAAATAAGCAGGCTTTATTATTGTAATTTGGGATGAGATTTTTAAGCATCCCTAAATGGAAGTCTCTGCTTCATCTGAAGTTAAATGCATAAAAATGATGGTGCTGAAGTGCTGAACAAATGCTTACAGCTACTAAAGCTTATCAGCAGAAGAAAAATAGCTTGTTTATGTCCCTCCAAACTACACCTGTATCTGTCACTGAAAATTTGTCAGGATTACAAACCATCCAAGGAGACATAAGCATTATTAAAAATGGTTGAAACTCAATTTTAGAGCACCGCAACATTCAAACACAGGGTAATCATGTAACTCAGATTAATTCAGCCACATTGCATGTACGATACTTAAATTCTTTTATTGCACCCAACTCTGACAGGTGGGAAGTCAACCTCACTACTGAAATGTATTTGGGTGTCTTTGCCTTTGTGCTCCTGCACTTTAAACTCAAA
Organism: Himantopus leucocephalus; assembly: GCA_003993805.1. Taxonomy (NCBI): domain Eukaryota; kingdom Metazoa; phylum Chordata; class Aves; order Charadriiformes; family Recurvirostridae; genus Himantopus; species Himantopus leucocephalus. The sequence goes on from RSEF01000009.1 coordinate 4,983,822, forward strand.
CTAAACTGTTAAGTTTAAAAATGAAAAGTTAAACCCGTGAAATGTTTACGCTATACTTTTTTCATAATCCTGGAAAAAACGACCCTTTTCATTTTTACTCTAGTTATCTTTTGGGACTCGGGTAGCCACACAACCAATAGTAGAAGACTGAGCGTCTGCTTGTGCTAGGGCAGACCAAAAAGTCCATCTAATTCAGCCTTCTCTCCAACACTGGCTATTAGCAAATGCATGGAAAAGCCTAACAGCCAGGTGCACACCCCCAGTGTTTCCTGACATACACTCTCAAACTCTAGAGATCTGGCAATTCTGAACTTGCTAAAAAAAAAAAAAATAATAAAAAAAAATTCTACCTTTGTGTTTAGTGAGCACATTAATGGAGAAAGTAAAACTCTCCAGCCTCTCAGCATTTTTGAGCTTATCTGCATTCTCGCTATGCGCGAAATTCCATGCTAGAGTTCCCAATTTACAGACTGTCTTAAAAGTATCTTTTTTATTTGAAATCACCCACCTACTAACCTCATTAAATGTGACCCGTTGCTTGTGTAGCAGATTCCCATTCATCCTGCCATCTATGATTATTTAAGCTCCTTACTATATCCTTCCCCTCTGTCGTCTACTTCCCAACAAGAACAGTAACCTAAACTCCCCTCGTACAGCACCTGCTTCAGATCTCCACTTCAGCCTTTCTGCCCACTTTTTGCCATTCACTGTACTTCTTCCAGTCTTGGCTATAGCTTTTTTGGGTTACAGGGACAATGAAAACAGTGTTAGAGCTATGCATTGTGGATTTATCGTAGAGGCAGAATGAGAATTTCCCTTTCATTCTTTATTTCTGACAATTCCTACCATTGTTCCCTGCTTTGCTGCAGAGCTGAACTGACTTTTTCCCAGTCTGCAATTGCTAAACTTTAGACTTGTTACTCATGTGAGGATGGCGCTCCCTTCCCACACAACGGGCATCACATCCACCGCTGACCAGTATAACGGAGTCAGGCATTTTACCAGATTCCACCTGTATCAGTATCCCAAGACTCCTCTACACCTGTTTGCATTCTGTTTTGTTACTACACCTTGAACAACTTTATATTATTAGCAAATTCTCGTCTTTTCCTTTACAGATTACCAAGATCATATAAATCATTTGACCTAAAGTAGTGATACAAGAATAAAAATTCCCCCATCACAAGAGTATAGAGTTCTGCCATCTTACTTCAGCTTCTTTTTCAAGCAGAATCTGGTCTTTATTTACTTCTTCATCTTCTATTTTCCTAAAATAAGATGAATATTGTTCAATAACATGCATACATTCCAGATTTTGAACTGCCAGACAATGCTTTTTTGACAAAAATCAAGGCTCTTAGAACACATATGTCAGAGTTTCATAATACAAATTTCATTGAAGCATGTTCTCCACATAGCTGCAATTCATGTTTTTATTTTTAAATTATTTTTAAGACATCAATTTATCCCTTACTCCTTCATAAAGTTATGCCCAGAACAAGTATAAACCATTCTAGCTATGACTTTAAAATATGACAGATCTTCACATGTAGGTATCAATAAAAACTAGTTCTGAACAGTATTCAAGTATAGCAGTTTATCTGAGCATAGCATTATCTTAACTGATTACAATTTGAGTACCGCACAGATGCAGGAAATTCAGAAATACTGCAAACATACTCAATTCTTCTCTTTCATTGGTGCAAGAAATCAATACAACTAAATCAAAATATAAGTTCAAGCTAATGCTGGACAAGATATTAACAAAAATATAGAAGCAACATGTAAAATAGCCAGTGCTCTAAAAAATTCTGTGTCTGGAAGCCTGGCTACCTCCAGGCAGAACCTTCCTTTGCTGCGGTTCAGGAAGTTAGAGATGGGCTAGACCTATGTTTGCTACCACACATCTAAAAGGCTTATAACCGAAACCATAGAAGTAACACAACCGCTGTACGTATCTGGAATCCTTCCAATTGGAGGAACCCTTTCTCCTCTGCTCCCATTTAAGATTTTTAAGTTTGGTTATTTTTCTAGTATAGTCACCTTTTTTTTTTTTAAATACAAAAGACTTCTTTTGTATAACACGTTAAATTATAGTACAAACATTGATTACTCCTGTCAAAATCAAGCAAATGCTTTCAATCAGTATCTCAGAAAACTCTTGCTTAATTGGGACTTCCAGTTTTACTTTGAGAAGCCAAACATAAGTCTATTTTTAGGTACTATATTTTCAAGATTACCTACCACTTTGCTAATAGATTTCTCCTATCCCATGTTGCAACGGGGAAGATCTGCTAACAGATCTAATCACAAAAATGTCATCAAAAGTGCAAAGCAAACAAACTGATGCTTGTTAAAAGGTTAACAGAAAGAGATTGTCAAAAAAATCCTCTGTACCCAAAAGCCTCTAAGAACATTAGTGAATGCAGTCAACAAGCACTAATTACCAAGCACTGCCGGTGGCGTAGGTGCAAGTTTGAAATAAATTCACACGCACACTACCCTCACACTAAACTTAACTACATCCTCGCAGCACTTCAGAAATACGAAAATAAAGATATACAGGCCACTTAACTAGACAAGATACAAAACCATGTTTTAGTTTCACAAAGAAAGATACCCCAACTTAACACCAACTTACTGTCAGAGGTCCCTGGCAGAGGCAACTTTAAATCCTCTAAAAACTGGTAAACATTATTTTAACTTTGGATGACCTTAGGTTACATTTCTTTTAAGACCTTTGTACATACCTGTTGGATAACAGGCACCAGAACTTGGCAAAGATTTTTTCTTATTTTATCTTGAACTACAGAAGACAGGATTTAAAAGTCAGGGGAGAAGCACGTGCTATCTTGCCTGAAAGGAAGACTGGACTTGAGGGCCAACGCTACAGGCCAAGACAAACTCCTTTTCCTGAAAACTGACTAGGCATGTGACAACACCTATGTCAACAGCATGATGGAAAAAGCTTTGCAAAATATATGAAACCCACTGAAATGAGCAATTACGAAACCCTCTAGTGGCTGACATAAGAGAAGCAACTGCAAAATCTAAACCAGGAAACACACAGTTTTTAACAAGAATTCACAAACTCAACTTTCCAAACCCTGCTATTTTAGTTAAAAACAGGGTGTTCTGCCTGTCTCTCTTACCAGGAAAGCCGTGCCCTACCCACCACAGCTCAAAATAGGGCTGAAAGACATTATCCTGTCAGTGTTATGCAAATAAAATTATTTATTTATACCATGTTTAAATAAAGCACTGCAGAAGGACTTGAGTTTCTCTTTCTAAAGACACAGTCCAAATATTCCAGTAGTTAATTGTGAAAAAAATAAACCAAAAACCCTTTAACATATCAGCACTGACCTAACTTGAACATTTTTGAAGACAACATTTACCATAGACATTTGCCCTACTTATTTACCTCAAACATTCCAATCCAACTGTGTTCAAGCCTTAAAACAAAGCGGAGAACTAACTATGCTTTTTAATGTCACAACTGTCTCTTCAGATTTACCTAATACTGTTTCTTACACGCAGTGGAAGCTGGCTGACTGAACTTGGTGTTGACTGGAGCTACAGAGCTGTCTGTGATCTACCAAATCCCAGCAATGAAATGATAGGAGAGACAGAGAGAAAGAGAGAGACCAAAAAATAAATTCAGAAGAGGAAGAAACAGCGTGTAACCGTAATATGACAACCTGCCGCCTCGTTTGAGCCTCTCAGAGCGGAAGTTCTCATAGTGAAGATCCTGGGTCACCTCCTGAAGATCTTGCATATGTGTGCTGGAGGAAGAAAAATAATTCAAACATTACTGTGTCGCATCAGCTTGCTTAATCAACTCTCACATTCAGGACTGTATTGGGTCAATGTGTTCAGCTTCAACAGCCATTTAACATGCTGATTTAAAAGCTAATTTAAATCAAATCGGTCCAGTAAGAGACACATAGAAAGACCACCTCAGACCCTGAGGCAGCCCTGACATAAGCCGTCCTCCTGGGTGAGGCGTTTGGTGAAGCAGTACTGGGCAGGGCAAGCAGAGCAGCAAAGCCTGAAAAAAAAAATCAACCAGTGGACTTCTGAAGTTTACTCCTTTGCAAAAATATATCCACATACAGATACATCTAAACAAGCACAAGGTGTGAAGCAACCTGTTTTATGTTCCTGGGGATCTGAATAGCAATATAACACTGTGTTCGACAAAAGAATTAGACAAAATATTATCTTCACAGAATCACTAAGTAATTCAGATTGGAAAGAACCTATGGAGCTGTCCTGGTTTGAGCGACACAGGACTAATTTCTCTTCTAATACCTGTGAAGACTGCACTTTTAGAAGACTCTAGTGTCTGAATTTGTGAAAATATTTACTTCCTAGCCAGCTATCGTGTGTGGTTTTCAAGGTCTCAGTGTTTTCGAGCTTGCCAGGTGCAGGAATAAGGAGGAGTGAGACCCGGGCACTTGATCCAAGCTGGCCAACAGGATTATTTC
>RSEF01000009.1:4988411-5050767 GCA_003993805.1 Himantopus leucocephalus
TTTCCTGGGTGGGGAGGGGTCATCGGGTGATAGAATGATTGTCAAAACGACAATAAATTGTTATGGGTCTCTCAAACCATGACAGGAGCCTACGTGGTACAGTCCCTGCCTAGGCCACCCAGGTCAAGGATGCTCATGGCTTTCTCCAGCCAAATTCTGAATGTCTCCAAGGATTCCACAACTGCTCCAAATCCCCAGTACAATGTTTGAGTATCTTCCTGGTGATTGTTTTTTAAAATACCATTTAATTGGAATTTTCTAACTTACATTAACATGGTCCTCAGCTTCAGGAAGTCATTATGTTCCGGATTCTCCACTTCAACTACACCCCATGGGTAGAGCCGACCTCTAACTTTTTTACCTTTGGCTTCAATGAGTTGATTGGATCCCACTACACAAAATGGAATGCTGGCCTGAAAACCAAAAAGGCAAAAATTATTAAGATGAACCAGAACAAATAACTCCAAGAACAACCCTTGTTCTGCTCAGCACTGCATATTATGGTAATAATTTGTAATGCTTTTAATTTGTAGTGCTTTTTAATTTAAAAGCATTTGTAATGCTTTTAATTTGAAGGTGTAAAAAAAAAAAAAAAGAAAAAAGTAATTATTACCACTGCCTTCCAGATAGGGAAGCATGGCCACAGGGACACAGTGACTCACTCAAGGTCTCATCGCGGGTTACAGTATGTACCTTTTTCTAAAGCCATCTGAGCAGTCCCAAAAGATATATATATATACAGTATATTATCCACTTATGTAACCTGTGAAGCCAGTCTTACCTTCAGGAGTCTGGTCTGCTCTTTAAAATCTTCATCCTCATCTGATTCAGCATCAGGCAGGTGATAAATCTTGATGCCATGCTCTTCTATTTCATCCAGAATCTGAGATTTACAATATAAGACATTGAGGTAATATACATGTAAAGTCAATACTTTTAAATCTTAAGGTAAAATTACTTCATCATTTATATGCAGCCTCTTGAGAAATTTGGGCCTATCTTGCTGATCCAAATTACTTGGAAAGTATTTGTTTTTAAACACCATGTTTCTTCATGATATTCAACAACTACTTGCCACAGACTTTCAGACAAACAATAGTGTTCAAATAATCCTTTGTGGATTACACATAAGAAATTGACCTTTTTTTTTAAACCTTTGCAACTGTTTTTTTAAAATTATAACGCATTGACTTAGAAGTCCTGATTGCTTTGAACAGCCTAAAACTCCTCGCTCTTGTCTCTGAATTATTATTTCGGGGGTAGGGGTGGGAGCGTTAAAAAACCTAACCGAGCTACAGACATGACAAATACTTTTTTCTGTCTTCGTGACTGCTAAGAATGGCATCTGCAGCTGGAATCCATTTGCCATAAACCCAAATTTTAATCTTTAAAAAAAAAAAAAAAAAATCTTTATTTCTGCAGAATTCTAGCACAATATGTATATCAAACTAAAGTATACTTCTTGATTTTTATTGCAGGTTGGGTAAGATAACTATAAGGATTTTCAGAATAACTGAAAAAATCATAGATAATGTTTTCAATATAACAGCTAAGACTGGATCAAGTGTGCCTTCTGACAAGTTAATTCTAACACTTCTTTCTAAATTTCATAGGTGTTATTAACTCATGACGGTTTGTTGCATTCCTCCCCCCTCAGCAAATACCGCATCAAGTCCTGCAAGACTGAATGTGTTAAGGGGTCTTGCTTATGGAAGAAAGAACTGTAAGGTATTAGAAGAGGGTGACACAGGGGAAGAAAAACAACCCTAAAATTGGAAAAATCTCTGAAAATCCTATTTTTCAATCATCAGAATTCTGACTGGGCAAAAAAAATATATGCACATTATAGATGCAGATACTGTATCTGCTTTGTAACTGATTAAAGAGGTAAGGGAGCAATTACCATTAGCAAATGCATTTAAATATTTTCCCAAAGTTTCCAAATTCACTCATAATGTAATTGTAAATGTAGCCAATCTGCCTTTTAACAGGCAACATTTTAGGGACAATTTCCCAGTTAATAATAAAAGAATTTACAAGATATCAAAATACATATTAAATAATGTTACACTGCACATGAGACTGTATTTTTTTTTGGCTAGAACACAGTAAGGTTGAACAAGAACACCCCCTCTCTTCAGCGACCATGTTGCTATAAACAAAGTACGACATTTTCTGGCAAGCTAGAAAAATACTTACCCTTTTCTTTAGTCTTTCTCGCTCTTTCAGAGAAAGTGTATCAGCTTTTGCAATCACTGGTACAATATTTACTTTGTTGTGTATGGCCTTCATAAACTCAACATCCAGAGGCTTAAGGCTAAAATTAAAATATGGAAAAAGTTAAATTTATTTTTAATCTAAATTACTAAATTATTTTCACACCAATGTAGAACTCTCTCCATACTCAGAACACACCCAATTATAATTCCAGCAGTTCTAGTAGTTCCTTAAGTAATGGCAATCTGATTCTGAAAATTGAAGTCAACAGGCACAAACCAACTCCCCCAAGTAAAATAATTTAAAAAATAAAATGACAGAAAAACACCTACCCATGACCAAACGGTGAAATGAAATAGAAGCAGCAATGAACCCGGTTATCTATGATGTGTCTTCTGTTCAAACCGCTCTCGTCATGCAGATATCGCTCAAACTGCTCATCAATGTAAGAGATTATGGTCTTAAAACTGTAAAACAAATATGGATTCAAGAAATCATGCTTGTTCCCAAATGGTCAATAATTTTAGTGATGTTTCAAAGGTAAAACACCAAGATATCCTGGTGATGAACCAACCTGCTGATGGACAAAAAGTAATTTACTGATGCTGTAAGACTGTAAGAGTAAAAGAGCACCCATTTTAAAATTGCAATTGAATTCCAAAATAACAATTATTTTATAGTAGTATATATATACTACTAATATATAGTATATAATATTTCCCCAGAGCCTTCTCTTCTCCAGGCTGAAGAACTCCAACTCTCTTAGCCTTTCCTCATAGGAGAGGTGTTCCAGCCCTTGGACCATTTTTGTGGACCTCCTCTGGACCCACTCCAACAGGTCCATATCCGTCTTGTGCTGGGGGCCCCAGAGCTGGCTGCAGGTCTCCCAAGATCAGTGTAGAAGGGGAGAATCACCTCCCTCGACCTGCTGGCCACGCTTCTTTTGATGCAGACCAGGATACAAATGGCTTTTGGGGATGCAAGCGCACGTTGCCAGCTCATACTCAATTTTTCGTCCACCAGTATCCCCAAATTCTTCTCTGCAAGGCTGTTCTCAATGCATTCATCTCCCAGTCTGTATTGATATTGAGGATTTCCCCAACCCATGTACAGGACCTTGCACTAGGCCTTGTTGAACTTCACGAGGTTTGCATGGGACCACTCCTCCAGCCTGTCAAGGTCCCTCTGGATGGCATCCCTTCCCTCTCGTAAATCAACTGCACCACTCAGCTTGATGTCATCTGCAAACTTGCTGAGGGGGAAACTCAATTCCGCTCTGTCACTGACGAAGATATTAAATAGTATTGGTCCAGGTACGGACCCTTGACGGACACCGCTCCTTACTGGTTTCCACTTAGACTTTGAGCAATTGACTGTAAGTCTTCAGACGCCGCCATCCAGCCAATTCCCTACCCAACCAACAATCCATCCATCACACCCATATCTCTCCAATTTAGATGTGAGAATGTTATGGGGGACCATATGAAAGGCCTTACAGAAGTCCAGGTAGATGACATCAGTAGCTCTCCCTTTATGCACTCTGTTGTAGAAGGCCACCAGATTAGTCAGGCACTATTGCCCTTGGTGAAGCCATATTGGCTGCGTCTAATCACCTCCCTATCTTCCATATATTTCAACATATCTTCTAGGAGGATCTGTTCCATGATCTTGCCGGACATGGAGGTAAGGCTGACTGGTCGGTAGTTCCCAGGGTCCTCCTTCTTACCCTTTTTAAAAATGGGCATGATGTTTCCCTTTTTCCAGTCACTGGGGACTTTGTCTGACTGCCAGGACTTTTGAAATATGGTGGAGAGCGGTTTGGCAACTATATCTGCCATAGATAACCCAACGAGATGGGATGCATCTTGTTGGGTCCCCTGGACTTATCAAGTCCCTTATCAAGTTCAAGTTCCTCAGGTGGTCTCTAATTTGCTCTTCACTTACAACGGGAGGGACTTAATTTCCCCAGTCCCTGCCTTGAGGTTCAGGGGCTTGAGAGATGTGGGAAGAGGGATTACCATTGATCTCAAGATTATTTCTCAGTACTTATTATAATGTAAATTTTTCAAAAAACTCAAACAATCAAACCCAAAGATGATGAAAATGCAGAATCTGGGAATGCTCAAATGAATGTGGACAAGATCTAAAGGTTGATTTTTACTCACTCTAAAGACTAAATTAATTACAATACTTTCAGCGTATTGTTGAATTTCTTGTGTCCCAACGGTTCTGTTGCTTTCTGACTATAAAAAAAGTCAAGGTCACTGTTCACTTAAAACTCTTCCAAACTTAACAAATTTAACTAAGAAAAAAAATTTGTCACAATATCTGTGTCACCAAGTTTATTTCAAGTTGTGTGGAAGTTACTCTTTACTTTGAACTGCATATCATTATTAATATAGCCCCACTTCAGTTACTTATTCCCCAATGCCAGGACAAATACAAAATGGAAGTCAGTCTTCATACATAAATCAATATATACTCTATGTACTTACCAGTCTCGACAATTGATAGCATCCCCATATCCTGGTGTATCTACAACCGTCAGACGTAGTTTCACACCCCTCTCTTCAATTTCAACTGTTGAGGCTTCAATCTGCACAGTGCGTTCAATCTTCTCTAAAATACAATAAAGTTTATCTTTCAGAACAGAATTTATAAGACTTTGTCATTTTGAGATATATATAATGTAGAAACTAAGGCAAAAGGGACTGGGAAAAAACTGTAGGTAATCGGCAATTTGGAGAACGATACTAAATTATACGTAATGGATTTTCTTCCTAAGGTATAAAGCTGTAAGTAATTGTGAGCTAACATGATAATTTATTAAAGCAAGTCATTCATCAAGTACCAAAGAGGGGAAAAAATAGCATCTTCCTCTATTTTCTTACAAGATTCTCTTTTGTTGGTTTACTGTATGCCTTGGTCAACAGAGTAAAAAAGGGACAAAGGACTGAAGAAGAAAAGCAGGTGAAGTTCACATTCAGTAAATATCAACCCAAAGCAAAGGAATCAAGTTGCAAATCCAAGCAGATACAAACAATGCATATGTTTAGAATTGCAACAGATTAAAATTTAAAGAAAGTTTCTGACTGTTTTAGTTGATTGTTTATCTTGCTGTGACACAATGACATTTTTTTAAGCAAAAGAAGGGATCAACTTTCTAGGTGCCAATATGAATACACCGGAGGACTAAACAAAGACCCCATATACATCCTGGGTACAGGGTGAACCAATTCTATCAAACAGTTCAAGTATCAGGAAATACATCGAGAACAGAGAAACTAGAACAAAGGTGTATTTACCAGCAGCTCCTGGGATTATCCTTTCCGGGTAGAGATCTGTCAAGAAGAGGCTGTTTATTAATGTAGATTTTCCCAATCCAGATTCACCTGTGATTCAATATAAAGATAAATTCAACATATTTACATAATTAATTTCAACTGTATTCAGACAGTATCATCTGACTAAACATTTTTTCATGTTAAATGTAAATCTTTTAGTTGTGATTTTAAAATTTACAGCTTATAATTTTGTATTAGAGAAGTTCGCACAAAAAGGTTGAATAACAATTTTTACACCTCAGGGCTTTACACTCTCAGGGCTTTCACTGATAATTTGTAATTAAGTCTGCTAGTCAAGTGGAGTTCTGATCAATTGGGACTTAAAATTTCCCATTTCATGCCTCCTGATTTTTTAAGGCATGCTTTTCTGCTATCACTCCAGAATGTGAAAGATTGTACACAGTGAGAAGCTAGATCTTGCCTAGGCTATATCATCCATTTAGAACGAAAAAGGCATTGCTAAACTTGGGCACAGCCAGGCATCACAGTGTGATTTATTTCTGCTTTTTATGCCAATATGGCAAACAAGAACCTAAGGGAAGAGGAATATGACATGGCCACCAAGCATACACACACAGCAATTTTTTCACTGATGAAATTTGGGATTACCAAATTGTACCATAAATATATTTTTGTTCTAGGGCTACTGACTGAGCCATGAGGAAAGTTCAAAAGCCAACTAGTTAGCTAAAGATCAAGATCTTAATCAGAACAAATGCTCATGGCATAGAAAAGACTGGCAACTTGAAGTGCTCAGTGCTTGAATTCAGTGAAGAAATCACTTTCTAGAATTTTGGGTTTATTTCAGGTGTTGATAGAATTAATTAAAACAATTAGATGTTAAAAATGATGGGCTGCATGATCCCTCAGAGTAACACAGACTATTCTGCAATCGTGGTCTGATAAAAATATCTGAACAAAAGAAAAAAAAAGAGATGGAATTATTTTTTAAATAGATTTGACTAGAAGCTGCCAGTTTTTAATGCCTTATAGAATGCATTTCTTAAGATCAGATTTTACCAGTGCAGAGAGACACTTCAGCAGTGAGAGAGACATGCAGCCAGAGTAACTCAATAGTCACATGGCATCATTTCAGCAAAACAAAACAAAAAAAAGTATGATTTTAACCAGCAGCACATTCCATATTTTCAGTCTGGGTAAATATTACATGTAAATCAAATCAGTTTTCATAGTTGCTGTCAAGGAATAATGAAAAGAGTAGTTATTCTAACTACTGGCCACAGCATTAGAGTTTAGTGACTCTCAAATGAAATAACTGTTTTGATGAAGTCATAGCTTAATAATGAGAATTAGCATGAAATTGTTAATAAATACAAGTGCTTAGGATTTCTTTGGAAGCAACATAGCCAAGCAGCCAAACTGTTACAAACCCCAGCCGATATTTTCACAAACAACAATAAAAAATAGCAGAAAAAAAAATGCAAAGAATAAAAATCATTGATTAGGACTCTGTCAGTGCAGACAGCTTTTAAAGAAACATTCTCCTGCTCAGAAATTAAGAAGCACAGCAACTTAACGAGGAATAATATAGTTCAATACAGGCATTGTGATATAGCCCACAAGAGAACATACTTAAACCCCATGGATATTTCAAGAGAAAGAATTTGCATTCCAAACTGTTGAAATCATCAACAATTTAAAGCACAGTTTATTTTATCTTACATTGACTGCCTCCCTCTGCTAGCGTATCTTAAAATACCACTCCAAATTTTCAATGAAATTACTTTTCTCCAAGTTCTCATCCTGTAGTTTTCATCCATTCCTTAGAATACTGTCAGGCAATGCCTGTAAAGTTAAATTTTACACTGATACATGGGTGGGGTTAATTGCCTTTCTGTTATTCTGACACCATGCCATTTTCCCCCTATTTCATATTTTACAAGAGGCTAGAAACAACTGTTTGGTCTATATAATTTTACATAGCTTTCTGCCAGGACTGTTTCACATAGCACTATTTGCAATGAATCTCAAAGAGATCTGGAAATTAAGTTTAGCTGCCGCAGAGAAAGCACATCTTTTGTTTCTCAGAACTGTTCAGATTTTTATGATTACTGAACAGTAAATTCTGTAGAGTTACAGAAGATACCATAATATGAAACATCTGCTTATAGTTTAGCTTAACCCTTTGATGTTATAAGATATCCATTATGATATTATCCTAAGCCAATCCAATGAAAGATACAGTAAACAACTATGATAAAATTCTAGGAAGACAAAAATAAGGGCCACCTCTGTCCAACCGTGAACTACAAAACACAAAAAGAGGATAAAAGCAATGCTAGGGCTGTCATTTGGCGTAACTAATGAAAGATTTGAGGATAGACTCTTTCTGTAACTACTGGAGTCCAAAACAATTACTTAAACACCTTAAACACCTCCTATCATGTACCGCCTCACCTCTCCTGCTCATTTCCACTGTGATCTCTCTTGGACTAATCTAACACACAAATGAGATTTACTTCTTGTGACGCCAGGTAATAAAGAACCTAATTCTATTAGGGGACTTTTTGCAAAAGCCTATTTTAAAAGCGAGAATTACAGAGTTCAAACACCAAAACTCAAAAGTTACAGCTCCCAAGCAGTTTGACTAGGAGAGATACAGAAGATGCCCAAGCCTGATTTGGGAGCCTACTTAATTTGCAAAAATAACACCAACTTCTCAGAAGATCAAGGTATTTCTGCAGAAACACTAGATTTTTTTCTTTCCATTCCAGATACTAACACAGATTCTCAATGAAATATTGAATAGAAGTAAACTTTAAATTATAACTGCAAACAGAAAGTCAAGATCAATTTCAAAAGTAACAGCTCACATCAAAACCAATTAATCCAATTCTCATTCTTCTCTTACAAGAGTATTTAGAAGGGAAAGACCAGAGTTCAGATTCTTTTGATCTACAGAAGCATAAAGAACATTTTAAATAGAATAGTCTCCTTAATACTATTCACTTAATCAAAACACGCAAGCAAACAAAGACTGTATTCAAATGTAAAACCAGTTTTAAACTATATCTTAAATGGAATGCTTGAATCCTGTAAGACAGAAGCGAAGGAAGAAAGTAATGATCATTGGAATGCACAACAAAATTTCTTCACTTCACCCACAAACTTATTAAAGCATTCAAACGTGGTTTGTAGTGTGGAAAACAACTGCTGCATGAATTAATAAACTATAAAAGAAAGTTAAATGCTACAGTACAGAAGAGATTTCTGAGGCAAGATTAAGCCTTACAACAGTGGAAGTAATATTCATTTTAATTCCAAATTCCCTGTGAGCAAATACTAATTTTGAGAAAGACCGTAAAACATTTCCTTACCAACCACCATAAGAGTAAATTCAAACCCCTTTTTCACAGACTTCCGGTGAACCTGATTGGGAAGGTTTGCAAATCCAACATAGCCAGGGGTTTCTGGATTGGTAAACTGAGCAGGCTGTTGCTAAAAATAAAATAAATAAATAAAAATGAAAAATAAAATAAAATAAAGACAATAATAAGCAACTGCTCAAGACATACTTTTTTTGTGTAACAAAGTTATTTCATGACATACAGACAGCAAACTACAGAGGTATGTTCCCACTATTCAACAGTTTCACAATGAAGTACGAACAACTGCGTTTTACCTAGAGTTCAAAAAAAAAAAGTTTAATTTATTCTGCTATCCAGCCAAAACTACCTTAAGTAAAAAAAGAAACAAAACACAAACATTGATTTATCTAAGTATGAAGCGCATTCACTAATCACACACTTTTTAAACAGTGTCTTCACACAAATTTCGAATAAAACAGCTTGTGTGCAATGCTTATGGACTTAAATAAAAAGGTTACCATTTCTAACTTGTTTTTAGTACATCCAGATGAAACCAGTAAATGACTAATGAAGTGACAGCCATCTGCTGGAAGTCCTCCTTAGAGATGTTTTTTAAAGGGCAGGGGCGAGGGAATTTACACAACAGTGTTTCAAATGCCCACTGCTACACATACTGCAGAGAAATCTCTAGATGTATTAGTTTCCCTCTTCAAACAAATTACTCAAGTACCCTTTATCATTCATTTCACTCCAGTAAGCTAACATGGATGTTCTACCCATTTTACCACATTCAGGTGACCAAGAATTAGCTAAATCCCAGCATGTCAATAATATTTTCAGTTACCACACTCTTTATGAAGGATTTTACCCGAAGATCAGTTGAGTCTATTAGTAAATGAAGAAATTAAATCTAAGAAAATCCTTTTCTTAAATGATTCTGCTCAAAACACAGGAGCAGAATGGAAGTTTCAATGAAAATGCACCAGGGAGCTTGTATGCAGCTCCATGACCAAAATTAAATCTTTCCAAGGGATTTAACAGTTAACTGCAGAGGTTTATACTTGTAGGAAAGTACTTTAATATATGTTTTACATCGCTCAATCTTTCAATATTATTTCTTCTAAATGTGAATTCTCTTTTAGTTATGACCCATAAATTTAGCATACACATCACTGTTAAACACAACGCAAGTTATGCATTCTACCCTTGCAGATTAATATTTAAAAACAAATTATCTGTTTCACATTGTTACACTGGAAGACAGAAATGTTCTTACCTTGGACATTTTTCTGGAAGGTCAGGAACAAATCTGGAAAAATAATAATATTTTTCAGTTTATTAAAAGTAATACTAGAAAAACAAACAAAATAACCCACAAACCAATATAATATCTACTGTAACACATGAAATTAGAAAAGAAGCATTCTTGATTGGATGTGCAGAGTTTGAAACAGTGTCAATTGCTTCACAGAGTACAAGTATTTGACTCTTCAGTATTAATAAGTGGCAGAATTTTCAGCATGTTCCTACGAACACCATTGGGCAATAAATTCAAGCAATATGAACGTGGGGTGCCAAAGGCACAAGATGTATGACAAACCATTTTGAAGCCTGCAAAAGAAAAGTTCACATCCTTTCCGGAAACTAACCAAACCAAACACACCGCTTAAAGACATCTTACTATTTACAGGAAACAGTTTTTTCAAAGCTCAAAAAAACCCCTTGTGTATTATTTTTTCTTTTTAAGCCTCCTTCCCCTCAACATTTCCTTTCACGCTCAAGTGTTCTGTAAAGAGCTGACAGCTTCAAAATGAAACATTTTCTCCTCCTCTTTAGTTGGGATGCTTGCAAACTCGGTCATTTTCACTTCCGTGCCAAGATAAGATTTTCACATGCAGCTGCATCACTTTGAGATACAAAGTAGACATGAAAAAAAAAAATAAACACCTCATCTAACACCTCCATACAAAAAAGTCTCTTGACAAACAAAGACCTGTCAACAGAAGTGAACTTCTATCACACTAACTTGCATGAGTTCAAGAGATCATATAATTTGCTATGGCAATATAAAAATATCAGCATATGCTGCATCTTCAAGTGAGGAGTGCTTCAAGTTCCCCTTCTAGTCCCTCCCCTGGCTTGCCCTCTAACCAAAAAGGTATCTGTTCCCACTCACACAGCCCACATACCATAGCCACCCCTTATCTCTCAAGCTCACTCCCACTTTCATTCTACGCATCTGAAATTACCACCGACAGATTCCTTACAGATTCCTTCCGTCGTCCAAGTAGATTCCTGTCAGTAAGTTCAGCTTCATGTGAAAGGACACTAAATTGCTTTCAAGCACCCTTCAGTCTGTCTCTCCCATCTTGAAGTCAAAGCAACCTGCCCAGTCTCAGACAGACAGGAGCCCAACCTTTTTTCTGCTAGGCAGAAGGTGAAGTTGTTTTCAAACTGGTGATGCTTTCCAGCATCTCAAAGCTACTGTTTATGTACTTATATACAAGTGCAACCTCCTTTAGGTTTATTAAGATGAAAGTTTTTAGCTCATCATGATCACTTCACTGTTAACAGCCACGAAGCTGCTTTTTATTTCTTCTCCCCCTCACAATAAGGAAGAGGTCAGTTCTGAGGAAGGCTAAAAAGGGAGGGAGGACGAGTTAAGGTGCTAAACATTGAAGCAATTTGGTTTTGTTTCACACAAAGCTGAACTTGCTAACAAGAATCTGGCATCCTGATTATGTACACGGGATAAAAACTGGATAACATGCTTCTCAAATGAAATTTCACCCTAAAAATAAAATCCGGTATCTGCAATGTCTGTATTTCACTCAATACGCTGGTCTATGACCTATGAAGTATTCAACCACTGAAGAGGTTATCTGTGAGACTTTTATCACCATGGAAGATTGCTCCGATAGCAACTCTTCCAAGAGTTTCCTGCCGAATGATGTCATTGATCCCTGCTTAACCATTCTCCATGAGAGATTTCAGTGCCAAACAAAACTAGATCCTGCTAGAACACAGAAGAACATTCTTTTAATTCACGAGGCTTGTTTGTCACCCAGAGATTTCTCAGAAGCAAGCTAAGAGGGGAGGAAAGTTTCTCACAGCTACCAAGAAACAAAGGAGAGCTATTTATGCAGATGGCTGCAGTTACATTGCGTTTTAATATATGGACCAAGCACAGAAATCTTTCAGGAAAGATCTTTCCCATAGCATTCCCTTCAGGGCAGCAGCTGAGCACTCCCACGCAGGCAGGAGCACGCAGTCTCGCAGCAGTCCAGATTTTCCTCTGGAGCTGGTCGATCATGTTTCCTCACCCTCCGGTTTCAACAACCCGGCTGGAGTTTTCTACGACAGCGTCTTCTGAAGCGTGGCGTGCAAACGCCACTGGAGCGACCACCTCACCCCCTCTGGAAAGAGGGAACCGCATCTCCGAGGCCCTCCCGTCAGGCGTTCAGGACGCCCAGGCGACCACAAGGCCCCGCGCTCGGCGGGGGGCAGGCAGGGCGCTACCGCACCTCCCCGACACCCCCAAGCCGCCGCCGGCCCCCCTCAGCCTGCTTCACCCTCACCAGCAGCCCCCCCAGCACCCCCCTCCGGGCCGCCCCGCCGCCTTCCCTCAGCCCCGGCCCGCCCAGCGCGTCCTGCCGGAGCGGCCGGAGGGGCTTCCCGGAGGGGCTGTCCGTTAAGAGGCCGCGCAGACGGACCCACGGACCCCACCGAGGGAGGGCAGCGCCCCTCACCTCAGCGCCCCTCACCTCAGCGCCCCTCACCTCACGACCCCTCCACACGGCCCGCTCCACACGCACCCACCGACCCCAACCGCCGCTCCCGCGCGCACCGCCAGGAGGGAAGGGGCGGAGCCTCTCCGCCCCGCCCCTCTCAGGCCCCGCCCCCGGTGGGCGTGGCCGGGAGGCGCGGCGCGGAGGCCGGCGCGCATGCGCCCCGCCCGGTTCCCATAGCAACCCGCCGGCCAAGGGTACGTGGGGGAGGGACCACCCGTGTGCTGGTAGGTCACGCACATCCCTCTTCTTTACCAAGATGGCGGCCGGCCCCTCGGCCTCGTACCCAGCATAGGCTTCGCTGCGGGCCTACTAGAGGTAAAGCCGGTCCCGGCGCCCGGTGGCGCCGGCCGCGCGGGAGGGCGGCGGGGGGTGGGGAGCGCCTCAGGTAAGCGGGAGGAGGGCGCGGGCCCGGCTCGGCGGCCGGGCGGGTTCCGCTGCCTCCAACAAGATGGCGGCAGCAGAGAGACGGGCTCGGCGGGCGGAATGTCTAGCGAGCGGCCGGCTTTGCTCTATGGTCTCGGCCTTTCCGATTGGCGCGGGGTGGGCGTAATAGTCTCCTCCTGCACCGCTGGTGGGCTCGAAAGCTGAGGCTCCGGTCACCGGCCGCTCTGGAGAAGGGTTTGTGCTTCACCTGTGGCTCTTCAGGTAGAGCCAGCCGCTTGTGTGACAGAGGAGAAATCCTGACTCTGCACTGAGCTGCTGTCTAGTCCTGTGGGGCGGTTTTGTTACAGGCTGTTTATCGAACCGGGTGAGCCAGCAATCGAGCAGAGCTGGAGGAGTTCGTGATCCTTGGGCCCGGCTGGGCTCTCGCTGAAGTGGCTTGACAGACGATAAGCTGCGCTTGCCATGTTGGCCTTCCCCAAACAGTAGGAAGGATTCCCAACTGGCAAGAGCAATTCCTCCCACTGAAAGATGAGACGCAAGAGAGCAGGTCGTGCTGGGAACGTTCGTAATCGCAACAGCAGGTCACTCATAACTGATAAGATGAGCCAAGGCCCTTGAATTCACAGCTGTGGTTTAGAATTTGGATCCAAATTCACAACTCTGTGGCCAGGAAGTGAAAATTAGAGATATTGGCAGTCCCAAGAAGTTTGAAGGAGGCAGTTCTTTTCCTACACTGTTGTGTAATGACAGCGAAAACTCTGCCGTCATTGTTATTTGTTGTATTGCTTTATTGCATGTTTTCTATTTAGTAAGAGGAAATGAAGCTGCTGCCTGATGATTTAGTCTTCATTTTCCTGCTGTTGCTATCCAAACGCCATGCAATTGTTTTCAGTTAGAAGACAATTTAACAGATAATATAACATTTCATATGTGGATTGGATATCCCTCCCTCTGGTACAGTAATATACATCAGAGGCAAGGCAGGAAAGCAAGCAGCAACATAATTTGTAGCAGTGTGTCTGCTAAAGTTCTGCTTCTCCAACCCTTTGCATGCTTGAGGCAAAGCTGTTAGAAAAAACAGCCTTTCTGTTTGTATGTGGATTTTCATGCAGTGTGGCCCAAATCATAGGCAGGGCCACCCACATACCCGAGCCACAAAAAACCCCCAACCTTTTCCTTCAAAAAAAGTCCACGGTAGTATAGTTTTTCACAGATCAGAATGACAGGCACAGGAACAGCTCTCACAAGATGTGGAAGTAACAATATCTGGAGGTATGTAAATGTAGAGTGGTGGAGGCAGTGTAACCATCTAGCCTGAGCTTTGCTGCTGCCGCAAGATATAGTAAGCCTAGATTGTTCTCAAAAGACAGTTTTCTAAGTAGCTTCTAAGAAGCAGTTGCGAAAGATTACTCTGTATGTGTCCTATATAAATTGTTCCGGTGTTTCACTCCTAAGCGTGACACATTCTCCTGTCTCCTTCTTCATTTCAAGTTAAGCTGATTTCCTGTTGTCTGCTTTCCCTCCTCTCCCCCAGTTCTGCCTGAAAAAGTGAAAAAACTATGACACTACTTGTTATGTGTTAAAGGTTCTTATGTTCCCTGCTTTTTCATTGATCTGACTTCTCTAGACTGGGGTGATCAAGGAGGAGGTGGGGGGAAAGGGAAGAGATTTCCTCTTGATCTGGAATTGGATCACAACGTTATTATTATGTTATGTAGCATAATGGTAACAACAGGAACTTATATTTTGGTAGGGTGAGGGCAGTTGTTCCTAGTCAAGTAGCTTGTCTTTTTTCCAGTTCATATTAAGCCGCTTCTGAAGACAGTGTGGTCTGTTAGAAGAGAGATCTGTAACCTTGGATCTGTAACCTTGTAGCTGTTATCAGCGTGGAGAGCCATCCCAGACACCCAGCCTGTGCAGTTCGCACCTTTTCAAAGAAAATTGGGATGTGTTTTGGTTACAATATTTCAGCTTATACCACCTTTCCCACAACATACTCTTCCATTTGCCTGCAGAAGCGTGTTAAGCTGGTACAAATGCACTTAGGATTGTGCTACTGTGACAATTCGGATGATTCACCCAGGTCACTACCAGTCAGATGGTTAGAGTAGCCAGCAGTGGCACTGGGACCAGTCCACAGTGTTCAAATGGTTTAAAAAGTTCACTCACCATGACTGAGAGGGTATCTGACAATCAGATGAGATTCTGTAGAATATCAGATTTACATGAAAATTTTGTTTCTCTTTAAAAAAAAAAAAAAAAAAANAACAATTGTTCAACTTTGTTTTGCATTCAGGAATTCTAGAGAAGGAAATCCTCAGGTCTATACTGTGCAGAGCTTACAAAATGAACCTTGAAGCAAAATAGCAAGACTCTGGCAAGTGTCCTCATGGGTGTTTTGAAACTGGCAAGCAGTAAAGACAGGGTCTGGAAGCTGCCTTCGCACTTGCCTTGCTGCCAGAAAGAGAGAAGTTACAGATCAGTCGGTCTCACCCTTCGCAGGAGTAGGCACCCCAGCATAGCCTGGCAAGACACCGTAACAAGAAATACAAGCCTTTTAGCGCCCTGTGGATCAAGCACAATAATCTGTAGCGTTACCCGTATGGAAATGCTGTTATAATCTTGACAAAGACTTGCGCTGCTGAAGAAGTTGCAACAGGGCTTTTCGAAGTGGGCTGAGAAAAGCATGTTCACCCAGGACGTAACAAGTCTAACTTGTCCAAGAGCACGTTACTGAGAGGCCCGTAACACTTTTGCAACATGGGTCTGTGCAAGAATTAAGTAGGTGTTACTTGTATTAAAATAACGAAAACAGATAAAGAAGAGAGAGTAAAACCCAGCTGCAGGATTAGACCTCTTCCTAATTACCCTAACCTTGAAAGAAGAGAGCATTAGGCTGTATTGTGTAGCGTGGTGGGGTTTGCTGGTGGTTTTTTATTTTGCCAAGTGATTTCTCTGGGCCTTTGGTCTAGAAGCTGTTCCAGTGGAGTCCGTCTTGCCAGGAGGCTGTGGTGTTTGCTGTGGGCCGTGAGACTGCATTTGGGGTGGAAGGGAGGGTCCAGGTCAGTAGGGCCTGTTGAGAGCGAATTATGGAGGAGCTCAAGAGACGCCTAGAGCTGGTCCCCAGACCGCAGGTGCTCATACTAGGCTGGTAATTAAGGCAAGAGTCTAGTGTCCCCAGATTAGGGCTTGTTTCAAGAGCTCTTTTCATTTTAGAAATTCCTAGTTTTAGAAGAATAATTTTGGGTTATAGGCTTTATTCTGGGTGTGGAGTTATACCTGAGAGAGTTCAGCATGTGACTTTATATTTAGCTGTCCTTTAGCTTTAAAAGAAAGACTGTTTATGTCCTAAAAATCTGCTATTAAAATCTTGTGATTTACATTACCATCTTAAATGGAAAGTCCTGCATGCCTAATAATTCTAGTGACCTTTTTCCCCATCTTCTGTCTGTGAACTGGTGTTGCCCCATAGCTCTCATGGTGTGACTTCAGTGGAAGAGAATCAGGGAGTCACATTGAAAAAAGATGCATCAGTAAACAAGGAGAAAAGTTCTAGCCAAAGCAGGGGGGAAAGCTTCTTTATTTAGAATATTTTACATGTGTAGAAGACTTCGGGTTGCTAGATTTATGTGTTTAAGGTTTTAATTCTAACAAGGAGAGGTAGTCAAGCTGTGATGAGTGTTCTGGGTTTATTTCGTTCCTTATGAAACTTATGTGTTTTAAAGCCAAAGTGGTTCTTTCTTCCATCACTTCAGAGTTTCTGCCTACACAAGCTCTGGTATTTTCCCATCAGTCTCTCAGAAATACGAGTGTCCTTTCTAGGAGCTACTGTATAATAGGAATACTTCTCTTTGAACTTGCTGGTTGACATCACTTGTCTCTCACGGCTGGTTCAATTTTGTTGAATTTTGCATCTGGTAGATCTTTTAAGCTTTGAAGATGTCTACTAATATTTTGCATATTATCACTAGATACATTAGCATGTAAATAACTTAGGTACATTTATACTTTGCAGTACCAATTTCTTGACCTCAGCTGATTAAAAAAAACCAAACCCGATTTGGTTTAATCTTGGTGCGCTGCCACTTTGTTTTGTGTCTGTGGGCAGGTGAGTGGAAGGGAGCAATCAGGGTCCAGCAGCCCCACGGGTGCGGAGGGCTGACCTTGGCCACAGCTGCCCCTACTGCCGGAGCTGGCTGTGTTGCTGAGGCAGCCGCAGAAGCATGTTGCTCTTTTGTGAGGAGCAGGGGTTGAGGCAAGGAGCTACATCCAGCTAGACTCACAAAAGAGGCGCTTGCAAAGCAGCTGGCAGAAAAAAAACCAGGGGGAAACCTGAGAGAAAAGATGGACTACAAAAGGCTCAGTTAGAGGAAATTGTAATGAGTTTAACGTCAACGGAAAAACAGCACTGGAAAAAGGGAAGGGATTGGTTCAGTAGCTGTAAGACACCAAGAAATGATGATTCACAGGAAAAGTTTTGCCTTTTAGAGGATTGAATAGCACAGTAATATTCATGCGACCTCCCTTAAATGACGCTGTTTAATTTAATTGTAAAGTAAAATGGATTTACTTGTTGACGCAAAATGGAAGTAGTACCAGATTCTCTTACACTCAGCAGCACAGTGTCTGGAACTGTTTTCCAGCAACAGTTTTGTCATCTTTATTGAAGATTTTTCAGTGATGAGAAAGAACCATTTGGGAAGAGTTTGGAGATGGAACCGATACATCTATTTAGCACTAGTGGAAGAAAAGAAAACAAACACCCAAACAAAAAAACCAAACCCAACAAACAGAATTCCACAAGTGACCACCGTATAAACATATGTCACAAATTGGAGTGATTGTGGTAAAAGCATTCATGTGTATAACTTGTGTGTACACTGTACCTTTTACCTGCACAAGAAATACCTGTGATTGACAATTTCTGGAAGCGAGGGCTGATATCATGACAGTGGATACTCATGTGCTGTACCTCTGCATTTAGTAGTCTGATATCCCAGCAGCTAACTGGATTTTAAGGAGGAAAGACTTGGAACCCTGTAGTGTTTTGACTACTACTATTCAGCATGGAGGTGGCAGGATGCAGCGTTGTCGCAGTGTTAAGCTGATAATTGCTTGTTGGGGTCTCTGTCAAAGCCCCTAAAAGTGCTGTCTGACCCATGCATATCAGGACTTTCATTTTAAAGGAAGGTTACCAGTGTCATATCTCACAGGAAATATCGTGAGGTGGGTATGGCTAGCTTTCATAAAGCTAACCTCTGGCATATTTTTCGTCGAGGTTTGGATAACTGGAATAATCTTGCATCATTCAAATGGCAGGCTTGGTTTAGAGTACTGGCATCTCGCATAGGCATCACTCCCTTGTTCCTGTTCCCGCACCCTGCTAATTTCAGTTGACTGGTATTTCAAAGGTTTTGCAGCGGGTGGTCTGAAAAAATCAGTAAGGACCTTTTTTTAGAGGAACACTGAACACCTTGTCATGTATTGCTCGATTTGGGTGGTACCACCTGCAGTAGTACCACTTGCCGGTTCTCTCCCTGTTGTTTCTGGTACTGTGTTTCTGTCAATGCCTGTGTTTCTGGCACTGAGAATTAAACTGGATATTTCACAAAATAAACTGGATATTTGCCAAAGATGAGTGACAAACAAAGCCTAAGCCTGGCTGTGCAGCAGGAACAGAGACATCGGGCTTGGGATGGATACATAGGTCAAGTTAGGAAGGAGGAAGAGAGTAAGGGTCAGAGTTGATACAAGGAAGGTTTCCCCGCTGACAGGGACAGAGCAAGTCCCAGTGGGGCAAGAGGCTGGGAGTGACTGAGATGGACTTGTCGCTGCTTGCCCCACCTGCAGCCTTGGATGAGGAGTGGGGCATCTGTGTCTCTCCAGTGGGCACTGGGGACAGTGAGCTGTCTGAGCTCCCCTGCCCTTCCCGGAGAGGGCGGCAGTGCTCTGCTCTTTGCAAACCAGGCCCTGAGTGTTTCCATTGCGCAGTAGAAAGTGAGTTTGCTGTTATCTCTGTTCAAGTGATAAAGCTGTATGTAAACCTGTGTTGGTGCAGTTGAAAAGAAAGTTGAGAAGAACAACTCACAGAGCAAGCAGGGTGAGAGTACGGATGGGAATATGTTATGGTTAGCCTGTTATTGGTTGTGCTTTTGTTTTCAAAATGAATACTTCAGCAGTTGGTATAGCCTGCTGGGGTTTAGGTGCGTGGTCTTACAAGGACCCTTGAAATCTCTGGAGAATAGCAAGTTGTAGATGTGTGGCTGTTGCTTAAAGGTAGAGCTGCTTAAGTAGCATTGAGGAAACTTAAAAGTGAAGTTCTACACCTGCTGTTTCATGAAATTAAAATACTGAATTAGACGGCTCTGATTGCAGCAGAGCTGTGGCTAAAAATGAGAGCAAGCAGTGAGTATTTAGAGAAGTTTAGAGGTTCTCGAAAATGTAAGAAATCTTAACCCCTCTATTTTATTTGAAAACTCATATTGCTCAGGGCGCTAGTCTGTTAATCCGAAAGACAATAACAATGTGTGGGTGGAGGACTGTACAGCATAAGGTATCAAAGCAAAAAGTTGGTACCTAAAATGGCACATGTACCCTTCTAATTTAGCCCAAAGATGAGCCGGGTGGGACTGGATGGAAATGATTCAGTTATGAAAAGAGGCTTTAAGCGTAAAATAATATTATTTGTAACAATTAGTGGAAATAGTTTTACTCTGGGTTCTCGCTATCTCTCTCTCTCTTCTTTCATAGCAGGCTTAGAGTGGCCTTGCAGATTTGGAAGAGAAGACTGTCTGGTTTTTTCACTGTCAGTTTAGATCACCGTGATGTAATTCTGTCTAACACATGAAGAGCCTTTTGCTTGGCCTAGTAGAGATTAGGAATTAGTGCTTGTCTGTGGATATGTTGAGCCCCTGTTGCATGTGCTATGAATAGGACAAAGGGAAAGATGTGCTTAAATAGTGAGGGTCTTATCGTCGCTTTTAAAAAGTGGCAGTTAGAATCACATCTTTACTTTAATGCCTTTTCAGAGTAATTGTTGTCAAACTGCAGATTATTTTTTTCCCCAGTTTTAAATTGTTCCTTCACTCTCCAAACAAAGCCCTAGCCTCCCTGCAAGTTTAATTATTTTATTCTTTTGAGGTTTTTGTTTGTCACAATAGTGCTAACTTTTCTGGGTCATATTTTCAAGCTGCTTATCGTAACTGAAAGATAGAAATAAAGAAAAAAAAAAATCTACAAAATTGGAGAGTCTTGTGAAGCCATGTGACATGGGGAACTGGAACTTGGAGGAAAACATACCAGAGCAGATAGAAAGTTTATAAAAATGGAGCTCTGGCATTCTCTTAAGTCTTCGTTATCCAATAAACATTAGTAACTGAGGAATCTTTAAAATCTTCCAAGGAGCCGTGAACAACCTCGCTTAGTTTTTTTCTATACAATACCTAGAATCAAAGTAGCTAAGCAAGATTTTTTAAAAAAAAAAAAAACACCAACAAACAACCAAAACCAAACAAAATAGACAAAAATAAATGTCTGTTTACAGTTTCCATGCTTAAGTTGCAAATTGTCCCCCTGCCCCTCTGAAAAATGTCATTTGGGATGTCGCATTTAGTTTGCCGCTTCTCTTAATTTTTTTTTTCATTTGCTATATATATTTACCTAATTGAGTCTCTGTGCAAATAAGTGGTTGTCATCTTTATAAACTGCTATAGGCAGGTCCTTAAATTCTGCCCTGCAAAACATCAGCCTAAGAGTACCTGTAGGAGGCTCTTAGGGAGCATGGTTACACATTCAAGCTAAGGGACGTGATCAGTTTTGAATTTTCTAAATATATGATGGTTAATGTGAAAAAGGGTAGGTTCAGGGCTTGCAAGTCCCTTGCCTTTCCAAGCGACATGTAGTGCATGAGAGGTTCTGGCAATACCTCTTAAAAAAAAAAAAAAAAAAAATNACAAACCAAACTTGCCACGTGTTCATTTTATATTGCAATTGCCAAGGGAAAGGGAACAAGAGAGACTGAAAAGGTAAACAAAAGAACTCCAACCCAGTAGCCAAAGGAGAGTGAAGGGAAAGTTTCCTTTTGAAGAACAGAAAGGAAATAGTGTGTGCTTTGTTCTGCAGTATCTCCGCAATCCTCACTTCTTGGGTAACTGTGGTATTTAACTGCAAGTATCCAAGCAGGCTTTGGGACGTAGCTCTCAGCTAATTATTTGTGGGAGATTTTCTTTTTCTTCTGCAGTGCAGGTTGAACAGAGACCAGTGCTGCAGCACCACTCTGAAAGCACCTGTGTCTGATGAGCGTGCACGCTGGTGGTAATTTAAATTAAAAAGTTCAGATCAGCATAAAGAGCCAAAATTGAAATGAACGGTTCTGACTGCAAGTAAGAAACCTTTCTCACTGTTAGGATAGTCAGGTATTGGAATAGGTTGCCCAGAAAGTTTGTGCAGCTTTGAAGGTTTTCAAGGTCTGACTGAATGCCCCGATCTGACCCTGCTTCATGCAGGAGGTTGCACTAGAGACCTCGGAGACTCAGACCTCCAGCCTGTTGTCGGATGTTGTGAATTTCTGTGATTTCTTTCACCTCTGCCACTCTGTACTATTGCCCCTTTCCAGACAACGTATCAGGAATCTTTGTTTTCTGAATCTCTTACCCATTCTTGAGTCAAGTCAGTGTTTTGATTTACTGTGAAACTGTAAAGCAACACAGGAAGATACTTTCTTCAAAGTGTTTATTGGCTCTCCAAGGCCAAGAACCTGAAATTTACTGGTACTTTGACAACCTGTTCAATTCCTAAATTTGCCTATAACCACCTCCAAAATACAGGTGGGAAATTCACCTCAGTCATTCCTGGTCTGAATGTATTACTTCTGTTTTCGTCTCATTCCACTTTATCTATTCCATTTTATCTTGGTTATTTGAAATCCTAACTTCTCCTGAAAGCCAAGTTTGTGTTAAATAATCAGATTTCTCTTCCAGTGTAAGTGGAAGGATGGACTCTGACCTGTCCTCTGTGGCTTCCTTTTGCTTTTGGATTGATTTTATTAAACTGTCCATTGACTTTCTTCCTTGTCTCTGAAACGGCGTTTGTTTTGTCATAGCACCTGGCATCCGAGGATCACCGCGTTCTGAACAACCTGAAATGAAATAACGAGTCCACAGAGTAAATCAAGAGTGCTGGGTGTGCACAGCCAGGGCAACCGAGAGAATTTCACTGGTCAATTCACCAAATCGGCAGCAAAACTAAGAGTAGAGCTCGAGTCTCTTGACTGGTTTGTCTGCATTAACCACTAAATCTGGGTTTCTCGCAGTGTCCCCATGTAAAAGATGCTTGCCTACCCCTTAACTAGCAGTTTTTCTTCTCTCTGCAGTCAGAGGGCTTGAAGCTACTTGTTCACACTAGAACTCTGTCCCCACCAGTAAGTTGCTCCTGTTCTTCCTACCTATTTTTCTCGCCCCTTTTTACAGAGCACCCTGTGATAGTCTAGGAAGGGCGGTGTATATATTTTTTTCCTAGCTGATGGTTGCATAATTTTACTGTCAGGCTGCCCAGGAAATAAATAGGTCTTTTAAACAACCATTTTGGCCTGAGGTTAGTCACCTTCCTTCAATGTCTGGTCAGCTCTTCTCCCTGTGAAAGAGAATTGCCCTCGATAAACAATGTAGGTCTACCAGGAGAAAGGCAAGTGGTGTTGCACTCCTCTGGGACCCCTTATTTCTACCACCTAGGTCCCATGTGAGACAAACACATGCAGTTGCTCATCGTCCTTCTACCTTCCTCCTTTCTTCACAACATGACTAAATGGTTGGAGTTAGTTGGGATTCGTGTATAGGCTTGGATAGACTTTTCTCTTTCTACCAGCACTTCTCTACTTGCGTATTTACAGTGGGCTTCTGAAGATGGTGGGGTTGCATTAAGTACAGCCGAGGGGCAGAATGTAGTCTACAGAATCATTTCTTCCTAGTACTGATGTGTGAATGGGGGGGAGAGAGGTGCTTGACTTGCACGTCCCTGGAAGTTTCCTTCCTCGTGACAAATAAAGAAAATCCGGTCTCAAAGTCACTGAGACATAAGCAACATGGACACACGTTCAGTCATTTTTTTTTTATGATGAAACTTTTTTCATTCTCTTAGCAGAAGGATCTATATAATTTGACCCTTAACTTCCATTAAATAGAGGTTTTCCTGGAGAAATAAAAACATTCTGTTGGAAGATCCCGTGGCAAGACACAGCGATAGCTTTAGAGCCGAGAGGCATATCTTGCTTGCTTTGGCTGAGAACCCCAGTACTCTCTGGCATACGAGTGCCCTACGTCCTGAATCCTCTTCCACTTCTTTTTTCTAGTGTGATCCAAAGCATTCCCCCGCCCCTTTTCTCTTCATGCTGCTGGTGAGGGATGTGCTGAAATGGATGCTTTCAGGGGTAGTTCTTTTGTGGTGGTCTCTTGACTTCAGCGTGTGGGATAAGCACCCTTTTTGTACTCTGGATGCTTATTTGTACAGTTTTAGAAATCTGGAGTTATATTTAACAGGAAATAAAGTCACAGCACACACTCTTTGGAGCATACTCGGGTTGCTTTCCAAATAAGGCTTGCAGTTTCTGGCAGGAAAAATAGGGATCTCTAATAACAACAGAAAATAAGAACAGGCTAGAAGAAATCCTTTGCAAAATCCTAGCTCAGCTGAGGGTGAATGTGCCAGGAAAGACCAACCTTTTTGTGGTCTTTGCTCCGGTGGTTTAAGGAGCTGAAAGTTTCCTCTCCCTTCCCCAAGAGTCCTGGGGTAGTGTGATTACAGAAAGCTTCTTAACTCCTCAACCTTTGCTTCCACACTGGTGAACATGTGTTCCAAAAAACCAAGCCCCAAACCTGTTCAGTGTGAGTTTTATCTCTGTGTGCGTTTCATATTTTTGCTGGTCCCATTTCTGTGTCCTTCCTCCGACTGGTGATATGAGCTGCCAATTTGATAAGCCATGGAAACTGTGGATTGCCCAATCCTTCACCCTTTCTCTCACACATTTGTGCTCTTTTAGGGAGGCTTCCTTTTCAATTGTTCCCACAAGTCAATGAAACCAGGCTCTGTTGTAATGGTGCCAAAATATGGGATGCTAGAGGGAGAGGGGCAGGTTAGTGTGTTTGTCGGGGGGCTGGGTACCGTCTTCTGTCGCCTTTCCCCTCAGCTACCAAGAATTCCTATGCCTGGCTTATAAAGGAGCCGTTTTACACACAGCTCCATGTCAAGCATCTCTTACAAGCATCATTTTAATTTATGTGAGATTGCACTTGTGGGCAAGTAGACAGAACATGGAGCAAGTAGCCCCTGCAGGCCTCTCTCTGCCCATACCCTATTGCCTTATTTAAGGAGAGGGACAGGGTGGGATGGTCGATGTTGTGCCGGCAGGAGGAGCGCAGGTTGAAATAGGCCTCCTAGCACCCTCTAAATGTGCTTTTGTCCATGTGCAGGACACTTCTGTACTTACTGAACATGGGAGGAAAGGTGAGCTCTCTTCCCCACCCACACCCACCCTCTCCCCCTGTGGAAGATCCTCCTCTAAGGAGAACAGCCCGTGACAGGTTTCCTTCAGCAGAAATCGTTATTTGAGGGTGGCACGCAGTGAGATGCTCTAGGCCTTCCAGTAACTTCTGGGCCTGGGAGGCTTCCCTCCTACCACTTGCAGCTGCAAATAAAGAAAGAGTTACCGAAACACGTGGGGAGGATTCCCTCTTAAACAGTCCCGGAGAGGAAGCTGTAATAAAAGCCAGAAACCCATAATGTTCTAGCAGGCCCAGTGGCTGCAGCAACACTAGATAGACAGAGCAGGAGAGGGGTGTACGGTTGTCCCATAGGCACAAGGTGGCACGTCCCCACAGAGGGCTGCTGCTGAACCAGATAATGAGATGGAGTTGAGGGGGAAGGATGTTGGTGTTTCAGTGAGATGCCCTAGTCTGGGGGTTGTGATGCTCCTGTCGTCCCCTGGCACAGAGCATCGCAGTACTTACCCATGGCGGAGTTAATTGGATGCAGTGAAGTTAGAACATTGAAAGGAGGCTGTTTGCTTTGCACTGGGGAGATAAACACTAGGGAGTGAAAGCACCAGAAAAGCATCGTGCACCTCGAGCGAGGTTCAGAGTGCTAGGCTCCGAGTCCTAAATTACAACCTCCCCGCCTCCCCTGCACTCCCAGCTGCTGCCTGGAAGCAGAAGCGTCCAAAGTCTGGAGGTGCTGTGGTTTTGCCCAGGTCCCCGAAGCTCTGCTTTTGCACGAGCCGCCTCTCTCCCGGTAGGCACCAGGCTGCTCGCGTGTCTTACGGGGTGCTGCTGGCATCCACAGCCTAGACGTGTTTTGTCAGAGGAGCCCGAGCCAGCTCTTGGAGCGTCTATGACGTGGCAGCAGTGGTTGCTGCCTTTCCATGCGGCAGCCCCGTGCTTGGAGCGGTATCCCTGCATCCTCGCAGAGACCGACAGACTTTTTGAGAAGAGGCCGGGGCCGGGGGAAGATGGATCATTGTGATGCCTGGGCAGGCTGTCAATTCTTGACGACCGTTCTCCTCCTCCCGTTAATATACTTCCTGATTTCACCCACAGGTGTATTTTTATTTACAGTGATAAATTGTTTGTGTCAAAAAGTTCAAGTGCTTTAATGATGTCCTCCCAGCTGCAGGATTAAAAGAGGAAAACCAGAGAAATCTCCTGCTCTTGTTCAATAATAATAAGTAATCATAATTTTACTTAAGGCTACATACCATCCATGTTTCCATAAATACAGCACATGAGTATCTATAAAAATTACTGCATGTAATCAAAAGCAGTTATTCCAAAGACCTCACATTTCTGCGGTCAGAGCTCCACAAAGCAGGTTCTTGCGTTTAGTTTGCCAGGGTCTGGAAGAGAGCGGGGCGTGAATGAGAAAACCAGTCGCTAAGTGCAAGTTATGAATGATGAGGAAAATTAATCCTGTGTAGGAAAATGGGCAGAGACTGAGGTAATGCAAAAATCAGTTCAAATTCCATGTATTTTTACACTGATGTGACTTTTTTTTCCCCTCAGTTCCCTCAGGGTGCAGGGCTAATAATTAAAAACATCTATATTGCACAAACTTTAATAAACATCCTCTCTGCAGGAAAGGAGGGTATTGTGCTTGCTGGCTTGCCTTTCCCCTCCTTCACTCATCCCTATTTCCAAATTAGAGATCGGAATAAGGAGAGGGGCTCTTTTTAAGGGGGGATTTTTCTAAAATTTTTTTTTTTTTAATCTTGCTCTTGCCTTGCCCCATCTCCTCTCTTGTAACCTCAGCATCGTGTAGCTGCTGCTTTGGCACAGGCAGGAGGAGGAGGAGAAGAAGAAGAGCTGGACTTCTGGGGCTAGAGCCCCGGTGTCCCTGGCCACTCGTGCTGCTCTCCGCTGCCGGCCGTGGTTTTAGGGCCGATCAGCGCCTTCCTAACCCGGCTTTGCTAATTCTCCGCTCTGGGGAAGCGGAACGCACTCGCGGGTGGAACCCGCTCACGGGTGGAAGCCACCCGCGGCTCTCCTCCCTCGCCGTGCAGCCCCCGCGGGCCGGGCCGGGAGAGCGGCGCCGCTGCTCCCTTCGGCTCGGCTCGGCTCGGCCGCGGCGGGGCACGCGTGGCGGGCCGGCCCCGCCGGGAAAGGGGCATGTCCCGCTGACGTGCGGGCCGGGGATTGGCAGCGGCACGGCCTATATAGGCGCCGGGGCGGGCGCCGCGCCGCTCTCCCAGGAGCGCTCCGGTTCTCCAGCAGGGCGGGCGAGCGGGCACCGGCCGGAGTGAGTCACGGGGGACGGGGGTGGTGGGGGGGGCGGCCCCTCCGCCGCGGCGCCGACGTGGAGGCTGGCGGGGCGGGAGGGGGGGGGGGATAGGGGGGAGCGGCCCGGCGCGGCGCGGCCTCGCTTCCTCCCGCTGGGCACCGGGAAACTCCGGGCCAACTTCCCGCCGGTCGGGCCGGGCGAAGTCCGGCGGGGGCGGCGCGGGGTGGTGGGGGGACGGGACGCGGCTGCGCCGGCCGGCGGGTAGTGGCGGGGCCCCTCTCTGCACCGGGAGGAGGAGAAGGGGGAGCGGCGCGGTCGGGGCGGCTCCACGTCGTCCCCGGCGGTCGGTGGGTTCGCGCCTGGTACGAGCCCAAACGGTCGGCGTCGGGCGTTCGTCCAGCGCCGGCGACTGGCAGCCTTCCCCGCGATGGCGGGGGCCGAGCGGCTCCGCTCCTGTCGCGACTGGAGGGGCGAGCGCCCCCGGCCTGGCTCCCCGGGCCACCGAGCGGGCGCCGGGAAGGTGCTAACGCCGGGCTCGGGGTAGGCCGTGCCCGCCACCGGCGGCCGCGGAGCCGCGCTCGGGGGCTGTCACCGGCCCCCTTCCCCCCCCCCCCCCCCCCCCCCCGGCCCCCCCCCCCCCCCNCTGGCCTGACGCGGCCGCCCCCGGGTCGGGGCGGTCCCCGCCGCGCTGCCGGCCCCGTTCCCGCAGGGGCGGTGCGTCGGGGCGTCCCCTCCCGCTCGGCCCCGCGCGGGTGACAGCGGGGACCCGGCCGGGCCCTTTAAGGGCGCCGCCCCGCCCCGCCGCCCCGCCCCGCCCCCGGTGCCGGCAGTGCTGAGGTGGCGCTGGCGGCGCCGCCCGCCCCGGCCCGCGGGGCCCGGCGGCTCCAAGGCCTGGGCCCGGCCGGGGCGCCTCTCCGCCCGGTCCCCCGCTGCCCCTGCGCTTGGCCCGGGGCGCTCCCCGAGGCCGTCCCTCCCTCTCGGTGCGCGGCCCTATCGAGGAGCGGCGGCCGGGAAGGCCGTTGTGGTCCCAGGGCTCCTGTCCCAGGGCAGGCGGGGACGGGGCAAGGTGGCGGGTGATGGCGCTAGCGGAACAAATACCGGGGAGAGGTCAGGTGGAAGCCTGGCTGTGTCTGAGGCACCAGTCGTGCTGCGCTCTCAGGTGTGCCCGCTTCAGGAACTGGAGCGAAGCGAAAGACGCTGTCCTGCTGCGCAGCGGCGCTTCACCTGCATGATCCCCCCCCCCAAAACCAAGGGGCCTGGGCCTTCAGTGTCTGGGAGAGCCGGTCGGTTTTCCGAAAGCAAGTGTTTTCACGTGTGGAGCGCTCATCTACCAAGAGATCACCCTGCCCTGCCTGAGCATCTGAGAGAGGACAGCGGTCACCACAACCAGCCCAGCGCTGTTGCTGTGTGTGATCATAGCTGCACCTGATTGCAGCTACCTCGATTAACAAAATGCTAATATTTTTATTCAATATGGTTTCAAATAACGCATAGCTGATGTCTCTGTCCACAAGCACTGATGGTATTGGCAGTGTAACTCATGACTTTGCTTTTGTTTCTCTTCATACAAATGTTTCCCGTGTGGTTAGGTCTGGCCCTTGCTGGAGGTTATTTTTAGGATGATTTCGTTCTCTTTATTTTAAGTGCGCTGTAGACTTCTGAAACTTCTTTTGGCGCACAAAGCCAGAGCTACAGACAGTGTATAAACTAGGCAGTTTAAAACCTGTTGACCCAGTCAGCCACACACTGGCGTGACGTAGCTGTAACCTTAGTTTCAAAACCTAAAGTGGGAAGTCAAGGAGGTGTGGGCTCCAAACGCAATGCCTGAGCTGCTGGTTTTGACGTTACGTTTAAAATACCATTCTGATGGCCGCCTCCGATGTTGGCCAGAGATGAATCCCTGAGGCCTGCAATATACCAGATGTTTGGGGTTACTGCAGATGAAGAGCATTTGTTCTTAGCTTTCTGTATGGGTGACGAAGCAGAAATTCATACGGATAAACGCCACCCTTACATTTCTTTGAATGTCTAGCTGTTCTCTGAGGTGGGGGCTCCAAGGAAGATCTCTGCAGCAGGTGTGGACACAGTGAAACCAGCAGCTGTGCCTTGAGGTCGTGGCTCTCGGGCAGGCGCTATATTGGGTGTCGTCCACTGACTTCTCATCCTTACCCTCCTCTAAGGAACAGAGCACGTGCAAGATGAGCCAGGTGGTGTTTTCCTGAGTAACGAGAGAGAAAAGTACATCCATACCGTTAGCAAGGCTCTAGCCAGACTGCTGTGATGTCTAGGATGCTTCTCACTCCAGCCCTCGTTCCCATCCGCAGCTTGCCATGAGGTGGTGGCACCCTCAATAGCGACCCAACAGGCTGGAGGAGCCGACGGCCAAGTCTGCAGGCCTTGCCGAAATAGTCTGGGACAGGTGCCGTGCTGCTAACGCGCTTTTCTTGGTTCTGCGGCAGCTTGAGCTGCTCAGTCCTGTACCATGGACATGGAACCACGTGTTCCACCATGGAGAACTCAGGTATTTCTCTGAGATCAGATTACTAGCCACCCTTTCGCATATACTTTGCAGAGCCTCTGTGTGCTGTGGTTCAGACAGCATGGCTGACTGGCTGTCCTGGCAGCTGCCACCTGGTAGTAGTGGATCGTTACAGGATTAATTGCAACATTAGCTCTATTGCTTTGATGGCGCAGGTGGTGTTGCCTTGTGCCTGACAAGAGGCGTGTTGAAGTAGGGGGAAACAGTCCAGCCTCCACTGAGGTGCACATCAGGCCTGTATGGCCCAGCTGCGTTACTGCTCTCCTTGTGCTTCCCTCCTTCTGCCGCTGTCGCCTTCCATTACTGTGTCGCAACGTGGGGGACACCACGTCAGCAACGCTGTGTTTTTGGGAGTCTTTTCTGGCATGCTGGGAGGTCAGAAATGGCAACTGTCAGTTTAATGAACAGCGTCTGAGTCTGCTGTCCAGAAGAAGGTCTGAGCAGCACTGCAGGGTTTGTGTGGGACATGGACTTCTCCCAGCATGAGCGGTCAGAGGCACTGGATTTTAGGAGAGTGCTTCAAGCCCTGCAAGAGCACATGTAACCACTGGGGGGAACTCCAGGTGTGGGGAACTGTTGGTACATCTGGCAGAGTGTGTAGTGTACTGTCTTTTACATTTTTACTTACATTCCTAAACACTTTTTCAGTAAACCTGCAGATCCGGATACAGGAGATGTGAAGCTCTCACCAGCAGCATATATGTTTTCCTGGTTTCATCTTGTGCACATGTGTAAAATAGTCCGTGTAAACCTGTGAGGGTTTTGTTCTTCCGACTTGCAGACTTAGGCCTGGAGACAGAATTCAGTGCCTGATGCGTGATCTTATTAGAATGAAAAATGAAGAGGTGGACCGGCCAGCAGCTGTGTGTGGATAGCCCTGAGTGTTTGCCTTAGTTTGTGAGGACGTCTGTGTTGATTCACCCAAGCTCCACTAAACTACATTCCTAACTTCTGACTGATGGCAGTGTTGTTGGCAGGTTTTCAGGTTGTTAGTCTCCTCTGACTAGATGTTGATGCTCTTGCTTGCAACCCTGAAATTTCATGTCTATCTCGCACATCTGTTACTAATTGACTGTATTTTTGCCTGATACTGGATGGCTGCTCTTGTAGCCAGTATGATGAAAGAGTAGCTACTCCCGGCTTCCCGCTGTGAGGTTTAAGGAGATAGTGGTGTTGCCTGTAGCTCTAGTAAAACATGACAGGTAAAGTCTGGTGAGATGTGACTCAGTATGAGAACATTTTGGATAGGGTGTAAGTTTGAAACACAGTACAAGCGATGCTCTTTTGAAAGTTACAGTACCGGGGGTGTCATGTTTTCCTGTTGTCTTGGAGCAGTCACATAAATATTTTTCTTTTTTTTTTTTTTTTTTTTTTTTTTTTTTTTTTTTGNTAAAGCAAAAGCTGGCAGGCTGACAAACGGGCAGCTTACAGGACGGACTCTCTGGCTACTGACCATTTAGCTGGTAAGTTGTTCTGAGAGAGCCAAAGATCTTGCTGTTGCTGAGCTTGCTTATCAGAGTGGCTTTCTGAGTGTATCCCTAAGCAGCGGGAGTTCAGGCACCTAGATGAGTCTTTTTCAGGAAGAGGCAGCATCCTGGGCCCTTTCTGTTTTCTCTCCAGGGTTACACTATGGTCTTGGACTGACTATCCAGACCCTTGGATACTCATTGAAAAATTGCACACCATTAATAATTGATAAATTAATTAGAGTATGCTTTAACAACTTCTGGTGTCCCCCTTTCCAGTGACGTTCTTAGGTTGCACATCCTCTGCCTTCTTAATGAAGAGCTTAATGAGGAGCTGTGGTTTTGGTGACCACTGCGCAGTCAGGAAATATCCCCCCTGAATTTCTATCTGGTTCAGCAAGAGCTGGCTAGGCACTATAGGTGCTTTTCAAGAGGCTGATTGGAAAAGTGCTCAGTAACGCATACTTTGTCTTCCTGCAGTGACTTTTGTGCATTTTGAATGGTGTTGGTAATAGTGCTGCCACCTCTGTCTCTTCCAGTGGCATACCCGGATTGTGTGTGGGTGGGAAGTCGACAATGAGCTCCGTGGCAGTTTTGACCCAGGAGAGCTTCGCTGAACACCGCAGCGGCCTGGCTCAGCAGCAGGTGAAAGGTGAGAAAACACAGTTGAGTTCCTGTGATGTGCCTCTAAATACAGACTGCACAGGCAAGGTTCCTTGCTGTTACCCAAGCTCGTTCCACGCGTCTGGTTCCCCACAAGTGTGCAGACGTTGCATTCTCTGTTCCCAGACCGGTGGCCTGCCAAACTCTGATTTTCCACCACCAGCAGCACAGTGGTGATGCTGCACAGTTGCAGAGCCAGGAAGCCTCAGATCTCCACAGAGCTCGGGCTAGCAATGCTGTCAGCTGTGGGATGGGGCACATGCAAGAGTGGGGCATTGGGCTACAAGGGAGCCTCATGGGATCAGTGTACTGGGCTGTCATTTCCTTCCTTTGCTCGGCCAGGTGCTGGGGAAAGTCAGTATAACTGCATTAACTGACTCACTGATGGGTTTCAGCACCGTCCTGCAGCTGCAAGCTGGCCCGCTTGGCATGGCCCAGAGCACAACTGAGTTGAACATAAGACACAGGCTTTTCCTGGTCTCTGCCCTAACTATAGTGCTTCTCTCTGCCTCCCTCCTGGGCATATGTTTTTCTCATCCCCTTCTGACCTGCAGCCTTGCTCAATACCTTTCATTTATTTCTGCTCAGCCTATTCTCCCCTAATTAAGCCCCTCTTGACAAAGTTGGCAGTGATGCGCTGTTTGCTGCCGCCATTCACTTGCTCATTCACTTCCTGCATCCCTAGTGCCTGCTCCGACAAGGCTGGTTGTTCATGGCATCTACAGCAGGCTGTGCTGTGCTGAGGTCAGTTGTGCTCCAGACTTGGCTGCTCCACAAGTGTAACAGGATTAATAGTAGTGCGCAAGTCATTTGCTCTCCCTTGTTAGTGGTGCCTGAATACAATTGCACCGCCTATGAATAGGGGCATTTCTGCAGGGACAGCAGCTCATTTACCCTGTCTGTTTCACCCCAGTTACAGCTTTAAACTCTGAAGAAGAGAATGATCCTCCAACCTACAAAGAAGCCTTCCCTCCGCTCCCTGAGAAAGCACCATGTTTGGAAGCTGCCCAGGAACCTGCTGGGCCCTGGAGTAAAATCCGACCGATAAAGGCTTCTGTCATCACTCAGGTTGGTAGGAGCAGGTGTCTCATCTCTCTCCTTTTCCTCCCTCCAAAAAGTAGGGGAAGTGGAGCTTTCCCGGGAGTATGAAATCCTTAGTGTGTCAGATTGACAGCCTCTTTGCCATACTTTACCCTGAGGCATGAGCAGGGCTGCAGCTGAGAGCTAGGACTGCTCTGGAGGGGAGGGATGTGTTGGAAAACTGTCCAGAAAAAGCTCTGCGTCCCTGTTCCACAAATAGCAGGAGCAGGCCTAAGGGAAGGATTGCGGGATTCAAGTAGTGAGTGCTAATCTGTTGAAGTATTCCCCCCATAGCTTAGCACTTTTGCCCACCTGGTGCAGGCCAGACTGCCTGCTGCAGCGCTCTCGCACTTTCCCTGGTCGCAGCTGGTGTCTCCGCTGGAAAGGCTGATGGGTTGCGCTAACCTGGGAACTTAGTACGCCAGTAAAGCTGTATGGCAATAAGAGAGGGAGGCACTGGCAATCAAAAGTGTACTGACTGCTTGCTCTGCCCTTCTTTTATCTGTCCTGTGGCTGAGCAGGTGTTTCATGTGCCACTGGAGGAGAGGAAATACAAGGACATGAATCAGTTTGGAGAAGGCGAGCAGGCCAAGATCTGCCTTGACATCATGCAGAAGACAGGAGCTCACCTGGAGCTGTCTCTCGCAAAGGACCAGGGCCTTTCGATCATGGTCTCTGGCAAGCTGGAAGCAGTCATGAAGGCTCGGAAGGAGATTGTCGCTCGGCTGCAGACTCAGGTGAGGGCATCTAACTGTTTCGCACTTCATCTTTGCTCTTCCCCAAGACTCGCAAATGCTTTGAGACCCTTGGGCGTGTGTGCTTATAAGCCGAAGAGTTGTTATTAGATGACTAATTCAGCTTTGCCATATATTTTCAAAGCACACAATTGGCAATTTGGAATGCAAATGAGGCTTAAAATAGGGTTCAAAGCTAATTACAGGCCATGGTGTTGCGTGAAGGGTGGAGTCTACAATCTCTGAACACTTTGATTACAAACAATGACTTTGTGCTGAGGTGCTGGTGCTGGAGGGGGTGCAGGCCCCTCACACAAAGCTAGTAGTGTGGGAGAACGGGACTGTGCTTTCTCTCAAGTTCTTCGGAGGAGAACATGGAAGGATGAGAGAAAGAAAAGTAGAGAAGAGGAAGTCCTGCTGTGAAAGCTTCAGGTCAGGGTTCTGGATTGTGTAACTCAAGCCACACTGGTAAGGAGCCACAGCCCCATTGTTTCAGTTGCTTCTCCTTTCAGTCCTCTAGGTTTTGATTTCTTACCTTCAGATTCTTGAGTTCATTATCAAGATGGTAGTTCTTGTTAGGCTATATGACACCCAGGTGTCATAGTATGTTTTAAAGTGTAATGTCAAAGGTCATTAATGCAATCGTTAATACCATGTCTGCTTGATGCTGTTCAGCCCATGTGTCATACCCTGCCAGAGGGAAGAGAAAGGGTCAAACGCTATATAATGTGCATCTGAAAAAATAGTTCAGGTCGTACTGCTACAGATCCATGACCCACTGTCCTCAAGTATACCTCCTACTGCCCTGGCCCCAGGTCTGAAATGTGCGTCTCTATTCCAACGTCTCCTAGGCTTGGCTGGGCTTCAGTACAGGGACACAGAATTGAAGAGTCACACCAAGTGATCTTTTTTTTATTTTTTTTTTCCATTGTAGCTTGAATGTTAAGTGCTTAATTGCTGTTAGTAGTTACGTATTCACAGGGCTTGAAAGCATGGTAGCAATCATAAGCTACCAGGTCAGTAAAAACTCAGTGAGAAGGAAAGAAGTCGGGAATCTCTGTTACAAACCAGCCCTTTAATGGTAGATTGAGAGAAGCTCTTGGGATCCCTTTTCCAAGAGGGACCTTCTAGAAGCAGTCCCAGGAGCAGCATCTGCTACATTGAAGACACCTTAGCACTTAGTAGAGGTAAGCATCTCCTAGCTATCTGCCTGCTGGAATAGGTTTCTGGTGTTGAATTTCTGTTTCCTAGGAGTCAGACTGTGTGTCTTGTTCTCTGTAGCCTTGGTAGCAGATGCCAGAGTTCAGATAAACTCCACCCATGAGCCATCGTCTCAGTTGCTGTCTGGTACTGCTCCGGTGTCTTACACTGGAGAATAGGCATCTCCTCTTCTGTGCCTAAAAGCTTTTGCTAATTCAGAGTACTACTCCTGTGCAACCAGAAGGGTTTTGAGGGAAAGGTGGTTTTAGACTCCTGGTAGACAGGCACCATAGATCAACGGTTCTGGTACAGCATCAGTCCGCTGATAGAATGTGCTGGGAAGACATTGTGTTTGCTCCTCAGTGGCACCACTAAGCAGCATCTGACTTGCTTTCCCTGGCTCTGTTCCTGTGGATCTGCCAGTGCAGGCAAGCGTTCTCACAGATGCTTGGTTCCTGTGTTGCAGGCTTCAGCGACAGTTGCCATCCCCAAGGAGCACCACCGTTTTGTCATTGGAAAGAATGGCGAGAAGCTGCAGGACCTGGAGCTCAAAACTGCAACCAAAATCCAGATTCCCCGCCCGGATGACTCCAGCAACCAGATCAAGATCACCGGCACTAAAGAAGGGATTGAGAAGGCCCGACACGAGATCCTGCTTATTTCTGCTGAGCAGGTACTTCAGTACTGTGATCTTTCTCACGTCATTAGCTGGACAACCATTTTGCTTCTCCACGGTGTATTAGATGTTTGTAGCCACCATGGTCACAGTCAGTGTCTAATATGTTAGTCTGAATGGAGATGTATACTGTGCCACTGGCTGCATGAGCATCGCTGCCAAGTTCTGCAACTTCTGGTTCTGCATTTTGTCTGTCTCTGAAGTCAGATAAGTGTGTTTCATATTTGAAGTGAACCATATTAGGTGCCAGCTGAGATAAGGCAGGAGATTACAGAGATGAATATCGTAAATCAGCAGCAGCAACAGCAGTGTTTGTAGATTGAAAGGGATGGAGATCTACAAGCCTGCAGACTGAAAAGAGTGCTTGGGCCAGAGTGTCAAGCAAGGCAGCGCTGGCGACTTGGCTGTGTCTGGCAGAGACTGGAGGGCAGTTCCCACCGAGGTCTGTTCTGGGCTCTTCCAGGATAAGCGTGCCGTGGAGCGGCTGGATGTGGAGAAAGTGTACCACCCCTTCATTGCTGGCCCTTACAACAAGCTGGTGAGCGAGCTCATGCAGGACACAGGGACGCGCATCAACATTCCTCCGCCCAGCGTCAACAAGACAGAGATAGTCTTCACAGGAGAAAAGGAGCAGCTAGCCCAGGCCGTGGCTCGTGTTAAGAAGATCTATGAGGAAAAGGTATGGATGGTCCATAAAGCTTCCCATCTTCCCCCTACCTGCTCACAGTCCCTCTTCCCTTCTTGTTCTGTTTTTGTGCATCCCTCTGTTGCATCCTTCTCATGTCAGCTCTGGCTCAGCAGCCCTTGCAGTATATGGCCCTGGATCTTACCATTTCCTCACTGAGCAGAGCGGGACTTGGTGTGATACTACCAAGGGGGTGACAGATTTCTCGCTTTTCTGTGCCACGGGAATTAGCACAAAGAGCTCCCCTGGCTCTCATTCACACAGGTGCTACTAGGAAAGAAGTGTGAAGTCCACAGTGGTGGCCAGCTAACAGTATCAAAGTTGCTATGTTAGTAGAAGTTGCTGAAGAGTGAATTTCACTCCGGTTCATTTTCCACAGTCAACATTGCTGTGAATATCCTTGTTGTGGGTTGTTGGGCTGGTTTTCTTCATGGTTAGGTCTGTATTTGTACCAGTCTGGATTTCAACAGAGATAATCAACTTATAGCCTAGTAGCCTACATGATGTTGCATTACAGTACTGCCTGGGGAACAGCTGGGCGTTTGAGCCCTGTTGTGCAAGAGTGTGTGTGTGCGTGTGTGTATGTGTATGTGTATGTGGTCTCTTCCGTGTAGTATCCCAGGGAGCTTGACACAGAATACTAGTTTTTTACTTCACCTGTGAACTTTTGAGCACAAGGCTTTCTGTAGGCAGGGGCCCAAAGGGTGCTAGGGTACTGCAGAACCACTGTGCTTACCTTTGCTTTGCCCTTTCCTGCGTGCAGAGTTTCACTGCATCTTGTGCCTCTTCCTTTCGCTCTTGTCCTTCCCTGCCCCCTTGTGATTGATGCCCCAGTGCCTCTGCCCCTACAGAAAAAGAAGACTACTACCATTGCAGTGGAGGTGAAGAAGTCCCAGCATAAGTATGTCATCGGCCCCAAGGGGAATTCCCTGCAGGAGATCTTGGAGAAAACTGGAGTCTCTGTCGAGATCCCACCCACTGACAGTAGCTCGGAGACGGTGATACTGCGAGGCGAGCCTGAAAAGCTTGGGCAAGCATTGACTGAAGTCTATGCAAAGGTACTGACAAGATGGGCTAGAGTGCCTTTGAAAATCCCATAAAGATACATGTGTGAGCACTGGCAGGTGTAGGGCAGGGTCTCTGTTGGGCTGTTAGAGATGCAGCTTAGAAATCAATACTGAGGGTGCAGCATGGGAATTCGAACTGAAGTTTTGTGAAGACCTCTTCTAGTTTGCCCATCAAACATCATCTCTGTTTTTCTGTCTCTCAGGCCAACAGTTTTACCGTCTCCTCGGTCTCTGCCCCCTCTTGGCTTCATCGTTTCATTATTGGAAAGAAAGGACAAAACCTGGCCAAAATAACTCAGCAGATGCCAAAGGTATGGATGAGCTTAGCACCCTCTGACGTAGAACTTGGTTTAG
The DNA here is from genome assembly GCA_003993805.1 of Himantopus leucocephalus. Classification (NCBI taxonomy): domain Eukaryota; kingdom Metazoa; phylum Chordata; class Aves; order Charadriiformes; family Recurvirostridae; genus Himantopus; species Himantopus leucocephalus. The sequence continues at coordinate 5,025,702 of RSEF01000009.1, forward strand.
TCCAGACCACTCTTTGTAGAAAAGGGAAATGTATTCTAGCATGGGTAAAACCAGGGAGGAAATGACACACATCTTAATATTAAGCTGAGCCTCCCTTTTACTGCTGCAAACACTACTCATCCTATGTTATTCTCATGGGTTGAGCCCTTCAAAGGGAGCTTTATGTGGTACTAGTTTGAGAATTGATGTGATAGGATACCTGCAAATGCTGACTTCAACGAGGCATCTCCCTGGTGAGTTAGATGATATCTGGAGAAAGGCTAGGGGTGTAACTTCTCCAAAGCCCTTGCAGACTCCAGGACAGCACCAAAGCCTTGGGCTCTAGACACTGTGATATGGCCCGAATTGTGACTTGCTTCTCAAACCATGGGAATGATGTGTGTACTTTGTGGGAAGGAAACCATCTCTTAGTGGCAGGATTGACAGTGTAAGACTGACTAACAGCATTGACTCGGCTTGTATCTTAGAAAATTCTTACTGGGTTCATTGCTTTGTGTCTCAAGGTTCACATCGAATTCACTGAAGGAGAGGATAAAATCACTTTGGAAGGACCTACAGAAGATGTGAATGTGGCTCAGGAACAGATTGAAGTCATGGTCAAGGATCTGGTAAGTTGGTGTTGCTAGTTCCAGTACATAGGAAGAAAGTGGGGGAAGAATGGGCAGCAAAGCAGAGATGATGTGTGTATCACATCCATGTGATGTCTTGACATGCTTAACAGAACTTGCAGAAGACAAGTTGTGTGGCAGGTGGATGAAACCCTTGGTTATGAAGCTCGCCCGTAGCATTCTTAAAAAATAAGCAGCAGGTCGTAAATCTTTTGGTGTAAAGCACGAAGGTTTCTCTTTCAGTTGTAGCTGCAGAGGCGTATAAGTCCCTTTAAATGTTTCACAGGTACGTTGCTCTCAGCTCAAACCAGAGTTCTTCTGCTCTGTTTAATAGCAGGAGGAATGCTTGTAGCTGACTGCTGGAGAGTCAGTGCCAATACTGGCAGTAGGCAGTTACTTAGGGCAGAAGACAGGAGAAATGGTGGCCTATCCTGCCTAGCCCTGTACAATTCTTTATAGATCAACCGGATGGATTATGCAGAAATCAACGTTGACCACAAATTCCACCGACACCTCATTGGCAAGAATGGAGCTAACAGTAAGTGGGGTGCCTTTCTAATCCTTCCTATGCTCGGACTCTCCGCGTTTAGCAGATCATATCAGGGGCTCTGTAGCTCATCCAGTGTGCTGTCTCCTTCACATTTCCTGTGCTCTTCTGAGCACAAGGAGTTAAATGGGCAGTGAGGCCTTGGGATGGCTTTGATGTGTGAAAGTGGTCTTGGGAGGCTGAACAGTGGTGGGATTACTTTGCCATGTCCTGGAGGAAATTTGTTTCTTTGGCTGGGTTTTTTGAGAATTGTCATTATGTTTTTTTTAAGTTACTCTATGCAAATTACATCTTAGCAGCCAATTGGGGGTGGTGGAAATCTGCTTGGTGAGTTTCTCCCCAAAAAAGAACTTGGGATTAGAAATGAATGATCATCTTCTGATCTAAATGTGGTGCTGTTTGGGGAAGAAACAGATGCCTCGCTCTGGCAAGCGAACAATTGGCTCTGTAGATGGCACAGTATTTACCTGTACAGGCTCTTGTGTGGCAGGAGGCACTTTCCCCTGTTTCAGCCCCAGCCCACTGGCCCCTTCTCAGAGGCTGGTTTGCTTCTTAAACAGCCTCTAAGCAGTGATAATCAAGGTGCCTTGCTTTGAAGTCTTGGCCTAGCAGACTGTGTCACCACAGTCCTTGCCTTGAAGTTAACAGGATTAAGGACCTCTACAAGGTGTCTGTGCGCATTCCCCCGGACAATGAGAAGAGCAACCTGATCAGAATTGAAGGAGACCCACAGGGGGTCCAACAGGCCAAGAAAGAGCTGCTGGAACTCGCTTCCCGTATGGTGAGTAGGATGTGATGCTTGGGAGGCTGCAGGGTTTGGGCTCTTACGTTCCCTTGTAACCTTCTGGTGCACGTGTGTGCCCCATGCCCGCCGAGCACTTGCGTCTCATGCCAAGTGCAAGTACCTCTGCACAGATGTGTTTCTCTGTTCCCTTGGATACCCCTTCTCTGTCAACCTAGCGTGAATTTTCTCTAGAGGAGAAAAGAGGGACGATGCTGGCGAGTAAACTGTCAGGCAGCAAACCGGTAAATAACAGTATGTGGCTCTCCTGCTTGAACACTCAATGTTAAACTCAATTCTCATCAGGAAAATGAACGCACCAAGGACCTAATCATTGAGCAGAAATTCCACCGGACCATCATTGGGCAGAAGGGCGAGCGGATCCGGGAAATCCGGGAGAAATTCCCAGAGGTAAGGCAATGAGATGAGGAGATGAGGAATCCAGAGGGGATATTTCTGACTTGGGTAGTAGACACATCATCGCTGAAGTCATAAATTTAGTGGCTTTATATCTAATATGTATGATAAGATCGCTCTTTTGTCCCGAGGCTGCTAACATGGTTATCCTTTTCCAAAAGGGACAGGGGATATATAGGATCCCCCCAACCTTTGCATGTGTCTGACAGAGCAATTCTTGCATTTGCTTGAGTTGACTGTAAATGACCACCTCTTGCAGGTTATCATCAACTTCCCAGACCCTGCGCACAAGAGTGACATTGTCCAACTAAGAGGTCCCAAAAATGAGGTGGAGAAGTGCACCAAGTACATGCAAAAGATGGTGGCGGACCTGGTAAGGGGGATTTCTGTTTGCTGTTCTATCCTACATGCCTGGGTAACCCTGGAATAAAGCCGAACTGTACTGGCTTGGCTAGGGCTGAAACACCTCAAGATGAGGGAGCTGTGGACACTGTTCTGGCTGGCTGGGGGCAGCAGGGTAATACCTGTTATTTAAGGGCTGTAGGGGAAGGTACTTGCATTTGCTTATTTTTGCAAGTGTGTCATGTAGAGAACTTCCTTGGGTCTAAGTCTATTGTCAAAAGCTTGTTCATCAAGTTCCTGGGACGGGGCCTTGATGCCATGACAGTGTAATCTTCAGTTCTCCCTTCCTTTCTCCCTTAGGTTGAAAACAGCTTTTCTATTTCTGTCCCCATCTTCAAACAGTTCCATAAGAACATCATAGGGAAAGGAGGTGCCAACATCAAGAAGGTAAGATACCTTCCCTATTTCCAGTGCTCAGTATGGTCACTGCCTGCAGCTAAATCCAACTCACTGCTCTCTCCTGCTCATTGGTGATGTGAAATATAACCTCCAAGGGCTTTTTTGTGACATGGGACACTTCTGAGATGACTTTTTTATTTTCTTTGTGGCAGATCCGTGAAGAAAGCAACACCAAAATTGATCTCCCAGCAGAGAACAGCAACTCGGAGACAATTGTTATCACAGGCAAGAGAGCAAACTGTGAGGCTGCTCGCCACAGAATTCTTGCCATCCAGAAGGAGCTGGTAAGTGAAACGACTGGCCTGTTGCAGATGAGGGACTCGCAAATGTTGCTAGAAGACATAAATACAGAAGAAGGCCTTGTAGTGCGGGAGGGCAGGGAGGAGACAAATGTGAATGTCGGTCTGTTCTTGACTCTTAAACCTAAGTTTGTGGCTGCTCATGTGTCAAGAGTAACCAGTCTCAAACCACTCTGGTCAGGCATTTCTTACACACAGCTCTGTAAAGCTCCTAGCAGTGTGGCAGTTGCAGGGTAAGCAGAGTGGGCACAAACACATTTCTGCAGCTTGACTAACAGCCTGGTACTGTCCTGTCTTAGGCCAACATCACAGAGGTGGAGGTCTCTATTCCTTCCAAACTGCACAATTCCCTCATTGGCGCCAAAGGCCGCTTCATCCGCTCCATCATGGAGGAGTGTGGTGGAGTCCACATCCACTTTCCCACCGAGGGCTCTGGCAGTGACACCGTGACCATCAGGGGTCCAGCCCAGGACGTGGAGAAGGCCAAGAAACAGCTGCTGCACCTGGCAGAGGAGAAGGTGAGCCTTGTCTCATATGGGAAGGAGCACATTGTTTTGGCCAGCTGTTTCAGGGGTTGAAGTGATCCATCTGCCTGCTGGGAAGCCTCTGGCATCAAGACAGCCTAATACTCTTCTGAGGGATTTGAGTACAGTTTGTGTGATTAAAAGAAAACTCTGCTTCCATCCTTGTGCCAATGAGTTCTTTCCCCATGGGTAGAAAAACTGCCTGTAAATGCTTCTCTGACCAGGCTGGGAACATACTCAAAAGGCTTAAGGCTCCCTGCTCCTGTGGTTTGAATGCTGTTGGTCATCCACACTTCTCCGAAACAGCTTACTCTGCCTATCTCCTTTACTTTTTCCTTGGTCTCTGAATTCCAGCTCCGGTTCTTCCATGTCACTGCATATAACCAGGTTTGAGAACTTTGGGTTACAAGACCTTGCTCTGAGTTGTGGCTGACTGACTGACTGGTCATTTTAATAGCAAGAAAAAACCCTTTCTAATATCAGCATGTGAACATGTTCTCCTGACCTGTTGGTTCCCTTTGCTGCCTGGCTTGCAGCAGTCGGTTAGCAAATGATTATGCTGCCTTGTGTGAGTGTCAGACCCTTCTCCTAGGGAAGTCTTTTCTGCTTATATTCTCACCAGTCATGCTGAGTGCAGAGTTAGCTTTTCAGCCCTGAGAACATCTTTCAGGTAGTGTTTTTCATTTAAGACCGTATACCTTTTTCACAGCACACTGCATCTACCTTGCTTTTGCAGCACTGTGTATGTGGGTGCAGGTAATGTACCTACATGCTTACTGTTGATGCTGAAGTGTGTTTTCTATATATTGATGGGTGTCTTGACTTCTTTCATGGGTTTCATGGGTGTCTTGACTTCTTTCAGCAAACAAAGAGTTACACCGTGGACCTCCGTGCAAAGCCAGAGTACCACAAATTCCTTATTGGTAAGGGTGGTGGCAACATCCGTAAGGTGCGTGACAACACTGGAGCCCGCATCATCTTCCCAACCTCTGAGGACAAAGATCAGGAGTTGATTACTATCATGGGAACTGAGGAGGCTGTCAAAGAGGCACAGAAGGAGTTGGAGGCCCTCATCAAGAACCTGGTATGAACTACTTTTTCCACTTTCTTGTCTTATCAATGTAGCAAGATGTGATGAGTCAGTGTGGAGGGTCTGTTTGTCCTAAAACCATCTGCTGCCCTTCATGGGAGCTCAGGAAGATCCTCCTTGCTGTCACTTGTTGGGGTGAGGTTGTAAACTGGTTGATGTTGAGTGCAGCAAACTCGTGCTTATCACCAGGACAGGCAGGGTTGACTGGCTGTCATCTGTTGACAGGATAACGTGGTTGAAGACTCCATGGTGGTTGACCCCAAGCACCACCGCCACTTTGTCATCCGGAGAGGGCAAGTTCTGCGGGAGATTGCAGATGAGTATGGTGGTGTGATGGTCAGCTTCCCACGCTCTGGCACCCAGAGCGACAAAGTCACCCTCAAGGGAGCCAAGGACTGTGTGGAGGCAGCCAAGAAACGCATCCAGGAGATCATTGAGGACCTGGTATGTCGCAGGAAAACCGTTTCTTCTACACTTTGTTGCTTCAGCAGTGCCCTCCTCAAACCTACTGTACAGCCACACTTTATGTGAACAAGTCTCACAGTAGTTCTGGGATTTGAAGCTTTGCTGTCAATGTATAGGGTCTGCAGACTTTAGTTCCTGGCCTGGGGAATGGCAGCTGGCTCCAAAATAGCAATGCCATAGGAAAGAGTTGCATCCTCTGACCATCTTCTTGGTTTTTAGGAGTGGAAATAGGAGACCCTCCCTTGATGGACTTCTAGATATTCAAAGATTGGAGCCTTCTTGTGCCTCTCCGTGCTTGGCCTTGGGCAGTAGTTGCTCTCTGGGGTTTCCTGTACTGTTAGTATTGGCTTTTGGAAGGACCCAACTGTCAAACCTGTTCTCTTCCCTTCCTTCCTTCTTTATCTTTTTCCTTTCTTCTAATGCTTCCTCCCTTTCAGGGTAATAGAGAACTAGAGCTTTGGTCTTGGAAGCCTTTAACATCATGGGTTGGAGTCAGCCTTCATTAAAAAATCCTCTGCTAACCTCTCTGAGAGAGGAAGATTCTAGGAAACTTTCAGTTCTTCCACTGTCAGCAACTGTTACCTTTTCTAACTCCTCTCTATGTCCATTATGGATTTCACCATGCGCAAGCATCCTGTTTTCTGGTGTGAAAGAGGCTGCGTCGCAATAGAGCAACTCTGCTTTCTCACAGGAAGCTCAAGTGACAATCGAATGCACCATCCCACAAAAGTTCCACCGCTCCATTATGGGCCCCAAAGGATCCCGGATCCAGCAGATCACCCGGGACTATGCTGTCCAGATCAAATTCCCTGACAGGGAGGAGAACCCAGGTATACCCATGGATGTATGTTCGCGTGGTAGTTGGGGTGATCAAACGAGTGTAGTGTAGTGTAGCCTACACTCTGTACCAGTGGAGATGTTCTGCTTAAAATCTGTGAAGAACTGACCGCAGGTGTTCCCTGCAGTGTCCTTGAATCTGGGCTTAGCATCAACCTTGCCCTCTTGGGAAGAAGGGACAGTTTTAGGAGGTATAACCGCAGACCTGGGTGTTCAGAATGTGTTCTCACTGCAGAGCGCGGTGAGTACGAGGACCTACCCCAGCAAAAAGGGCTCTACAGGCTTTCCAAGGTCTCTCTGAGCTCTCCTGCTCTCCTTGCTGGGTGTACTGAATTCAGCACAGCTGGGGCCTGTTGGATACTCAGGCCTAGCACCAGCCACCCAGCTGTAACATCCAGTGCTGTGCTGGTGATCTTCCCTGTCGCGGAAGAAACTGCCAGCCTTACTTGTTGCCTCTGCTGACATAGGAGTGCAGCCTCTGCTTCTGTAGTGCAGCTGCAGGTCCTTTCTGTGCAGGCAAAGTCAATATGGGTGCTGTGCAGAGAGGTGTGGAGCAGACTGTCTCGGTGGATGTTCTTTGTTCTGCTCATTCCAGGCTAAGCCATGGCAAGCTGCCTCTGCCAGGGGTGACCTCCTCCATAGCAGTCTGTAGCATCTGACTTCTTGTGGCAAAGCCCGGGCTGAGCCTGAGGATCTAGAGGGGGACATACGGAGCAAGGAGAGGGCTCTGTGCATTTAACATGAAACTTTCCATATTTCCAGCCCCTGTTGCCGAGCCAGCTGTGCAGGAAAATGGCGAGGAAGGTGGGGAAGGCAAGGACGGGAAGGATGCAGATCCCAGCTCTCCAAAGAAGTGCGATATCATCATCATCTCTGGCCGCAGGGAGAAGTGTGAGGCAGCAAAGGAGGCGCTGCAGGTATATGGTTTTCTAAGCCCCTTCGCCCTTTAACGTAGTGATGCCCATTTACAGGAGGCTCACCGCAGGCTTTAGTGGTGGTAAATAAAAGCTACTCAGGCAAGGTTGCTGTCTAGGAGGTGGTCACTGGTGCTAACTATAGAGGCAGTCTGTACTGTTCAAGGGAAGTCCTCTGCTGTGTGATTTAGCCCAGCAGCTTCGTAGTGCCTGACCTCGCAATTGCTAGAGTTTGTGGGCAGCCCCAAGTTAATTGCCGTAAAAGCATGACATGCTTGTTTTATGGAGCACAGCTGGAAAGAGAAGGAGTCTGATTGAGGCTGAATCATTCTAGCTTTAGCAGACCTTGCCATGATCCTTTAGTGATGTTTTCCAAGTCTCTGCTAGATGGAGGCCAAGGAGATGAAAACAGCCTATCCCCAGAGGCGGGCTTTAAGATTGCTTGTTGGGAAGGAATGCTTTAACACCCAACAGGTCATGTTGGTGTTCGCAGCTGTTCTCTCTTCCTTTAGAGTTTGTATCCTGACTACAAGGGAACGTACCTCAGTTCAGCAACACATTCTTTTGGGCAAGTATATGGCAAGCTGGAAGACAGGAGAAGTCTTTCAACTGGTAAATTGTGCTCCCTTCCTTACAGGCTCTGGTTCCTGTCACCATTGAGGTTGAAGTTCCCTTTGATCTTCACCGTTACATCATTGGCCAGAAAGGAAGTGGGATCCGCAAAATGATGGATGAGTTTGAGGTAAGTTGTTGCCCTTCCTTCCATCTCCTCTGTCCTGGAGAATCTGTGAGTGAGTTTGTGGTGGTGGCAGTCACTTGTGACATACTCAGGAATGTTGTGACTTGATCGTGGCATACAGGCTTTGTAATAAGAAAATGACACCTGTGTGATTTAGTCTCTGGCTCCAGGGCTTGGTAGGTTTCGTGCTGAAGCTGTATGATCGGTGTTGATGCCGTGAGTGTTGCATGACTTGTTTGGGTGCCTACAGGGATTCCTCACCAGTGTGAGAGTTGTTTTCCTACTAGGCCATGAGAAACAGCTCTGCTGTGCCTGACCGTTTGGGAGAATCCCCCAGAAGCCCACGGGGACTCTTGGGGCTGATGCACGTTGGCTGCAGACAGTGCTACTGAACATGTATTTGTTTCCTAGCCTCTCCAGGCTGGCACAGGGACGGCTGGGGGCTGAAGCCCCGCTGCAAAGCAATCTGAGAACAGCTGAAGAACCAGGGTTCTATTCAAAAACCATCTAGACACCGTCCCAGGCAGGGTTGGACCAGATGACCTCCAGAGGTCCCTTCCAACCATAATCAATCTGATTCTGTTGTTTAGGCTGTCTGGGTGGGAGGTGGGCTTGGCGAGATGCCAACCTGCAGTGATAGGCATCACAAGTGATACAAACTGACCAGTGGTACAAAACGCTAATTGCTTCTTGTTACTCAGGTGAACATCCAGGTCCCTGCTCCTGAGCTGCAGTCAGATATCATCACCATCACTGGGCTGGCCACCAACCTGGATCGTGCCAAGGCCGGGTTGCTGGAAAGAGTGAAGGAGCTGCAAGCTGAACAAGAGGATCGGGTAAGGCCTGTGCCTGTCCTTGCCTCCAGCCAAATGAGGCTTCAGCCTCTGGGTGTCCCTTTCAAAAGTTGTGCAGGCTCCTGGAACCGTGCACTGCTCCTTGTGCAGGCTCCTGGAACCGTGCACCTTTTAAGAGCACTCTTAGATGCTCTGCGGGTGTGGAATGCTCATAAGTGGGTTACCCAAATGTAACTCGTTTAACATGAACTGACAGGACAGTGTTGTGATTCTACTTTAGGTAACTTTGGACTGTCCAGGGCTCTATCACACCTTCATGTACCTTCGAGACACTGCAGGGTGGGAACCTCGCTGTGCTAGGAGTCTCTCTGTACCTATTCTCATTGAATCCTTATCACAGTTCTGAATAAATAGGTGAGGGATGAGTTGGATGGTTGTTTGCTACTTGTAGCGTCCCACTGAACTTGACAAAAGCACAAGGCCCCAGCAGATGGATGTCTTGGGTGCTCTTCTGTAGCCACGTACACTCAAGCATGACCCTGCAGAATCTGTTCCATGCATCTCAGAAGCCAGCAGGATACGCTGGGACTTAGGTGGACATCAGTGGACCAGCCATGGTGTGTTCCCTGCTGTTGTATCTCACTCTGTTTCTCCTGTTCCAGGCCTTGCGAAGCTTCAAGCTGACAGTCACTGTGGATCCCAAGTATCACCCTAAAATCATTGGGCGGAAGGGAGCAGTGATCACCCAGATACGCACAGAGCATGAGGTCAACATCCAGTTCCCCGACAAGGATGATGAAAGCCAGGTAAGAGATCAGAGGGACCGTGAGGAGGGCTACTGGTTGTCTCAGAGCATAAGAAGCACAGCATCTTCTCTAGGGTTCTGAACTCCCTGCGCTGCCTTTGGATAAGGTGGAGGGCAAAAGGGGTTAGCAGGGAGAAGGCTGGCTTAGCTGCTTATGAGCCTGGTCTCTCACACATTTCCCTGTGCCCCAGGCCCAGGACCAGATCACCATCACTGGCTATGAGAAGAATGCCGAGGCTGCCCGGGATGCCATCATGAAGATTGTTGGCGAGCTGGAGCAGATGGTGTCTGAGGATGTGACTCTGGACCATCGTGTTCATGCACGCATCATTGGTGCACGTGGTAAAGCCATCCGCAAAATCATGGATGAGTTCAAGGTGAGCCGTGAGGCAATGCAGCACAGGTTGGGCTGGGCCGGGGTGGCCAGTGGTGCCGCTTGCTTCTGTGCTAAGACCTTGGTAGAAGCTTGGTGCTAGGGGCTGAATTCAGGAGCATGAGGCTCACATCTTGTGGTCCTTGTGTCTTGTGCCTGTTGAGCACCTTCAGTTGGAACAGGTGCAAAAGAAAAGCCAGTGCTGTCCTGCTCGCCTCCAGCTCTGTCACCACAAGCATGTGAGCAGAATCCCTGGGCTTAGGGCACCCTGGTAATGCCCTGGGCAGCTGGGCTGTCTGGACACCACACCCAGAGACCAACTGAAGCATCCCCACACGACCTCAGCTCTGAGTCATCCTTCTGGGAGCTAGGCAGGGAGGAGGCTGAGCTCTTCCTGTATTGATGGAACACAGACAGAAGAGGAACCTGGAAATGCTTCCTTGCTGCTCTGGGTTAGCCCTGCAAACAGCACTCAGCTCTGTCCCTCTGTGCAGCCCGTTTAGTGGGTTTCTTGCAGACAGGGTCCCAGATGGTCTTCAAAGGGAGGAGGCGGTTATGTCAGCTACTCCGATTACTGGAAGTGGACAGCCAGGCCTGTTGCTGGGGGACTGTGGGAGGAAGCTGTGCCCAAACCCTCTCAGCTTGAGCTTAACTCAAGGAAATCCCTGGATTGCTTTGTCTCTCTAGGCCACTGTTGATTCGCTTGACTTCGGGAATCTTGGCACATGCTCAGGGCTCCAGATTTGGCAAAGTCAGCTGACTCTGGGAAAGGCTTTGCCTTTGCCCCTGACAGTGTGTGGCAGTAGCAGTGTGCTTTACTACAGGGGCAGCGGTGACTGTGAATCCAGAGTGATGAGGCTTTGGAGACTTGCATCTTGGCTGGGCTCAGTTGTTGAAACAAGCTGTTGAAACAAGTTGTTGAAACAAGTTCCCAAATGAGCAGCCTTTGGTTTTCGGTCCTGTGTTGTGTGGCTTCCCTGCACCCATCTGGAAGGCAAGCTGTGAGAGAGCTCCATGGCTGTGTATGGGATACGCTAAGACAGCTCCATAAAGTGACTGTCAGCCAGGATTACTCTATCTGTGGAGGAGACAGACAGCTTATTGTGCGTCGTGCTAATGGCTTTGTGGTGAAAATGCTTGCAGCAGTGTGAGGACACTGTCTGGAAATGCAGCCCTCTTTCTGCCTCTGCTGCAAGCGCTGCACAGAAAGCAGTGGGCCTCTGGGCGGGGAGAACAGCAGGGGCTGCTGGAAGATGGGTTGTTACTGTTCTGCCTTCCTTCACGGAGAACCGGACAGGCTTCAGGGCACGTTCCAGTGCACCCCCTCCAGCGTCTGAAACTACGGAGGTCCTAAACAGACTGAGGGCAGCGAACAGATCAGGGCTTTTCTGTGAATCTAATGGCGAGGGTCATGGGGAGTCTGTGGCTTTTCAGATGTGCAGATATAAGTCCTGTCCTGTTCCTTGTGTTGCAGGTGGATATTCGCTTTCCCCAGAGTGGAGCTCCTGACCCCAACTGTGTGACTGTGACAGGACTCCCTGAGAATGTGGAAGAAGCTATCGATCACATCCTGAACTTGGAGGAGGAATATGTAAGTGTTCAGCTAATCTATGCAGGGGCTTAGCAAGGATTTCCTCTGCCGCAGAGGTGAATGTCTGAAGTATCTGCAATGTGGTATTTTCTACCACTGCATCAGAGAACTCGAGCCCTGTGCAGGTGGGTGCAGGAGGGCAGTCAGCCCTCACCTGCAACTGGCCCTCAGACCAACTAGATGCGAAGCAGTGCAAGGAGTGGCCCCACTGTCCAGGAGAGGACAGTGAATGAGCATGCTGGGACACCACCAGGATGTGCACATGCTTGCCTTGCTGCAGCTTGCATCAGTTGGGAGCTGGTGGCCCTCAGACGAATGCAGCAACACTGTGTTTGGTCATTTTAGAACAGGTTGGTGACCTTGGATGGGTTGCAGCATGGTGAGATGGTGGGGGGAGGTGTGTTACACCAGTTTGAGGAACTATCAAAATCCACCCCTAACTGGGCCATGTCACTGCAGCTTGCAGATGTGGTGGACAACGAAGCAATGCAGGTGTATATGAAGCCCTCTTCACATGAAGAGTCCAAGGCCCCATCCAAGGGCTTTGTGGTGAGAGATGCCCCCTGGGCCACTGTCAACAACGAAAAGGTGAGTGCTGCTTCTGCTACGGGCCTGGGGGCACCCTCGCCCTCCTACCTTGGGCTAGGGAAATGGAGCGCTCTCCCTCCCTTGGTGGCAGAGAAAGCAGGGAAGGGCCCTCCTTGCCCTTTGTGGCCCGTGCAAGCTGAGAGCAGGCCCGGGCTCTGCCTTTCCAGCTTCCAAAGCGCTGCTTGTCTCTCTCTTCCAAACATCTTGCCCACACTGACTACCCCACTGTGGAGCTGTTGGGGAATGGGGGACCCTTACAAGAAAGTGTCCTGCCAGGTCGTGTTGTTTTTAGGGTTAGGGACGGGACCCTGGGACTTCTGACTCCTGCTGCAGCACAGAACTGCCTCGATGTTTGCAGCTGTGTTCTGGCTGGGAGCAGTGAGCTGGGACATGTGGCAGCTCTGTCCTCAGCTGCCCCAGCGCTGCTGCAGGACTGGCCTGACCCCACTCCAGTGACCGGATTACTGAGGCTGGACCCATGGAGCCCTTGATCCGCCCGCCATTTGCTCCTGTCTGCACCCTCCTACGTGTCATCTCTAGATGGCTTGACTGTCCACCCTGGGGCAGTCCTAAGGACATAGAGATCCTTTTCGGCCCTCGCCCATTGTCTCTACTCGCGGGACCTCAGAAATGCTGCTTAGCTCAGGGGCGCACCGTGCAGGTTCGCAGCAGGGCAGGAGCTTAACTTGTTCCCTTTTTGTTTGCTCTAGGCCCCTGATATGAGCAGTTCTGAAGACTTCCCCAGCTTTGGGGCTCAAGTGGCCCCCAAGACTCTTCCCTGGGGACCCAAACGATAATGACCTGGAAGCAGAAACTCCTCCAGCCCGCTGACCTGACACTAACCTGCCACAAATACTTCCTGTCTGAAATCTGACCCAGCGGCTGGAGCACAAGTCAATTGCCCCAAGAGGTCTCCTAATGGTGTCTGGAGTGCTAGACCCCATCCTGCTCCCCTCAGCTATCACCGTGGCTAGGACCCACCCTCATCTCTTGCTGGATATTCTTTCCTCCTTTGGAACAAGACTTCTACTCAGATTCAAACACTAAATGTGTGTGTTTTTGTTAGAAACTTCATAATTGACTCGAAGTGGCTAAGATTTGCAGCTTCCCAAGCGCTAGCAGAGCAATCTGCTCTCTTGAGCATGTCTTACTAGGCATTCTCGCCTTCATTAGGAGACCTCCTTTACTGTGGCTAGGAATCTACTTCCTGTCTCATGACCTCAGGAAATAAATTTCCTTGACTTTCTAAAGCCAAAACGTTTGCCCTCTTTCCTTTGTGTTTATCCCAGGCCTTACCTTACCTTTGTAGAGTGCAATCAACTTTTTTCCTTTTAACTGCCAAAAATTCATTTAATGCTGATAGCTGACTGTGGGGAGAGCTTAAAATAATCTCAAAGGTCAGAAACTTGCTTTTTAAAGGATCAAAACCTTCAATAGGCTGTAGAGGCAGCAGAGACGGAAGGGACTAGAACAACGTATGGCTACGCTGGTCAGGTGAACACCTCTGAGTACAGCGCATAGCGAGCGCGCCCCTGCGCCACACCAAGCACAGCCCCAGCCTGCACGCTTGACGAGTCTTCCAGCGCGTGATGACAGACCCCGCTCCTAGTTCCCTGGGTTCCCTCGGTCACCCTTCCCAACAGCCAACAGTGTGAGCAGGCAGGCGAGCCGGCACATAACAATATTACCACATGGGACAGATTTGGATCGGCCAAGGTTGCCGCGGTGGCATGGCCCAGGAGAAGCTGGTGGGAAGCACAGCCTTGAGAAGCTGTAGTCCTCCGCTAGCACTACAGCATCTAGGCATGAGTGGCAGGGACACCTATTACTATTGCCTTCTTTCTACCTCAAAAGTCAGTACGATGGTGGCCTCTCAGTGTAAGCGGGTAAGCAGCTGCTCCAGCTCTTGCCCTGGCACCCAGAGCAGAAGCGTGGAGGATAAGCAAGAGGAGCCTTTTGTCTCCGAGTGGCTGTGGGAGCTCCTCCGGAGGGAAGCTGAGCACGGTGATGATGAGGCAGGCTGTGAATCAGAGAGAACCGTAGGACTGCTTGCTGAGCTAGAACAGGGCTCGGCCCCAAGACTGGAGGTGCAGCCCTTGGCTGCAGAGGTTGTGAGCCAGGCTTCTGCTCTGATGGCACTGGGGGGGCTGACGGCACGGTGCGTTGAGCCCTCCCCGAGGCCTCCATCGTATGGGCGGTAGAGGGTGATCCATGCTCTGTACTCCGGGCCGCTTGCGCTGAGGCCCTGCTGCGGCTTGCTCGAAGCAGCCTGTGTCCAAGCTTCTCCAGCCAGTAAGAGGAAAACCATGTCTTTGTGGAGGGAGGCAGGGAGTGTGGGGTTTCTGTGTCCCTCCTTTCCCTGCCTCAGTCCTACGGAGGTTGTAGTCTGAGCCATTCCTCTATCCCAGCTGCTTCAGCTCTTGGACAAGCAGGAGTCCCTAGCCTCTCTTCTCTAGTGCTGCTTACGGAGCAAAGGCCCAAAATTCTGGCAAGCTGAGCCCAGCGTTCTTGCCTTTCCCTCTGTCCGGCAGGCCTGACATGCCGACGCTTCTCCTTCCCGTGCCAGCTCTTCTTGGAAGAGGCTGCTATGCAGAAGTTGAACCAAAACCTCACAGTGCTCTCCTTAAGTTTGAGAACTGACTGAAGCTGACCACGGCCCGTTGCAGGGCACCCGGCTGCCCCCGAAGGACAGGGTGGCCTTGCCTCCAGCACGGGAGACAGGGTGGGTCAGACAGAGCTAGGGTGACACCCTCCCATCTGCGTCTGTCAGAAAATGGTTATTACCCCTGTAGCTTAGGTCTGTTACGTCACCAAGCCTATTGCCCCCCCCTCTTCCTCTTTATGCCGCCCCGTGCCCTCACCAGTTGCACCGCTAGGCTTGAGTTACATTTGGGGCACCACCGTCTGGGCTCGTGCCCCATAGCCCGACCCTCCACTCTAAAGAAGGTCATGAAGTGATTGTACCTAGTACTGTCCCCCCACTGCCCTCCTTCCGCAGCAGACTGTGGCATGTGTCCATTTCCTCTCTTTGACGTCTTCCATATTGTACGTTTCCATAGCAATGATCCCTTGGCCTTAACTTTGGAATTTGGAGACTATATGCAAACATGTAAAAAGGCTCATGAGTATGGATGACACTGGAATTTTATAAATTCTAAAATAAAACCTGAAACAGCTCGGAGTGTCACGGATATTATTTCTACCGGTGGGTTGAGATCCAAGGCAGCCCTTGCTTGGCTGGGTGTACCTGCTTTGAGGAGTCCCAGCTTGCGTGTGTGAGCTTCTGCTGCGGCGATGCCCTTGCTGAGGCAGGACTCCCACGGCAAGCAGCTGGGTCGAGGGAGGAGGCGAGAGCAGCACCGGGCAGCAGCGGAGGCTGTGCCCTACTCACCCAGGGTGGTGGTGCTGGGGACGCTGCCAGTGTAGGGGAGGAGAAGGAGGCACCAGCCATGGTCCCTCTTGCTCACCTCCTCCTCAGAGCCTCTTGTCTGCCTTCTGCAACTGGCGCCCCTGCACAGCACCCGCCAGCCAGGGCCACGCTGCTGCTCTGCCGTCGGTGAAGCTTGGCCCGGGCTGCCATGTCGCAGGGTGACAGCAGAGCTCTCAACATCACCCAGTGTCTCCATAGCTCTCCCCCTCCCGCTGTACCTGCTGGTGCTGGCAGGAGCAAACCGTCCAGCCCTGGTTGCATCCAGCACAGGTGGAGGCAGGAGAAGCAAGAGCCAGCGCAGGAGGCTGTAGCCCTACCTTCACTCGCCCCGAGCAGCAAGCGGAGCTGTGGTTGCACTGACCGGCCGTGCGGTTGCTGTGGGCAGGCGCTGCCCTGCGCCAGCTGAGCGCAGCCTGGGGACGCGGCATGGCCGGCCTCCTTTCATTTGCTCCGTGCCCCAGTCGTTCATGCAGCAGCGGAGTTACCTTGCCGGTGAGCTTGGACAAAGCCCCCAGAGCCAGCTGCATCCCTCCCCGCCGTTAGCAATTGCCATCCCCAAGTGCCAGTGCGCCAACTGGGCAGGGGAGGTGTGCCTGCTGCCCTGCAGCTCCAGGCTGGTCTGAGGAGGAGCCGGTTGGCGGCCCCTCAGTCCCATCACGGAGCCACGGGCCTTGGGGCACGCTGTGACGCTCAGCTGCTGGCGAACAGCTCGGTTTCCCAGTCCCTGCCTGCAGCTGGATCTGCGACGCTGGTTTTGCTTCTTGTCTCCCGTCTCTCCAAAAGGACCTGAACCGCAGAAAAAGGGAGATGGTGTTTGCACTTGCAGGAGCTGCGCAGCTCCTCACAGGGCTGCCTGCTTGCTCAGCCTGTGCCTGCGCACAAGTTTAAAACAGAAAAGGCTTTAAAAGGAGGAGGCGGAGGAGCTGCCGCAGCCCACCTTGTTCTCAGCCAGGGCCTCCTTGGCGAGGTACCGTTCACGCTTCACCTTGACCTCCACGGACTCAGGAATGTCGGGTACCAGCCACGCAATCACACGGCCGATAAAGAAAACCA
Source organism: Himantopus leucocephalus (assembly GCA_003993805.1). Classification (NCBI taxonomy): domain Eukaryota; kingdom Metazoa; phylum Chordata; class Aves; order Charadriiformes; family Recurvirostridae; genus Himantopus; species Himantopus leucocephalus. The sequence continues at coordinate 5,042,358 of RSEF01000009.1, forward strand.
CGTGCTGGAAGCGAGCGGGGACGTGCAGGTTGGCCAAGGTGGCAGGTTCTCTCCTCCCCCGCCCAGCACTGTGCCCTGGGCCACCCTGCAGGGCTCAGCAGCTGGTACCTCGAACACGATGATGAAGCCCAAGCGTATGGCCAGCAGCTGCCAGTACGTCAAGGTCAAGTTGCCGTCCCGGTCCCTAAACGCTCTGTATCTGCGGGAGCAAAGTGCAGCTGTTACCGCCTCTGTTGGCTTCGTGGTGGGCGTCACCGTTGCTGTGGGCACTCTCTGGTCGTGGCTCCCAGCCCAGCGCGCTGGAGCACAGCAGAACCAGCCCTCGGCCAGCCTCAAGCCAGGACCTGGGTGGCTGCAGGTCACCTGGCCCCGGAGAACTTTCTCCTTTGCAAAAGCACCTCCCTCCACGGCTGGGGAGATTTTGCTCCAGCCCTGGGCCGGGCTGGGCAAGCAGCTTCCCCCACGTTGCCCCAAGCACGGGCGCGCTCGGCACACGCTTAGCCCTGGGGCGAGCGAGGGTCCCGAGGCCCTCGGGAAAGTGGATGGACAACCTGGACCCGGCTAAAGGCCGCTGTGCTAAACAAAACATTTGCTGTGGTGGCAGCAGAGAAAAGCAAATCTGAGCCTAAGCAAACGAGGAGAGGAGCCAGATGAGGAGGGAACGGGGGGGCTCCCACCTGCATGTGGCGTTGCTCTGCAGGACAAAGTCCCACGGCGCGTATGCCAAGGTGAAGTTCACATAGCCGCGCAGGCTGCTGTCGTGGACGTACTGGTAGTACATGCGGGGCAGGAAATCTGAGGTGAAGGCGATGAGGAATGCCTGAGAACAGGGAGATGTGCTGCGGCAGGTCCTGCAGCGGGGAGATGCCCCAACCCCGCCCCCCCAGCAGGACCTCCTCTGTGCCCTGCGCTCCTGTGGTGGCTTTCCACCTCTCCTTACCCCTCGACCTGATGAACCAGACATGAACGCCGCTTGGTCTTAGACATGGCGCTGTGTCCTGCTTTCACCCCTCAGTTAAACCCAAGCAGGGCTGCATGCCCAGCAGGGTGACGGCTTCCCACCGCCTGTGGCTGGAGCTGCACCTTCTGCAAAGGCGGACCCACCCCGGGCACTGCAGCTCCCCTCATCACGCAGCGTCCAAATGAGTTTTTCTTCCCAATTCCCCTGCGCCGCTTGCAGCCCCCTCACCACCCGCCTGCCTGCCCGGCGTTGCCTGGCGTACGTTGCTGATGACGGCCAGGTGAGTGATGGCCTCCAGGATGGAGAACCAAATGCCGATGCCTTGCGCCCGCTCGGCCACCGGCCGCCGATAGTCACAGACGAGCTTGTGGGCATCCAGGCGGATCTCTACCCAGTTGTTGAGCAGGGCAAAGAGGGGTGCCAGGGGACAGGCCGCCACAAAGATGGTGATGAAGCCGAACTGCAGGACTGTGAGGAAGAGGAGGAGGGGGAGCGGGGAGGGACAGGCTGAGAGATGGCAGTGGAAGCTGCAGCATCTCCTAGCCCTATCCCATGGGGAGCCCTTCTCCCTCCAGCACCCACGGGGCAAAAGCTCCTGGGCTGGTCCCTTCCTCTGGGGACCTCCTGCCTCTTCCCACCACCTTTCTCTCTCCCAGCGCTTCAGCCCTCCCCACCCCGAGGGTGGTCCCTTACCCATCTCCAGGTACTCGTCAAACAGCCCCTCAAACACCAGCAGCTGGTGGTCCATCACCCAGGGTGGCTGCTCCACCAGGACCGACTCCCCCTCCTCGCCCGCCTTCTTGCTGGAGAGGAGCTTGTGCTTGTGCCACCAGCACTTCAGCTTCCTGGGGAGACGAGAGGGGCCATGCCCCCCGCTGCAGCCAGCCGGCACCACTCAACGCCACCTCGGCAGTACCCCGAAGACCCGCCAAGCCCTGGCATACTCACGGCATGGCCACCTCCTGCACATTGTTGATGATCTGCTTCCCCACCATGATGACCAGCAGCTCCTGCGCCAGCTCGATGAAGCACCCGCCTGGACTGCACTGCGGAGAGAGAGGGGGCCCTCAGCCTGCCGGGTCCGGCACACAGGGGTGGGAGGACCCCGAGCATGGGAAGGTGTCCCTGCAGCGTGCACCGGCCCCAGCTGGGGTGGCAGGCATGATGTCTCTCCTGCCCGGCACTCACCTCCTCATTGCGGACCCCCAGAAAGCTCTGGTAGTTTCCGGGGTAGCCGACGAACCTGCAGGAGCAGCGGCAGAGCCATGAGAGGGGGACCCCAGGCACTGACCCCAGGGATGTGTCCAGAGGGGCTCCGGGGAAGGAAGGGCTTTTTCTGGTCCACCCAGAGTCCTCTTCTCCCTCGCCAAGGGGAACAAAAGCTGGCGGTGGGTGCCTCTGATGGAGAGGGTCCCCCAGTCCCAGGCTGGGACCAGCTGCACCAGTGAGCCCACAGCAGGCTGGCACTGCCCTCCTTCCCAGGCGCCCCATCGCCCTGTGAGGGCTCCTGCTCTCTGGTGGGACCGTCCCCCCCACCACCACAGTGTTCCTTGCCCGTGATGGCGGCAGCGCTCCCCGGCAGCAAAGCCCAGAGGCTGCGGGGGCTGCAGGAGATGGGCAAACCTCCTGCTCCCCACGAAGGCCCTTACTTCCCCTTGAAGAAGGCGATGTAAACAGGAGAGGAGTAGAAGGTGACAAACTGGAAGACGAACACTTTGAAGGTGAAGGCGTCCTCATACTTGGTCTGGGTGCGGTGCATCTCTGCCAAGGGGGAAGCACGGGGACGTGGCCCTACGCCGCTCCAGGATGCTCTTCCACAGCATCGTGGAACTCACCCTGCATCGCTCGATTCTAACCAACCCCCTCCCCACAGCCCGGGGTCCCCAAACCTGCTGTGGTGCCCATCAAGGCGCCTCCCACTCATCCACAGCCTGGAGACGCCCGTCTGCTTTGCAAACACTTGTCACTGAAGGTCTTATTTTTCCAGCTCTCCTCTCCTCCATAAAGCCATTGTCCTCCCGAGTGTCAGCCAGCTTTCCCTGTGTTTGGTGCTCCGCCCTTACTGCCTGCTCCCTCCCATCACCCTCCAGCTTGCGAGGCCCTCACCAGCTTACCCCACTTGGTGAGGAAATGAGCCAGGGAAATATAGATCTTGGAGAGGATGAGGATGAAGATGAGGTTCACTACCGAGCCGGTGATGCTGGCGATGCGGGATGCCTACAGGGAGAAGCAACACGCAGAGCACGGAGGGTGGCGAGCAAGCCCAGCAAGCCAAGCAGGTCCAAGAGTGGCTCTGGCCATCTCTTACCGAAGCTGCAAACCAGAAGTACCCTGAGCTGGAGAGGAGGATGGCCACCACTGCCCGGTAGAGGATAACAGAGACCGCGAACATCACCACCACAGCAATCTGCAAACACAGCGCGTGGGGGATGAGCAGCTTGTGTTGGGAAGGAAAACTCCACTGTTAACCCCGGGCACTACGAGTTCCGGGGGTGTTCTGGGGTGGGCAGATGAGCCAGGGCACAGCGAGGTGCAGACTGAGATGGTGGAGAGCCACAGGTTCCACCAGGGACACCCGTGTTCATCCCCAGCTTAACCCATGCTCTCTTACCTCAAATGGATCCCATCCCACCACGTTCTGCTGCCCCAGGACAGAGGGTGGGCAGATGCTGCTCCAGCCCCTGCAATCTTACCATCATTATAATGACCATCGAACCAGCCAAAATTCGGTGGAGGCGGCTGCGCTTGGGGAAATACGGCTCTTCTGCCCCCGTTATAGGGTTTATTGTCGTCATGGGAGCCATGGCCGTGAACTGGGGCCGCGGCCGCTCCTGGGAAAGAGGGCAAAAGGTGTCAGGGTCGCCCGGTAGCTTTGGTCTGTGCGGTTTTGGGAGGCGTTGCAGGCATTGCACCTCAATGTCCTCGAACTCAGAGCAGTCCCAGTGGTGAGCCAGGGACGCGTTGGTCCGCTTCCAGAACTCCAGGAACAGCACTGCCCACAGGGACATGAAGATGCTGAAGAAGATGGTCCCGCCATGGTCAAAGAGCCGCCCCGCCTGTGGGCAGAGCGAGGCTGAGGGACGGGCAGGACGGTGGGGGCGAGTGCCGGGGCGAGTGCCATGGCGAGTGCCGTGCCCTCAGTGTCCCCGAGCCATGGGGCAGGTGGGGAGGGAAGGTGGAAGGGGCCGCCTGGGAGCCTTCACCAGGGAGGGAGGAGTGGGAAGATGGGTGGGTGAGGAAGCACTGGGGCAGCAGGGGCTGAGACAGGGAGGTGGACTGGGATGGCATGACTGGGCTAATGTTGGGATGGAGATCTCCACCCTGAGGTGCCCTCCAGGACCTCACCATGAAGGTGCTGCAGATTTTGGAGAGCTGCCAGTAGGTACAGGTCTTGCAGAGGGGACACATCCAGTACTGCTCTTTGCTCCCGCAGATCTCCTGCCTACAGGCAAGGAAGGAGCAGCCAGCAGCCTGTCAGGGCTTGGCATTCCCCACCGCTCCCGTTGGATCATTCCCTGGCAAACTGCCCCGCGTGCTGCGGCCAAGCCCCAGCGCCAGCACGTCGGGGTGCAGGCACGCCCGACCCTCCTCCCCACTGCCCCGGGACGTCGGGACACTTACGAAGGTACGTCATTGAACATCAGGAAAATGCCCGCAATGAACACCACCGTTCCCACCACCGCAGCAGGCAAGAGCCATCCCGTGTAGAAGCCTGGAGACGGTGGGGATGGGAAGCGTGAGTCCTGCAGGCCTCCGTCATGGCCACTGAGCCAAGGACGGCTCCAGCCACCAAGGAAGACACCTGCCCAAGCCCAGCAGAGCACCAGCCTAAAACCCCAACAAGGTTTGGAGGACCTGAGCTTGCACCCAGGGCTGCAAAGTACCCATCAGGCTCTAGCTAGTCCTTTTAGGACACATTGGCCATGGCTCGTGGTGCCACCACTCACCGCCCTTGAAATGGAGAGCATCTCGGGGCAGAGCTTGCAGCTGCATCCTGGGGCAGCCAGGAGCTGCCGCCCGCTGCCGATGGCCCCTTGCGCCGCACCAGGAGGCTGAGGAAGCCATTCCCTGGGAGAGCGGAGGGCTGCTCTGGAGCAGGCAGGACTCACCCAGCCAGGCGAAGTAGAAAGCAACCTTCTCCCCAAAGTACTTGCGGACGTGATCCAGCGGTTGGTACTTTCTCCACTTCCCCCAGCTGGCCCAGTACTGGAAGAGGACTTGGCGCTGGCTGAGGCTGCCGGCAGCCAGCTCCTCCAGCTGGAGCTTGTAGGGACCCTGCAGGGAGAGGCAGGGGGTGGGCGAGGGGTTGGCCAGGGGTGCGGAGTGACAGGGTGGCTCTCCAGGGGACGGCACGGTCTTGCCTCATGCAGTGGGAAGGCAGCGGTGAAGACTTTCTCGCTCAGCAGCCGGTCCACCCCCACCTCCCGCTCCTTGGAGTGGCCGTACTGTGTGGTGGCCAGGATCTCGTAGAGCTGCCGGGGGCAATGCCAGGGGAGGTTAGAAGGGGCTCAGCCATCCCCCATCATGGGGACCAGGGTCCCCACCACCAGTCAGCTTTTCGACTACCGGCCCCAAACCTGATTCCCAGATGCTGAATGGCAGGAGGAAGGTTTCCACCCAAGCTTTTTAATCCCCTCCGGAGTTACCAGCACACAGCGACCCAGTCTTGGACTTTTGAGACCGTGACCACACAAGACAACACACCCGCTCGCAGCACTTCGCCCTCAGACCCCACAGCCCACCCAGGACTGGCGAAGAGAAGCCCTGGCGGCCCCAGTGCTCACAATTTGGTGCCGCTGGGTGCTGGAGAAGAAGGTGTCCTGCTCATCGCTCCCCAGGAACCTGGAAGGGTGAGGAGGAGCAGCTCAGCAGAGCCCGGTGCTCAGCAGGGGGGTGCGTCACCCCCTCCCCACTGGTGCCCACCAGCTGGGGACCACCTTCCGATGTGGTCCCTCCTGGGCTGCTCACCAGCGCAGCTTGTTGGCCTTGAAGGGACAGGTGTAATAGTCCAGCGGCAGGTTGGGAACCTCCTGGGCCATCAGGTTGGGGATGCCCAGCCGCCGCAGCACGCTGGCTGACCAGTTGGAGGTCTGTCTGGGCAGCGCCTGCGCGGCCAGCAGAAACATCTCAGGAGGAGGGAGCGAGAGCAAGACGGCAGCCAAGCCAGGGGGAAAGAGGGGATGGGGCGCTGGAGGAGAAGTTCAGAAGGGGAACAAGGTGGGATCCCATAAGCGTGCATGGACAAGATCAGTGAGTGGGAATTGCTGGGTCCACTGGAAAGCAAGGAGGGTGCAAACCCCATCAAAGACCCCCAGCAAGCAGCTGCCCAGCCCGTCACCCAGAGTGGGGTGCCCGGCAGCGCTGTCTCCCCTTCCCAGCGAGCTCAGGCCCCACAGCCCCTCACCTCCAGCGGCACACGGAGCTGGAGCTCCTCGGCGTAGTAGCAGAGCACGCTCCAGGGCGCGCTCAGCAGCAGGTAATGCACCACCTTCTTCTCCACACGGGTCATGTGCTGTTGGGAGAAGGGGACCCTGGCGGAGGTGAGGCTGCTGGCACTAGTACGGGTCCCTGCGGAAGGCACCGGGGTGACTCCGCGCTGGTGTGGATCAGCCTGGCAGAGCTGACCCAGTGGAGAAAAGCACACGCAAAGCCCACCCCGCGCTCCAGCTTGACTGCCCACAAGCCCGGGTTCCCCTCCCGTGCGAGGCATCCTCCCCATGGCGTGGCATCCATCCGACTCAGAGCAAGGCTGCCATTATCACAGGGGGTTGAAATTTGAGGTACCTTTTCCATGTGGATCCCAGCAGCGTGAAGCTTGTCCAGAAACTTCTTCCGCCAGGTCCTGTGGATGGTGGCAGATGTCTCTTGCAAGTCCCCATTCTCGCGGCTGTCCTGCTGTCCGCTCAGCTCCCGGGGGACAGTTTCCCACACCAGGACAAAGTCTGCAAGCAAGGAAAGGGAGCTCGTGTCCCAGCCCATGGCTGGGAAGGGCAGCAGATGCCAGAGCCATCCCTGTCCTGCTGTTCCTCTCCTTCAGGACTTGGTGCTCTCATGGGGCTGGGTGTTGTCTTCTGAGTAAAACAAGGGGTGGAGCGAAAGACACGCTTGGTCTGGGAGAGGCTGCCAGCCACCTCGCTTGGGGGTTTCTAGCATGGCAGGCAGGAAGCAGAAGACTCTATTAACGAGTTGAGGACCACGGCCATGTTGCAGAAAGGAAAGGCTCGAGCACCTGAGCAGGGAATTGCCTGCCAGGGCTTGCAAGAGGCCTGCTGCCTTCTAGACATGCTGTACAGACCAGCCACGGTCAGCAGGACCTGCTGTCACCAGCTCCAGCCGTGGAGCCCAGGGGCTTTCCCCATCCTCCTCAACCCAGTGGTCTCCATCCAGCCTCAGTCTTCTCACCAGGATGGAAAGGAACCGACCTCATAGACCAACCTTTCTCCCTCACCTATCCTTGTACAGCCGTCGCTGAAGACGTTGGCTGGGCTCTTCTGGTCCAGGGCTGAGTTGCTGGGCTGGAGGTAAGGTATACGGGGCGATGAGAGCAGCGATTCCCCAGGCAGGACCATTGTGAGGGGGACGGACTGCAGCCACCCACCTGGGGGATTTCAATGGCCTCCTCACTCAGGCTGCCGTAGCGTGTTCCTCTGCCATCCTGCCTCACCAGGCTGCAGTGGGGATCGTCCGTGGTCCTCCTCCGCTGCATGGCAAACCTTCATGCCCCTTCCTCCCGGTGCTGAGAAGCAGACGCAGGCAATTGGCACGTGCCCGTGGCACATCGCACACCACACAGCCCCACCACTCCTCCCGGTGGTGCCAGAGCCCTGGTGCTGGCAACGTGGCCTTGCTCCCTTCTCTGCCGACCCCTCAGCTCCTGCCCACGTATGGTGAGACCTGGGATCCCGCTCTGCCTACCATCAGGAATGCTTCCAGGTGGAAAACAAGTGGCGCAGTGTCCTCCCTTCACATCACCACCTAGACGCTCTCCAAGTGCCCCTCCTCTCCACCACCTCAGCCAAACGCACCATGGAGACCCCCCAGTTGCATCTTTTCTCAACGGTCAGCTCTGTCACTGTGGGGAAGGACTTTCCACCACCCTCCCCAGGGGGTCACCCAGCTCGAAGGCATGTTCACCAGCACGTGTGACCCAGTGATAGAGAAACCAGGCATGCCCTCTCCAGTCCAGTCCGTGCCCAAGCACTCCACATCCAAAAGACGTGGCAAATCCAGCTCCCCAACTCTCAGTTTCGGAACTGGAAATGCCTCGAGAAGCTGAGGTAGGAGACAGGAACCTCGCACAATGGCTGACACCGGTGCAGGCACATGGGAGTTGACTAACAAGCCAAGAAAGATGCTTTCTGCAGAGGCAGGGGGACCAGGAGGGCATCCCAGCAGCATGCTCCCCCGGCGCAACTTGAGGCCATTTCCTCTTGTCCCATCGCCTGTTAC
>RSEF01000009.1:5050867-5093384 GCA_003993805.1 Himantopus leucocephalus
TCCACCAGGCAGCTTTCCCGCCACTCCCCCCCAAGCCTGTAGCACTGCGTGGGGTTTTATCTGGTCATGAATCCCAGCGGAGGGTGATAAAATCCTCGGCCGATCCCGACGAACAGCCCGACAGCCACCTCCGAGCCCCGCTCTGGAGCTGGGGAGGCAGCGGCAAGGCCAGGCACCCACCGGGAAGCTGGATGGAGGGCACAGAGGGCTGCCGCATCCCAGCGAGACCCACCCCAAACCCGCGGCTTTTCCACCATACCTGCTGCCAGGGCCCCTGCCCAGCTTCTTCCTCCCACAATCCGTGTGCCAGCACGGGGGTAGGGACGAAGGCATCCCCCTGCCCTACCGCCGCTCCTCACCTGCTTCTCCTCGGGGCGGGGAGGGAGCCAGAAGTGCCACCCCGCTGCAACGGCCGCTTCCCCTCTTGGGAAACGCCAGGCTCCCTGCGCAAGAGGGACGGAGCTCGGGGTGGAGGGGGTGAGGAAGAGGAAGAGAGGACGGGTTTGCAAGCGCCTTCCTCGCAGCGGCCTGGAGAAGGCCCTGCCTTTGTTTGAGCTGGAGGTGGGGACCCGAATGGCTCTGAGCAAACAGGGTTCAGCCAAGCTCAGGGCCACGTGTACAACATGGCATGGAGGGGCAGCGGGTCGTGTCCGTCCCCCCCCACACCCTGGGGGGTGTCCGGTGCCCGACCGAGGCCCAGGGATTTTGGGGTGCCAGGGAAAATTTAAGCACTGCACTCGCCTTGCACCCGCAAGAGAAAAGTTTCTGCTGGTTTTTGCAACGCTGGGGAGGGAAGAGGGAAAACCCAGCTCCCGCTTTGCCACCCAGGGGCCAAAGGTGGGCGGGTGTGCGGCGACGGTGGCCACTGAGCGGCCGAGACCCTTCTTTTACAGTCCCCAGGGCGAGCTCATGGAGCCGTGGGGGCCTCAGCGCACCTCATCCCACCAAACACACACACCTGAGGCAGGACAAGGTGAATCACCCTGGTTCGGTGGCACGGCAGCGTCCAGCCAAGCCTGGTGTCACCCCACCACCTCCAGCGGCTTCTGTGGTGTGACGCTCTGTGCCAGAGCTGTGCCAGATGGGCAAAAGGAGGAGCGAAAGGAACGCAGCCCACGAAGCGAACCTCCGAAAGCTTCCCCAGGGCCACACCGTCCTGCTTAACACTACTGGTCTCCTGCTGAAGAAGGGGTTCACCTCGCTCTTTCAAAGATTCAAATCCACGTCAGATCGGAATGAATAAAAGTGTGACCAAGAGCAAATTTTCGACCACCCCTGCCATTTTTCCTTGTCATAGTTCTCTGTTGTTTGACAGGGCAGCAGAGCGGAACGCGGCTCTGACAGGCGTATAAAAGACACATCTCATTGCTATGTTCCTCTGCAAGCACTGTGGACCCCGTTGGAAATGCCTTGCAGATACCTCACGGGTTCACTGACCAGAAGGTTCCTAAAGTTTGGCCCACAGGGAAGTCTCCCCTGCGCCCGCTGCAGACCTGCTCCCGCAGTCCTCCTCGGAACACCCGCACCGGCCCAGCCCCATGACACAGCTAGCGGACAAACACAGCGGCAGATGGCAAGTGCTTCCAGGGAGGTTCTCCAGCCACCGGAGGTATGAAGTTCAATTGCCCAGATCAAACAGGGGTGCAAACACCACATCGCCCTGTTTAGTGGAAGCAGGACATGATTCATGTTGTTCCCCGAGTGCAAACACCGGCTGTAACAACGTGCCACCAAACCCTCACCTTGCTGACCAGTAGCGTTAATATATTTAATGTCTTAACATCAGTTGTATTAACATGAATATTACTGCAAGAGGCTGTATTTGCAAAAGCGCTTAGGGACTCGCGGCACAAATAAAGCCTGCCCCAGCGGGCAGCAACAGCGTGGACATGACAGCTGTCACTCAGCAGAGGTCAAATAACCAACGGCAGACAGACGTACAGCAGCAGAACGAGCAGCACCTTTCACTACACCCTGGTGACCTTGCTGCCTCCTCCCACATCAGCACAAAGCCCTTTCAAGCCCCAGACTCGCTCTGCCAAAACTGCAGTCCAAGCGCCTGGCACTCCAGGCAGGCGGGCTTGGTCATGAGTTTCTACCAAGGGACCTGGACGGCATTTATAAGATGAAGGACGTGTTCGAATTTTCTTCGTGGAAAGGGTTATCAAGCACTGGAACAGGCTGCCGAGGGAAGTGGTGGAGTCGCCATCCCTGGAGGTATTTAAAAGATGGGTAGACGTGGTGCTGAGGGACATGGTTTAGTGGTGGCTTTGGCAGTGTTAGGTTGATGGTTAGACTTGATGATCTTAAAGGTCTCTTCCAACCAAGACGATTGTATGAAGTCATACTAAATCAATGGCTCCCTCTAGAGGAGGTCCATTCATTTTCAGTAAAAATCAGGGTGTCCACTGAGCCTTTTAGCTTTACTTCAGGCAGTGGAGATGTTCAATAGACCATCGAGGAGCTGCAGGCTACATCCATCACTCCCCTATTCTGGAAGGAATGAGGAAGCAGCCTCGGCTTCAGCCCAGAAAGGAGGAACAAGAGGCCTTGGCATTTGCTCTGACAAATCCTGGATCATCAGGAGGCAAATGAAGCCACAAAGATCCTGTAAGCCTGAATTAAGAGCCCTCACCTCCTCAAGTGGAATCCATCGCCCCTCCTGCCTCACTCCTTTCAACCCCTTCTCCAGTTCCCACCTCAGTCTGCAGCGCTATGTTTAAACACAGCACCTCCGTGGAGGCAGGCAGCTCATCCAGGCACGTACGTCCTCACACTGCTTTCAGACCTCATGCTATTTGCCCTCACTCATAGAGTTCTAGAATGGTTTGGGTTGGAAGGGACCTTAAAGAACATCTCCTTCCAACCTCCTGCCCTGGGCAGGGACACCTCCCACCAGCCCAGGTTGCTCCAAGCCCCGTCCAACCTGGCCTTGAACACCTCCAGGGATGGGGCAGCCACAGCTTCTCTGGGCAACCTGCGCCAGGGGCTCACCGCCCTCACAGTAAACAATTTCTTCCTAGTATCTGATCTAAATCTCCCCTCATCCAGTTTAAAACCTTTCCCCCTTGTCCTATCACTCCACTCCCTGATCAAGAGTCCCTCCCCAGCTCTCCTGGAGCCCCTTTAGGGCTGCTATAAGGTCTCCCCGGAGCCTCCAGGCTGAACAACCCCAACTCTCTCACAACAACCCCTCTCACAGCAGAGGGGCTCCAGCCCTCAGAGCGTCTTCATGACCTCCTCTGGCCCCGCTCCAATAGGTCCACAGCCTTCTTGTGCCGAGGACTCCAAAGCTGGATGCAGTACTGCAGGGGCGAGTCCTCTAATGACCTTGTAGCTGTGTTGAAAAAAAAAAAAAAATACAAATTGCTATGGAAAGGCTAACCTTTCCCCGCACCCCCGAGTTTTCCAAGATGTTCAGCACCGACTCACACCCAATAACCTGGATGGGCATCTCGATCGGATTCTTCCGCATGTCAGCACCATCACCATCCTTTCACATTTTTACAGACTGCTGTTGAGCCTGGAGCTGGAAGCGATGTTTGCAAAGACATTACTGACCTGGAGATGCATCACAGAGTCAAGGAAAGTCAGCAAGTGGCTCCAGTCTGTTGGCAAACACTTTCTGGCAAAACCTCTCCCATAAATAACAGACACAAGGCACAAGGAAGTCTCTTGTGTTAAGATTTAATAATAATAATAATAATAACAACAACATTTCAAAAACAATGAGTGCATTGTACACAAGATCTGGTATTCAGTGCTTTTTATTGACCATTTGCTCTGCCAGTGTCAGTGTACTGAAGACCTGGGGAGTGGTAAGTGGATAAAAAAAACCCAGTTGGGACATTTCTCCAAGGAGGGCAGGAGAGAGAGGGGGTAGCAGGAGGTTCAGAATCTAACAAACGTGGCATCAATCTGCCGGACAGTTGGGAGGGCCAGCATGATTTTGCGCCGGTACTGGGGATCCTTCTGCAAAGGGTTTCGCTCCAGATACACAGTTTCCAAGTTCTTCGCTCCTTTCAGCTCATCCAGGTCACTCCAGCTCTCGATGAGATTATCATTCATCTGCAGAGCACATACAGGCACACTCACACAAACAGATACTCCCAAGCTAAGCCTGGTTCTCAGGAACCTCGCCACACCAACGCTGCTCAGGAGGATTACTCCTACCCAGAGGCAGTAACGCTGTACAACCCTGTCTACGCGATCCTTCTCCCACCTGGTACCTCCGAGATGGGCTTTCCTGTCTCACTCCAGGCCTTGCTAACCACCTCCAACTTCGCCACGCTGTCCCAGGGTGCCAGTCAAACGCTTCACCCTTCAGACAGCGTATACAGCCCAACCAGTGTGCTGGGGAAGACCCAGCAAGAACCCGAGACGGTCTCTTTATACAGCGTCCCAGCCCATACACTGCTCATTTAAGGGTTGGAAATCTTTCTGTCAAGATTTTCTTCCAGCGAGACATCTATCTTTACTTTCACAACTTCCCAGGAAACATTAAAAAAGGTCCTGAACTGATGTGAGAAGTGACATTTTTTCCTTTCCCCTTTACATCACTCCCCCACAAAAACTGCTTCTGCCCTCCGGAGAAAGTGCCACGCTCTCCTATTCAGGCTCTCCTCCTGCCAGCCCGGGAGCTGCCTCACTGCTGGCACTGCAAAGGAATTCCCACGCGAGGGCACAAATGCTTCAACTGCCTGACAAGGAAGCCAAGTGTGCAAGGTTGGACGTGCTGTCCAACCTAGAGAATCATATAATGGTTTAGGTTGGAAGGGACCTTGAAGATCATCTCGTTCCACCCCCCTGCCCTGGGCAGGGACACCTCCCACCAGCCCAGGTTGCTCCAAGCCCCGTCCAACCTGGCCTTGAACACCTCCAGGGATGGGGCAGACACAGCTTCTCTGGGCAACCTGCGCCAGGGGATCACCACCCGCACAAGGAAAAATTTCTTCCTGATACCTAATCTACATCTCCCCTCTTCCAGTTTGAAGCCATTCCCCCTCGTCCTGTCACTACACACCCTTGTAAAAAGTCCCTCTCCAGCTTTCTTGTAGGCGCCCTTCACCATTACTTCAGCCAAGTCACTTGGCCTTCGGATGTCTCAGTCCCCCCACCGGGAGGTGGTACTGGGAAACTGTTAGAAGACTCCACGGTATCTAGGGTTTGAAATTCTGCTTCCTTAAGGCGTTAAAGGACTTTGTTATGTGGTTTCAGCTCTATAGTCAGTGAAAAAAATGTAAATTAGTAGATGCAACACTTGCTCACATCAAAGAAAATTCTGCCCTGCTCTTTATCAAAAAGCACATCACCTTTTTTTTTTAAAAAAAAAAAGGTGTTAAAGTGGAAAAAAGTCAGGAAGGCATTTTCCAGGTTCAGCTAACAGATCTTGGCCAATGCTCTGCTTTGACAAAGGACTCTTTAAACGCACGAGCGTTTTTGCAAAGGAAGTCCAATAAGGTTAGGATCTTCCCTTCACTTTCTGGAAAACAAGTGGAAACAGCTGCGCAATGCCATCTTCTGTAAGCAGAGCAACGGCAAAGAGGAAGACTGGAGGAAATTGCAAAGGATGATGACAGGTCCCAAGCCAGCCACACTGCGCCGTCTCATTTTTACTGCCCAAAAGATGTCATGGTAAACAGGCTTCTCAGCTCCTGTTATTTAAAGAGTTCCTTACGGCACAGGCACAGCCAGATAACACCACTAAGCCACGCGGCAAGATGAGGAAAACAGGCCAAGTAGCCCAGACTCCAGGCTCTACCTTGGTTTCATTTGCAGCTGCTTTCCACTCCTTTTATCTCAGCCTCTGCCCAAGAGTTTAAATAACTGAACTCCAAACGACAGCCGTTAAGCAGCACAACTCTTATTCTCAGCCTTGACAGGCAGAAACTCTCTAAGAGCACATGCCAACTCCTGAACATCTGCTGCTTTCCCCCCCCCCAAACACGAGCAGATTTGTACACAGCTCCCAAATACGACCGGGTACTGGTGTTTCAGGAGGGGGTGTCTCTGCGTATTTGCTGACCAGACTTACGAATGACAAAGGGCTTTGCTATTTAGGCTGCCAAAAACAAACAGAAGCAACCCTAAACAGTTACCTGCCTCACAGGAATGGAAGTAAACCAGAAGACAGTTTAATTTCCTTCATATTTATAACAACATGAACACACTGACTCTGCTCTGAACAGGTAATGTGCTCCGGCGCAGTGGTGAGACAGGATCAGCTCCCCCCATTGCACTGTCATGCTCGCTTAAAGAAAGATGAGATCGGCAAAAATAGGACACAGTCAGGCTGTTTCATAACCATCACAAGCGTGAAGGCAGGGCCTATCTCCTGGGTAGAGGCAAGCTCGTTACCACTAAGCAAAGCCCTGCAAAGACTTTAAGCTCAACTCTTTCCTTAGGAGAAACCATCATATATACTCTATCCATGCAAACTGTTAAGATCTTAGAACAGAACAAGAAGAGTTTACTCCAAGACGTACACGTACACCACCCTCCCGCTGCTCCCCACCAGAAGGGTTTCTTTCACCGTCGTACACACATTTTCCGGGAGCAGCCCCATTCCGCACTTACCCAGAATTCCTGCAGCTCTGTTAGGTGACTGATATTTTCAATCTTCTTGATTCTGTTGGATGCAATGTCCAGCATTGTGAGTTTGTTCTAGACAAGCAAACACAAAAACATTAGACAGGATTTCCTTTCCTCTTCTCCCTCCCGCTTTTTGCAGGCCCAGAGATGGAAACTGTCAGAAGCAAAGACACATTATTGCCAGCTGCTTACACGCAGCGCAAGAACTCTCACTGCCTAAATATAGCACGGAAAACTGTTTTTAATTAAGCTGGGTTACTGACCTCCCAAGAAGCCATGTGACAAAAATGAAAGCAATTACTGCCCGATGGCAACTGTCAGCCAAGGGCTCCTAAAAAGTGAGCTTCCCTCATAGTACATTAAGAGGAGGAATCCATTAAAAAATCAGATCATAAGTGTCCTCGTGAGAAGCAGAGTCGAACAAACTTTTTGCAGCTGGAAACTCAACAGCTTTAGAAAAAGGCTTTTTTCTTCTGCCTTTCACACAGCCAATTAAGTTCCAGATTGTCTCTGCTCTCTGACAAAGGCATCTACTATTGGGCGAGAATGACAACGCTACAGAAGCCTGTAACTTGTGCTTCCCCTCCCCAGGTCACGAAAACAATTCTACTCCAGAAGATCTGGAGGAGCTCACATTGTTCTCCAGTCCCTCGATGACTTCGATGCCATTGTGGCTGAGGTACAACTCCCGCAAATTCACCAAGCTCTGCAGCCCCTCAATCTTGGTCAGACGGTTATTCTGAAAGTGTAACAGCAGTTTAAGTCCACTTTAAACAAACCAAAACCCAAGCGAGTCACTGGAGAAAAAACATTTCTCTGAAGTGTGGATGGGAAAGGGGAAAGTCTCCTTGGGTCCACACCAATCTCGTGAGCTCAGCTCGTTTGATCTCTGTACCACCAATGCACAAAGAAGTTCCACGGGAGCCAAAGTCTCAAAGTTTAGAAGCAGCGGACTCTGACCTTCCCATCAAAAGTTGTAGCCTGAAAGTTTTCCCCTTGGTGTCTTTAGAAACAACAGGCCTACGCATTAATAGCATTCATTTTGTAAGTCTTTTTAAATGGAATGGTCAGAAGGGAAGTTACAAATCCCAACACATTCTGCTGTACCCAATTCTTTACGTCCTATAGAGTAATGACGCAAACAGATACTACAACATGTAGCGAGTATGCCTTCCTTACCAAGGGCTGTAAGAGATTATTAGACTGCACTAGCATTGTCATACGGATGAGGAGGAGACTCAATGAAAGAAATTAGTTGAGTATCTTTTATTCCACCTTTGAGAAAGGAAGAAACTTTCCATAAGCTCGTTAAGGATAGATTTCAGTTAGCACAGGCTTGTTTGCATTTCTTCCCTCTTCAGGAAGAAGGTAGTGACACCAAGCCCACTGCTATTGTAACGACTTCCCTGGCGTAACTCATTTGATGTTATTGCAATATATTAGGAAACAGTATTTCAGGAAGGAAATAGGGGATAACACTTATTTCCTGATCTCTCTTCCATAAAAATCAAACATTTGTTTTATCATTTTATCAGTGTCTGTTGACCTCATTTAGGAAAGGATGAGAAAAAACAGCAGAGAATATCACACCTTCTTCCAGTAGAGGAGTTTGACTCAAACACGGAAGACCTGCTGAATCAGAAGAGCTTATCATAAATTACAAGGTGGTTCACGTAACCAAGGCTGCTCAAAACACAGCAGCACAAAGCGGAATCAATACCTGTATGCTGAGCACTGTCAGGTTTGTCAGCGCATCCAAGTTCTGGAGCTTGGTGATTTTATTCTTTCCAAGGAACAGACTGTCAAGATTAGCCAAGGTGTCGATGTTTTCAATTGCCTGCAAAATGCCCAAAGGAGACAGTGTTATTGCTGGCATGCCAACACCCCAACCTGTACACGCAGCTGGCATTTTATAGCCTTGACCCATGGAGCTGCACCTCTGAGAAACACAAGCCTGCCAAATCCACAACACAAAGCCCACACAAGTCATGCCCCAAGAGCAAGAGTAAGCGCGGGACTTTCTGCAGTGACAGTGAACCTCAGCCCATGTGACAGCTGGCTTGTGGCGCTACTGTTTGCTGATCTGCAGCAAGGGTCACATCGCTTTGTCCCAGCTGTTGTCTCCGCTGTCCAGGCAAGAGCAGAGAATGAAAATGCGCGGGGAGTACTGAAAGTGACACCCCCTGGGCTACGAGGTGTATCCAGGGCAGGAGATACTCATTTGTGAAGCAGGAAAAACCTGTCACTAGTGAACGGAAAGAGAATCCGGGAGGAGAAAATACAATTTGCGAATTTAGTCCTGACCATCAGCGACGGCCCAACACGGTCAGAGGCGCGCTGTTTAGCTTCTCTGCACACCAGTTGCTCTGTGAGAAGCAAGGTTAACTGTCTCATGGGTGTATGTGTTAATGTATTTAACTACTGGCTAACTCTCTCAGTTCAGAGACTGTAAATGGGGAGCGTCAACTCAGGCAATTTTCAGGTTGAAATGCACTCATCTGTTACAAGTATTTTCTAAAGCCTGTATAATTGAAAAAGCTTCTAAAAAATTAATAGTTGACTTAATGTCTCCTTAAAGACAGGAGAGACTATTCAGAACCGCTTCCCTTTAAGTGGCACAGATTTTACATCACCTAAATTGAAAAAGTCACAAACTGCACAATAAAAAAAACCCAACAAAACAGTAATCAGCAGTACAGTACCAGGTTTTTAAGGTATTTCAGAGCTAAGCCTCAAGAAACTCTTCTTCCTGAGTGAGACTAGCCTGCTACGTCAGTCATTAATTACACACACAAATCAAACTAGAATTAAATTTGCATTCGATAGGTTTTATCGAAACAGTGCCAGCCTCTAGGAAGGTAAAAGAAAACAATAATTGCTAGTTTTGATAGACTTGGCTCTCTAGCAGGAGGAAACCATCATCTGCAAAAGGCAACACACAGGGGATGCCCGAGTTCATTAAAGAGAAATTCATAAATAGTAATTTAGTAGCCAGGCACCACATGCATACATAATTAAAGGATCCAGCATGCGCAGCAAATACGCAATTACGCATTAAATGACTGGAACAATAAAAAGAACAAAATTGCAAGTAAAAGTCAATGAAGTGCGCTTTCAGAAAAGACTAATCCCAAGCCAAAGAGCTCAAAACTCTCCAGCTAACATCTTGTAGAGCAAGCCTACCCGAATTCGATTGGATCCCAACTCTAACATCTGTAGCATCTGCAAGTTGCTCAAATTCTCAATTTTGCTGATTTTGTTGTTGACAAGGAAGAGTTTTTTAAGTTGGGTAAGCCGATCTAGTCCTTCAATGTGTCGCAGAACGTTAAAGGAGATGTCCAGGATCCTGAGGTAAAACAAAACAAAGGTCTCTTCAGTCCATCAGGCACGGATGACTCTGGAAGAGGCTCTTGTAAATTGGTGGGGAATCTCACTATCTGCAGAGAACAAGCACTTTGCTAGGCCTTGAAGCTAGAGTCATAAGTGTCAATTCTTTTTATCAGAATGACAACAAATATAACTTTCAAAATACTGCTATGGTGTGTCAGGGGGGGAAAAAAAAAAATCATCAGAAGATGGCCATCATTTTGTCCAGCCATGGAGATACCACTGTGGGAGGAAGCCAGTCTTCAGTACTATATATTCCTTGGGAAAGGTACGTGCCTACAAGATCTGACTCTGACAGGACAACGTCAAGGCCTCCCATAAGCGTGAAGCAGTTAAGACTGTGGGAAGTAGGTCAGTTGTCCCCACCCCCGTGAGAACAGTGTTGTCATGTACCTCCAGAGTGATCACAGACAAGTGCCAGGAACTGGGAAGAGCGCTACTCCTTCCCTTAATACCCCCCCAAAAAAAGTCCTAATCTCAACTGAAATCTCTTGTCATTTTCTGCAGGAATAAAAAGACGTTATATGGAGCTCTCGCTGCCAAGAGCGAGGGGTGACTGAGCGCTTCCACACATGCAGAGAAGCTGCAACCACTGATCATTCTCGCTGCCTTATACAGCACGTTTCATTTCCAGCTCACTGTTGTTGGTGAGCTTCAAGATCATGAAACTAGTTTACTGCCCAGGTGAAATACCAATGGAGAACAGACATTATCTTCCACAGAGCAGCCGCATGAATCATGAGAAAGGCCCGGGTGATACACACTGGAGTAAGTACACCATGAGTAACTCGGTGAGTTGCAAACCACCCTCAACCTAATCCTGGTGATTCCCCTGGACTCACTCAAGTTCCACTAGAGCCTCCAAGTTCTCGATCTTCCGAATTTGATTGTCATAGAGATCCAGTTCCCGCAAGGTCTGCAATTGCTCCAGGTTCTCAATGTGCTTAATCAAATTCTGACGGAGACAGAGAGTCTAATAGTTGGGGAAAAGTTTAAAAACAAACAGGAAAACAGATATGAATGACAGCATGTAATGCCTTTTGGCATCCAGACAATAAGGTTTGGGGTTTTACTCCCCATTGGGTTTTGTTGTTTTTTTGTTTGGGTTTGTTGTTGGGTTTTTTGTAGGTTTTTTTTTTTTAAATAGAATCTTTTCCTGTTTTATTCCAGCTCTACAGAAGGAAATCTTTTTACCGCAAAGATGGTCAGACAGTAGAACAGCAGCCCAGAGAGGCTATGTAATCTCCATCCTTGGAAAGACTCAAGAGCTTGCCTGGAGAAGGCCTTAAGCAACATGCTCTAACTGGCCCCGCTTTGAGCAGGGGTTTACTAAAGACCTCCAGAGGCCCTTTCCAATCTACGTTATTCTATGTTAAGCCTGCTGTGCAAGTACAGAACATATCTCTTAGGATGAACCCCGATGCGTTGCCTCTCATCCACTTCCAAAACCAACTTGTGAAACCCCCGGATCTTTCTTCCGACTTGACAAATGGGTAACAGCTACCTCCTTCAGTTAAACTCCAAGTGTAAACATTAGAATCTCAGCCAAAGAGACTCCTCTATCTGTCCTCTTATAGGTTAGGTATGCAGAATCTCCAGTTCCAATTCCTTAGGACTGTTACCTTCACTTTCTTGAGCACCTCAAATCCTTCAATCTTCCCAATTCGGAAATGGTTCAAGTCAACATCCTGAAAGAGAAAGAGAGGGATTCAGCAGTTGTTTCAAAACACTCTTCAAAGATCAACCTGGTACTTTGTTCTAAGGAAAAGTATAGTCTTACAAAATGTGCAGCTCATTAAAACTTCCCTTCAAAGAGCTTGTGAAAATTGGGTTTGGCACATGATTTTACCACCACAGGTGAAGCACGTGGCCTAAGTGTGTCAACTGCAAACACAGTATCTGCAAAAAGGCGACAGCCTTTGCCTGAGTCTGGGCATTGTTTCACCAAAATCAGAAGTCTTTTGCAGTAAATTCCGAATTTACTGAGACAGACAAATTCTGCTGTCTAGCATGACTAGTGTTGCGTAAAATTATCTTACTCACTTTGCTAGAGCTTAACCAGAAGAAACCCACCTTGATATTTCTAGTTCCAGGCCTTAGATGAACAGGAACCACTGACAGTTCAAATAATCTGGTGGTTCTGCGAACATTAACTCTGTTAACAACCAGCTGATGCACTTCACATGTGTGCTGTCCAGTCCCAGATGTCCCAGTTTTGCAGGGCAGTCAAAGAGAAATAGAACGCTTCACCACCCAAGCTCAAAAACTCTCCAGCTGATAGGCTCACGAGGCTGCCGATACCATGGCACAAGGCTGGTTAAGTAGTTGTGCCTGTTACAAATCATGGGTCTGACAGCAACAATCACTTCATTAAAAATATTCTCACAAAAGCTTGTAGCTTGTCAATAACGCTTGCAGCATAGCCCTGCTTTCAGTGCCTCCATGCTCAATTTAAAATTCTAAATTACTAACAGAATGTTTAAGCTACTGATCAAGAATAAAACACCTCTACTTCTAGTCTAAAGGCTCTGAATCAATTCTGGGGAAGAGCACGACAGCCAGCACCTTCAGAAGAATTACATCTTTTAACCAGGTTTCAATACTTGCCTTTGCCTACCTTTTCCTTCCTGCTGTGTAAAGCCCAAAAGGACAAAAATCTGCCTTTACCTCAGCTTCTGGGTCCAGGCTAATTGTCTCCATGTCCACTGGTGTCTCTGCTTCTCCTGCAGGAGAAGCAAATAAATTAAACTTCTGCTACCTGACAGCTAAAGGCAAGATAACAATGGCTAACATCTGGAGAGACAAAGGGAGTAAACGCTCCTCAGAAGAAGAAACACATGAGATGCACAGTTCAGATATTCCGCTGCATTAAAAATACACTTCACCTATTTGGCTTTCATCGTGACAGCTAGTCATGAAAAACAACCAACATAATTTCATGCCTAGATGCAAAAGACAGAAAGAACAGCACCCTCCCCAGCCTGCCTGTGTGGCTGCTGAATAATGCTGGCTTAGGACTGATCTGGGCAGGATTCCTTTTCTTTACACTTAGGGCCGTCATCCCTCTGAAGATACACCATCCAAAGTGTCTATGCTCCTCTGACAACCTAACCTAACATTGCCAAGAAAGACTCTAAACTGTCTAGTGATAGTGCCAGGAATGACCAAGCATCTCGGCAATCCCACCCTTCCGCTTTTCTTTCATAAATACTGCCAGTTTATGTCAATGTTGTGCACGCTTTGGCACGGATCTCCCTTCTTTTGTTTGGCTGAACTCGCTGGTATGCTAGAAAAGATTATCACGCTGCATGCATTTTCTTGGGAAATGCCTTTATAGCTCTGGAAGACAGTCGAACATTTGCTGTGCTTCTATGATAGCACAAGAGGGAGCAAAGTTTACTGGATAGATTCATGCTGAATAATTCATGCTTGAGTCCCATTTGTTGAATATGGTGTCCTGGTTGCATCAATTGCCAAAGAAAGTCTAATTTGACTTTGCCAAACAGACATACAACACACAACCCCTTCCCACTTCATGTGTGGCTTCTGTGTGTACTACCAAAAAACCAAGGAACTTAACACAAAAGCCTTTGGGATTTGACTGTAAACTCCTGCATTACTGTATGCAAGCTCATCCCATTAACCCAGAAATAATGACTATTTTTATAGCCCAGCATGCTTACAGCACCTTTATAAATGCCAAATGTCCCCTATACTTAACAAGTGGTTTTCCTACTGATGCTTGGCACGATAAGTAGTATTGTAAGGATGAACAGTACAAGCGTTACAATTTTTAACACTGCCGTCAAACTCCAAGGTTTTGACAGCTCCACGCACCATCATTTACCTTGCTGTATTTGGGCTACTGCTCTTGCCTGGGCATTCAAACAGGAAAGAGCACTAACTGAACCAACTCACGGCAGTTAAGACTGACAAGCAATCCTGTGTCCCTCAGCTTTTAATGTTCTTTATAGCATAAATTACCACAAAGCCCAAAAGTATATTTTGGGGATGCAAACTGAGCTGGTAGGCTTGGTAACACTGAATGACAGTAGAGAAACGCCACCAAAACTGACATGCATATATATGCCTGTCAGCATTTCAGCAGTGGACAACACTTGAATTTTAAGTTTTCTTCCAGATCAGGAGCTATGTGCTTCAGCAGGGGAGTGCGATACCCTACCCTGCAGCTACCAAGGCTGCATCTCTTTGACCTATTTCTAGGGTGCAAAGGACTGCCAGCATGAAGTGCTCCAAGCCAAACAAGCAGCCTAGCTGAATTTACAGCCAACAGGAACGCAGCTCAAGTTTGGAACAACAGTTATTTGAGATATCACATAAAAACCCAAACTGTTCCCCTTGTATTATGTGGTACTAGCAGTAAGTTAGTGCTCACAGCGAAGGGATTTCTCCTTTTGAGACTTTAAAGTTGTCCAACAGTAAAGCCAGTCATGCACTCAGTGAAAAAAAAAATTCTTCAACCAAGTCAAAAAATATCATTCGACCTTGTTTGGCTGGCAGGCTTCTCTATAAAATTACATGTTTTATCACAGCACCCGTTACAGACCATTTATACACATTTGGTTTTGGCAAGGTGTTAAGTACTCTGTTCTGGGATCAGTCAAAGGGTAGCTCAGAGTGAAGGAACTTCATCAATACAAGAACATCCCCTCCTCGTATTTTTGTCATGTGGCTTTGAGTGACCAGTCCGGGTAGAGCCAGTGTAGGAAAAAAGCACACAAATCCAAAGGCGCAAAACCAAATCACACAGGATACGTGTATTCAATTCACTGAAGTAAAAGCAATTTAAAACTGAACACAGACGCACTAGCATTTATGTAATAGGGCCAACTCTCATAAAGTTTATGTACTGTGTATAAAACACTCTCCATATAGCAGTCTGAGTGAGATGTGTATACTGATAAATCAGTACTGGTATGAGAACGTTAAAGTACATTTTCTCTCAAAGAAGAGAAACAAAAATGGTTCTAGCAAATTTACAGTCCTATTAATTGTCAACCAACATTTCATTCACAAACCAAGCAAACATAAAACACCCTAAACTGACCCTTCTATACAGTTGCTTTACAAACAGAACTGTAATTTCACTTTCATACAGTAAGTACGCAAACAGCACTTCAGACCACAATTTTTAATGCAGCAGGTTTCTCAAGGGGAAAAAACATTGCTCTGGCAGAGAAGTTACTTAAGTGAATTTTTGTGTAACCCATGCCTCCGAGCTACTCAGCTTTGCAGATGTAGGAAAAAAATACGACATTCAGGAAACCCAAATTCCGCAGTACGGAACAGTAGTTACCGAGTTATGTAAGTTCACAGTACCACAAGCATTTAAAGCAACTAAAAGCCTAACTACACTTTTTAACTGCATATGCATGAAAAATATTATAAATAGCTAAGTTATAAGCTTTCTAGACAGAGGCGCTATTCCTCAGAGAATTAGCTAAATTATAAACTTGAAATTTCAGCTGCTTGAGCTCTTTCTATTTATGATCTTCTGTGAAAAATGTGGAAAACTCTTCATTTCCCTTCCAGCTGAGAAACTCAAAAGCTGGCTGCGGAAACTAACTCAAATGTTCCAAAATTATTCCTCTGCTTGGTTTCTGTCCTAGAAGTTTTCTGAATCCTTTGGGTTCAGTTTGGAAGAAGAAAAAGTAACAATACAGTCATTACATTAAATAGTATCCAGTGTAATTCGGCCACCAAAGCTGTGTTTTTTTCTTGCTTTCATTGGAATAAAAGTATGTCACTTGAAGTATTTTCTCTAATATTATAATTCCCCCGGGAACAACATACAAAATCTAACCTCATATGTACAGCTAAATTACGTCAGCTGAACGAACAATCAGTGTTACATGCACGCAAAGGAAAACTGCACCTGATTTATCTGCATGGTGGTATTGATCACAGAGTGCTTGGGAGGTATAATTTGCGAGGTGTGCTCTTACACTTTCACAGACATCACCACAGCATCTTTTAATTAATATATAGGGGGTTTTTTACAACCAACAATGAATTATACCTAGATAGAGTAATTTATAGTTAAGAGACCAGATTTTAAATTCTCAGGATAATTTTCTAGTTTGGAAAATACTTTTGCAAATTCCAGTGGGCAAGGTTAAGATTAGGAGGGATCTGCAGTAGATACAGTCAAAAAGGACTAAAACTTGCTACCGAATATTTGCTGTATTATTTCACTTCCACTTCCAGACCAATAAAAATCACATGAACATATCTACCGAAAGGATGCTGTTGCACCTCAGATTGTTAGCTAGCACCAAAAGCCCAGATAATATTGCCACACAGGGTCTTCAGAGATGGAGCTGCTGTGACAAATTCTGTGCATACTACTGAAAAGCAAACACTTCCATCCAACATGCACAGGCTTCAAGAAGCCTGTCAACCGTTCTACCTAGTGTTCTACTACAAACAGTAAAAATAGTTGCAAAAGTTTAAAGTCAAGAGGATTCAAACAGATAAAATTTTGATGCCTTGGAATTTTTAAATTGAAGAAAAAAAAATTGACGCCTTCAATCTATCTAGAAATAGTTGTCTTTGCCTTCCAAAAGAATCTGACAACTCTTTAGGTAAAAAAACTATATACACTAAAGCAGAATTCTGGAAGGCTGTTTCTGTTTATTTCTAATGAACATTTCCAGCATCTTTCCACAGAAAGTTACTCCGTTTCCACATAAAAAGTATGAATAAAGATGTTTTGTCTTTTGATATTAAAAATTTCAAAGACAAATGTGGATGGATAACTAAATAAGAAAAAAACAAAGGTCTAGTATCAGCGGTTCCATAAAAAGAAGGCAGATTTTAGCAGTGATAACACTATCATTTATTTATATTTAAAGATTGCTCTAGGGCAGATTCACATCGTTCACTAACATTGCTACAACCATCATGCAGCCACAGGAAACACAAAGGACTGGTACAGGTATGCTACTGTACAGACTGGTAAGACGACACTTCCTAACACGATCATTTAGGCTGGCAAAGTACCTGTGGAGTTCTCACCATTCTGCTCATCTCTCAGGCTCTGCTGACTGAGGTCTGTTACTAAGCGAACCGCTTGCTTCTTCCCTTCTTCGTCTCCAGACTCCTCCGACTCAATCCGCTTATCAACTGCGTAAGATACACAATAGCAGAATTAGGCTATTTTCAGCAGTGGGGCAGGGGGAAGAAGTAGCAAGCAGATATAATAACCAGGATTCACATATACCACTAATGCAGTTAGTAGAAATCCTAAGTTAACTAAATGAAAGGTTTAGTCTTAAATAAAAGGCCTCTTACCCCTTGTTTCTACTTTGATTTTGGATGCACTTTTTCCTCCCATCACATCTTCCTAAAACCAACAATCTGGGAAGAAGACTGGAGGAAAAAGGAAATTTCTTAGATCAATGAAGTGCAATTCCAAAGATTACGGAGATGGAATTAGAACTATTACATTTTAAAAACTTTTAGGAAAAAAAAAAAAATCAGTATCATGTACAATAGTACCAATGACACAAAGAAGTGAAGGTATCAAAAATAAGTAAAAGATCCTTGCAGATAAAAGCAACCATATCCCCAGCACAACCTGCGAGAGCCCTTCACCGTTTACCAACTTGACACAACTCTGGTGGCCACCCTGGCCCTGGGGACCTAAAGCTACTCCTCGGCCCCCCCTCAGTATTTTCTCTCGTTTCACAGGGCGACTGAGGAAAAGCAATGCCATGCCGGGGGATTTCTTTTTTGTTATCTTTAACTTTCACGTCACGGTCATCTCCACAAACACACTTCTTCCACCTCTCGCAAGTGGAGCCCCCGAGGAAGGGGAAGGCACCACACCACGCCCCAGGTAACACACACACCGTCCCCCCCGGCCTGCCCCGGCTCGGCAGCCAGCCAGGGCCCGGTTCCCCCCGGGCAGTGGCCCTCGGGGTGGACACCTGGGGGCTGCCCGGCCGCGGAGGGCCCACAGGCCCCACCGCGGGCAGCTGGCAGCCGCCCTCGGGCCGTCCCGACCCCCCTCAGCGGCCGCGGCCGTGCCGGCCCCCGGCGGGTTCTCACCCTCCATCATCTCCTGCGGTCCCTCTCCGCTCTCCGCCGCCATATTGCTTCTCCTCCCACCGCCCCCTTCCGGAAACCGCCTCAACGGTCATCGCAGCCAATCAGAGCTCACGGCTGTGGAGGGGCTGCAGCCAATCACCCCTGCAGACCGTGAGCCGAGGGGGCGGGGCAGCGCGCCGGCCGCCGGCCACCCGCACGCATGCGCGCCGGCCCGCAGCCTTCTGGGAGCTGTAGTTCCCCGCGGGCCGGGCGGGCAGCGCCGTGCGCTGCCGCACCGGTTGGAGACCCGCTGCCTCCCCGCCAGCCCCTCGGGGCTGAAGCGTTACGAGCTGCTTCCGGCCTCCTCGTTCCGCCTACAAATTTTGCGGAGGATGGCTGTCAGCCCGCGGAGAAGGACAGCCCACCCCCGCAGCAGGGAGCCCAGGGCAGATCGGCCAGGGGTCGGCGGCTCGAAGCAGGGCACGGTGCGTAGTGGCGGCGAGGAAAGGAGAGGCCGGAGGCAGTCGCAGGTTTCCTGATGCCGGATCAGTTTTGCCTCTTCCCGCGCCGGCACTCTATTGGCTCCCCTGCCCGCCGCTCTCTCACCGCCGTCGCTTATTGGGCGGTGTGGCTGTTGAGTCCCGCCCCCTACTTCCTCGCGCCCGCTGGCTCTGTGGTGACCGCCCTGAGGAGCGGTGGCGGTGGCGGTGACGGTCCCGGTCCCGGTCCCGGTCCGGTTGGGGCTGGGGTTGGGGCGGCCGGGCCGAGCCGAGCCGGGCCGGGCCCTCACTGCCGGTGGGCGAGGGCTGCAGCCCCGGGAGGGAGGGAGGGAGGGAGGGTGGGTATTGCGGGCGGCACCCTGGGTGGGAGGGAGGTTGTGCCACACTTGCTGACTGAAAACTGGGAATTACTTCCCAAGTTAGCAAAGCTTTTGCGTTTAAAAGGGAGAGGGTGCCGGCTGGGTGCTTGGTAGCTCTTACGGTGGAGGCGTCCTGTGGATCCCAGGTATCCCATACGGCCAGGGCAGGATAATTGTCACCTCTGCGTTAACAATGCAGGCCAAATGTTGATGAGGACGCGGAGGAATGAGCAGCAGCCTTGCTGTAACTTACAGCGCTGTGCTTTGGGTCAGAAGGCGTCATTACCCGCCAGCGTCCCGAGCATTAGTGCCTAACTGAATTTCTGATGTTTCTGTTGATGAGTGCTGACTGAATTTCTGATGTTTCTGTTACAGATGGTGGCTCCCTAGGTGCGGCGTAGCAACCAGAGCGTCATCATGGCAGCCAAGGCTTACAGCCCCTCTGAAGGGGGCTGTCTGCCTTCATCAGCAGACTTAGTCCTTGCTCACTTGAACAACTCTGATAAGCTAAGTATATCCTACCCCTGGGCCAGCAAGAGCAAGAAAAGTCAACTCTCTGAACTCTGCCGGCTTAGAGCACCTCTGTCTGATGAGCGCAGTATTTTGAGGTTGAGTTCACCTGCCATCAGTGAAGGTGATGTGTTTCAGATCGTTTCAGATTTTCCTTCTCCCCTGGCCCAAACCTAGAGGCGGTAGCAAGGAGTAGCTGCCAGAAAGCGCTTGTTCAGTAAGCATCTGAGCCATAGATTACTGCAGGCTGGGAGAGTTTACAGGGAATGTATTGCTGGGTAGGTGCTCTGCACTTGTACTTGTCCCTAGGCAACCTTTATTGGCTGCCATTGGACCACCCTGCCACCTTGTATTAGTGTCTAAAACACAAAAAATTTCCATCGGGGGAAAAGATGTTGTTATAGTGGATTCTGTTAGGAGGGGAAGAACTTTGCAGTTTACAATGTATCCAGGTACAGGTCTCCCTGTTTTCTTACAGTGAGCATATTTGTAACTGTATGTGGAGCATAACTACAGAGATGTCCTTCTGATGAGTTGTTCATAATGCTCCTTCCAACACTGCTAAACCTTCAAAGCTGCTTACTGTTTTGGGAGTGGAGTGATGGCATTTGGCTGCTGATGCCACTTCCCAGGGAAACGTTTTTTACAGGCAGAACTTTTGAAAATTTTAGTACAATCATTTGGCATTGTGTAACACAAAACATTGGTGTAGGCACAGGTATTTCAGTGTCACGTCTTGTTAACAGTTAATTCACTGGCTTCTGACTAATGCAAGACTTAATAAGGGTTTGAACACTTACTGTAATTATATTTAATAACAGTTTCAATTTTAACTTGGGAGATTTCAAAACCTTTTAAACTCTGTTAAGTGAAAAATAAAAGTTGACTGGTCTGGTTCAATCTTATCAATGTTGGCAATTTTTTTCTAGCCTGCGGACTGAGTTTAATTGTTCCCGTGGCTGTGATTCAAAAAGATATGTTCATTAGAATTGTTTCTGTTTTCTTTAGTTTTATTGATTTTATTTTCTCATAATTTCTTGTAATCTTGGGATTCTTGTAATCTTGTAATCTAGATCAGATTTCCTGTAATCTTGGGATTACTTGACAGTTGCTTCTGCTGACAACTAATTTTTTTATTCATTCCTCTAATACTCCTGTAGTAGCCTGTTATAGCCACATAGCTGATCTGTTTCTTCTCACAGGGGAGAAATGGAGCTCTTACTGCTTGTCTTCACTGGCAGCTCATAACATTTGTACCAGCAAAATTCGTAACTCGTGGGCTCAGTGGGATTCTGCCTCTCTCTCCACTTCCACTGGTAGTTCTTCTTCTTGCTCCTTTCTGCATGCCCTTGCTGTGGAGGAATCCAGCCAGCGCCTGCCAACTGCTGCACGCAATCCAAACAAAGCCATCTTCACCGTGGATGTCAACACAACAGAGGTATTTGCCGTAGTAACTGCTAGACTAAGTAACTGGCATAGGTTGTATGCCATCAGACAGGCTAAAACGCCTGTTATTCTTACATGTATCTGCAGGCAGGCAGAGCATCATGAAGGCATTTTGTAGTCTGCTCAAGCTCAGTCGTCTTCTAAAGACTGACAACGCATTTGTTTCCATTGCAGGCTGTAGTTAGCAAAATATACAAGACAATAGCAGAAGCATGGATGCCTTGAGTCTTTTTTCAAGCAGAAAGTGGGAATAAAGAAGAATGCAGCTGTGATGTGGCATGAGGGAAGAAAGGAAAAGCAGAATGTGCTTCAAGCCTTCTGTCTGTTAAGTGCCAACCCTAGGATGGGTTTGTGGTGGCATGAGGTCTCTTTATCTGCTGCAGTAAATATGCCTTTTGCATTGGGAGGGAGAGAATGTCTCTGTTTCTGTCCTGAGAGTAAACATTAATATAAAATTGACTACTGAAAACTTCAAAGAGCTGTGCCATTTTTAGCTTGAACTGACAGTTCGGGCTTGCCCGTCTTAAAGGCATTTAGTCCTGACTTGGTCTATAACACTGAGTTAAGTGTGTTCATGACTGGTGTGATTACTGCATGCCTTCAGGTGTGGGTAAAATTTTGTGGTCTGTCCAGGCCTTGCCTGCAAATACAACTTTGTAGTTTTGCCTCTGTGGATGTAATTATTTAAACAACACCAGAGGCTGGAGCAGGTAGGCAGTTAAAAGAGAGCAGGAAACCTAAAAGGAAAGCAATGTCTCAAACTCTCCTAACCAAGAAGATGCATAGGCAAGGGATGTCCTAAAATAAGAAGCATTAGTGAACTGTTTTGGGAAATTTCAGACTTTGAAAGAACCACTCCGTTTCCATTGAGAGGAAGGGATTATTATAAGACATAAAAGCAACAACGTGAGGAGGTGATGATCTATTAACAAAACTTGTAGCTTTTATTCTTTGTTTTGTTTTGCTGTTTTGTTATTTTTTCCTGCTTTTCTAGATCCTAGTGGCTAACGACAAAGCCTGCAAGCTGCTTGGATGCAGTAGTCAGGAACTCATTGGTCAAAAGCTGTCCCACTTGATATCCAAATCCAGTCAAGAGGTATGGGAAGCCGTGGGTGAGGAGTACATAGAAACTGATGAATGTTCATCGGTGGTTTCAGGAACTGTGGTACGTGAAATGTTCAAGCAAATATTCCCCACTATATACAGTGTTTTTATAGGCTTTGGTTTGGGGGTTTGGGGATTTCTTTGACGTTTTCAGTAGAATTTCCTGATATATTTAACTTTGCAGGCATTTGGCAATTATGTCATTTGTAGGACTGTTTTGTTTAAAAGTTTGCAGGTGTGGGAATTCCCACAGCAAAAGATGGTTTGGGAGGCACCCATGAGAGTCTTGCAGCTGCCAACATGTATAGTCACGATGACTTGACCAAATCAGAATTTAAAGGACGTTAGATTAAAACTAATCAATATAGATTGCTTAACGTGGAAAAACCTACTATGCAAAAGTTCCCAATTGCCTGATCTTTTAAAATATTTTAAAAATTACATTAAATTGCATTGTGCATATTATGAAGTTACAAGTCAGTTACACACTGTAAAAAGTCCATGCCAAAGCACCCTAGTTGCTGCAAAAGAGTGGAATTCATATTTTGCCCATAGTGGTGTTTATAAGAGAACTGCATGAGAAATGTCTCAAAATTATTTTCTCTTGCTGCTGTCGTGAGCTGTCACTAGAAAATATTTGGAAAATGAGCTCCTGTTCTTCCTGGTGTGTTATTTTTGTACTGAAATTGTCAGCATGTCAGAGCTTGATCTTCCTGAATCCTCAATTGGATGGGGGGTGGGGTGGGGAGGGAAGAAATCTAAGTATGATTTGGTGAAACCCAGGATTAAAATTAAATGTCTGATAAAGGCACTAATTCGAAGCTACAGCCATTCCAAGTACTTTATAGGAGTCACTGTGTAATTCATAAACCCATTCTGTCAAGATCACGTAAAAATTATAGTAAGTATAAAGTGAACACTGCAGGTTATAAGCTAAACATTTTCTGATTTGAGAAGCATCTCCTCCCGTAAGAAATTAAACTGCTATTTTTGCAGTAAGAACTGTGTTACTGATGTGGAGTATTCATTAGCACCGTGGAACATCTCTTAAATAAGGCATCTCTAAAAGGTACTTCAGATTGAAGGAAATGCCTTTAGCCTTCCTGACATGGGGAATGAAGATACAAAAGCAACAATGACTTTTTGTGTATGATCAGTGAATTATTTGCAAACCTTTTAATCTCCACATTAAAACTGTGTTTCTTCCAATAAAAAAACTAGTAAGGAGTCAAGAAACAATGTTTTTCTAACAATGATGGGGAGATATCTTGGCTTGATAGCTTATCTTTGTTTGAAATTCTTGCTAAGTAACCACAGCCTTACTAAATTCTGACTCCATCTCTGAATCCTATGGAAAGGTGGAAGTTATAGGCCGTCTCAAAGAGAAGATCCCTGTCTCAATCTGGCTGAGGCGAATAAGAAGCAAGGACAACCAGTGTTGCGTGGTTGTGCTGGAGCCAGTGGAAAGACTTTCAGCTTCTGTTTCCTTCAGGGATGACGTGAGTGTTTTCCTAATGATCAAATGAGACCGCAGTTTGTGAAAGTTTATGTGCAAATGAAACGTGTCTAAAAGCCAGTAGGCACGTAACTATTTGTGAACATGAAGTGTGTACATAGCACTGTGTGAAACCAGGATTGCATATGCAGGACCTGCGCGTATTTCTGCCATGCTGCTCACCTTGACGTATTCAACAAGTCCCATTAAAACACACTATCCCCCAGAGACATCTTGGACTTGAACAGTGACGGTTTGGCAGGGAGTTGGTTATCCGTGGAAGGGATGCCCTTGTGAAGGGATCAGCTTGTTGAGGAAAAGTTCTGTGAGGAGTGTTGGACTCCCCTGCTTCTCCCCTACGGCAAAGGGCAGGCTCTCTGCACGATAATGTCAGAGAAGTATTGCATTATTCTGCGTCTGCTTTTACTGCGGTAGTTGTATCCACAAAGAGACTGCAGAATGAAACTTTTCCTGTCGTTTGCTTAGATATTTGCAGAAACCTGTGGCTAAAATGTGAAAATTAAAATCGTCTTGTAAATTTTCTTCCCGAGGGAGAGATTACATCATGTGACCTCCTTTTTGCCCATCTCCATGGCTACCCAGCATCGGAAGAAGTAGTTGGGCTCCACATAAAGGACCTCATTCCTTCTGTGCAAATCCCTCCTCTGGGCAAAAAAATCCCAAAGGTATAGTATAAGCACCAACCACATTCTTCCATACCCTTCCCTTTTGGAACACAGATGCACACTGTTTTCCCTCCTTATGTAACAGAAGGAAACCTTTTCAGAGAGAAGCATAAGGCCCTTGAAAAAGGGTATGCTGCTTATTTATGGAGCTGAATATTTCCTAAATAGGAACGAGACCGAGCCCTGACCTCTCACTGTGGAATCTGTGCTGGTGAAAGATGCTTTTCTCCAATCCTGACTTTTTAAGAAATGATGATGTCTCTGTCAGCTCCCTAAAATTCCTTTGAGTTCTTGAGCCAGTTTCAGTCATGTCTGTCTGAGGAGTCTAAAGAATACCCAGATCTTGCAAATGCCATGAAAACAGGCAGCTAGATAGTTGAAAGAAGCCTTGTTAATGCCTCATTTGCTGAAAAGCTGCAGCATGCACTTTCCTGGTCTTCATCATCAGGATATTCGTACAGGAGTTCAATGCTGGATTCCAAATCCTTAGAAAACCAGACTTTGTTCTTTTTGATATTCACAGGATTGGTTCGTTTTTCTTTTCCTGCTCCTTTTTCCCGAGAACGTTATTCTGTAATTTTATACGAATACTGAAATAAAACCAAACCATTTGGTTAGTTTGCTTTGGGTTTGTTTTTTTTTTTTCTTTAATTCAGAACCTCAGGATCCAGCGAGCTGTAGGCCAGTCCAGAGAGGGTAACATGTTTCCTCTCAGTTTAAAGCTTCAAGTAAGCCTTCTGGAGGAGGACCAAGCGGGAGTGCAGAAAGATGGTGTTTCGCAGACAGAAAAAGAAAGCTCTTTCACAGGCTATCATTACTCTGCTACAGTCGTGGTTTTCTCCACCATCAGTGGTCTTATTACTGTCCAGTCAGATGGAACCATCTGTGGCATCAAGGATAGTTTTGCTTTAATGCTCTTTGGCTACGAGAAGAAAGAACTGTTGGGAAAGGTAAGACAGGAGTTTTAATCCTTCTCAAAAGACTGCTATGTCTGGCAGCATATCCATTGGAATTGTAAAGTTGTCTTTTACACTCAGTTCTCTCTATCACAAAAGCTCTGTGTTTCCTGTGTTCAGTGACTGAGTTGTAGGATGATATGCAAATTCCCTTGCTGTAATTGCTAAGCCTTGCAGTGCTGAGGAGCCAGTACAGATTTCAAGTGTATGTTCTTCATCAGTCATGTAGATCACTTTTGCCTGGCTATTAATCAGAGTCAGGTCCACAAACATGGATTGTTAGCATTTGCCCCCAACCTGTGAGAGTCAGCTTAGCTTTATAAGGTTTTGTTCTGTGTTTTAGAACGTTACATTCCTGATCCCTGGTTTCTATAACAACATGGAGAGAAGCAGTGACTGTTCTTTGCCATTACCTCCTCTTGATGACTCCACAGGGACAGAGGGCGAGTGCATCTTTGAAGATGTTGCTGCCTGCCGTACAGCTGGCTCTGACTGCTGTAACAAAGGTAAAATGAATAGAGACGAGAGATTTGCCTATGAACATGGGAACATGCTTTGTAAAAGCAATGTACCTCCATGCAGTTTTTAAATTGGATTTCCACTATAAACCTAAGGTGAACAGAATTGTTCACCTGAGGTTGGGCTTCTCTCTTTGTGGCTAAGAAGATGAAGCTGAATATCCAAGCTGGAAATTACACTGTTAGTAGAGAATGCTTTGTATTAATGAGCACTCCCCTCTCCCTCCCCTGTTAGGATCTCTGAGTATTTTAAGACTGTAAAATAGAGCTTTTGTGACAGTATTGCAGCAGAGCTGTAGATACTTAGGACTAATATTTTAAGGGAATATTCTAATATTCCTCTGAATTGGCTCATGTTGCTGGCTAATATTCAATGTTATGTTGCTGTGGTGTTTCAGTTAGGAGGCATCTCATATCCCTCTGATGCAGTTTGCTGCATTTACAAAGAATTTATCAAGATTGTATTTCTCTGAACACAAGAGAAATAAAAAGAAGGAAGGAAGCATCATGTCTCCAAATCTGTCTTTCCAGCTAGCTCTGCCCAAAACAGAGAGCACAAGCAAATGCACACTTTCTTCCATATCACAGGAGATCTTTTATGCTTGTTTTGTCTCCTTAGTTTTGTTGTTTGGGCCCATCCCCCTCCCGCCCCATTTTCCTTCTCTTTTCTTTGCTTAGAAATGCACATCTGCATTGAAACCAATGCACACTACTGGAACAAAGAAGAGTTAGTAGACAGTGTGCAGTTTCTTAGGTATTTCTTTGTTGAAGTGATGCCTCTAATCTAGGAGTAATTCAGTTGTTCAGTGAGGACGTATTGTTGGTACTCAGTCTTTACTACATGGAAGGATTGTTCTAGATTCGAATCTAGATTTGTTCACTCATTAGCAATACTTGGTTTACTTTATCTTACAAACTTGTGTTTTTTCTTTTTTGATCTGTTGTCACTGGGGAATGAAAGAAGTTCTTGTCTTATTCTTTCTCAAACATGTTTAGATTCTATACTTCTTGTCTTGCAATTTCAGTGAGTTACATAAATGCAGTCTAAACCCTTTCATTTTAAGTGTTTGGAATGGGGAGCGTATGTATGTTTTGGGCTTTTTTTTTTTTTCCTGCGGCTATTTGTATGATCACGTTATTTCCAGACTTTGTACGGTCATTGGCCCTTTTTTAGGTCTCTGAACTTCAATTCAAGTAGCTAACCCAGGAGGCTAATACTTGTCCAAGGGCTTTGATAGGAAGGCAAACTTTAGCAGCCCTGAAAAACACTTAGGTGCCTGCACATGATGACTTCTCAGGCCAAAGCAGAGTGGAGTGCTCATACTTGGATCACTTTGCCTTAATCAAGTCTTTTATACTCAATTCCTTTGGGACGAGACAGACCAAGGCAGTTCCAAGACTAGTCTTAAGCAGTGTAGTCTCTGAAGCCTAAACACAGAAGGCTGAGTTGGTACGGTTTTGTTTCTTGTTTTGTACAGACAGCAGCTTCTTGGCTGCATCTTTAGCAAGCCTTCCGTCAAGAGTTGAAGAGCAGAAATTGGAACGAAGACACAAAGGTGACAAATTAATACATGATGAGACTAAACAAAAGAATGGGACCAGTTTATTTTCTACTCCCTCACCTCCTGAAGTGACATCCACACTCTCTAATAGGTAGGCATTTCATGGACTGCATATTCATTTTGAAAAACAAAGAGCCGTGGTGACAATCACCAGCAAAAACTGTTTCTTCACCTCTGTGATGTCTGTGTAACAAGAGCCTTCTGCATTTTGCTCTCTTTAGAATCTGAGCGCTATTTGCAAGACAGGTTGAGTTTGGCCTACCTTAGATTTTTGTTTAGATCTGTACAATCTACAATTGTAAAGTTACAGGAGTTCCATCTCTAAAGGGGACCAACCGCTTCACCCAGGCTAGGGAAGGTAATTAGGCTCTATCTTTGCCAGATCAGAAACAGTGGATGTTTTACCTCCTTTCATGGTATCCACCAGCCGGTGTTGCACTGAAGCCAGGTTACCTGGAATGAATTCTAAATGTTATTCCTTCCAGTGCTCATTGTAACTGTCAGGTCATCCATTAAAACAGGGTACTGTGTTACTAGAGTCCAGCCATTTTTATTGTACCTTTCCAGGGTTTTTTTCCTGTTACAAGGTTAGAAACTCTGCACAAGTACCTATATGATGCACATGGTTTATCTTAAATCAAATTTTAAGCCTTCCACATTAACAATTCTAACCCTCAGGAAATACTTACTGCCCTTTTTAATATATAGACTATTACAGCACGGTTCTTGCTGCTTTTAAAAGAGACTGATAGTCTCATTGTTTCCTTGTGCTTTCCTGGGTTTATGTCTCTCATGTTATACCTGGATTGTAAGTGCTCTGCTTCATGGATTGTTTTTCTACTCTGCGTTTTTACTGATAGAAATGTTTATAAAATACCCAGTGCTGTGGGCTTCAGTGAACCGTGGTTAAACTGATGGATGGGGACATCCATCTTCTGTTGGAGAGACAAGGGATCTTCTGTTCTCAGGACTGGAAGTATCCTGCCACGTGTATTGGCTTTTTGTTGTGGTAAATGATCTATGACATATATTTAGAAATTAAGCTAGAGAAGGAAGTAATCCATAGGAACCTGCTCTTCTTCAGTCAAGGTGGAATTTGTTAGGATTTTGTATGCCTGTGCCAATGGCTTTCTGCCTTTTTCTTTTAAATTTTAAAATAAAACAATCGGTGCAGGTTTTAAATAGTGACCATGGTAACGGAAGAGTAGGTAGTATACAGTATGATGGTTTCCTTATTTTTTTTTGTCATCATGATATCGCTAATAACTTTGAATCCTTGCAGTGAAGACAGCATTGCTACCGATGGGCTGTCAGCCCACCGTAGAGAGCCTTACCCTGAAACCTGCCTTGACAGAATCGGAGCAGTGGAACAGTGTAGAACAGTGGAAACTGCAGGATCAAATAATTCTCAAAAGATCCTCTTTGGAAGGCGCTCTCCCACGTCATCTGATTCAGAACAGTTGGATTTAGGCCAGAACATGAAGATTCCCCTAAGAAGCAGTGATAGTGCAGTGTCTGGTGCATCTGGGACTCAAAATGCCAGTGAGACTAGTATCTTGCCTAACCAATTGCAAGTTCATCATCAAGACATCAAGGAAGTAAATTGTCAGGAGATCTGTAGGTTACCGTATGAAATGCTGAAGCATCAGCACTCCGCTGGTGCCTGGGGACAAGCTTCTTCAGTAAACATTGCCTGGTCGCCTGTTTGTTCTCGGCTAGAAGACAATCTAGATACAGCATCCGATGGCCCGATGAAGCTGCCTTCTGATGTTACTTATAACTCACCTGGAACACCAACAATAGATGAGCCCTGGGCTGGGACACCACCAGACTGCGGACAAGACTTTCAAAGCCACATGGTTACAGCGCAGTTGTCAAAACCAAACTTGATATGTGATGCAAAAAATGCCAGCCTTGAGCACATTGTCACTGAAAACAGCCTGCTAAATGATGCTTCATCCTTCTTTGCAAATGGAAGAAATACTATCCATGATGTTTGCTTGGGAAATAAAATGGGTTGCAATGCTTCAGCACCTGGAGTTGCCGCAAACTCTGAAGAGGTTAAAGAATCAGACACTGAACTGAACTGTGTTTGCTCTGGTCTTGAGGTACTGGGTCTGAATACTGGTGCCAAGGGGAGCTCAGATAATCGTTTAGGTATTACTGCAGCTCTTGTAGGAGCATCCTCCTCTAATGCAGTGGACTTGGCTGTAGGCAGTATGCTAACTCAGAAAAACAGCGCCTTTTCAACTGGGCAAGAAAAGCAGCTGTTGAATGGTGTTGCTGTAGAACATGGTTCTGGGTGGCCGGCCTCCCAAAATCATTTAGAAAACTCTGAAGAATCCTCCAAAGCATTTCTTGAGAAGCCTGAAACTCTTGCAGAGACTGTGGGGGACGACGTCAACAGAAACCCACTGAAAAGCAAAGGTAGTCCCGAAGAAGACTGCCAGTTGCATGGGCAGCAAAATACGGAGATAAAATTAACATCGACCCCAGTGAAACAAGAAGGAAGGCTGAATCCAGCAGCTCCTTTGACCTTGGAGATTCTGGAAGGCGGCTACACTGGGAATTGCTGTCACAGAGATGGTTCACAATTAAGTAAGTTAAACCTATTTCTCCTCTTCCAAATAGTCTTATCAGAATGCTCTTTTTGGCCCACATTTTTGCCAAAGGCAGACAAATCTGATTAGAAGCTCACAGTGGAGAGGAGGGAAGAAGCTCTAGCATCTAGAAGAAAAAATGGCATTTAAGTCTACTTAGAGGGTATTGGAAAAGCAGGTGGTATAAAATACAAAGTTACTAAGAAATTAATCCAGACTGAATAGTCAGAAATATTCTTAAAACACAATTAAAAGATTTGAACCTGATAACTTTGGAACAGAAAATATAAACTCCATTGTATAACTTGTATTTAAATTGTGTAATGGAATGTGTTTCGTTCACTCCTTTAGCTGGATTCTGTAGCTTGTTGTATAAAATCCCCATCTTTATGTAATTTAGAATAACAATGTGAAATTAATAATCACAATTGGACACTGACAGAAGTGTCTGCCGGGGCGGTGGGGAGTATGGAGGTAGCTGCCAAGTACCTCTAGAATAGCTGTGCTTTTGTCAGCCCCTCTGATGATTCCTTACTGAGTAGGTGTTCCACAAATGAACAATGCAGGAATTCACTTTCTTAAGAGCTCAGAGTTTTGTCCTAAGATGTCTGTGGTCTCGTGCAACACTAAAGGTTCATTCTACCATTTTAACTTCCTCACCTCTTTCTACAGGTATACTCTTTGAAGTGAAACGCGTAGAACTGCAGGACCCTGCCATACTTTTCTGTATCTGGGTGGTGAAAGACCTTCTACAGAGCCAGAAGGAAGCTGTAGCAAAGACTCAGCTTATGCTCTCCAGTCTAGCAAGCTCTGCTCAGTCTATTGCAGATCTTTCTACACGTAGTCTTGGAGAAGTAAGAAATTCTACCGTTGTGTAATATTGAGCATTTCTCTCCTTGTTTGACTGTTAAGATGAAGCTAAAGTCGACAGGTTTTTCAGATTATAATAACCTCACGAGATGGTGGGCAGATATTGCTGTTTCTTTGTTTCCCTATTTTTATGTCAAAAGAAATGCTTCTTTGCTGTAAAAAGGATGCCTTGCTATTTCGTAACATTTCTGATAGTGTGTGTTGGGCTTAGTTCCAGCCTGAACAATGAAAGCACTTAATTTTAAATATGTTCTTAGCCTGGCTTAAGTACATCTACAATAGAGGTTTGCACCAGTGCGGTGAGATTGATTTTTAAATCAATGTAATCACGCTGGCACCAATGACACAACGCTGTTAAAAAAGGAAATACTAGGCTGAAAACTTTCATTGACTGACTTGTGTCAGCAAAAGAAAACTGCAGTTTCTAGCTGCCTCCTGAGACGCTGCAGTCAGGATGGCGTACAGAAAGCTAACACCACGTAGCTGAACAGTAGGTACATGTCAATGCCATAAAAGCTGAACACAGAACCGCTCAGGCCTGCTTTTTGGTCAGTAGTGGGATGTAAAATTGACAGTACTTTGACCAAGGCTGTAGAGGAAAATAGTTATCTTTGATCAATTGAAATAGGTAATGGTGATCTTCTAGATCTCTTGAATAAACGTATGCATTCCCTGGATCTTTAGGTAGCTGGATTTTATGATGACCTTACCAGAGAAGGACATACATATTTAGATACCGCATGTGTAACACGTATTGTGGCGACAGCTCCAAACTCCAGGAGGCTCTGAGGAGCTGCTGTTTATTGAAATGTATGGCAGATTAGACATGTAGTTTCCTTCCCCTGCCTTTAATCAG
This sequence comes from Himantopus leucocephalus, assembly GCA_003993805.1. Lineage (NCBI taxonomy): Eukaryota > Metazoa > Chordata > Aves > Charadriiformes > Recurvirostridae > Himantopus > Himantopus leucocephalus. The sequence goes on from RSEF01000009.1 coordinate 5,082,360, forward strand.
TGAGCTGGGAGATAAAGTAGATCTTTGAGTGAAAAGCTTGGCTATTGGCAAAACTCGGTATTTGGAATTTTTTTTTTTTGTGAGACCTTTGAGAGCTGAGTAATAAGGTGGCTCTTGTTTTCCTTTAGAGAATCATCTTCAAGGTACATGCACGTGTGTGTTGAAATATAATCAGTTCTGACCATTTCCTGTATAACTCCAAATTTCATTATTCAAAACAAATGCCCCCATGAGATTTGTTGTGTTTCTTCTCATATGGAATACTGTGTATGTCATAAAGATGTTCTGTTACCATGCATTTTAGATGCCATCTTTGGTGGAGAAACCTAATAATCGCTGAGACAAACAACCCCAAGCCCTATCCTCAGAGCAAGAAAAACTTTTGTTGTGTTTGATTTCTTGTGCAGCGTTGCAGGCCTTGGTCGGAAGGCGTGCAATGTTTCTTTACTAGGGATTTTACTGGGGTGTTAAAATTTAGGAGGGTATGCCCTGGAACTTGTTTGCTCTTTGTGTCTGCTAAGAGACCAATCTACAGAACTATAATGCTATCTCACCAGAAATTTTCGTCATTTAATATCTTTTCTACATTAACTCTATTTAAGTTACTGCGGCAAATAGAAATTGCCAAATTTATAGACAGTACCTTTTTAATTCTATCCATCTAGAATACACTTACCTGGAAAAATTACAATATTGAAAGTAACCTACTTCTTATTCATCAAATAAAATTATCACTTGGTGATAGACTGGAATGAGTTAATTTTCCTACTTGCACAGGGAATTTGTGCGAGCATTAGATGCTCGCGTGCGTATGCTTCTGCATTCTTTACCTTTCTCTGAATTAAGCAGTATTTGTAGCTGCTGAGAGCTGACTGTTAACTTGTCTCCCATGGTGATGGTTACATCAACATAACAGTTCTTGCTATCAAAACCAGAGATCACTCCTTTTAACTATTCTTGCAGATACGTACTTTCTTTTCAGTGTTTACTTCATTTTATAAACATGATTCTGTGGCTNTTTTTTTTTTTTCCTTTTTTTTTTTTTTTTAAATCTGTACCTAGGCCATCAGTTCAACTTCACTTTTTGAGAGTTCCCGAAGAGCTGAAGAGCTTGAAAGATTAAGGGCATGTGAGGGAGAATATGCAAAAAATTACAACACCCTCAGTCTTATTGGCAAAGGATCTTTTGGCTTTGTCTGGACTGCCGTGGGCAAGAAAGATCACCAGGAGGTTAAATATTTCTTTTTAGATCTCATTGCAATAATTATTTGGGATGAAAAATGAAAGGTTAGGGTGTTCATATTCTGTCAACACTATGCTATTAAAAGCTGCTATTTGGTAGTTTGGGGTTTTCCTTTGTTTAAACTCACTAACCTCATGGAAACAGGACAGCAAAATGTTCACATTGGTGTAGTATATGAGTGTTACCTAAGGCAACAGGCACGGAATGAGACTGACCGTGTAGCTAATTTAACCTGTTGAAAGAAGTATACATTAATCTTAACAGAATTACAGGTTTTGGTCTTCCTTTACTAAAGAGAATGACAAACTTGAAAGTCTTTAATGTTCCACAACTCGAGAATGCCTAGTAGACATTTTGAGGTTATGGGACCCTCCTCTTTATCAGCAGAAGTATTTTGGGTGTTGAGAGGCAAGCTCTGGTGTTTACCTGCATGGACGTTAAGGGCTCGTTTCCCTCCACTGTACCGTTGTGCCAGAAGACACCACTGCTGTAATTGGGTTGATAAGAGGCCTGTCAATGCCTTTGGAATTCAGAGCATCAATAAAAAGAAAATAAATATCTTGCATTTATGTGCATCGTTTGGCTTCTAGGACTAAATTAGTTTAAATATGTTTAAAGATACTATAAGCAATGCGCATTGGCTTACTTCCGTCCTTCTAGTAATATGATTCACTAACATTTTTTCCCAGAAATTAATTTACCAAACACTTAAAGCCATACTTTTGCAGGTGATGCTGAATGCTGTTGTCTGTGTAGGTTGTGGTAAAGTTCATCTGGAAGGAGAGGGTGCTTGAGGACTGCTGGGTAGATGATCCTGATCTGGGAAGAGTTACTCAAGAAATCGCGATCCTGTTGAAGTTGCAGCACCCCAGTATCATTAAGGTACAGTGAACTCAGAGTGAATGCAGCTGGAACTGCATCAGGTGGTTCCTTTGAATGCTTGGCGTCTCACGTTCCTTTTCAGGAGTAAGTGTCCTGTATTAAATCTACCTTATCCGAAAAGAAAGGAACCTACCCATCCTGCTTTGTTTTGGGGGGTATCTTACAGCAGACTATCCCTTGCTTTGACACTTTTACCCCAAACAATTGATGTAAACATAGATCTGAAGGTGTGACTCTAACAGAAAAAAAAGTCTATATGTCATTTCAAGATGACAGGATGCATATCTTGGAAGTGTGATGCCACATCTGAACATGTACTAGTTCGGTAAATAATCTGGATACATATCTCAATTCCTCTTCTTTGTTTTGGGGTTGTTGTGTTGTTTGGGTTTGTGGTTTTTTTCTCAGAAAGAGAATTCCTCTTGGGTTTAACTCTGCTCTCAGTTTTAATTATGCTGTCTTTTCAAGAAACATTTTTGCTCAGTGAAAATGAGACTTCAAAGATTTTAATACACATTGATTAAATCTCCAAGAGGAGAGCAGTGCTTCTTTAAAAGACAACAAAAAAAGAAAGAAAATAGGTGTTTTGTGGATGAAGCACGTGATTAAAAAGTCTGTTATTTATAGGTGCTGGATGTATTTGAAAACGAACATTTCTTCCAGTTGGTAATGGAGAAGCATGGATCTGGACTGGATCTTTTTACATTCATTGATAATCAGCCTAACTTGGATGAGCCATTAGCGAGCTATATATTCAGACAGGTGAGAGCTGGGAATGTACAGTTGCTACATGCAGGTCAGATTTGGTTAATGTTAGAATCAGGACCCTCTTTTGCTTAAAAGAATTACTGGCTAGTCAGCAGGCATGCTGAATTGGAGTCCTGCAGAATTTTTCCTCATTATTCTGTAGGGCTGATTTCTAGCTAACTGCAATGCTACCTGCCGAAACCTTAAGGTTTACATTGAAACCTGTAAGAAAGAAACCTTTAAAGGACCTAACTTCATATGAGGATTTCCTGTGGAGCCATCACCTCCTGGCTGTGATTGTAGCAGCACACACCCCCTGTCACCAGGATGCCCATTCCTGTAGCAGTCATATTTCCCCTGCGGGAGGAGGAAAGCGCGTGGAAGTTGCCCCAAGCCTCGCTAAAAGCCACACTTTCACTTAGATCAATGCTTGCTTTAGATTGCTTACAGGGGTAAAGGGCTCTCCTCTTTTTAAGGAATTCAAAGTCAAGAAATTATCTTGAAATTTAACGTGGCATAACGCAAAATAACTCAAGGTAGTTTACTGTGAGTCAGAACCTTGCCCGAGAGCTGTCCTTCGTTCATTGAGTTAGCCGCAACAGCAGTCCCCAGGTAGTTCCCCCTCACGTGTTTTGGAGTAAATTCCTTGCTCTAAGGTATGCAAGAATTACTTTGCATGTGGTAACCCATCGCTGTGTCCACACTCCCCTCAGCTGGTGCGACGATGGAAGACAGTAGCCAAAGTGATGCACCTTCTCTGTGTCTGCTGTGCAGTATGCGTTCACAAATTGCACTCTGCAGTGCCTTTAGACTTCTGATGGACAAGCCCTTTCCTGAAACCAACCTTGAATTTGTAGGAGTGCTTTTTTACTTCAGACCTGTACAGTATTTCTCTGCAGAGGGAGCTTTGTATTATAAATAGAAACTTTTCTCCCTCAGCCATCTGCTTTTCTTGCTCAAATGTATTGTGGTAGGGAGCACGATTGTCTCCAAGGTGATATAGTTCTGATGCTATTCTTAATTACGGCACTATAGCTTAAAATCGTGCAGAAAGAAGAATGCGATTTAGGAGTGACTACTTTATTTATACCAAACTTCACTCTTAAATGCTTTGTCATCCTGCAGTATTGGAGGTACACAGTAATACCCTTCTGGAGAAATCAAAGGACCCTTCAGATGAAGCTGGGATAAAAATAGAGTAACCTGCAGGATTGTAACAGTAAGCTCTGATGCTTCTAACAAAAAAACCCCAAGCACGTCGTGACTGTAGCATGCCATCTTCCCGCACATTTGTGAGAGGAAAGCAAGCAAAGGCTTTTTTAAGTCTCTCTCCCAAGAGCATTGTAACACCCACTGCAGCAATGCTGATGGGCATGCCTGGTTCGTTTCCAGTTACCAAAATTAGGATCTATATCTTGTTTATATAGTGCCAAAATGTGGATATCGGAACTCTCTGATGCCACGTAGGCTATCCAGAAGGACACCTCTGTGTAATAACACCTAGTTCTTTCCTCCTCTTTCAGCTTGTATCAGCTGTTGGGTATCTCCACTGTAGAAACATCCTTCACAGAGATATCAAGGATGAAAACATTGTCATTGCTGAAGATTTCACAATTAAATTAGTGGACTTTGGTTCAGCTGCCTACGTGGAACCCGGCAAATTGTTTTATACTTTCTGTGGGACAATTGAATACTGCTCACCAGAAGTGCTGTCTGGCAAACCGTATGTCACCCTCTGAAAAGTAATTTTTGTGTCCATCGCACCAAAAAAATGCGTGCAGGGCTGGAGTAGAGAAGCCAAGCTGCTTTGCCATTGGTGTTCTGCTAGAGTATCCGACCACGGAAAACTGCAGTGAGATTTAGGGCACTGCAGTGACAGAAATGACTTGTAAAGGTTTGAATGCATGTAAAGTAGGGCACTGCAGTGACAGAAATTATTTGTAAAGGCTTGAATACGTACAAAGTTGTTTCTGACTAGGTCTGCTGACAGGCTTGCTTATTCCGGTCAGATGTTTTGCAAAGCCTTGCGCTAATGTCTGTCCTACTGCAGAGCTGAGTTCAAGAACAAGCCTATGATTTTCATTTCCAGTCTGGTAGAAGAGTCTGGATGAGTCGTGTTGTGACTTGAATGTGTCCTCGTTCCTTAATCTTTCATGATCTGTACATCAGCTTGCTAACCTTCTCTCCATGCCTGCATATGAACGCGCTGACTTGTCTCTATTAAAAGCTGCTCTTTTAGAGAGGTGGTATAAGCAAGGATTGCTGTACAGCGTCTGCCCCTTACTGTGTCTGCGTTTTGTATTTCCCGTGCTCTCATCTCATCTGTTCCCTTCTTTCCTACTTGCCTCCCTGTATGAATTTTTGCAGTTTGATCAATGTTTGTCTCCCCATTGATTTTTCTGCTCCTCTGGACTCAAGGGTTCTTCCCTCGCAGCTTGCCTTGCTGCTGTCTTGGATGTGCTGCCCAAATCTCAGCTGCCTTTTCCCTGTTCTCTCCTTCCCTGAGTGCTCTCTACCTGGAGGCTGGCAGTCTCATACCCACTCCTGGAGGGAAGCCTTACCATCACAGGGTGGTAAACATTAATTGTACGTACGAGTAGGTTATCTTGCTCTCATTTCATAGCTGCTTTCATGGGTCCTTCAGGTGGCTCCTCTTAACGGGGAGGGAGGTGGGAAGCTATGCAAGGAGGAGAGGAAATCCCTGATGGCAACTAGGTGGAAGCTGAAGCAGCGCTGCCCTGGGAAATTCAGCCTGTCGCTGCATGAAGAAACTGTCCCTTTTTCTCAGATGGAATCTAGATAGTTAATAGTTATTTCCAAATAATTTTTGTTTTGAAAAGGATAGGAGGGGGGCAAATGGGATTCCACTGAAGTGTCTAATATTTATTTGATAGTTTTGGATTGTGGTGGAGAAGGAGGAGGCTTAAGTTCTCTTGTCACCAGCTTACGCATGTGGAAGTCTAGGTGCATATTACACATACTCATCAACTGAAATTGGTTGGCCGTTCTTTGGTTGTTGTTTTTCTTTCAGAGCGAAGGATAATACAGACTTCTCAAAACCATGAGAGAACCTTATTAGAATTCTCACAAACTTTCTGTGTTAAAATTTTGATATAAGGGCTGTCAGCTGCCTTTTTTTCCCTTCTTAGTTTCTTCGGCACGCAATTACATATTTGCAATCTGAGTTTAGGCAAATTTATCTCTGCATAGGTACCAGGGCCCTGAGCTGGAGATGTGGTCGCTTGGTGTCACCCTTTATACCCTGGTGTTCGGAGAGAATCCCTTCTGTGAGCTGGAGGAGGCCATGGCAGCTGTCCTGAATCCTCCTCGGCCTGTCTCAAAAGGTGAATTTCTTCTCATTGGCTTTTCTAAAGGAGCAAATCTCTTGGGAAAGTTATGAGCAGTATTTATTCCCCAGAAGTAAAGGGTAAGACTGGAAAAATGCTTCCAAATGTGCCCTGCAATGATTTGAAAAGCTGCTCGCTGAAGCAGAGTTCTCCGAGCTGTCCTTTTCAGGTAAGTTCTGCGGTTCCTCATGCCTATGATGAATACAGCTGTCTGCCCTGTGTTTCATTAGTTTCAAGTTCAAGTTTCAAGTTTCCTCTCCTTTATTATGATGACTCAACCTATCAGCTTGTCAAGTTTCAGTGAGGTTTGTAGCTGAGGAAGCCAGAACAAATAATGGGAAGGTTCACTCTAGTAGACAACTTTAAGATCACTAATGGCATTCCTGTAACGCTAACGCAAGTTTTATCTCACTTGAACCGTTGCCAGTCGATGCCGCGTCACTTTTGGGATGGATGACAAGGCATTGATGTATAATTTGTGATGAATTGTATAGCTGGATCTCACAGGAAAAGTACACTGGCCTTGTTTTCTGTTGGAGGTATAGAAAACTAATGGCGTGTCAGGCTAAAGAAATCTTCATCAACAAGTTCTCGGGGGTCCTTAGGAGCGCTACGGTTATAAGGCTTCAGGGTGCTGCAATTGACTGGTAAATTCCGGAAGCTTTCCCTGAACCCTGAGCGCACCTTTAACCAAGATCAAACGCGGGGCGACTATGGGAGAAGGCTGGGCTTGGGAACAGTGAATCAGGGTTGCCTCTGTGGCATCTGCTTCTGCTTCTGTGTCGTGACTCTGCTCTCCGTTCTCTGTTTTCACAACCTGAACTCTCAGATCATTGCCAGAGCTGAGCGCACGTGACTAAGACTGTGGTAGAACAGTACTGCACAAGGGATTAACGGGGAGGATTTGTAATTAAAATCTGCATTCTTTGAATATAAACCATATCTTGCATTCCCAGCATGCCTAAAATACAGCCTGCGCTCTTCCTTTTACTGCTGTCTCTCCCCAGGTCTCATGGATCTCATCGCTGGGCTTTTGCATCCCGTTCCAGAGCAGCGCATGACTTTAGCGATGTTAGTAGAGGATCGTTGGCTGAAGCAGCCTGTGAACCTGGGCGATTACACCTGGGAAGAGGTATACATCTCTGCTGAGACAGGTGAGATGTTGTTCTGAAGGCTTTCTCCTCCCCCCGGGGCCCAGACTGAGCTGTGGTTAGCAAGATACTTCTCATCAGAAGGTCACCTGCTGGTATCCAAAGGTGCTCAGTTTGAAGATACGCCCGTTGACCAGTGGGACCTGTGGTTCACCCTTCCCTGTTTATCTTTCTCCCTAGAAGGCCCCAGATTCGGAAACAGTTCTGGCGAGCGCGCACAGGGAGCCGGGCTCCCAGCCCCTTGCCTGGAGAGCGAGCCGCGCGTGAACGCTCCCCACTGAGCGTGCAGATCCCCGCCGGGATGAAGCAGCAGCTGGGGAGTGCCCGGGCCCGGATCCAGAGCATCTCTGCTCTCCCGCTCCGCAGCACAGGCCCCTCCCCATGGAATGGTGTCCCTCTTCCTGCAGGACACCGACTGTCGCTCAAGAACCAACAGGAATTGATTCTAAGCGCTTCTCTCTTGCAGAAAGATTGCGACTACTTCTCCCTTGTAGCAAGGTCTGGTGGTCAGCACTTGAGCTGCTCCGCCTGCGCAGTTCCTCTAGAAAAGCTTCTTGCTAATAAACATTTGTAATTAGTCTTATACAGGATGTGTTTTAAAGCTGCGAGGCAAAGATTTTGATGTCTTGTTTAAAGTGGTCATAACACAGAATGTATTTTAATTGGCTGTTTTGACTTTTTTGTATGTAGTTTCACCCTGAAAAGGGAATGAATGAACACCTTTGTCTCGGTTGCCTGCCCCCGGTGTGTCGTTTGGCGTTTGTGTGCACAAAGAGGCCTCAAAAACTGCGCAGAATTGCACGGTGTAGGGGTTTCTCCTCCCTTCCCTCCTCTTTCTTTTTTGGTCAGAGTCCTCTCTGCATCCAGGACGAGCCTTTGACTTTGTCGAGACAAAGATACGGGAATCAAAACTGAGATTTAATAAAGAGAATTTTAACCAATTGCGGCTTGGGTCATCGGATCACGTCGGTGTGCAGCCGGGCCAGGGACAGGAGTGAGGGGAAGCGCAGCCCTTCTCCCGCCTGCTGCTGTCACACAGATCCTCTGCACAACCCGCTCCCTTAAACCCCCCAAAATACCCCAGATTGGCTCTCTGCTCCCCGCTCTCTCTCATCTCCGTACGAACCCGGGGGGGGGGGTGGTCCGGCCTCCCGCTGCCCCGCAGGCACCCTCCTCCCGGGCCACCGCGACGAGGCCCCGCCGGCTCCTCCCCGCGGCTGCCGGGCCATGGCGGCGGGGCTGCTGCGCGGCTGGGGGCGGGCGGCGGGCTGGGCCCCGCTTCCCCGCGGCTTGGGGCTGAGCCCCCGCCGCGGCTGCGGAGAGGCGGCGGGGCTGCGGGCCATGGGTTTCAGCCAGGAGCAGACCCGGCGGCTGCTGGAGCTGCAGCCCGGCCTGGGCCCGGCGCGGCGGGAGGCGGCGGCGGCGGAGCTGCTGCTGCTGGGGCTGAGCGCCGAGGCCGCCCTGGGCCTGCTGGAGCGCAGCCCGGCGCTGCTGCGGGTGCCGACCGAGCGGCTGCGGGAGCGCGCCGAGGAGCTGCGGCGCCTGGGGCTCGACGGAGGTAGGAGGGCGGCGGGGCAGGGAGGGGTGGGGAGTACGGGAACACCTTGCCGGGCCGCTCATCCTCTCCTCCCCGCCGCCCTCAGATCGGCTGCGGCGGGCGGTGGGCCGCTGCCCCCAGCTCTTCAGCCTGCCCCGCGGGAAGATGGCGGCGGCGGTGCGGCTGCTGCGGGAGCGGTGCCTCTTCACGGCGGAGCAGCTGCGGGAGGTGCTGGCGACCTGCCCCGCCGTGCTGCTGGAGGAGCCGCGCCACCTCCACCACCACTTCCAGGTGAGGTAGGGGACGGGGACGGGATGGGACGGGGGGAACGGGGCCGTGCGGTAACCGGCCTGGTCCTGCCCCGCAGTACGCCTACTTCAGGATGGGGGTCCAGCAGAAGGAGATGGTGAAGGCCCGTCTCTTCCGAACGCCCTTCGCCGAGCTGAGGAACCGGCACATCTTCCTGGAGCGCCGGGGGTTCTACCAGACCCCCCACAAAGGCCAGACCCAAACCAGTAACCCAAAACTGAGGGACATCCTGCAGCTCCCGGAGAAAGACTTCTTGGCCAGCTTGGCCCACTCCACCCCGGAGGAGTACGAGGTCTTCAAAAAGCTGCTGGCTCGAGAGGAGGAGGAGAATGAGGAGGAGAGGGATGCACTGCAGGCAGAGGAAGATGAAGACTCTGACAGCGAAGGAAGTAAACCAGCCTGGGAGTGAGGAGGAGGGGAGGCTCCGAGGTGCCCGAGCTCTGCCACGCTGGTGCGCTCCCCATCCCCACGGCGGACGCGGGTGCTCTGGGCACCAGCCGTGGTGGCTGCGGGGCAGCAACAAACCCCGTATCTCAGAATACAACAATAACCCTCCTTCCTCCTCATTGACCAGCTGCTTCAAAAACCATCCAGTTTCCATAAAGTGTTTTTATTTAAAAAAAAAAAAAAATAAAATCCAAACCAAAATAACTAATTTATTTCCAAGGCTAGGTTAAAACCTTCTGGCTGCGTTTACATACAGTGCGGGAGGCGAGGAGCTGCTGCGCCCGGCTCGCAGCGGGGGGGGGCCGCGCTTCCCATCACTGCGGGGGACAGGCCCCCTGGCAGCGCTGGCACCGTCAGCGCTGGTCGCGTGGCTGACGAGGCAGGGGTGCAAACGCTTCCAGCCCCCTGCCTCAAATTCCGCCCCCCGGCCCCATAATAGAGAGCAGAGGCTGTTCTGGCTTTTCCCTTGCCCTGCTCTTCCAGGCGAGGGCCAGCTTCTTCTCGCACAGAAGAGCGTTCTCCCTTGGGAAGGGGAAGTCTGGTGCTCCTGGAGTAGGATCAGGCAGCCTTGGGAAGAGAAGGAGGCATGTCCATCCCCAGCTCTGATTCTCTGCTGGGAGCAGCGCTAGAGCCGGTGCAGGAGGGGAGCATCGCACTGGCCAGCTGGTCGTGGCTTTACGTCGTCTCTGCTGCTGCTCCGGGCCGAGCGCTCTTCACGCTGCTCCCGGCAGGGAGAAGCTGGGGGTACCGGGAGCACCGAAACTCCTGGGCCTGTTCTACTCCGAGAGCATCTTCTGGGCTGCAGCTTGACACAAAGCACCCTGTGATGCTGGCGGGAGGGGAGGGCTGCCCCCCATGCTGCTGGGGAAATAACGCTCTATACCATAACTACGATATATCTCTGGTATGTATTAATTTATAATATACACTGTGTATGTTAATACACAAATCTATGTTTAACTAGTGTTGTCATACAAACTCACATAAACTAGGAATGTTTCTAAGCTACACTTTTCCCTCGCCTGCCCCACCGCAGCCAGTGGGGCGGCCACTACGCGCTGGTCCTCTCCTCCACAAACAACGCAGCGTGGGCAGCGTGGCACCAGCTGGTGCCGGAGGCGGGGGGGGGGGGGACATGGACGCTGCGAGCAGCTCAGGGGGATGGCACGCAGAGCTTGCTTCATCATTGAGCCCATCCTGTGCCCTGCCGCTGGCTTGGAGGCGATTAGCGTCAGAACAAGGGCGGCGTTACGCCTCGGCTGACAAACTTCATCCTACAGCTGGCTTTTAAAAAATTCTTTCTAGGTGCTCTGAGCTGGGAATTTGGTTAAAACCAGGGATTGTTTACAAAGCAAAGAAAAA
>RSEF01000009.1:5093484-5108602 GCA_003993805.1 Himantopus leucocephalus
GAGCTGCTCACCATATTCTAACTCCTCTACGTAGGGAAGGTCTCCTCCAACCAGGTTTTTGTGGGCCACGTTTCAGGTGATAGCTAAGGCTTTTTGGTCTGCGTTAAACTGTTTTATTTGGGGGTTATGGGGTAATTTATAACCTCGGGTTACGAAAACAGGTGGGTGCGGATGCTGTTGGCAGGGAGCTGGGCCTGATGCAGAGCTGGGAGCCCGGGGGGGCTCACGCAGAGCAGCTGGGGGGGGGGGGGGGGGCNGGGGGGGGGGGGAGGCCAAGCGGGGCTGGTCCCCTCAGAGGGGACAGCTGGCCAGCCGCTGCGGTACACTGGCGCTCAGCTCCTCGGGGGGCAAAGAGGCGGCCGGAGTAAGGCAAGCCAGAGCGAAGGCAGTGCTGGTCCGGCGGAAGGAAGGGAGCGCTGCTCAGCGTGCTGATCCGGCTGCGTTGTCCCTAACAGGCTGGAGGAGAGGGAGAGGCTGACGCCAGGCAGGAAGGTTTTCCCCCACTGTGTTCAACCCAGTGAGCAGATCTGATCTTCCCGATGTTTCAAAAGCCCTTAGATGTGGAAAGACGAAGCTTCTACTGCTTTGAACCCTGTGAAGGAGCAGGAGAAGAATGAGCTGGTGTGCAGATTCCCCCCAGAAGCCCCGCAGCTGCCTCTTCCCACCCTGAGCGCCCATTCCAAGCTGGGAGGAGAGGACCGGCCTTTGCCTTGCATGGCAGCGCCCGGGCCCTTTCTGGAAGAGCTGCGGGGAAGCAGAGCATTGCCTTCTGCTCCTCCACCCCAGCCACAACCGGGAGTCCTCAGCTGCGCGCCCAAGCCCAGTGTGACCAGCGCAGAGAGCCCTCGCACCCCCTTGACACGGCAGCGTGAGCCTGGGCTGCGCTCCGGCCTCCACCCTTCTCCCCGATTCCCTGCGCAGGGTCGCAGGCAGGAGCTGCCGCTGCCCGCGACCGAGCAGGGCCTGGAGCGGGTACTTACTCTATGGCTTCTTCAGTGTGTGACTGTTGCTTGGTTTTCTGAAAGAGAAGGGAAGCGAGTGCCGTCAGCCCTGCCGCACGGTCCCTCAGCCATCGCTCACAGAGAGGGCAGGCAGAGCTGGCACCTGAGCCTCGGCTGTGCGCCCCTCGCACTCTGTTCCACGCCGGGTGCCTGCACCCCTCTCCCAGTCCACCCCCAGCCTGGACACCCCTGCGCATGCTGGGTGACACTGGCCGCCTGCCTCCTCCTGTCCCGGGCCACAGGCAGGCTGGCACGCTCGGCGCGCTGCTGCTAAGCTGTACCTGCTGGATGTCTTCTCGGAACCGGTGCTCTCGCAGCTCTCCTTGTAGCAGATGTCCTGGTGTACCTTGTAGACTCTCCTGTACCTGCGCACACAGCAGAGGGGCGGGTTGTAGGGAATAACAGGGACAGATCTGCTTCTATGGCTCGAGGGTGGAGTCTGGGGGGGGGTCTCCCCCGTTTCCTTCCAGGCTGACCCCGCACAGCCAGGCCCTCGTGCCTCCATCGCAGGAAGGCTGGGGGGAAGACACGGGGGGGGCAGAGCAGAGGCCCCCGTGCCCCGGCATTGCAACGGGGCTGCCCCAGCCCTCTGCTTGCAGCTGGACAGGCAGTTAGGAGCCAGGCTGGCAGGCAGCGGGCAGGGACAGGGGGGGTCTGGCACGCCAAATCCAACCTCACTGCCACCTAGGTGGGTAACACCGCTACGGGCCTGTCATTTCAGCAACACCCTGCCCTGAAACGCAGCTGGCGGGGCACTCCCGGCGGGGACTCAAAGGCAGACGAGGCTGCTGAGCCTGTGCTGCCAGCCGGGGTCTGAGACGGCCTGGCGCTCGCTCTCCCTTCCCCGGAGCCGAGCTGCGGGGAGACATCCCCGGCTCTGAGCACAAGGGGAAGGGGGGAGCACAACCCGCAGGCAGTACTCACAGGTAGTGGCAGGTGCCTCCTTCCCACACGGGGAATGACTTGGTTTCCGAGTACAGCCGCGTGCACGAGTGTGGCACCTTCTTGCAGGCTGCTTGGGGAACAGGAGAGGGGAGCTATCAACAAGCCCGTCCCTGGCCCTGCCTGCCTGTGCCCCGTGGCAGGGGGCCGGCGAGGCCCCCCCTGCCTTCCCCTCTGCTGTCCTGAAGGGCTGGGCTCAACAGAGCTGAGCCGCCAGGAGAAGCGGAGCCCCCAGCCCTGCAGCGCCCAGATAACTACGTGGGCAGGGCAGAAGCCTGGCTTGCCGGGCTGCCCGGTGGAGGCAGAGGGTTCGGCCAGAAGCGGGGAGCAGACCTGCGCTCCCAGATCTGCCCGAACTGTCAAGAGCAGAGCCCAGCCCCTCTCTCCGCTGTCGGCACAGCGCAGCCCTCTCTAGCAGAGCCTGGGCACGGCGGGCGCTCCCTCGGCCGAGAGGAGCCGGGTGCTGACAGGGTGTGCTCAGTGACCTGGGGGACCTGTGGCTGGCCAGACTGGGCGCATGCCGTCCACCTGCAGGAGGGAGCTCAGCCCTCCGGCAGCAGCGCTGCACTCACCCAGCTCGCAGAGCCGGCCCTTGAATCCGGGGCGGCAGTCGCAGTGGTAAGACTTGGTGTCCCTGGCGCAGGTGCCTCCATTCCTGCAGGGGTTCGTGGAGCAGTTCTGCCCCTCGCCTGCAAAACAAGTACGGCTGTCAGACCCCAGGGCCATGGCGCAGCCTGACGCGCACACCTGGTGTGCCAGGGTGCTCCTGGGGAGAGCTGTGAGCAGGCGAGCAGGGATGGGGCAGCCGGCAGGAGCCCACGCTGTGGCCCTTGTGCGCCTCCCGGCAGGGCAGCAAGAAGGAGCATGGGCTGGTGCCGAGCACCCTGCCTGCCTGCGGGGCCTGGGCTGCGTCCCCACTGCTCATCTCTTTCCCCCCCAGACTTACTCTTGATCTTTGCCTCACGCAGCTGCAGTGCCAGACTGCCCTGGCTGGACACCTCCACATTCTCCAGCTTCACTGGGGCCTCCGGCTCTGGACAAGGAGAGGGTCAAATGTCACCTCCAGCACGGGCCAAACCCAAAGGCAGCCCCTCCGATGGGCTCCAGCCTGCCCGCAGCGTCAGGAGGTTGGCGAGGCCTGCAGCAAGCGGTTTAGCCAAGGTGGCACCCCTTGAATTAGGGTGACTGCCTCGCCCTGCCTGGAGGGCTGTGGGACACGGAGCCCTGGGGAGGCAGGGGCAGAGGTGACACGCGCAGCGAGCCCAGGGCTGCCATGGAGTGTGCTGGGCCCCTTCCCCACCCCATGGCATGCGGTTCCCAGGCCTGGCAGGATATCTTGGGTTGGTACTTGTATCCCTGATGTTCCAGGGATGGCAAATAGGGGGCTGGTCCTGGGCTAGCGAGGGGCTTCTCGCCCAGGCACCCTCCTCGAGTGCGAGGCCGGGCTTGGCGGCGGGTGCTCAGGCTGCTGGGCACGCAGGGGCTGCACTGGAGGGCTGCGGAGTCGCTGCCTGGGCTCCTGCTGCTGCTGGCGGGGGAGAAGTCCGGCCTGTGCTGCAGCCAGCATTGCCTCCTATCAGTGAGGGTCCCGCTCTAGGCACCCCGACTGGCTGTGTCGGCACCCTTCTCCCCGAGCCCTACAGCAGCCTGCCCAGCTGCCACCCTGGAGATGGCACTGAGTGACAGGAGGGGGCGAGAAAGGCAGCAGAGCACTTACGCGTCTTCACAGTGATGGATTTGCCCAGCGCAGTGCCGAACCTGGCGCTGATCCTCCCTCTGCCATCCACCAGCTCGGTGAACCTGGGACAGGAGAGCCATGAGGGTACGGAGCACTGCGGGTCCCCCAGGCCACAGCCGCGCCACGCACTAGGGCTGGATAAAGCACTCGCTGGCGGCATAGACTCCGTGTGAGTCCCACGGGCTCGGGGTCCTGCTTGCAGGGCAAGGGCCTGCCTGCCTTGGGATGCCAGCGGGCGAGCAAGAGGCGCAACCCAGCGGGAGCACGGCTTGACCCTGTGCGCACCCGGACACGGGAAAAGGCGCTGTGCTCAGCCCGATGCATGGACCGCGCACTGGTGGAAGGGCCGGGAGTGCTGGAGCAGCGCTTACCTAGGGGCTGGTGAAGGCTCCTCAGCTGTGTCGTGATCCGCTAGCAAGCGGAGTTCGGGCAGGAAAGCTGGAGGCAGCCTGTTGCGCAGGACCCGGGGGTGTCCAGCTTGGCTCCACCGTCTCTCCGGAGCCCCATCCCTCTGCACTGCAGACCAAAGGCTTAGGCTGAGTGGGAGGCAGGCTGAGAGTCAGCACAGCAACCCAACTCCCAGCCAGACCCCTCGTCCTCAGGCTGCCATTTAGGGCTATCTGGGGACACGTCCACACCCCTGGGCTGCAAGTGCTGGTCCCTGCGAAGCATCACCGAGCTGGAACTCCGCATCTGCCCTCTGCTAATGGAGGCAGGACCCTGCAACACCCACCTCCCTTTGCAAGGGACCTGCGTCCTGTCCCCACAGCCTGCTGCGGGCAACCTGTTCTGGGACAGCGAGTCCCCGTGGGCTCGTTATTCTGTTGGTCAACTGGTTTCCAACCCCTCCCCCAGCCCTGCTTCCCCGTTAGCCCATCGCCTCCCTCGTACCGCAGTGAACCGACAGCATCCCAGCCCCAGCGAGCCGGGCACTCACAGGTGGTGACGTAGAGGTGGATGGGCTCGCTGTGCACTTGGCCTTGCTCCGTGTTCTGCACGGCCGTCACGGACAGGCGGTACTGCTGCCCAGGGAGTAGGTCCCGCACTGTGTAGGACACGAGCTTCCCGTTTGGCACATAGCGGCTCTTCACGCTCTGAGCGGTGGTGACGTTGATGATGTACCCCTCCACAGCACCAGCGGGTGGCTGCTCCCACGCCATGGACACGGAGGTGGCGGTGACACGGGAGGCGGTGAGGTTTTGAGGGGGGAGAGGCCCTAGGGCAGGGAGGAGGTGGGGAGAAAAAGGGTCAGCGCTGGTGTCCTTGAATGGCGACCGCCCTACTTGCTCACATGCCACCTTATAAGCATGCCAGGGTTCCAGCTTGCCTGGCCATGCCCCAGTCAGCCCTCAGCCCAGCTCCAGCAATGCACTGGGAGGAGATGCTCAGCGCTGAGTCCCTGCCAAGGCGGGCCGAGCCCCACTGCGCCCCAGCACCCAGGTCTGGCCCTCACCCTCCGGCTGCTGTACAGCAGGGGAACGCATCAGGACCGTGTGGGTTCCGCGTGGGGCTGAGCTCATGCTGGTCTTGGGCGGCAAACAACATCTGGCAGGGGAGGACGTGCTGCCGCCTTGCCTGCGCTTCCCAAGGGCTGCCTGCACGCCTCCTGCCCCGCCGTGCTGGCCAGACAGGCTGACGGCTTTCGCACCTTCCCCTCCCTGCAGCTTTCCTGCTGGACGCAAGCCGCGGCCGCCCTGTGCCTGCCAAGCCCCAAAGCCCCTGCAGTGGGCATCCCCACTCACTTGTCCACACGTGGAAGGGGGCCGTGGCCAGACTCTCTGAGGGGTGGTCTTCTGTCCCCAGACCGCTCAGCGTGGTGACGTGGACAATGTACCTCTCTCCTGGCTGCAGGTCCCTGTGGAGGAGGAAGGCCGGGTGGGAAGGGGTAAGCTGGGCAGCCTAGGAGGGCCAGCTGGCCCAGCACCCGCTTGCCGCCCCACTCACAGGAAGGTGTACTTGGCCACGCTGCTGTTCAGCTCCACGGTGCGGTCTGCCAGGTCCCCCGGCTGGCGGATGGAGACACGCACCCTACTGACGGTGGAGTGCTTGAGCCGGTGGAGAGCCCATTGCACCGTGATGGCGCTGGCCGTCACGTTCATGATTTCAAAGCCTTCCACCGGACGCGGTCCTGGCCAGAACAAGCGGAGAGGGCTGCGGTCAGCCACTGGTCATGGTGGGGCGCCCTGTCCCTTCCCCACAGCCCTGCATGGGGGGTTCTGCCTGTCCCTCTGGATTGGCTTCCCCAGCAGGAGCAGCACAGTGCCACCTGCCCTGCCGGACTCGCGCTCTCCTGTCCTCTCCTGCAGGCAGGCGGGAGGCCCATCCGTCTCCCTGCCCACCCAGCCTCCTGCCAACGCATAGCACCCCTGGGGCTGTCCTCCTCTGGCCCCAGCCCCCCCGCTGCCAGCTCCGAAGGGGCTGCAGTGCCTGGGCCTGGCCCTAAGCCCACCGCACACCCAGGCGGCCGTCCTGAGCCCGGTTCTCCCTGCCCCCGGCATCCGCCCTGGCTCCGGGCCTCCCAAGATGCCGTGGATGGGGGCGCAGACCCGTGCTGTGCCCAGTGCCATGCCTGCCTTCTCCTCCCCTGGGCTTCACTCGGTCTCAGTCCACTGCAGGGGGATGTGGCACGCCACCATCCCCCTCTCATTACAGGGCAGCTTTTCTAGGTCTAATCCCTTCCATCCTCAGTTTGCTCTTCGTTTCTACATCCGCCTGCCCTAGAAAGCACGACCGCAGCTACCCATGCCCCTAGAGAGGCATCACAGTGCCCCCGTTCCTCTGCCAGCTTCCGCCCTCTCTGGCACATCCCCTCGTTGTCGGCAGAGATCGCCCAGCCCTGCTGCCCGGCTGGCGCGGGGGCTTCTCCAGCTCAGCCAAACAGCACCGAGGGACCTGCGCTACCCTGGGCCCAGTGACAAGGAGTAACCGGCGTGGCGGGCGCAGCCTGAGCCCTGACGAACAGGATTCCAAGGAGCGGTCCCCGCTGCCAGCTGCCGTACCAGCCCCACGGGCAGGGGCTGAGCCCGCGGGGGCGTTTGGTCCCTGTTTTACTCACAGCAAAGAGAACGGCAATTCTCTGTGCCGAGCGCTTTTCCAAAGCCCCCTGGCTGGACTTTAGGATCTGCACCACCAAACCTGCCAGGGTTCGGCACGGGCCCGGGCCACGGCTGGAGCCAGCAGCGGGGAGGAGGAGGAGGAGGCGGCACAAGCCCTGGCGCCTGCGGGGGCTGCGCCTGCTCACAACCGCGATCCCCCCCCCGGGGACGCTACTCACTAGTGCGCGTGGTGAGCATGACGGGCCTGCTGATATCATTCTTGTTGTTCACGTTGCGTTTGACTGAAAAGACAGAAATATTGTAGGCTCTGCCGGAGGCTAGTGCCCGCAATTGGTGGGCAGAACGACTTCGGTCCACAAAATCTGTCCTGCGGTAAGAGCCGTCGAGGGATACGTACGTCACGGCGTAGCCGTCAATGAGTTGCCTGGCGGCTGCGTCCTCAGGTGGGTGCCAAGAAATCAACACACCAGTGTCCTCCACCCTTTCCACCTTTAATGAGGTTGGTGGCAGCAATTCTTCAGGGTGTGGGCAAAAGCAAAGGGGAGAGGTAACGCCATGAATCTTTAGAGAACTGACCCCGGCAGCAAGAGGCAGAGCGGCAGCGATGGAGGACGGGGCCCTCGCTCTCTCCCTCGGCACACCTGGCAGCAGCCCTGAGGGCACCAGCCGCCACCGGCCCGGCAGGCACAGGAGGAGCTGGGCTGCTGGGAGCGCTCCCAGCCACTGCGACTGGGCAGCACTGGTGGCTAAGTGCTTGCCACTACCTGCCAGGCCTAGGGCGCCGGCGAGACGGGGCGAGGGGCCCTGGGGAGGCCGGTGCTGGCGGCGAGAGGCTTCCCTCGGACGCCTCGGCCTCCCCGTCGCTGCAGGGGACCGGGGTAAACCTGTCCCCAGTGTCCTCCTGCCGAGCCAGGCGCCTGCAGCACCCGTCTGTGACATTGGTGGGGCCCGGGGCTGCCCCCCCGCAGCGGCGAGACCCCAGCCCTGGCCCGCCTCAAGGAGAGCTGCTGGTCCCAGCCGGCGTCGAGCCCCGCGCCACGTCCTGGTGCCGCTGCTGAGGGCCTTTACCTTTTTCGCAGCTCTTGCCTGTGTAGCTGACTTTGCAGGTGCAGCTGTGGGTGCCATTGCTGGGCAGGCAGTAGCCTCTGCTGCCGCAGGGGCTGGAGAAGCACGGGTCACTGGCTGGGGGAGAGGAGACAAGCCCGACAGCGTTAGCGGCGCTGGCTGGCCAAGCAGCCGCCCCCGCGCCGAGCCGCCCTCCCCACCTCACCTGTCTCGCAGTGGTAGCCGAAGAAACCCTCCGGGCACACGCAGAGGTAGGAGCCCCTGTAGCTCTCACACTCCCCTCCATTCCGGCAAGGGCTTGACTCGCAGGCATCCACTTCTGGAGGTGGGAGGAGGTCAGTGGTGGGGGGGGGGTGTCCCAGCATGCCAGCAGCCAGCTCTGGTGGGCGAGCGATGGCAACGACCACCCGAGGGGGCAGGAGGATGGACGCACAGCCGGGCTGGACCCAGAATCCCACCCAAGCACCGTGGTGGCTGCAATCCCCTGGCAGGGGGTGGGATGCCTTCGAAAGGGGACCGGCAGCCACCTTATTCCTTGCCCCCTCCCCACCGCAGCAGTTTCAGCTCAGCCCCCCAAAACACAGGCAAGGAGGCGTGACAGGCAGTGAGCGCCCAGGGTGATGGCTCGGGGTCGAGGATGACGACCAGCCGCCTGGCTTGGTGCCGGTCCTAGCCACGTGCCGGTGCCCACAATCCAGCCTCCCACTGCCCTGGGACGGCAAGTCCCTACCTGTCTCACACTGGGTCCCCACAAAGCCCTCAGGACAGTAGCAAGCGAAGGACCCAGGGAGGTCCCGGCAGGTCCCGCCGTTCTTACAGGGCTCTGACTGGCACTCGTCGACATCTGGGGAGCGATGGGAGGAGAGGTGCCGGCTCAGCACAGCAACGGGGCCGGCAGCAGGGGACTGGGGGCTTGAAAAGGCAGCACAGCGCAAGGACCCTCCCCACATCACTCACTACCCCCCAAGCCCACCAGCCAGGAACAGCCCCTCTCCCACGGCCGTCGGGAACCCACTGCCCCAACGCCCAAGCCTGTGCAGGGGCTGCGGCAGGAGTTGGGCATGGGGACGTGCCCACAGGAACACCTGGGAACACCAAGAGGTCCCGTAGGGTGCCTGCCGCACATCCCCTCCCCTAACTCCCAGCGGGCACCCCGCTTTTTCCCACCACTGTTCTCTGCCAGGCCCTGGGAAACTGGGCTAGAGCCACCTGCCGGAGTCCCACCGGTCCCCGTGCTGCCCGTCACCCCCTGTAACCAGCGCCAACACACAACCACAACCACGCGCACACACAGGAGCAGGAGCACAGCGTGGCCAAAAATGTGTGACCTCAAGCTGCTTTCACGCACCCCCCTCCCTTGGCCAACAGCTTTGGAGCCACGCAGGGCGCTTCCCACCCAGATCCCGAGACCTGGGGCTTATCGCGAGTCAGGAGGAGTCATTGCCCTGTCAGTGATGGAGAGGCCCATGCAGCATCCGTTAGCGGGGGACACGAGTAGCGCACGTGCCCCACAGCCCTGCCTGCTCCTCCGCCCAAACGGCGGCAGCGTCTCCCCGCCGGAGCATCCCACGGCTGGCCGGGGGCTCCGGGAGAGGAGCCCTCGCCGCAGGCTGATGTGAGCGCGCACACAAGGAGGCTGAAGCTGGCACACGCAACCCGCAGGCAGCCCAGCTCCTGGCTGTGGGCTTCACGCCCACCATCGTTCCCTGGGGCCGGGGGGGGGGGGCGAAGAAGGGTTTGCTACAGCTGCTTGCGGCAGCCCTGGGGCATACCTGGCACGGTCCCTTACCCGACTCGCAGTGGCGGCCGGTGTAACCTGGCTCACACAGGCACAGGAACTCGGCGATGCGGTCCTTGCACTGGCCACCGTTCAGGCAGGGCTGGGACCGGCACTCATCAATCTCTGCAGGCATTTGGGCAGGGGGAGAAACAAGGAGAGAGATGTGAGCAGTGGGCAGGGGTCCCCAGGGGCTGTCCGTGGACACAGGCAGGGGAGGACTACAATACGTGTCCTGGGGTCACCATGCCGTGGTCGTGACCACGGCCCACTGGGACGGTGCCCCAGGGCTCAGCCGCTCCCCGAGGCTCCTCACCATCGCATTCGGGGGGATCGCTCCAGACTCCGGGCAGGCGGCAGACGCGGGGGTGGTTGTGCTGACTGAGGGTGTAGCCCAGCTCACACTGGTATTCAGCCAGTGAGCCCACCTTGGTGGAGTTGAAAGAGGCCTGGGCGTGCTTCACCTCGCTGGGGACGCCGCAGTCAACCTCTGGGGAGAGATGGGGCACCGAGGGGGTGGTAAGCGGGGCCTGCAGTGGCATTCCGAGCCCTCAGCTGGCAGGGGCAGCCCAAGAGCCTTACCGGACTGGCAGTGCTTCCCTACATAGCCCACGGGGCACGTGCAAGCGTAGCCCCCACCGAGGTCCTCGCAGGTAGCGCCGTTCTCGCAGGGGCTGAGGAAGCATGGGGACGGCACTAGAAGAACAGAGCAAAGAGCAACTGCTGCAGAGCTGGCAGAGCCCTGAAACCAGAGCCATCCCCTTTTCCCCTCCGGCAGCGCAGCCCGGCCCTCCAGTGGGATGCGAGGAAGAGTCAAAGCACTTCAAATTACAGGGAAGGGGGTTCAAAGCAAGCGACGAGGGCTCGCTTGCTGCCGCTGCGGCTTTCGCCTCCGCCAGCAGCCCCAACACCTCCCCAGCACCAGCGTGCCCTGCTCACACCTACCGATCTCGCAGTGTCGGCCGGCGTAGCCCGGGGGACAGTCGCACTTGTACTTGCCAATGTAGTGGAAGCAGGTGCCCCCGTTCTGGCAGGGCCCCGAGGCACAGGGGTCCGGCTTACCTGGGGGCAGAGGGCAGGCAGGAGCTGAGCAGCAAGCGGGACGACTGCCGCCTCTCCTCCCCAGGGTAGGGGCCGGGGGGGGGCCATACCGATCTCGCAGTGCTTGCCGGTGAAGCGGTAGGGGCAGGTGCAGTGGTACTCGCCGTCCGCCTCCCTGCAGGTGCCCCCGTTGCGACAGGGCCCCGTGCTGCAGAGCCGGGGCTTGGCTGCAGAGAGAGCGCCGAGAGCCGGGGGGGTCACCCACCGCTGTTGGCACCGTGAGAGCTACCGCCGCCCACCAGCACCCTGCCGAACCCCTCACTGCGAGAAAGCCAAGCGCACCCGGGCCTCAGCAAGTCTGCAGAACGACACCCGTGCAGACACGTGCCAGGGCCTCGGGGGGCCGCGGGCACATAATGGCAGGGGACTGGGGGTTGCTCCTCAGGCCAGAAGCTCAGGCATGTAAAAAAATTCCAACACTGATGGTGTTGTGCAGGAAAAACAACAACTGGCTCGGCTGCTGTGACTGTCGGGGAGCCCTGCAATCCTACCTCCACCCTGTGGGATGGGATGGGATGGGATGGGATGGGATGGGATGGGATGGGATGCGACGGGACGGGATAACCTGCACCCACTTTAAGCTGCAGCTCAGCAAGCAGCTGCTCATCTCCCACAAGGGTCCAAAGCTCTTCTCCCATCCCCTGCCAGTTCCCGGGGCCGTTAGAGAGCTCTGTGCAGGTACCTTTCTCGCAGTGCTTGCCAAGGAAGCCCCGAGGACACTCGCAGGTGTACGAGTCGTCGTGAACCTCGCAGGACCCCCCATTCAGGCAGGGCTCAGAATCGCAGGGGGATGGCATCGCTGCAAAGCCAAACACAGGGTATCGCCGAGGATGTACGAGCAGGGGTGTGAGGGCTGCTCCCCAGCTGCTGACAGTATCCGTACTCACCGCCCCAGCCCCCATCCCGTCCCTCCCCGGGGCTGGTCCCGCATCCCCGTGGGTGAGACTTACTGTGGTTGGCACCGTAGTCAGTGTGGCAGACGCAGAGGTAGCTCCCGCCATACTCCATGCAGTAACCGCCGTCCGGGCACTGCGTGTTCACGTTGCACGGCGTGGTGGTGACTTCTGCAAACACAGGGCCAGCGCCGGCCTCCATCAGCTGGCGGCAGGAGGACACCCAGCCAACTGCCTGGCCAGAAATGGGGGTCTCCCTAACTTTGCGGGGTCTGATGACACAGGAGGGACCCTCCATGCCCCGCGCCACAGACTGTAAGCATGGCAAGGGCTAGTCTGGATGCCCAGCGAGCTTCGGAGTGGGGGTACACACAGGCTGCGGTTCCCTCCCCACCCAGGGGAGCCGGGCTGGGTCAGGCATTGCTCAAGGGGGAGCGATGGAGATGGAAACGTTGCCTCCTCGCCAGGGGACAATATTTCCAGGCTCAAATTCAGTGCGTGCCCCTGGTACTGTGCTAGGCTCAGGCATGGGCAGGGTGTCTCCTTGCCCGCCTGCAACGTTCCTGGCTTTAAGCATCCCTGGAGAGGGAGCAAACACAGTGAGTGAGAAGCCTCCACCTACCGAATTCACAGAGGAGACCAAAAAACCCAGGTGGGCACTGGCAGATGGTAACATTCCCCTCCAGACAACTGCCCCCGTTGCGACACTCGCAGCCCTCCGAAAGCTCTGCAAAAGAGGAGACGAGAGCTTCCCAGGACCCCTCCTGCTTGTAGGACTGGGACAGCCAGGCAGCCTTGCCAGATGCCACCCACGGGGGGAGCTCAGGTGGGTGGCAGCCACCAGCCCCCCCAAGACACGCAGGCACAGCCTCCTTCAGCAGGACAGAACCGCTGTTCAGTCCAGGAGCCCTGAATGGGCTCTCCGGGGCTGCTGCTTCTCCCTCTTGGGGAGCATGAGGGCTCCCCTAGAGACGCGACAGCCCACCGGAGAGACACCGCCCCCCCCCCCCNTACTCACTGTCTCGACAGTCCTGCCCGCTGTAGCCCTCCTGGCATTCGCAGATGTAGCCCTGCTCCGTCTCCAGGCAGCTGCCCGCGTTCTGGCATGGCTGGGAAAGGCAGGCGCCGGGCACGCGGGGCCCACCTACGGGGAAGGGGGAGGCTGAGCCGGAGCCACCCCAGCCTACGGCTGGAACACCCCCCTCCCCGTCCCACGGGAGCCAGGGCAGAGCCGGTCTAGCCCAGCTTCACCACCACGGCCAAGCAGCTCTGGATGGAAGGAGCTCCCTTCCAGCAGCACCACCCCGCCTCTCCACACCCTGCCTGCCAGCTTTCGGCAGTGCCTACGGCTGACGCAGCCCCTTTTTAGCCATTTGCCCCTTTCCCACCCAGCTCCCCCAAAACCGGCTCCCACGCCGAGCTGGGCAAGGCTCACCATACTGGCAGTTGTTGCCATAATAACCCGGGGAGCAGGTACAGATGTAGCGGCCGGGGCGGATGTAGTTGCACGTCTGCCGGTTCCGGCAGCTCCGGTCCTCGCAGGAAGACGAGTCTGGGGAGGGGAAAGCAAGCAAGCGATGAGCAGAGCCTGGCCCTGGGAGAGGGGGGCCATGATGGGCCGTGGAGCATGGCGGGGGGGACACAGTCCCCAGCGTGGGTCATTCCGGGGCGCAGGCAGGAACGGGCACCTGTCTCACAGCGCTGTCCCACGAAGGGCTCCAGGCACACACAGGTGTAGTTATCAACCAGGTCGACGCAGTGCCCGCCGTTCAGGCACGGGCTGGACTCGCACTCGTTCACCTCTGCAAGGGGAGGCCAGGAGGGGTGGTCAGGCAGCACACAGGCACTGCCGGTTCACCCGTTGCCTCCCATCCTGGACGATGCTTGGGAGGGGAAAGGTGAGAGCCGGCAAAAAAAAAAAATAAATCAGTGCTGCCAGCAATGCCAAGCGCTCCCCTCCCAAAACTACGGCCGGGGGGTGAAGCAGGGTGGGAAGGCAGCTTGCCAAGGCACGAAGCACCACCATCTCTCCCCCCGGGTGCCTGCTCCTGCCACCTACCTGTCTGGCAGTCTGCCCCCGTGTACCCAGGCTGGCACAAGCACATCGCCGTCCCGTTCGCCGCCTGGCAGCTCCCACCGTTCTGGCACACCCTGCTCTCACATGGTGACTCTTCTGCAGCGGGACACCAAAAAAAAAAAGAGAGGGAGGGGGATGTCAACCCAGGCGCAGGACTGGCACATGGCATCCTTGGCACACACAGTCGTGCCAGGGCTGGTCAGAGAGTGCATCTCAGAACCACCAACGCACCCTCCGTCAGGAGACGGCGGCCGCGTCCCCAGCTGCAGCTCTTCCCCAAAACCCTTCGCGGGCAGCTCAGCCCCCCTGCGTTTCTTGGATGCCAGCGTGCCGCGCTGGGCGTTTCTCCCTCCCTCCCTTCCCTGAAAGTCAACTCCCTGCTCGCCTGCTCCACCGGCACGGAGGCTCGCTGGGAGCCAAATGTTTTGGCAGCACTTCCACCAGCGGGTGGAGGCCAGCGGCGGGGGAAACCGGCCACCACGGCCCCTGCCAGGGACTGGGAGAGTCCCCGCTGGCTTCAGAGGGCTCGGGACCAGAGCATCACCTGCAAAAGCAGGGCCTCCGAGACTTCTGCTTAAGCACTAAGCGCCAGCTTTTCTTCCCTCACTAAGAGAGCGGTGGCGGGGAGAGGTGCTGGCGGCAGCGCCGAGCCGAGCCCTCGGCGGAGCTTCTGCCAGCGGCAGGAAGGGCTCACAGCCAGAGCAAAGTTTCCTTTGCTTGCAGCAAGCTGAAATCCAAGCCGGCCGTTGCAAACCGCTCAAGCCAGCTGCTGCAGGAGCCCGGGTCTCGAAGAGCCACCCCCCCCCGCACCAAGAGCGGCAGCGGCCCCCAAGTCTCTGCTCTTCAAGCGTGGCGAAGAGCCGACGGCCCTGCACTCACCGGTCTCGCAGCTGGCGCCTCTGAAGCCTGGCGGGCACCTGCAGCTGAAGCTGCCGGCACCATTGAGGCAGGTGGCTCCATTCTGACACGGGTGGGAGAGACACTCATCCACATCTGAAACAGAGCCCCAGGCGGGGGCAGGAGCTCAGGGCAGGTACAGGGACAGCCAGACTGCCAGCACGAAGCACCGACGCCAGCAGCGAGACCCGCTCCCCGCGGCAAAAAAGCGCTGGGAGCTTGGGGCCATCACTCACCGACATGGCACCTCTTCCCGGTAAAGCCGGCCAGGCAGGAGCAGGTGTAGGAGGGGTTCCCCGTGATGCAGTCCTCGATACACTTCCCCCCGTTCAGGCAGGGCCGCAGCGTCAGGCAGACAGAGGCTGTGGGGACAGGCGGCGCCCCCCTCGTCAGCCTGCGCCCCGGCAGGGCTCACCCGCCGCCTTCCAGCCACACCAGCGCCGGGCTCTGTCCCCGCGCCCGCCCGGCTCCCCGGGGGACTCGGGGAGCCCAGAAGGGCTGCCTGCCTCACGGCGGGGCAGGGTCCGCTCCTGGGGGGCTCCCCTGGGACAGGGCAGGGGGGGGGGGGGGG
>RSEF01000009.1:5121449-5133080 GCA_003993805.1 Himantopus leucocephalus
CCGCCCCCCCCCCCCCCCGCCCCCGCTGCCCAGCGGTTTTGGGGCCGAAAGCCGCCCTTTTGCCGGTTCCCCCGCCCCCCCCGTGGCGAGGGTCGCCGTCGCCGTGGCGACCGCGGCCGCAGCGCTGCGGGCGGGGCGGGGGCGGTGTTGCCGGGGTGAGGGCGGGGCCTGCCGAGGGGGCGGGGCCTAGCGGCGGGGGCGTGGCCTAGTGCCGGGGGGCGGGGCCTAATGGCTGAGTGTGGCCTGTGGGTGGGGCGGGGCCTAGTGGAGGGGCGGGGTCTAATGGGGGCGGGGCCTAAAGGGGGCGGGGCCTAGTGGAGGGGCGGGGCCTGCCGGCGGGGGAGTGCGGGCCCACGCGTGGAGCCGGGCCGGGCGCGGGGTCTCTGCCGGGCCGAGGGGCGGCGTGGGCTGCCCACGCCTGACCTTGGGCCTGCCCTTGAGGCTAAGGCTGATGGAGCCACACGGGCAGGGCTGCTCGGAGCGCCTGCATGGCGGGCGTGGGGTCCTGCAGCCCTCCCACGGCCACCGCAGCCTGGCCCCGGGCGCCAGCGTGAGCCTGCTCCCGGCTCCTGTGGGCGCAACGCAAGCTCAGAGCAGATGTGCCCCGGCAGCCCCGGGGCAGCTGGGCCTGCCGAGCCGAGCCAGGCCGGGGCGGGAGGGCGGTGGTTTGCCTTCCTCCGGCACTGGCTGTGAGGGGGATGCTGGCGGTGCTGGGAGAGACGCAGGAGACCACAGCATCGTCCTGGCGCGTCCCTCGTGGTTGAGCATCCCTTGTCATCCTGCTGGATTGCCTGGGGGGGGGCCCGCGGTGTGACTTGGTTCCCCGCCTTGGGTCTGCCCCCAAAGGGGACACGGTGCTCCCGGCAGCTCTCCCTGGCGCTCGCCCAGCAGCGGTGCTCGCCAACGCCCGGCTGTGGCTTCCCTCCGCCCGCCCCGCGCCGGCTCCCAGCCCTGCCCTCCCTGCCCACGTATTTTTACTCCTGCTCGGAGCAGGCTCGGGACAGCGGTGGAGCTGCCATGGCAGCCAGCGCTTCCCACTGGCACAGCTACCTCGGGGTGATCGTGTCCCGTGAGAGGCAGCGGCTGGAGCATTTCCAGCGGGCTGAGGACATCCTGCTGACCCTGCTGGAGGGTGTCCATGCCAGGGACCCCCGCTTCCTCGTGGACTATGCCAGGAACCTGGAAGCCTTTGAGTTCGCTCTCTGCACCTCCGAGGATGCTGTCACCGTGGAGGTCCCCCTGCGGATCGATGGCGATGCCCTGCGGGTGCTGGCATGCCAGCCCGGGGACACCCCAACCGGGCACCGTCTGGGGCTGGGCACCTGCTGCCTGGAAGTGCCCTCTCCAGGGACGGACTTGGAGGACTGGACCAGCACCGTGGGCGTGATGGAGTGGGGAGGTGGTGCAGGGTGCCTTGTTCCGGGTAAAGTCCTCCGGCACCTGAAAGAGCTCCTTGTTTCAGCCATCGTGCACTGCCAACGCCAGTTCCTGCTTCAGCCAGGTACGTATGCCGGCCGGGCGCTTGCCCGGGCGGGAGCTGCCTCTGGCACAGCTGGGGAGCCCAGATTGGCGGTGGGCCTTGCACAAACGGGCTGGGGCGTAAGTCCGAAGCCTGCACGAGCGAGCGAGCAAGTGCTCTGCCATGTGCTGGGACAGGCTTTGCCCTCAGCTAAGGAAGGAGAGATGCAAACTGCTTCCTGCTGTCCCACGGCAGCAGAGTCAGCCTCGGGCATCTTCACCCCTGGGGTGATGGCACCCTCCTTGGTGGGTGGCAGCTCCATGGAGGGTTCACTCAGCCGTGTTGTTAGTCCCCAGGGAGAATTTGCTCAGGGACTTGGCTTGCTTGGCTCACCCTAACCGCGTTCCCTGTCTCTCCTGGTCTCTGATGCCCCCTGCTCCCTGGAGGAGGCTGTCTGGAAGGTGAGGTGGAAGCACGTCAGGGCTGCACCGGCACCTTGGGGCATGGCTCTGAGCCCGCGTGCGTACAGGTCTCAGCTGGGAACAGCATTCCTGGGAAGGAGGTGGTGGGGAAGGGACCCTGAGAATGCCCGTAGGGATCCCATCAACTTCTTCACACATTTCTGACTCCAAAGGTGCTTCTTGAAGTAAATCTCAGCCCTGATGGAAAGGTGATGTGAGAGGACCAGCAGGTCTGAAAGTCTGTTAACCCAGCCCCAGCAAACCCACCATTACCTCCTTCCTCCTCAGCCAAGCCGGAGCCCTTCGTCTTCCTCTGCCCCCCAACCTGAGACCTTTCCTGGTCTTTTTTTCTTGGACCACATTGTATTTCTTGGCACCGTTCAGCCACCCAGCAGTGTGGCACCGTCCGGCCGCTTGAGGCTTTCTGCTGTGCCCACACCCGCTGGCCTGGCCCTGAGCCCCACTGGAGCGATGCTCTCTCCCGAAAACCACCCCAGTGGGGTTCGGAGAACGGCTTTCTCCAGGGAACCGCAGCCAAACCGCAGCATTGGAAAGGGATGAGTCGAGCGGGGTGGGACGTTGCCCACGGGCGTTGTGGCGCACACCCGGTCCAGCCTGCGGGACCGGCTGTGGTAACCTCCTAACCGCGGCCAAACCCTCTGCATCTAGGTGACCTCAGCGCCGAAAATCTGAAGGAAGACGCTATGGAGCTCTCCCTGCTGATCCGTGGAGGCTGGAAGACTGTCCGCTTTGACATCGTCCCCGTGGTGAGGAGGCAGCAGGAGCCGCTCCGGCTCGAGGGGCGGCAGAGCAACCGGGGCTTCCCTGAAGGCAGCCTCCAGAAAGCCACGGACGAGGCCCACTTCGTCCCTGCCTCCCCTCACTGCTGGAGGTGAGCGGCTCGGCTGCGCGCAGAGCGCGATGACCCTGCCCCGGGGATCCCCNGGGGCCCCCCCCCCCCCACCCCTTGCCGGCGGCACTGCCGGGTGTAGGCAAAAAGGGGATCGGAAAGTGGAAGGGACGTGTCAACAGGGGGGGTGAGGTCACCCCCTCATGAGGCCCAAACATGGGGGGAAAAAAACCCCTCCAAATTCAGACAGGTCAAGGAAAGGGGGACAGGGAGGGATGCAGCTGAAGGAGCCACCCCCCAAATTGTTCGCAGGAGCTGAATCCCAGCCGCGGGGAGGGTGGCAGCTCTCAGATGGCTGCTCGGGCTTTGGTAGCGAGCCCGGGAATCTGGCGGCAGCAGGGTGACAAAGGTGCTCTTCCCAGGGCGGGCTGCGGGTGGGAGCGGGGGCCGGGGTGACACATATCTCACCTGCCAGCACAGGTACCCAGCCCCGAGGAGGGGCCCAACGTCCGGCTGGACCAGCCCAGGCTTATTTTGGGCACGATGTGGTCCAGCCGGATGCTCGGCCCCTCCTGGGGGTCCAATCCAGCCTACCCTCTGGGGCATCCTGCAGCCCTTCCCCGCCGCACGTAGGGCAGCGCAACCCTACTTTCCCTGCCCTCTTGTCCCTCCCGGGAAGGCAGGAGCTGCTCAGCAGCATCCCCATCATGCCGCAAATCTCCCCGGTCCCCCTTCACTGGAGGCGGGCGTGCGAGGTGGATCCAGGATGCTGCGTGCCTGGGGCCCTGTGGGTGGCCGGGTCACCGCGGGTATCCTTTCCCCAGCTGGGAGAACGCAGGTCTCCATCTCTCAGCGGACCTCACTTTCTCTGGCCAGATCCTCCACTCACCTCCCCATCCTTAAGCTGCTCCGGGCAGTGGACATGCTGAAGGGACCCCGTCTGGACAGCCTTCGCCTGCTCGACCAGCTCCGCAGCCAGGAGTGGGGAGAGGAGGGTGGAAAAGGTGCTCTCACCTTCAACCACCTGAAGGTAGGTAGGTTCTGCTGGTGGGAAGCGTGGCCTTCTGGGCAGGCAGAGCCAAGGCTGCTCCCCTGCACCCCGTCCCAGCCAAGTCACTGCTGGAAGAAGATCCCAAGCGACAAACCCAAGCTCCTGCAGTGCTTTGGGATGTACCAGCCCATAGCTGTGTCCGGAAGGGATGCACGCCGCTGGCCGTGCTTAGAAGGGTTTGATCCTTCTTCCTCGAAGAGGCAACCTCCAGCCTGGAACACCCTGACCGTTGAAGACCTGGGGGTCTGCGCTGATGCGCCACCCATCCCCTGACACAGGCTGCCTGTGTCCGCAGGGGACACGCTGGGGATTGTGTGGCCGTGCCTGCCTGCCGCGCCGCTGGTTGTCCTGTGCCTCGGCGTGCCGGGAGGTGCCCGTGCAGGGCCGAGGGTGGCATTTCTTCTGACAAAACCCCTTCTCTCCCCGCCCAACCTGTTTGCGGCATGCTTGGACCCGTGCCAGCTGGTGACTGCCGGTCGGTCGGTCGGTCGGTGGGGAAAGGGGCCGTGCTGGGGACAGCACCTGGTGGCACAATCCAGGTGTGCCCTGCCTTGTGGCGGCTCCTGCGGGCCTGGGTGGAGAAGGAGGGCAAAGTCATCTTCTGCTGAGAGAACGGCTCCGGCCGTAACCCAAATCCTGCGGGTTTTGCTTTGTGTTGCGTTCTTTGATTTTTTTTTTTTTTGTTTTGTTTTGTTTTGTTTTAAAAAAGGGTGCGGTGTGCTGCTGGGGATGTGATGGCCGTGTTGAGGGCTCAGCCCAGCGACCTGCAGGGTGTGAAGGCACGGTCTTTGTGGGGGGGGGGTGCCCCGTCCCACACCCTTCTTTTTTCCTCCCCGCAGATGGTGCTGCTGTGGAGCACGGAGCTCTTCCCATCCCAGGAGGACTGGCAGGACCTGGAGGGCTCCGTCTACAGGCTCTTGGTGATCCTCCTCCGCTGCCTGGCCACCCGGCGCCTGCCCCATTTCCTACACCCGGAGGAGAACCTCTTCCAAGGAGAGCCCCGGGACCTCGCCTCGCTCTACCAGAAGGTGGAGGGTTTTGCCCAGGACCCCCCACACTTTCTCCGCTTCCATTTTGGCCTCCCTCTGCACGCCGACAGCTGGCAGGCAGACGCCGGCACCCGAGCCCTCCTGCAGCTCCCTGACAAGGATGGGTCTTACTGGGACACAGCCTACTTTGACATCCTCCTCAACCAGGTAACGGGGACCGGAGACCCTGGGCTCGTTTCGTGAGGCAGAGCGCAGCAGCGCCAGAATCCACCTGGGCTGGGCAGCTTAGGATGTGCTGGAATTTCCCCCCCCGCTCCCAGAGCCCTCCAGCCCTTGGTAGCTGCTGGCATGTGCTGCCCAACCCCTCTGTGGACATCGGTGATGCTCGATGGGGCGCGGGCTGGAGCACAGCCGGGAGCCCTTTCCCCTCACTCCCCACCTGCCTCCGCTTAGTTCCAGGTGTACCGGATCCAGGATGGTGCCCGCCGCTCGGCAATGTCCCAGCTCCTCTCCGAGATCCGGCGAGAAATCCCCCAGCAGAGCTGAGCGGGACCCCTTGCTGCCGCCACATCTGCATGTCTCGAAACTCGGGGTGGGGGGGGGGCGGTGTGTGTGTGCGCGGCGAGCTACGGGGCCGGGGAGCAGCGCGCTGCCACGTCGCTTTATTGAGGAAAGATGGCACCGGGGAGCGAGCGCACGCCTGCCGCGGCTGGGTGGGGGATGCACGGCCTCGCGGCTCCCCCCGGTAGAGCTGTTTCATCCCAGGGTACCTAATCTGGGGGAAGGCGGCGGGGGGGGAATGGCGTCCTGCGCTGCGGGGCTCTGGTTGCGGGGACAGCTGAGGGTGGTGGCGGTGGGAGGGGAGGGGACGTGCGGCGGGATCCTGCATGCAGCCCTCATGTCAGCTTGGCAGCGGGGCTGCCGTACCCCGGGCCTGGGGGAAAGGGATCAGCTGGGGGGAGCAGGAGTGACCCTGCGCAGGGACAGGGAGAAGGCGTTTTGAGCCACGTCCCGCGTTTGCCAAGCTGCAGCCCACGCCTCCGTGTGCCCTCCTCTTCCAGCTTCTCCTTCCCTCTCCGGTTTGGCGTGCTGGGTGTTGCGGTGGATCCTGCAGCTGGGCATGGCGGGGAGCACCGTGCTGCCTCGTCCAGACCACCCCCCCCCTCCCCGATCCTTTGCAGGGGTGCTCACAGTCTGCTGCGGCGGCAGCACCCGAGGGCATCCCTCAGGGCGCGCAGCACCCGGTCCACGTTGCCGCTGGTCGAGTTGCAGCCCATGAGGCCGATGCGCAGGACCTGGGAGGAGAAGGGCGAGGGTCTCCCTGCAGGCGGCCACCTTTGTGGCCGTGCCCCAGCGCCATCACCCTGTGAGCTTGCTCCTATGTGTAACACGCGTTTCCCCTAAAGACGTGTCACCCTGCTAATTACGTGCATGGTTATTCAATTACGCGCCGCAATTGTGTGTGGTTAGGAGCCGCTATGCGTTGCTGCAGGCGACGGGGATGCATCCAGCCGTGCGTGCGTTTGCTGTTGGCAGCCAGAGAGCACCAGTTTCATCATGGGACGTGTGAGGTGGGGGNGGGGGGGGGGGGGGGGGATGTGGCCACGGGCAGGTTGGGTGCCCGGGAGGGGAGGACACTGCCCACCTTGCCCACCGAGGGGCCCAGCCCCCCGGCGATTTCGATGGCGTGGTTGTCCATGAGGAAGGCGGTGATCTCCTTCCAGTCGTAGCCCTCCGGCACCCTGACAGTAGTGATTGTGGGAAGTCTCGCCTTCTGGGGAAGGGAGAAACGGGGTTAAATCTGCAGCTCCTGGCCTGTGAGTGAGCCTGGCAGCCTGCCAGGAGAGAGCATCACTGGTGGTGGTGGTGGTGGTGGTGGGGAGTTTTTTTCTCCTGCCACATCTCCGGCCACATGGGGCCGTGTCCTCACGCTGCTCCTGCACCACCGTGGTGGTGGGCTCTCCCCGTACCCACCTCCTCCTTCACGAAGAGCTCAAGCCCCAGGTCACGCAGCCCCTGGCACAGCTGGGCACAGTTGGCCCGGTGGCGCTCCCATGAGCTCTCCAGACCCTGTGGGCAGAGAGGAGGGAGAAGGTCCTGGCACCCACCGCTCCCCCGAAACCTCACCGGCACTGCTGGCGCTCCCCTGCCTGCCCAGTGCCGCTCACCAGCTCCGCCAGCACGGCCAAGCCCTCCCGCAGGCTGAAGAAGCTGTTGATCGGTGCCGTGTGATGGTACCTGCAAAACCCAAGGGGTGCCC
The DNA here is from genome assembly GCA_003993805.1 of Himantopus leucocephalus. Taxonomy (NCBI): domain Eukaryota; kingdom Metazoa; phylum Chordata; class Aves; order Charadriiformes; family Recurvirostridae; genus Himantopus; species Himantopus leucocephalus. The sequence continues at coordinate 5,128,520 of RSEF01000009.1, forward strand.
AGGCGGGTTTGGCCCGGCCGGCGGCAGAGCAGTGTCCCAGCTGGTGGCGGCGGGGGGAACCAGGCGTGCGGCGTCCTCCCCTCCTCCTCACCCAGCGCAGGAGGGGTCGCAAATCCCCCAGGGCCGCTTCATGAGCAGCGGACAGGGTGACGGGGAGAAGAGGCCCGAGCCCTGCAGGGCAGGCAGCCCCCAAATGGCCCAGCTGCGGCCATTTGTCCTGGGACAGCCTACCCTCACCTTCGCGGCTCCCCATCGCAGCCCCAGTAGTTTGCCAGCCAGCCCATGTCCAGGTAGAAGGATGAGGGCTTCGTCTTCCTCCTCAGCATCTTCTCCCTGGCGAAGCAGAGTGCTGGGGAGGAGCTGGGCCTTGACCCCGCCATCCCCAGGGGTTCCCCCAAAGCGAGCGGCGAGCTTGGCTCCAGCACCCATCGCTGCCCGGGGGCTCTCACCCCCCCGCAGAGCTGCTGCTGGGCTCACCCCACGGAGCGGGGCTGGAGTGGGTGGCTGGCAAAGCGGGAGGAGTGTGTGGGGGGGGTGACAGCCTTCTCCCCCCCCCCCGCCCCCAGCCCCATCGCCTTTCCTCCCCGTGCGACAGGGCTGCCCTTACCTGGCTCGCTCGCTGAACGAGATGGGAGCACTGCCAGGGGGGGCGTTGAGGACTTTCTGAGACCCCGAGTACAGGACGTCGATCTCTGCCCGAGAGGGGAGGCAGCTTCTTAGGGACGCTCCCAGCGGGGACGCGCTGAGCTCCCCCCCCNCAGCGGGGACGCGCTGAGCCCCCCCCCCCCCCAACCCGGCTGCAAGCGGCGGGTGGGAGGCGCAGGGTGGCACGTGCTGCAGGTCCTGCTTGTGTTTGGCCTGCTTTGGGGGACACCCTGCCGTCGCTGATGGTCCCCCGAGGGGGAACAGGCTCTCTGGCTGCAGCTGGCCCAGTTTCTAGTGCTGCTAGGCTGAAATGTGGGGAGCAGCTCCATGGCCCTCCCTCCCTGGCCCAGGCATGAGCCCTCTTGTCCCCTGGGTGCCTGTGACGGCGCCGTGGCTCTTACCCTGCTGGTCCATGAAGATGGGGGCTCCCCCGAGCGATGCCACCGCATCCACCAGCAGCAGGCAGTCGTGCCTGTGGGGGGACAGAGCTCAGCCTGGTGTCCCCTGCCACCTCCTCCTGCCACCCCTCTGCCTGCAGCCACAGCACCCCGATCCTCCCGAGGCCGCCTGTCTCGCTGGCACCAACCGCTTTCAGCACAACAGAGCCAGAGGAGAGCCCGGGGCACGTAAATCCCATGCCCGAGGGTGACCTAGGGGTGCCACCAGTCCCCACGGGTGCCCGCTGTGCACTGACCGGTGGCACAGCTCGCCCAGCCCCTCCAGTGGCTGCAGCACCCCCGTGGAGGACTCGCCGTGGGTGATGAAAAGCACCGAGGGCTTGTGCCGCGTCAGGCCCTGCATGAAACAGAGGTGAAGGATGACTGTCCCCGGGGCCGGCTCACACCCACCGCCCCGCACCGTGGCTGGCACTCACCTCCTCGATGTCCCACAGAGTGAAGTACTCGCCTGGGGGCTTCGGCAGCTCGTGGACGTTGGCTCCTGGGAGGGATTTGGGCAGAGGGATACTGAGGTTTGAGCATGTCTCCCACTAGGCAGACACCTGCTCCGCGGGGCAATCGGTCATGCGTGAACCAGGAGGCGCGCGGCCACCCGCCAGGGGCCGGCCTCCCGCGGATTTGCCCGGTGGAAAAGCCATAAACCACTGTAAGCAGAGGGACATCACCCCGGAAAAAAACCTGCAGCGCTCTCCGGCCACAGAAGTTGTGTCAACTGGCCACTGCTGCCAAGATGGGGACAGCAAGCCAGGGGTCATTCCGGCATCCCACCCACAAACCCAGTCCCCCGAACCCTGCTGATGCTGTCCGGCTGTCCCCAACATACCCAACCTCCTGGCGATGTCGGCAGCGCGTTGTCCCCAGATGCCATTGACAGCCACCAGCGTGGTGTCACCGTGCTCCAGGAGGTTGAGGAGGGCAGCTTCCATGGCGCAGTGGCCGGTGCCGCTGATGGCCAGAGTCAGCTGGTTCTGTGTCTGGAAGGCATACTGGATGCCCGCCTTGATCTCATCCATCACCTGTGGTGGCAGGGGACCGACTGGCACCGCTGTTGCCCCCCCTCACCCCGGCAAAGCTGTCCCAGCCCCTCGAGGGGGGGGCGAGGGAGAGGAGGGGAGGAAGGCTGAGCAGCTCACCTGCAGCACCTCGGGGTGCATGTGGCCCAGAAGTTGCCGGCCACCCGCAGCCAGGATGCGGGGGGGGACATTGCTGGGACCCGGTCCCAGCAGCAGTCTCTCTGGCACGGCCAGGGGCCGGAGCAGGCCCTGGGGTGGGGGGACACGGAGCAGGCTGGTGGCCATGGCACGCCTTGCCATGCCCAGGAGCCGAACCCGGAGGAGAGGAGTAGCGGCAGCTGCCCGCGCAGCACCCAGCACCGCGGCGCAGTGCATCCCGTGCCAGCAGTGTCCAGCGTCCCCGTGGACCCTGACCCTGGGGCTCGGTGCTCCCCCCACCAGCCTGGACTCTGCCCCTGGCCGCCTCCATGTCCAATTAATGTGTCACCACCACCGTCCCTACTGCCTCAGCCCCCTCATTTTGGGGGGTTCCCGTTGCTAGTGCCGAGGGGGCTTGCTCCCCAGGCACGCCAGTGTCTGGATTGGCAAGCACTCACGCAGACCCTGTCCCCACGGCCCCCAGGACACCGTGGCTGGTGGTTCCCAACACCATCCCAGCAGATGGGATCCCTGCTCCTGTGCACGCAGCTCCCGTGCCACGGGACGGATATGCTGGGATTGGCCCGGCACAGCCGCCATGGTCATGACTCCTTCAGCACCGCAACGAGGACCTGCCCTGCAGAAGGACGTCCGGCCGAGTGAAGGGCACCTGGAGGAAGCTGGCCGTGGAGTGGGACATGGATGCAGTCCCTGCCGCAGCGAGCTGTGCTCTGTGGGCTCAGCCTGGCTCACGGGCATCACAGCGCGTCCTGATGACGCCACAGGCCATGCGCGCCTGTTCAATGTCCTGTGCCTGTCACCTGCCACGTGTGCCCGCAGTCCATGGTATTATGACCATCCTCCGGCATGTTCTCCGCTATCCGTACTCTGTAATGGGAACGAGCTGCCTGCTGCTGGCTCCTGGCGGGTCCAGGAGCGGGTCACTGGCCAAGAACGAGCCACTCAAGTCAGCAAAGCTTTGGGCTGGGGATGACAGTTATGGGGTGGAAAGTCCTCCCCTGGCAAGAGCCGGCTGGTGCTGAAGGCATTTGGGGCGGGCGCGTGGGGCTGGCATGGCGCCAGGCGGGAGCACTTCTGCCCCCCGGGGCCGACGGATGCTCATCTCCCAGAGGAGCTGGCAGCGGGCGTGGCCGACACCACGCGGATGATGAAAACCAGAGTTAGCCCAGGGAACGCTGCCCGGTCATCGCCTACTGACGCCAGGACCGCGAGTCCTGAGAATTCCCGAGCCAAGCCCCTCATCCTGCACCCCCAGCCACGAGGGGACTGCCGGGATTAACTGCCGGGCGCTTGCAGCATCGCCAAAACACTCAGTCCCTAAAACGCCGGTGGGAAGAGACCCGCTGGAGGCCCACCACCACCTCTGCGGGTGGGTGGGTGGATGGAGACCTGTCCTCCAGGGAAAAGGCCAGGGCAGGGAGGGGACGTGTGACCTCAAATGTGGTCGGCGTGGAGGGACGAGGGACGATGCGCTGCTGGAAACAGCTGGCGGCGAAGGCATAATCTTCTTTCCGCCCTGGCTCTAAATTCCCCAGCGCGGATGGACACGGAGCCGGGCTGCGGGACCGGGGGGGGGGGGTTCACCCCTCGGGGGAAGGGGGTGAAGAAGCACCGGAGGTGGGTGCTGACAGCCCCCGGAGCGGGCGGCTCTCCCGGGGGCAGCGTGCCGGCGGGGGCCGGGGTACCGCGCCCCGCTGGGGGGGAAACAGGGATGCGGATAGGGATGCGGATGGGGATGGGGATGGGGATGGGGATGGCGATGGGGATGGCGATGGGGATAAAGGGGGGGGGGGCGGTTGCCAAGGCGACGGTTGCCAGGCGACGCGGGGGGGCCCCGCCCCTCCCCGCGCCCTTGCGGCGGTTCCGCAGCGCGGACCGGGGGTGGGGTGGGGTGGGATGCGCTGACGTCACCGCTCCATCCCCGGTGCCGTCCCGTCCGTCGTCGTCGTCGTCGTCCCCGTCCGTCCCCCCCCCCGCTTACTCCCGGGCGGCGGCCAACCAGCGCGCGGGGCGGGACGGGGCGGGGCTGCCGCCACCACCGGCACCGGCACCGGCACCGGCACCGCATCGCATCGCCTCGCCTCATGCCGGCCCCCCCCGCCCGCGGTTGAGCGCTGCGCCCCGCCGAACCGGGCACGGGCACAGGTAGGGGCGGGCGGCACCGTGCGGGGAGGGGGTCCCGGGGGGTCCCGGGATAGCGGTGCCGCCCCTCGCCTCCGGCTCCGGTGGCGGCGGCGGAGCGGGACGCGCCCTCCCGGGGGGTCCGTCGAGGCCGGGGGGGGGGGG
>RSEF01000009.1:5145399-5155667 GCA_003993805.1 Himantopus leucocephalus
TTAAGGTCCCTTCCAACCCAAACCATTCTACGATTCTATGATCCTCATCAGTGTCCTCACCTTGGTACCCAGCGTTAACCACCCAGCCCAACTGAAGCAGGGCATTTCACAGGCAGGACCTGTGGAGCTGCCGGAGGTTGCTGTGGCCAGGCAGAGCCATTCTCCTCCGAGTCCCCATGGCTGGGGACTGGCTGTCACCTTCCCTTTGAAGCGAGCAGCCAGCCTGACAGCCCTTCCCTCCGCTCTCCATCCTCCAGAACAAAAAGAAGAAGAAGACAGATTTCATCCCCTACCGGGACTCGGTGCTGACCTGGCTGCTACGGGAGAACCTGGGTGAGGACATGGGTGGGAGCTACGGGCTCGGCGGTGGGTACGGCTGCCAACTGGAGGGTGATGGCTGGTGCGGGGGCCAGCGTCTCCCTGATGCGGGTGTATCTCTCCGGCCAGGGGGCAACTCCAGGACAGCCATGGTTGCTGCTCTCAGTCCTGCTGACATCAATTACGACGAGACCCTCAGCACCCTCAGGTAGGAAGTACCTTCATCCCCGCCACAGCGGGCAAGGGCAGGAGGGGCTCTCTGAAACCCAGGCACTGCCACATGCTCTCCTCACCATCTGTGGCATCCCTGGTCAGGGAGGGTGCTTTGGAGGGACCCTGTAACCTCAGACATGAGGCCAGAGGATTGTCCTAGCACTGGGATCCTCCAGAGGATCGCTTGCTGGAGGGTCTTGGTGGCACTTCTGCTTGCCCAGCAGCTGGGGGTTTGCCCCCTCACCAGCTGCTGCTCAGGGCTCTGCCCTTCCCTAGGTACGCTGACCGTGCCAAGCAGATCCGCTGCAACGCCGTCATCAATGAAGACCCCAACAACAAGCTCATTCGGGAGCTGAAGGATGAGGTGGCACGCCTGCGCGACCTTCTCTACGCCCAGGGCCTTGGGGACATCATTGACAGTAAGTACCACCTGGCTGTCTCTGCGGGGCCGGTGTCCCTGGCTGCTGCCCTGTATCCTGCTCTTCCGGCCGCGTGGCAGCATCACGCTGCCGAAGCGTGGCCAGGACGCCTCCGGCGAGCCCCTGCGCGTGCATTCGCAAACCCCCAACCCACTCCCGTAAGCGGGAGGAGCTGTTTTACACCGGGTAGACCTCCCCTTCTCCCCCTCCGCCTCCCGTCTTCGGCATCCTGCGCTCGGCAGAGGTGCCGGGAAGATGTTCCCGGGGCTGCGCCTGCCTGCGGCATCTCCTCCGTGGTGCTGTCGGTAATCCTACTGAGATGAACCCACTCTTGTTCTGTTCTCTCTGTCTTACCCCCGCTCCCTGCCCTCTCTCTCTCTCTTAGCCCATCCTGCTGCGGGAGGATCCAAATGTGTGTATTCCCCATCACTGGTACTCTCTGTTGCTTCAGGGCTTTGGGGAGGTGTAGGCTGTGCCCGGGGCACCCGGGCAGCATGGGGAAGGGCTCCCGCAGCCGGCCCCAGCTGACGGAGAGGTGCTTGCCCGTAGGGAGCTGGCAGAGGGAACGTGTCAGAGTCGCAGGTAGCGCCTGGGCTCGGGCTAGCGCTCGGAGGGACCAGTGTCCTCCCAACATGCCATGCCAGGGGCCCGATCCCCACGGGGACTCCCTTCCTCCATGCTGTCATGATGTTTCCTGTCACTGCTGCTGCTGCTGCTGCTTCTGCAGGCGCTGGGGCTTGTCGGGACTGGAGCCCGGCACGGCGCTTGGGTGGGCTGGCGCGGTGCTCACCTGACGCAGGGGTGTGTGGTGACGGCCAGGAGGTTTTTTTGCCCGTGGATAAGCACTATAGCCCCATCCTGCCCTGGGCCAGGCGGCGCAGCCAGGCTGTGGCGAGCCGGCTGAGGAGACGGGGACCTGGCCCGTCCCCTCCTGGCTCAGTTTCCCCGAGACGCGGGCTGATGGAGATGAGGGACTAACGCTGCACCCAACTAACCTGTGCCCTGCCCACCTCCGGCACAGCGCGCCAAACCCCTGCAACATCTCGGTGCTGGAGGAGCATCTCTGATACCTGGGTCCCTTTCCTGCGGGATCCGGTGGCAGCTGATGCTCTGGGTGCCGGCGGGCCAGCGCTGTGTGGCCACCCTGCCCTCTCTTTGCTCTCTGTCTGGCTGCCCAGCCAGCGTGGGCTCTGCCAGCCAGGGGATCCCATGGCTCCTCCTGCCCCGTCCCCCCAACCCCTCCGTAGGGCGGAGGGCCACCGCCTCCCCTTCTCATTCTCTGCCCCCGCATCCAGCTAATCTGGGGTGGCCGGGCAGGGAAAACCACAGGGGCTGTGTCGGTGGGGGACGATGACAGGGGCGGCGGAACGCTCTTGGGGAGGATGGTTGATCCCAGACGTGATGGCTACAGCATCTGGTGTTGCAAAAAAGCATCCCTGGGAGCCCGGGAAGGCTCCAGAGCTATCCCTGCGGCTGCTTCCCAAAACAGCCCTGTGCTCCTGGGGGGCTGCCTGGGCTCGGGGAGAGATGCGCGTGCCCTTGCCCTGCTGCTGCCTGCGCCGCTGTGCTGTCTGTCGCCTGTGCCTTTTCCTTGTAATTCCTGGCTTTCTTCTCACTGCACCCGGCCACTTTTTTTTTTTGTTTTTCCCAACAGCTTTTCTTGTCTCTATCTTTCTCTCTCTCTTCCTGTCCATGTGTCTTTCCCTGGCCCATCCCTCCTTCCCCACCTGTAGATGTGTCCGACTTTGAGAACAATAATGATGCTAGAGGGGCAGAGCTGAGTCACCGCCATGACAATCTCTCCACAGTGACCAACGCCATCGCTGGGATCAGCCCCTCTTCCTCCCTGTCGGCCTTATCCAGCCGCGCTGCCTCTGTCGCCAGCCTCCACGAGCGCATCATGTTTGCTCCGGGCAGTGAAGAGGCAATCGAAAGGCTCAAGGTAAGAGGCCAGCGCCTGGCAGGACAGAGGGCTCAGCTCAACGCTCTTGCACTGAGGCTTGCAGAAGGGGCTCAGTATTTTCTGGAAGCCCGTTAACGGGTAACGCTCATGGGAAGCAATGCTCCAGCGTGCTCTTGCAGAACGGACAGACCCAGAGCTGCCCAGTGCTCCGGACGGCTGGACAGGAGAGGGTTTGGCGTGGTTGGGTCTACCTGGTGCCGCCGTCTTCCCTGTGGGGTGACTGCTGCCTTTGCCCTGTGGGACGGGCGCTCCCAGCTCAGCACGGCACGGGAGCAAGCTGGCAACAAGGGGACGGAGAGGCTGGGCTTTGCGCCTCGCTCTTTGAAGAGGGGGATGATGGAAACACGTGGGTGAAATGCTGCCGTGGCTCCTTTAAACCAGCCTGAAACTGGGACCGGTGTCCCACTCTGGCATGCCAGGCAGAGCGGGCAGGTCTGCTGGCCGTAGGACACGCTAACCCCCCCGCTAACCCCCCGCTCGCCAGGAAACCGAGAAGATCATTGCAGAGCTGAACGAGACGTGGGAGGAGAAGCTGCGGAGGACAGAAGCAATCCGGATGGAGAGGTGGGTGGGTTGGGGTGCGATGGGATGGGGTGGAGTGGGGTTCTCCAGGCACGTCCCCTCCTCTGCACTTTGCCGGTTCAGCTCCTGGGGGCAGCTGGGACATTTGACCATCCAACCATACCCTGGCTGCCCCCCGGGCACCCCAGTGCCCACCACGTTAGCCTGCACGAACGTGGTCTGCTCTGAGAAACCCTCCCGAGGCACGGAGAGGAGAGCTGTAGGGAAGCAAGCCCCACAGCTGTGATCGGTGGGGCAAACCTGCCAGCTGGGGTCCCATCCTGAGCTTGTCTAGCGCTGGCTCCAGGGGCTTGTGGGGCTTTGACAGGTTCTTCTTTCCCTTGCTCCTTCAGGGAAGCGTTGCTGGCCGAAATGGGGGTGGCCATGAGGGAGGACGGAGGCACCTTGGGTGTTTTCTCTCCTAAAAAGGTAGGATCATCTTAGTCTCTTCTTCCTGGCAAACGAGGGCTGGTTTGTACCCCCACAGCTCCCTTCCGACCTGCCCTGTTGCTGCCGGCTAGCCCCAAATATCGCGCTAGCCTTTTCTCGGCTCTGAAAATTCCGGGGGAAATTCCCGCATTGACCCTGCTGGGTACAAACATCGGTACGAACGCGTGACGAAACGTCCTGTCCCCATTGCCTGGATGCTGTCCCCATTCAGGTGGGGCATCGCTGGCAATCGCTATGTTGGATTTCAGTGCCAGCTTATACAAATCCATACTTTGGGATGTTCGAGATTGCTGGCCCTGAAGCAAGTCCTCGCTGAGAAATGTGGGTGCGGAAATATTCCGTATTCTTTATTGCTTGTAGCGTCCGGGAAAGTATTTTCTAAGCAAAAACCGGCTGCACCGCGGAAAGTTCGTGTGCCAGCAAGCCCTGCCAAGCACCAGTTACAGCACATTTGCTGCCCCTCGCTCATCTGTGTAACCATGGTGGTAGTGACGAAGTCCGGTTTACAGCCCCAACCCTGTGAAGCCCGCAGAGCAGCACGGGCTGCTGAGATGCAGGCATGTGCTGGTAGGACCAGGGCATGCTCGCTTGGCTCTCCTGCCACACCGAAGGATGGTCTGAGACCTGCCCCAGCCGGTTGGCTTGGCCAAACTTCTTAGTAGACGCGTGTGTCCCCAGCTGAGGTGGTGACACTCGGTGACGAAGGCTTCAGGACCTTCCCCTTGTGTGCCTTGGTGTGGCTTTTAAGACAAGTTCCTACACCGTCATCTTTGTTTCTCATTCTTGTCTCAGCTGCTGCCTGTTAGGACCCCAGACCTTTGTGTAGAAAGTGTGGGGGTTTATTCCCCGAAGCAGGTTGGTCTTGGAGGTGGGGCATGGCTGTGGTGGTCTTGGTGCCTCCTTGCTCTTCAGCTGTCTGGCGGGTGGAAACTCCTCTGACTTCTCCAGTGGCTGGCGAGGAAAAGTTAGCGTCAATAGTGTGCGAAACCCCATTTCGTTAAGGGCAAAGCAGGGCAGGGCTTTGTTGTCTTGGTGGTTATGTCTCCAAGGAGCTCAGTGGATTTGTAGAGCATCTGCCTTCTACTAGCCAGCCTCGCAAATCTGGAGCAAAACTGCAAGCTGAAGGAGTCTCAGACCCCAGGGCTACGTGTCTGGCTAGAGGGGCCTGAGGTTAAACGTTACGGCCGACTTATTCCTGCCAGCCACCGTGGAAAAGAGCCTGTGTTTCCCTTGAACTCCATCTCTCCTGCACTATTTGGAGTGAGTCTCTCCTATCAGCCAGGGCTTGTAGCACTGTCATGATGGGGAAACCTCTGCATGCTGAGTGTCAGCGGGCTGATAAGACATTTCTTACAGTCTGTATCCTTATTTCTGGGAAACTCAGAACTTCGCCTACTGATAGATACTCCTGGGACTTCGCCTGTTGCCTGAAGGTGCAATCACAGCAGCTTGCGATGGGGTGAGATAAGCTAGCTGCAGCCGGAGAGGTCTGTGCCAGGGAGGGAGAAGCTTCCCTCTCATCAAGAACAAAGTGGTTTGTGACCCAGAGGAAGAAAGTGATGGGAGGGAACTGTTAGGAAGGGAGACCAGGGCGTGAAATTTAGCCTGGAGATACGGCTTCAGGTTCAGGTCTCCGCTACTTTTGGTTGAACCTCTGGTTTGGGACCTGCTCTTTTAAGTGCTTCACCCGTCCTTGTACAGATGTTTCCTTGTGGAGGAAAACGGGTGCTTTTAATTCCTCTTATCCTAAACCAGCTGCTGCATGGGACGTGTCTCTGCCTCAGCTACATTGTCCACAGCGGAGCTGGGGGCTATGGTGAGGCGAGGGCCCACGGATGAGCAGCACAGGTGAGCAGGGTCCCGCCCCAGGAGACATTAAGCCACGTCAGGGACTCCCCGTGGGAAGTGTCGAGCCTGTTTGGCACGTGAATTTTCAAAGGCAGCCGGGGGAAGGGTGCCCAGGTCTCAGCTCTTTGAGGAGGAAAGCAAGGAGGCGTTTGGAGGCAGGTCATCCTCATCCCAGCTGCTGGGTTCTCTGCATTCTCCTTGAAAAGTACCTGCCTGGGCACGTTGTCCCGGAGCTATGGAGGGCAGGAGAGCCCATCCACATGCAGAGGGAAGCCTGAGGTGCTGCTGAGTTCCCACCTCCCTCGGGAGCATCCCTCAGCACCTGTGTAGATGGGGCGCACCGGGGTGACTCCTTGTTTGTCTCTCCCAGACACCCCACTTGGTCAACCTGAATGAGGACCCGCTCATGTCCGAGTGTCTTCTCTACTACATCAAGGATGGGATAACGAGGTGAGGGCCAGGTCCCGTGGAGCGGTGGGAGCCCAGCCCATACCTCAGTGCCTGACTTGCCTGGGTGGGCAGCGGGGTGACAGCTGTCTCCGGGCTGGGCACTGTTCCCAGGGCATCCCCGAAGTGCCATAGCCATGTGGGAAAAATGTATGTGCCTGGGAATCTCATTAGGGATGTTGGTCCATCGCCAAGGGCTGCTCCTGTCAGCCCCAAGGATGGTTTGGGCCGAGGCTCGGGAAGGGGCTGCTTTGAGGAAGGATCAAGCCGGGTTTCCCCTGACAGGGTTGGCCGGGAAGATGCAGAGAAGAGGCAGGACATCGTTCTTAGCGGGCACTTCATTAAGGAAGAGCATTGCCTTTTCCGCAGCGACACCAAAACCGGCGGTGAAGGTATTCCTTTTCTGGAGGGGCTCCACCTCCCTGGAGACCCAGTCCCTTTGCATGTCCCCCCCACCTGTCCCCCCCCAGGTCCTGACCTCCTCAGACTAGAGGGGCTCTCTCGTGTGGCTGCGGCCTCTCCGTGCTTTCAGGGCGAGCTATGGCCCTCACCTAGCTGGGAGGGAAGCTCGTGTGAGGCCTGTGGAAGCTGCCATGACATGGCAAGCCAGGGAGATCAGGGTGGGAGGGAAGAGCAGACCGTAGATGATTCCCCCACCCAAGGTGTGGAGCAGAGCCCATCCCAGACATGGAGCAGAGCCTACCCTGCCAACCAGCAGGAATCTGGGAGTGAAAGGGCTTGGAGAGACGAGCCTGGAGATGTGTGCTGGAGGCTCTGATCTCCTCTCATGTCCAGTCTTCAGCTGCTTTTAGTCCTTGGGACTGATCTGATTAACATGAGGTTGGCTGAGCCCCGTTGGTTGCCCAGGGTGTGGGTGCTGCCAGTGGGTACCCCGGTGTCCCCCACTCCATGCCTGGGGTGCCGGCTGGGGCTGCTCTCCCTTTCTGACGCTGCAGGGGCAGCGGAGCGGGAGATGCGGGATTTATCCCTCCGCTTCCACCTTACCTTCTGTCTCCCTCTTCCCCTCCCACCATCCCTGCAGTTATAGTCACCCTGGAGCCCTGTGAAGGTGCCGACACCTACGTGAATGGCAAAAAGGTGACGGAGCCCAGCATCCTGCGCTCAGGTGGGTCCCTGGAGCCAGCATGCCAGCGCTGCTCTACCCCACCTCCCTCCATCCCGTAGGGGCCCTGCAGGCTGTGTCCCACGTTAAACCCATGCCCTTTCGCCCCGCCCTGCCTGCATCCCTGTAGGAAATCGCATCATCATGGGGAAGAGCCATGTCTTCCGCTTCAACCACCCCGAGCAGGCTCGGCAGGAGCGTGAGCGGACCCCGTGTGCTGAGACCCCTGCTGAGCCCGTGGACTGGGCTTTCGCCCAAAGAGAGCTGCTGGAGAAGCAGGGCATTGACATGAAGCAGGAGATGGAGCAGCGGTGAGGGCCCAGGGGCTGGGGCGATGGGGAGTTGGGTAGCCACCTCCAGGTTGGTCATCCTCTCCTTCCCCATTCCTCCCAGGCTCCAGGAACTGGAGGACCAGTACCGGAGGGAGCGGGAGGAGGCGAATTACCTTCTCGAGCAGCAGAGGCTGGTAGGTGGCCAGGACCTTTTACAAGGGCATGTGGTGATAGGACGAGGGGGAATGGCTTCAAACTGGAAGAGGGGAGATTTAGGTGAGATATTAGGAAATTCTTGACTGTGAGGGCGGTGAGCCCCTGGCCCAGGTTGCCCAGAGAAGCTGTGGCTGCCCCATCCCTGGAGGTGTTCAAGGCCAGGTTGGACGGGGCTTGGAGCAACCTGGGCTGGTGGGAGGTGTCCCTGCCCAGGGCAGGGGGGTTGGAACGAGATGATGACCTGGCTCCTTCTCAGGCTGAGTCCTGGTAGATGTTTGCATGGGGTGGCTCTGTGTGGCCTAAAAACAAGGGAAAACCTGCCATTCCTGGGGTTGTCCCCATAAACACAGATCCAGAGGAGGGAGGAGGCTGGGTTCCTGCAGTGGGGTAGAAGCGCTATGTGGCAGCATGAAGGAAGGTCACACCTTGTGGGTTGCATCATCCCTCTCCTTGCTTCCCCCAGGACTATGAGAGCAAATTGGAGGCTTTGCAGAAACAGATGGACTCTAGGTATTACCCTGAGGCAAACGAGGAAGAGGAAGAACCTGAGGATGAAGGTGAGGGCTGGGTGCCACCAGAAGGCTTTGGTGCTCTCTGCGGGAGCAAGAATTGTGGACTGCGGGTACCCTGGGCGCCTCTATGCTGATATCCTCTCTCCTGGCGGTGGGGTGACTGTTTCTCCATGTCCCCACAGTGCAGTGGACGGAGCGGGAGTTCGAGCTGGCTCTCTGGGCCTTTAGGAAGTGGAAGTGGTACCAGTTCACCTCACTCCGCGACCTGCTCTGGGGCAATGCCATCTTTCTCAAGGAAGCCAACGCCATCAGCGTGGAGCTGAAGAAGAAGGTGGGTGCCTAGGGCTCCTCTCTGGTTTACTGTGGCGCCCACGGCAGAGGCCACAAGCGTGGGCAACCAGGGAATTGCTGAGGAGGGAGTCACGGAAGGCACCATATGGAGCCCGCTGTCCTCCCAGGTGGCTCACCGTCCACCTCTACCCCTCTCCAGGTCCAGTTCCAGTTTGTGCTCCTCACTGACACGCTGTACTCACCTCTCCCTCCTGACCTGCTGCCTCCTGATGCTGCCAAGGACCGGGAGAAGCGGCCATTCCCCCGGACCATTGTGGCCGTAGAGGTGCAGGACCAGAAGAACGGGGCGACGCATTACTGGACCCTGGAGAAGCTGAGGTGGGCGAATGATGCCCATGCTGGGAAGGGCTTGGCTGACCTCAGCCCGGTTTCTCACCGCTGCCCGCTGCGGTCCCCTCTGCCTGCAGGCAACGCCTGGACCTGATGCGTGAAATGTACGACCGTGCAGCAGAAGTGCCTTCTAGCGTCATCGAGGACTGCGACAATGTGGTGACCGGCGGAGATCCTTTCTACGACCGCTTCCCCTGGTTCAGGCTGGTCGGCAGGTGAGCTCTTTGGCTCCTTCTAAGCACGGCTAGGACCCGCAGGCAGCCCGGCAGGAGGAAGCACCGCTGGGTCTGCCGTGCGCAGGGTGTTCGTCTCCCCGGGGCTGCACCGTGGGAGGATGCATTGTTCCCCTGGTGCCGCTCAGGGCCCATCTTGCCTGTGATGGCTATCCTCGGCATTGGCTGCCGGGACCCCGAGGGACCTGCGCGCCGCTGGCAACGCTCCCGCTGCCTGCCGTAACACAGTGCTGTAAGGCATGGGCTCTTGGCTTGCCGCTGGTGGGAGGCAGGGGGCTGCGGCTGTCCCCAGCATGCCGAGAGCCCGTGCCGTCGCGACCTCTGCCCCGGCGGGCGCGCGTCCATGTTCACGCGTTGGTGTCCAAGCATCTGTCTGTCTGGTACGTGCCGCGCGTCTCTGTGCGCTTCCCGCACGCCGGCTGGAAGGGTGTGGTGCTGGCGATGAGGACAGACCACCCTGGAGAAGGGGTCTGCCCCGGCGGGCAGAGGGAGCGAAGGGGCTGAGCTGCACGGCCTCACCGACCGCACCTGCCATGGAGGCATCCCCCCCCGTGCCACGGCACGTGGAGAGATTCCCTTCGACGGCGGGGGGGTGGGAGCAAGCCTCGTGCCACCTGCTCCGTCCCCGCCGTTGCCCACAAAGCCAGCGAGGGGAATCCCCACCGTTTGCACCAGTTCCTTGGGCTGCTCTTTTCTCTGCCCTTTTATAGCCGACGGCTGTTGATGGCTTCCTTTAGAGACGCACTGGATGGGCAGGTCTTTATTTCCCGGCATCCCTTGGTTTAAGCAGGAAAAAAAAACCAAAACAANAAAAAAAAAAAAAAACCCAACCCAAAAAAAGCGCACAAAATTCCTATTCTTGCTCTCTCTGTTTGGAACAGCTGGTGTTAACCTGTCTTCTATCTTGTTGTACTAACCTTAGTTCAGATATCTCTGGCTGCAACAGCTCGCCTCTTTTCAACACATGCATGAGCGAGCGCATGGCTGATCTCACCCCCTCCCCTACCTTCTC
>RSEF01000009.1:5172862-5188676 GCA_003993805.1 Himantopus leucocephalus
CTGTGTCCAGATCACTGAATAAAAATATCGAACAGCACTGTCCTTAGGACTGAGCCCCGAGGAACACCGCTGGTGACCAGTCACCAGACAAATGTCACTCCCTTCAGTACAACTTGCAGCTCTCTCTCTAGAAGTTCTTCTTGCTGCGGTTTTGTTTTTTACTCACGAGGGTCTTTTGTCAGCACAGGCGATTCTGTGTCGTTATAATGAAGAGAGTCAGAAACATGCAGCCTTAAGCCTCAGTAAGGAACACAACCCCACCCAATATGAGGAGCGTATGCGGATACAGAAAGCTGGGGGAAATGTCAGGTAAGTGCCTAAAGGGTGTGAGTGAGCAAATCTAAACCCTGTCCCAGCTTTGGGCCTGAGCACTGGGTTTCTGGAGTTTCCTTAGCCCAGCACTCATGCTAGTGAGGGCCCCGGAGAGAATCTGTTGCTGCCTGTGGGAGGCGGAGCAGTGCCGGAGATATCTGAGGATTCAGTGGCTTGAGTTGATTGATGGGGGCTGATTTCCCAGGGGCTTAGAGTCGAGGTGGGGTGCTGTGCTGCAAACGCAGGAACCCACGCCTGACAGTGTGATGCAAGAATGGACGTGCTTAAGCTTGACCTACAGAGCTGGACTTGATTGTTTAAGAAGTTTCCACTTGCCGCACGCTGTAGCATTGAACAGAACTCACTTCCTTGCTTGCAGCATCACCTCTCCCTCCTTGTCCTGTAAGAGAGGGGATGGTTGGAGAGGGCACGAGAAGCCCTCGATGTCAGACGGTGTTGCTCCCCTTGGGGTTAGCTGATGCCCTGAGGTGGTCTGCAGTAGGAGCCAGAGCACGTTTATCGTAATGATCCTGTGCATGTAGGTGTGCATGGGGTTTTGGGCAGCTGGTGCTAAATACAGCAGCTATGTCTGATTTCCCTGGCTAGGTTCTCTCCCTACTTTGAAGGCTGTTTCTTGATTTAATGGCATCCTCACAAGAGAGGACTCGGTGCAGGTGAAGTATCTTAGTGCCTGCGGAGGCAGAATGCCCCCTGGGGTGGGGAGGGGAGGGCTCAGTTCTGTCATGCTGCCATGTCTGGAGGGCCCTATTCCCTTTATCTCAGGAGAGCACATGCTGCTGCTTATGCTTAGCACTGATCTCTCTCTGCACACAAGAAAGAGATGGGCCAGCGTCTGTTATCTCTTTTCAGAACCAGGGGAACATCTCCCTGGCTGCCTGGGAGCCTCTCCCACTGCTTGTAGTTCAATATTGTGGACCCAGGAGATAAGTTGCAAAGTGTGTGAGCATGTTGCTGCTCTTCTGGCTTTCAGGGTAAAGAGAGTTCAGTTTCTGTGGTGAGCTTTTTATTTGCCCATTTTTCAAAAGACAAAGTCTGTTTTTTCAAGTATGAATGGCCTGCTCCACATTCAGAAAATTATCTCTTTACATCTGTGGGCAGAGCAGAAATCTAAAGTAATTAAGGTACAAGAAGTAATTGAAAAGTAATTAAGTACAAGTTTCCGTGTGCTTGGAAACTGGGAGTGCTTCTGATTGGGAAATACGGCAGCGGCACTTGCTCTGAGACTGAAAATAGCAGGAGGACCTCATGCCATGGACAGCGCTGCTTTAGCCTCCAAAGTCAGATACTCCTTCATCTTCACCTCTCTCCTCTTCAACAGCTCTGCACAGATCTTCACTGCAGTAACGTTGTGGCTGTTGATTGCTATAAATGTGACGTAGCCGATTGCCATTGTTTTTCTTTGCAAGCTTGTACCACCCTCCCCTTCCAGAGGAGGCCACGAAGATGATCGGAGGGTCGGAACACCTCTNCCACGAAGATGATCGGAGGGTCGGAACACCTCTCCCTATGAGGACAGGCTGAGAGAGTTGGGGTTGTTCAGCCTGGAGAATGGAAGGCTCTGGGGAGAACTTACAGCCCTTGCCAGTCCCTAAAGGGGCTACGTGAAGGCTGTGGAGGGACTCTTGATCAGGGAGTGGAATGACAGGACAAGGGGGAATGGTTTTAAACTGGAAGAGGGGAGATTTAGATTAGATACTAGGAAGAAATTCTTGACTGTGAGGGTGGTGAGACACTGGAACAAATTGCCCAGGGATGTTGTGGCTGCCCCATCCCTGGAGGTGTTCAAGACCAGGTTGGATGGGGCTTGGAGCAATCTAGTCTGGTGGGAGGTGTCCCTGCTCCATGGCAGGGGGGTTGGAACTGGATGGTCTTTAAGGTCCCTTCCAACCTAAACCATTCTATGATTCTGTGATCAGATCTGTTCTCTGTGACGTGCTTTGCGTCTGTCTTCTATGTCAAGTGGGGCTGGTTGGACTGTAGTCCAAGCTTACGTCTTTCCAGAGTGCACAGAAGAGCATTTTGGGGGAGATGTTTGATAGTTGGAAAGGTGGAGTGTGGGAAGCTGCTCCTGTTGGGCCAGCGCTCAGTTAATACAGAAAAGTTTAGCAAATGAAACTGCTTCCTAAGGAGGATTGTAACTCGGGTTTCAGAGAACTGGTTGCTGCGATCAGTGGTTAGTAAAGACCAAATGCTCAGGAGAAAGTACGGTGATTCTCACTCATTGGAACTGCCCCCAGTTGAGCCAATCCATAGGGGTTTGTGTCCTGATCAGCAGAACACAGGAGGGGCCGCTGGCTCGGACCTGGTCTTGCCTGCTGCTACTCTGTGTTTCAACTGAAATACAGTTTGCTAGATACCTTGCCAGAAAATAATCTGTGAATTCAAACCTCCACCTCCGGGAGTTCAGCTCAGCATATAACTCTTACTTCCCGGGCTTGCTAGGCTAAGCAGGACTTGAGTTCAGGCAGGGAGATGCAAAAGAGCCTTGAATTCTCCGGACTTCATTTCTTCGTCCTCCTCTCCGCTTGTTTCCCAAAGCTTCACACAAACATGCAGAAAGGGAAGAAGACTTTCCAGTAGCTGAAGGGTGCCTATAAGAAAGCTGGAGAGGGACTTTTTACAAGGGCATGTAGTGCTAGGATGAGGGGGAATGGCTTAAAACTGGAAGAGGGGAGATTTAGATTAAATATTAGGAAGGCACTTTTCACTCTGAGGATGGTGAGGCACTGGAACAAGTTGCCCAGAGTAGTTGTGGCTGCCCCATCCCTGGAGGTGTTCAAGGCCAGGTTGGACGGGGCTTGGAGCAATCTGGTCTGGTGGGAGGTGTCCCTGCCCATGGCAGGGGGGTTGGAATGAGATGGTCTTTAAGGTCCCTTCCAACCTAAACCTATGATTCTATGACTTCGAAGAGAAGATTTGAACTTGCTGGGCAAGTGGGTCAAGATTTGTATGAGGCAGCTGAACGTGCCAGGAAGAGTGTCCCTGTCAGGCAGTGCAGGGAGATAGGCATGTGTGGGGAGAGCTCTCAATGTTTTCTTCCCTTGTGCAGGGACGGAAGAGTCCTAGGAGTGCTGGAGGTTTCCCGCTCCATTGGGGATGGCCAGTACAAACGCTGTGGTGTTATCTCTGTGCCAGATATCAAACGCTGCCAACTCACGCACAACGACAGGTAAAGTGTGCCCACGCGCACAGGTGTTGGCCGCATCCTAGCTTTGCTCAGCAGAAGTAGCACAAGCTGCATGACCCCGTATTCTCTGCTGTTAGGGCCAAGGCACTTCAGACTGATTGCCCGTAATTAGAGGATGCTTTTACTGCTGACGTCTCTCTGCTCCTGTTACTTACTGCTATAGTGGGGTAATGCTGCTGCCTCACTCTGCCAAGATACCCTGAAGGCTCCTGTTGGAGAAACTGGCCTCAGAGCAGTGATAATGTCCACGAGCCTTAGACTTCCTTCATGCTCTGAATAAGTTCACACACCAGTGTTCAAGCAGTTGGTTAAGGCTTGAATTCTTGGGCCCCTATCCTATCCAAGAGTAGCAGCTGTGGTGCCCACAAATACTGTTGCATTCAGTTCTGATATTTGAAGATTTGAGATACTTTTCTAACGTATGATTGGCAATGACAAATTGCTGGGAGCTTTCGTGTCATGATGGCTCTGCAGGCTCTCTGAAGTGAGAATGTAACTCAGTACTGCTGCTTTTTCTGGGATTAGAGTTCCATATCAAGTGATCCACTAAAATATTTCTAAAGATATTCTGAGCATCAGGCTCTGAAATGATGTCTTCAGAGACATGCGCTGCTCTGGCAGGCTGGCCATCTGTGCAGGATGGTTGGGGTTTTCCTTGTCCAGTGACTCCGGTTAGGGCTGCTGGTTAGTACAATCCCCTGTGCAGGCAGGGTGTGCGCAGCAGGCTGTCTCCCCCATCCTCTGGTGGGGAGCTAGGAAGCAGCTCTCCTTGCCTTGGGCTTTGTATCCCCTCAACCACCTGCAGCCTGCGGCAATACCTTGTGGCAGGGTTTTCCAATCACAGTTATGCCTCTGTTGCTGGGTTAAGCTGCTCCCTTTTCTTTTGAATATTTCTGTTTAAGTTATCGCGTACCTCAGGAGCACGGAAATGTAAAGGATTTAAAGGGATGCACATAAGGTATTAAGCTGGCTGTGTTTCTCTATTTCCTTGCATTAGCTACATTCACATGTGAATGAAAAGGACTCAAAGGAAAGAAGCAGTTCCAAGAGAAATAATGGAGCTTTCCAGCAGGGCGTGGTATATGGTCTTGCCTAACGGTGCAGTGTCAGTAGGACTGCCAGGATGTCCTGATCTAGGTCTTACATTGTTTGCCTGGCTGCTTTGGCCTGTACTTTGGATTGCCTCAGCTCCGTGAATGGTAGGTTCTGGAGCACCAGAGGACTGCTGATGGTTCCGAGGGATTTTCAGATGAGCTTTATGACATCTTCCCTTTGGATTGGAGTGTGGGTACTCATAAAATAGCTTGGAGGGATTTTTGCTATAGCTGGGGAGCCAAAGATTCAGCCTCGGAACCTGTCTCTGCTTGATTTCCAGGTTCATTCTGATAGCCTGTGATGGCCTCTTTAAAGTCTTTACACCAGAAGAAGCTGTGAACTTCATTGTGTCCTGCCTGGAGGTGAGGAGAAGATAGCGTGGGGGCTGGGTTTGTCAGTGCAGGGGGCATGAAATGGAATGACTCTGACTTGCAGAAGTGTACTCCTGCCAGGGTATCCTCCCTTATACCTGAGGTTGTCCTTACTTGTTTTGTTCCCTGTGCCTGGAAATTACCATGTGCTTGCACCTACGTGCTTTGCTGCGAGCAATCAGCGTCATCTTTCCTCCTTCCAACAGGATAAGAACATCCAGACGAGAGAAGGGAAGCTAGAAGCAGATGCTCGATACGAAGCTGCGTGTAACAGACTGGCCAACAAGGCAGTACAGCGAGGGTCGGCAGACAACGTCACGGTCATGGTGGTCCGGATAGAGCACTGAGAGATGAGGTGCAGCACAGGATCCCCGGCTTGTGGCGGATGTAAGGGAAGGGAGAAGTCTGTGTGTGCATGTGTGGCTGGGGGAGGGAGGCTCCTGCTGGGTGCTCTTCAGTGTAAATAAAGTTTTGGGTTTTTTTTTTCTAATAGTTTTAGCTCGCTTGGCTAGCAGTGTTTTCTAAGTGGCTGCTGCAGTCGATCAGCCTATGCAGAAATCTCTTGTCCTGTCCACCCCTCATGAACGTCTTGGCAAACCAAATAAATCCATGTGGCAGAGGTGCTAGCAAGAGCAGGCAGCTGTAGGCACGAACTCTGCCAGCTGTTCCAAACGGTGTAGTTCTGCTGTTCGTTTCTTTGAGCTTTGTATGAGGCCCTGGGAGAGTCCCGAGCTCTTAGGACTCAGCAGGAGCTCCCGGTCAGGCTGTACCATACGGACTGTGCGGTACCTCAGGCCACCGGCTTGGGATGCGGCGTGAGCTGTCCTCTAGTGCTGGGAAGGAAGTCTTTTGATTCTGAAGCTGGGCTGTGAGGTTGCATGCAGCTGGGTGATACACTGCTGCTCTGCAAGTGGTGTTTGTACCTTCCCTCTGCTGGCGGAAAACATGGGGGTTTTATCCCAGTTTTTAGAACTATAGAATTGTCTAGGTTGAAGGGACCTTTAAGATCATCAAGTCCAACTGTTAAGCTAGCACTGCCCGAACCACCACGAACCCATGTCCCTCAGCACCACCGTCTTTTAAATACCTCCAGGGATGGCGACTCCACCACTGCCCTGGGCAGCCTGTTCCAACGCTTGACAACCCTTTTGGTGAAGAAATTTTTCCTATTATCCATCCTAAACCACCCCTGGTGCAACTTGAGGCTGTTTCCTCTTGTCCTATCGCCTGTTACTTGGGAGAAGAGACCAACTCCCCCATCGCTACACCCTCCTTTCAGGTAGCTGTAGAGAGCGAAAATATTTGATATGGCAAAAGTGGCTGGAGTTTGCTTCTGATGTTTATTGGGAAAGTGTTTTCACCAAATGGTCCTGCCAGGCCGCTCAGATAAGGGCAAGGCTGTGTGCTTGTCTGTGTTGCTATCTGAGGAGCAGGCATCTTGGGTTTTAGGTACTTGTAGCTATTAAGTGTCTGGTGTCTCATCCCTGTCCCCATTCCTCTACCAGCTGTTGCTGCGGAGAGTCAGTGTGCTGTTTTCGAGAGGCAAATTTGGCTTAAGACCAAATGGCAGTGTGAAAGATAAATGGATTGGGCTACCAAAGCACTTAAATTCCAGATTACGCAACTTTCCAGTCCTGTGGGTGAGAGGGTGCAGTGAGGGAGATGAGCCAGTGGATCTGTGCAGTGATTTCTTGTGCAACCTCCTTAACACTGCAGGAGAAACGGTGCAGTCTCGGAGAGGGGATAGGCACGTTGCTGCGGTGGTGCCTGCCGTTTCATGCGTAGTCCTGCGCAGGGTTTTTGAGGCTTCCCAGGCTCTCTTCTGCTCCCTGTGTTCCCTGGAGCTTTGGGGAGATGGTCCCGCATCCTGGGCTATCTGTTTTTCTTAAGCACGCGAAAGCTGTCTTGTTGTTTGGGACAGGTGGCTTGACCGTTTTTGATCTATTTCTGCTACGGCAGAAGTTGGTTAAAGTTCCTGGGCTTGTGCTAAGGATTCGTCTAACTCAGCCCAGCTCAAGCTAATTCTCTGCATCTTCTGCAGAGCACTGAGGAAGGAGACAGGCTGCTGGCATGTCTGCTCCCAGCCGTTCCTGCGTACTCTGATGTGAGGTTGCACTGCAGGATGAGCCGAGAGGGAATTGCCCGTGTCAGCAACACGGTCTGCTGCTTCTGCTCTTGAAAGCCAAATTTGGAGAGCCCAAGACGGAGTAGCACAGAGTTTATTCAAGCTGTGGCAAAAGAAACCCTGATGGCTGATCTCAGAAGGGCAACTCTGCCCTCCCTTCTCGCCTCCCTGTGTTTGACAGCTCTTGCGCTGGGGAGAGCTGTGTGCTGTGGAGGACAGCTTACCGGCTCGGCAAGCCCCTGCTCTCCAACAGTGAGTCCTCTTGTCTCTCCTCGGGTGTGTTTGGCAGGGAGGGAAAGTGGCTGATCTGAGAGAGGCTGCCTTGCTCACCGTTGCACGTGTTAACTGGGAGGTGCTGCCGGGGCCGAGCTCCTGGGCTTAGGCAGGCACTGCAGAGGCCTCACCTCTGCCAGGATGCTGCTGCTTACCCCTTCAGATGGGGGGCAAAAGCACATCTTTCCTTTTGGAGACAAGTTCTCTTTGCCTTGGGGAAGAAGTCAGTGTTAAAACTGCACAGCCGGAGGCCCCCCCCCTCCCCACATCCACCCACGAAGAGCTGCAGCAACAGCTACTTCACCAGGCTCCTTGAGGAGATGCAACCTGCGGAGAGGGCCAGGAAAGCCCTCACGAGCGAGGTCCAGCAGCCTCCCCTCTGCCTACGTGCGTGGATGCCTTGGGGAAGGTGGGGCTGGGCGCAGCTATCTCCCAGGGTTGCTGGCACAGCTCGCCCAGTGCTACACGCTACTAAGAAATAAAAACGTGCGGCTCCCTTGCCCCACGCCCAGCCTGCCGGGCTACCTCTCTTGCAGCCCGTGCTCAGGCACGTAGCCCTGCGCCCATCCTGGACTCGGACGGCTATCAGAGCTGAAGCAAGGAGTGTATCTGCGCTGCCCACGGCCTGGGCCCTGTGCCATGGGCAGGGAGCGCCTGGCGCAGAGAGCCACAGGACAGGAATTTGCTTTAATCGAATGCACGGCGTTATCGGGACACCGCTCTGCTTTGAAGATTAGCTGCAAGGGACGTGGGCTTCTGCCAGCGAACATTCACTGCTGATAGATTGCAGGGAAGCTAAAGCGATACAAATAATCTGGTTTGGGCTGCTGAGAAGCTGGGCAGGGAAATCTGCTGAGAGCGAAAATGGAGGTCTGGGGCTTCGTCCCCGGGTGCTGGCGCCTGGCACGGTGGGAGCTGAGCCCCACAGAGAAAGCAGCCAACTGCTGCTGTTGTCGGCAGCCTTTTCCAAGACAAACTTCCAGCCCTCGCCTTTAGATAAAAGTGAACTCCTTCAGCTCCTTGTCAGGCTTCTTTATTGTTGTTATTATTACTATCGTCAGCAGCAGCAGCAGCCTTTCCTCCCTGATCTTTTGTCCAGCTTCAGATGGTTCCACAGCACGAGCAGCATCGGACCAGCCTGCAGCTCCTGCAGCAGCGAAAGGTCTTCCCTGGGCTTGGTGCTGAGCAGGGGAGGCGTGACGGTGGGGTGGCAGGGGGGAGGGTCCGGCTGCTTCTGCCACAGCTTCAGCTCCCTGCCTGGTGCCCAGCACCTCTTCACACCCCCAGCAGGACGGCGCTGAAATCGGAGCCGCTTTCAACGGTGAGGGGAGAGCCTGCAGCGTTGTCCACGAAAACAGAGGCGTACTGCCCAGCCTGGAGGGAGAGAGGGTTTAACAGGGCTGGGACACCTCCTCTGGGCGCTGGGCACAGCCTGGCAGAGCAAAGGCGAGAGCTCTGCCCCGCGCGCAGCAGCTGGGTGCTGGAGGGGCTGCTCACCCCACTTCCCACTGAGAAAAGGGGTGACAGAGGGGCTGGTAGGGCAGCCCAGCCATGGTATGTGCTGGAGTGTCCCAGCAGCCACTTACGGTCCCTACGTGTCCCTTGGGCTTGGAGGTGGGCTGAGGAAACGGACTCAGTGCCTAGCCCTGGAGCTGGGGCCACTAACCTGCAGGTAAAGGACTCCAGTGACGGAGATGGTGAAAAGGCCACTGCCGCTCTCCAGCTGGGACACCGTCTCCAAATTGCTGCAGAAGAGGCAGAGGGTGGTGCTGGGGAGCCCGTGTCCCTCCTTCCCCCGGGGATGCTGGACTCCTTCCTCCCTCGCTGGCCCAGGGTCCCTCTCCCCTCCTGCCCTGCTGTACCTGTTGTGCTGGCAGCGGGACTCCACGCAGATCAGTACCCGTAGACAATTCCGCCTGTATGGCTGCCCCTTCCTCCGCTGCTCTCTGCGCGCTGGGACAGAGGGTAAGGGTGAGAACCATCCTGGACCTCCATGGTGGGGGCCTCGGGGGGGTATCAGGGGGGGATGCTCACCGATGTGCAGCGTGGCAGTGAAGGTGTAGTACCCCGCCATGGGGGCTGTGTACTGCCCACTGGTCAGGTTCAGCCCTGGGCCGCGGTGGAACGTCCCCTCCTTCTCCGGCTAGGAATGGGGAAAGGGTTGGGTTAGAGAACGGGCCCCTGGGCCAGGGCGGCTGCCCCCCCACGGGGCTGCCCCTTGCGGGAAGGGCTGGCAGGTTGGGCGCTCACGATGTAGTAAAGCCCCAGCTCCCGCCGCCCTCTCTGCTCGATGGAGATGTTGTCCCGTGTCCGACAGTGGAAGGCTGCTTCCACGCGCCGATGGGACCTGGCCCGGGGGTTGCCTTCACCGCTTTCCTCCTCTTCCTCATGCCCTTCTCCGGCCTTCCTGCGTGTCTTCTTGTCCACGTTCACCATGCCTGATCCAAAAAAAAGACGGAGCAGGGCTTGGCCTTAGGAAGGCACCTTGGCTTTTCCCAACCCCAAGACCATACAGCGCCTGGCTCTGCTGCCCAGCCCTGCGGTGCCTCGTCCCTGCTGTCCCCTGCTCCTGCCCTGGGGGGTCCCCCCGGGGCCGGTGGGTACCTTTCAGCAGGAGCTGCAGCTCCTTCAGCAGCTCTTCCAGCCCGGCGGGGCCCCGGGAGGCGGCAGAAGCAGCCGCTCGCAATGCAGCCCGCGCTCCGCCGGTCCCCGGTTCATCCCGTACCGTGCCCGTCCTGCCCTCCGCCCGCCTACCGCTCGCCCGCCCCGGGCTCCCGGCCAGCAGCATCCACGCCTGACGGGGGTCCACGCTGCCTAACCGGGGGGCGACCGCCCCCGGTTCCCCACCTCCCGCCTCCGCCGCCCTCCCCGCGGCTGCTGCCGGGGAGCCGGTACCGGCGGCGGCGCAGAGGAGCGCCAAGCACAGCTCCGGCAGCCGCATCCCGCCGCCGTTACCGGGAGGGCGGCCCCGGTCCCGCCTCCGCCCCGGGGTTGGGGAGGACTCCGGGGTCCCGCCCCGCTTGCCGGGGCTCGGCCGGACCCCGCCGGAGACGGCGCTGCTGCCGCGGGAGACCCCCCCCTCCCCGGCTCTCCCCTGCGGGACGTGGGGGACCCCCTCCGCGGGTGGGGAGCGGGAGCAGGGCACGGTCCCCTCTGCCACCCGCAGAGCTCCTCGGCGTGCGCGTTTGATGCTTCAAAAATAATAAAAAACCTAACGCAGAACAGATTAATCGTCGAACGATGCTGGCAGAGCTCCGACGTCCCAGCACGGGTGGTGAGACCCACCGTCAGGGGAAGCGTCACCTTGTGCTCGCCCTGTCCCGGGGGCTGTGTGGGGCGGTTGACATGATCCCAAGCACAGATCCAGGCTGGGAGGAGAATTGATGGAGAGCAGCCCTGAGGAGAAGGACTTGGGGGTGCTGGTGGATGAGAAGCTCAACGTGAGCCGGCAATGTGCGCTGGCAGCCCAGGAAGTCAACCGTATCCTGGGCTTCATTAAAAGCACCATGACCAGCAGGGCGAGGGAGGGGATTCTGCCCCTCTGCTCCGCTCTGGTGAGACCCCACCTGGAATATTACATCCAGCTCTGGAGCCTTCAACATCAGAAGGACATGGACCTGTTGGAGTAGGGCCAGAGGAGGCCACGAAGATGCTGCGAGGGCTGGAGCCCCTCTGCTGGGAGGACAGGCTGGGAGAGTTGGGGGTGTTCAGCCCTGGAGAAGAGAAGGGTCTGGGGAGACCTTAGAGCATCTTTCCAGTATCTGAAGGGGCTACAAGAAAACTGGAGAGGGGCTTTTTACAAGGGCATGGAGTGATAGGTTGAGGGGTAATGGCTTCAAACTGAAGAGGGAAGATTTAGATTGGATATTAGGAAGACATTGTGCACTCTGAGGGTGGTGAGACACTGGAACAAATTGCCCAGGGATGTTGTGGCTGCCCCATCCCTGGAGGTGTTCAAGGCCAGGTTGGACGGGGCTTGGAGCAACCTGGGCTGGTGGGAGGTGTCCCTGCCCCATGGCAGGGGGGTTGGAACTGGATGGTCTTTAAGGTCCCTTCCAACCCAAACCATTCTATGATTCTTCCACCAGCAGAGGTGGGGATGGGGCAGGAGACACTGCCTGGTTCTGTCCCAGCACCAGGAGCCACTGAGGTGCTGGTTGCTTTGCCAATGACCCTTGGGTCACTCCTCAGGGAGAGAAACCAGGATGAAGCACCCCACTGCAGGCCATCGTGCCACCTGAGGACATGAAGCATCCAAAAGCTGGTTTATCTCCTGCCATTCTGCTCCACGGGCCACCGGAGCAGGTCTGCCGCTTCAGTGCGGGCCAGCGAGGCGCCAGAGAGCTTTGGGTGTCGGGAAAGAGAGATTCTCCCCATTTCCCTTGTGTTTCCCCGTGCTGGATGTCAGCGCGATGGGGAAAGGGGCCACAGCCATCAGGCAGCAAGGCGTGGTGGGATGTGCCACGCTTTGGGAGGCCTCGAAATACCCTAAAAGCTTTGTGGGTTTTGGAGTGGGAAAAAGGCAATCCTTAAAAAAAAAATCCAGACCACAAACTAAAAGGCAGCGTTAGCCAAAGCGTGTTTATAAGGAAAAGCCTTTTCCCCGCGGTGGCGGGGAAGGGAGGGGGGAAGGAACATTCTCCTGATGCCCCAGCCGGCCTTGCCAGAGGGGTTTCCATCTCCCCCCACGGCACAGCTGAACCGGCAGTGGGGATCGAGGCGAGAAGGGGAGAGCGGCTGCGCAGGGTGACAGGCAAGGCTGTGGGCTGTCCTACCACCTGTGGTCACCCTGGAAAGCCTCCGTCCACTTGGAGGTGTCCATGAAGATGGAGGAGGAGCTGTGGAAGAGCCAGAGGCAGGGCAGGGAGCCCTCCCGTGTCCAGAGGTCCTTGGTGCAGTCATACACCTCCATCTCCACCCGGTAGTCCCCGTCCATGCCCTTCCAGTGGCCGCCGGTGACAAAAAGCCGGTCGCCCAGTGGCACCATCCCACCGTTCTCATGGAGTGTGTGCAGGAGCTGCACCTGTGGCAAGGGGTAGGGTAAGATGTGAGGGGACCCCCCCCCACCAAGGACATCCCGCTCCCACTGCAGAGGACATGGACCCACTGAGCACGTCCCCGCATCCTGTCATCTCCGTGAGGTTTGGGGCCCCCCGGGCTCTTGTCCTGCTTTTTAGCAGCATCTCCGTGTTGTGCTCGTATGGGGGCAAGTTTTGGGGTACTGTGGGAAGCAAGGAAGCCCGGGGGGGGGCAGGCAGGATTTTGCTGGACAGCACAGGCAGGAGCCCCCCAAACACCATGGGAAGCTGGTGCTGGAAAAATTCGGGGGTGGGTGGGGGGTGTTCCTGTGGGCTCACGCGGTGTGAACGCTGCTTAAAATCACTAACTCACTGCAAAAGCCACGCTCCTAGCGCGAGTGTGACGGGGGAGCAGGGAAGGAAGGATTGGGGCATCTTCGGCTCCAACAGGGGTTAATAGTGCCAAGGGATGAGTGGGCAGGAGGGAGAGGGGGGGGTGAGGGTATGGTTGTTGGGTGCTGGTGGGGAGGGAGCAGCTGCCCCACCTCCCCAGGAAGGTGATTGCCCCACATCCCACTACCTTCTGCCAGATGTTGGCCTCTGGGTTGTACACGTGGACTTTCTTGGTGTTGTCTCCGATGAGGTAGATGAGTCCGTGCAGGGTGGCACAGCGCGGGGCCGAGAGGTACTTGGGGATGAAGGGGGACGTGATCACACTCCACAAATCTGCAAAGAGCAGCCGTCAGCAGCGCGTCCCACCCTTGGCTCTTGAGGCAGCTGCCGGTGACCGAAAAAAGCATTGCCGAGCCCGTGGCTATTTAAGGGGGAGTTTGAAAGGGAAGGGACGGAGCAGCCAGGCAGGGTGGCAATGCGCCCCCCCCCGCCATCCCAGATGAGGGTCTTGCGTAAAAAACAAAGCGGAGGGGATATTGTTTGCAGTGGTGGTGTGGGATGGGGGAGACCACTGTGGGCTGTGCGGAGGCCGCCCAAGGAGGTGGGTTTAGCTTCTCCCTAAGGTGGGCAAGCCTCCCCCACCCGTCTGCCCCGGGGATCCCACTCCACTGAAGCGCAGGTCCGGGTTGTGCTGGAGGTCTGCGACTAAGGTCCGTGCTGCCGGCAGCTGTGCTCCTGGCTGGGCCCTGGCCCCGTGCTGCGGCCGTCACCGGACCCTGGTCACATCCCGCGGGGCCGTGCCTGGCGGCACAGCGTATTGCCTTGCCTGGGGGGTCTGACTTAACCCTGCTCTCCAGGGAAAGCACTGGTGGGCCGCGGCGGCGGGGCCAGCTCTCACCTTGGACAGGGTTGTAGCACTGCAGGGTGAGTGCATTGTACTTGACGGCACAGGAGCCCACCAGGTAGAGCTTCCCCAAGCAGCTGGCGGCCGCAAAATTGCTCACATATTTGAGGGCTGGGCTGATGGCGCACCAGCTCTTGTTGTAGGGGTCGTAGCGCTCCACCTCCACCACGTCCACTGTCGTCCCTGCAGGGCGGCATGACGCTGTAGCCACCCTGCTGCTCCGGGGACACCCACAGACCCCCACCCCAGCAGCACCCACACGGCCTTTACAGCCTCACCCCCAATGACGTAGATCTCGCCATTGAGAACGGCGCTGGTGTGGTTTGTCCGGGCTCTCAGCATGGAAGCGATGGGTTTCCAGGCACCATCTTTGGGGCAGAAGCGCCAGGCCTGGGTTGTCGACCACGTGTCATTCTGGGACCCCCGGGAGCCACCTGGGGAGGGAGAGGTCAGGCGGGCCACCCGCTCCGAGCATAGCCGTCCCTGGGCATCCCTCGCCAGTGGCCGGATCTGCCCAAGAGGGGAGCGAGGAGAGGGCTTTGCTCAGAGAGGAGGGCAGCCCCTGGCCCCGCGCCAGTGCCCCATGCCCACATCTTTGCCCCCCATCCTCCATCCCCACTCCTTGGGGACCCCCACCTGGCAACCCCGGCGCCTACCTGTGACGTACACGTCATTGTTCAGAGCCACCAGGGAAAAGCCCCATTTGTTGTAATCGGGAAAGTCAGGCAGAGCCATCCATCGCCCTGAAACCCGGCAGAGCCACGTGATCACCACTCCCAGCCAGCGATGATGCTTTCACGCCAGCCCTGTTTCACTCTTCCCTTCCCTCCCCTCCTCCCCAGTGCCCCTCCTGACACCAGGAGGGTGTTTGACAAGAGGTGGCTTCGGGGTAAACAGGAGGTTAATTAACACGCAAGGAGGAGGTACGCGCTTGCCCCATCCCTGCCGTGGGCACTTACTGCTTTTGGGGTTGTAGAAGGCGAAGTTCCTGGGGGCAGCCGGCATCTCAAGCCCCCCATCCTCATCCTCACTCTCCTCCAGCACACGGCCGCCGACCACCACCAGCACCTCCTCCAGCTTCTGCGGTGGGGTCGGGGGTTTCTTCCAGACACCGGCATTGCTCTGCCCCTGACAAAGAGGCCGGAGCAGGACCATCAAGCTACGAGCTGAACCTCTCTGCCCCCCGGCTCAGGGGGTGGGATTTGGGGCAGGGGGTACCCACCATGGCACGGGATCGGGTGACGAGGGCCTTGCTGGCATCCGAGTCACGTACCAGGGGCTCGGTGGCAAGCAGCTTCTGTAGGTACTGGTCAGGCAGCGAGACAAGGTGGGCCAGCTCCAGCAGCTCAGGCAGGAACTGGGCTCGGGGCCCCGGGTCATGGCGTACCCAGCGCAGCACAGCCTCAGCCAGGCTCTGCTCCTCCTGCACCTGCAGCTGGTCGTTGGAGAGGTAGATGGCCAACCTCTCCTTGGAGAGCTGGAGGAACTCCTCCTGCTGAGAGACGGCTTCAAAGTTCTCCTGCAAGAAAGACCAGGCCTTGGAGGAGACCTCGGGGCAGCCGTGGCTCTCGCCGAACTCGCAGATACCTAGGCAGTTGGTGGCGTCCATCTGCTGCCGGAGGTAGCGGCTGCAGACCTTCTGGATAGTGGGGAAGTGGAGCTGGCTCGAGGTCCGCATCAGCCCCTCCACGTTGCCCTGGTTGATCGTGACCTTCCCCGTGTAAGCAAAGTCGAGCAGCATCTCCAGCGCGCCGGGGTCCACCTCCTTCAGCTCCACCCGCGCTGCGATGCTCTCGGCGAAGTCGCCAGAGAACATGGCGTGGAAGTAGTGGCTGCAGAGGGCCAGCACGCCGCGGTGGCAGGGGAACTCCTGCCCGCCTGCCACCAGCGTCACATCCGCCAGTTTGGGGTTGGCGCGCAGCCGCTGCAGCCCCTCCAGCACGCCCTGGGCGTGCGAAGGCAGGCAGAAGTCAAAGTCATCCATGTTCCTCACCATGGTGCTGGGGGGTGGCCGCGGGGCCTTGCCGGCGAACAAAGCCCAAACAGAGCGTGGTGAGGGTGTTCCTGCCAGGAAAAGGCGATGACATCTCCCTCTCTTTCCCCCCCCCCCACCCC
>RSEF01000009.1:5188776-5239464 GCA_003993805.1 Himantopus leucocephalus
ATTAGGTTCTTCTCTGCCCAGCTCTCCAGCCGGTCCAGGTCACACTGGATGGCAGCGCGACCCTCTGGAGTGTCAGCCACCCCTCCCAGTTTTGTGTCACCAGCGAACTTGCTGAGGATACACCACCGCCCCATTTCAGGTGCTCTCCTCCTCCCGTTATGCTCCGTGCCCTAAACGAAGTGGCTTCTCCACTGGATTTGCAGCCACTTAACTTGCATTTGCCGCAAAAGTCGCTTAACAAAACCAGCAGTCATCTTCCTGGGGAAAGGCGCTGAGCAGCAAAACCAAGCCAGGAAGGCAGCCAAGGCCACGGATGCTGCGGCAGCGAGCGGTTTGGCCGGTTGTGGCTCAGCAGCAGGTACGCCAGGGCTCGTGCTGGAGAAGACTGTAAAAGATCACGGGGCGGCGCCGGGAGACGGCTGGGGAGGGAGATGATGCGGGTTCTCAAACGCAGGCGCGTCATCCTTCAGGTCTGGGGCTGAAGCCCCGTGCCCCGCTCCATGCGGCGATGGTTCTCGGGCGCTGGGGCAGTGCGTTAAACCAACAACCAAAGGAGAGCGCGGTGGGGCCACCACGGCCTTTAGCTCGCTTTTCACCCAAAGCACGTAAGGTCTCACGGACCATCTGCGCTACGGGTTCTTCTGGTTTTCCTTGAACAAGAGCAAACAGCTGAGACGTTTCGCTGGGAGAACAGATGCCACTAATAAGGCAGCAAATAAAATCCATGTGCAATGCTTTACAGTTCGGTTGTAATTAACTCCGCGCTGCCAAAAGAACTGAAGCCAGAGCTCCACATTAATTACACATTAATGTGAACGTTCATCCGCTCTCGGCTCGTTAGCTCTCCGGAGACCGGGGCTTTTATTTCACTTTTGCATATGCCAAAACCACCGGTGGCCCGCTGGGACCCGCGTGGAGCCAGCGCGCCGGGGTGGTTCCCGCTGCTCCTCCTAAAAGCCCAGCTAAAACCCAGCGGGGCTCAGAGCAAATCTGGGCAAGTTCACATCCATTTGCGACAGCGGGAGGAAGGAGGTAGGAGCACAAAGGGCTCCGGCCGCTCGCCGGGGGTTGTGCCCGCACACGCGTCCCACGCCCCAGGTCAAATCCAGCCAGCTTGAGGTTTGTGGATCAGAAGGCTTTTTCCTGCCAGCGCCGCGGAGCATCCGCTGGGATCAGCCCGTTGCTCCGGCTCTCTCACAGCTGAACGTGGTCCATCAAAACAAGAGGAAAAATTTCTGTGTTTTGAGGGTGGCAGAGCACTGGCACGGGCTGCCCAGGGAGGCTGTGGAGTCTCCAGCTCTGGAGATGTTCAAAACCTGCCTGGACACGTTCCTGTGCAACCTGCTCTGGGTGACCCTGCTTTGGCAGATGGACTAGATGATCTCCAGAGGTCCCTTCCAACCCCCACCATTCTGTGATCCTGTGACCCCGGCTTTGTGGGAGTCCACTCTCTCGCTAGGGCTCGGTCCTCCCAGAAGCCATCATGGTGCTGCCCTGGCGTGGCCGGAGGCTGTCCCGAGCCAGCGAGGAGGAACCTCCCTGCAGTGCAGGGAGGACACCTTCCTCCTCGGGTTCAAATGACCTGGCGAGGGAGGACACGTGCCCTGGTCTGCCAGGGGAAGGGGGTCCCTCCTGTGTCCTCTCCCCACACCCTAAAGGCATCGTTTGGGCCCATTTCTCCAAGGAGCTCCTGTGAAGGATGTCTCCTTCCAAGGGCCTTTCCTGAAGCAATGCCCCTTGTCCGGTGGAGACAGAGCCCAGCACCGGCTGGGAGGAAGGGATTGATGGGGTTACAGCGCTGATGGATATGGGGAGAGCACCAGACATCACCTACCTGGACTTATGCAAAGCGTTTGACGCTGTCCTGCACGGCATCCTGGTCTCGAAACTGGAGAGACATGGATTTGATGGATGGACTATTTGGTAGATAAGGAACTGGCTGGATGGCCACACTCAAAGAGTTGCAGTAAACAGTTCGAGGTCTAAGTGGAGACCAGCGATGAGTGGCGTTCCTCGGGGGTCGGTACTGGGACTTTGTTGGTGCCACGGATGTTGAGATGGAGTGCACCTTCAGCAAGTTTGCCGATGACACCAAGCTGTGTGGCACGGTCAACAAGCTGGAGGGGACGGATGCCATCCAGAGGGACCTGGGCAGGCTGGAGAAGCGGGCACATGCCAACCTCTTGAAGTTCAGTAAGGCCAAGTGCAAGGTCCTGCACCCCCGCAGGGGCGAGCAAACCAGCTCAGAAGAAACCAGGCACAGTCACTCTCGGCATCCCCAGCGCCGGTCCTAGAAATAGCGGCTCGGTGGCTTGGCTCCAAGCCTTGTCTGGCTCCTCGAGTCAGCGGAGAACGGTCAAATCTGGTCACAGTGCCTGCCCCCAGGCCAGGTTTTGGGGACAGAAGAAGGGTTTTGCACTGGCCAGCACATCGGACAGGTACTGACGGTGGGGGATCTTTGGCAGACGCACCTGCCGCACCGCTGCCCGGACATCTGTTACCGATATTCAGCCACGTTTGTGTTCCTTCCCTCCACCGCCATCCATTATACATGTCCAGGATGGGTTAGTGGGGCTCGGTTACACGTGAGAAATTCCATCGAGGGGCTGGAATAGAATCAAGAAGCAGCAGATCAAAGCCGTTAAACACCGATTGCCAGCAAGGATCCATTACAGGTTCAGCCTCTTAATCCCTCCCAGGCCCTGGCGTGGGCTGATGCCTGGCACAGAGCGGCTCTCGCGGGCGGATGAGCTGACGCCACCCCGCAATACAGCGGCAGCGCCAGAGCGGGTTATGCTGTGCCGTAAGGGGGGGGGATTTTGCCAAAAGCCCTGTGAGGGTTTGATCTTCCTCCAGGTATCAGAAAGCCGCTCGCAAACGTCCTGCCTTTCCCTTTTCCCCTTCCTGGGGTGCATCCCCACAGGGACAGGGATGGAAGAAACCAGTAATGGTCCCTCCCCTCCAGTTCCAACATCCACATCCCTCTCTACCAGTTCTTGAGCACGACATGCGGAAACCACCTACCTGAGTCATTTTGAACTCCCTGCACTTCTGAGGGAGGACACATACACTGAGGACACCACCACAAAGCTCAAGAGAAGCTCGGAGAGCCACCGGAACAGACATTTCCCAAACAGCAAAGGCTTTAAATCCCTTTGGCCAAGGTGGGTCTTGGGTGCCAAAGGAAGGTACAGGTGCAAACCAAACCCGTCGTGCACTCACACACAGTTTCTGCACAAAGGTTGGCATCAGAAAGCTTGTGAGAAAGAAACGTCACCGCCAAGGCCTTCCCTAGAGCCACACACCAACCACAGAAAACCTTTGGAGACAATGGATGGAGAAATGCAGCCATAACCATCTCCCCTGTCTCTGCCGTAGAGCAGAAGCAGTGCTAGACCTTTGCCTCCCTCACTGCCGAGGGACTTGGTGACAGATTTCATGAAGGCCGCATCATGACTCCCGAGTTAGAAGAAAGAACGGCTGAAATCCATCCCCACTGTTCGCAGTGTCTCTTATTGCCCGTTGCCTCACAGTTGTCACCCAGACTCTTGTGATATTCTCCACTGAAACCAGCTAAGGTCTGGTCCTGACATTCAGGACTGCCCCGAGTCCCTCCAAGTCAGCCGGACGGCACCATCAGGATGGGGTCCTGCGACAGTTCTCTGTCCCACAGCAAGAAGTAGGCACTCCCTCGGAATATTTAAGCCGAGCGTCATGAAAGCAGGAGCTGGAGTTCTCGGTGTCTGTCCCCGTAGTACAAATCCATTCCCGATCCTGCTGCTTCCGCAGCATTTTTCAGGTTGCGGAGAAGCATCCAGGAGGTTGGATCCGCAACCCAACACCTAATGAATAGGCATCAAAAAGCCCCTCTGTAACCACTGCCAGAGCAGAGGGATGCACAGACCACTCTGCAATCACGCCCAAAGACACAGCCATAAAAATAAAAGCTTTTTATTTTTTTTTTGTTTTTTTTTTAATATACCATTACAGAAACATCTGAGTAACATTCTCAACAGGACGGGCAGCTCCACGGCCCTGGGGGCGAGCACAGGCAGACAGCTCCGGGGCCTGCCATGCCGTACGCCCGAGCTTCTGCTGCTCTCGGTGCACGACGCCCCAGTCCTCGCCCTCGGCAAGGAGACCCGGCCCTCCCGGCGTCAGGGCGTCACCTTTTTGTAAGTAATGTGGAGGTGCTGAGTCATGGGCTGCGTAGTGGTTGCCATCGAGACAGTTTGTTCGAGTTTCCCATCGGAATTGAGCCTGAATTTTCTGGTAATCTAAAAAGGAGGGGAAGAAAAGAAATAAGGAAATTAAGCAAACATCACCCACAGGCTAAATTTCTTACCTGTGCTTTCTACCTTCCCTTTGCTCTCCTCGTGTTTGTGTCAGTGCACCACAGATGGAAGGACATGCTCGCCACAGCCGTGCGAGTAAACAAGGAGAAGTCTTCTCTCCTAACAAAGGAGCCCTTTCCAAAATACCAGCTCCCCGCCCCAAGACCATTATCCACGGAGCAACACGGTGTCCCAGCACTACTACTGACATCCCTCCGCCACAGGAGCAGCTCCTGGCTGCTGGCTCAGGGAGATGCTCTGCGCCAGACGATGTCCCCAAGGCAGCCTTCAAAACCACTCGGGCTCTCTGCAGGTCACCACACTGTGCCGGAGTAAGGCGTTGCAGGGGCTCGTCAGGTGATCTTGTCACCATCCCTCCACCCGGGCATGCTGTGAGTCCGTCTGTGCTGCACCAAACCTCAAGAGAGGCAATCTGGGGTTGGCCCTCTGGAGCTGGACAACTTGGGACCCGTGCAAGCAGACGCCTGAAGCCAGGCTTCAGCAGCTTCCAAACTGGAGGAGGCAGCGGCCAAGCGTCCAGTGTTCAGCACAGGCTTGTCAGTCTGCTTCTAGCTGTCGCCAAAATAAAGGAGAGACATGGGACCATCCTTTTTAAACCTCAGCTCTTCTCCCAGAAGAGCTCTGGAGGGTATCGCTCCAGCTGCCCGGCCCGGCAGGAGAAGGGCCACATAACCGTGTGGATGACACCAGGGCACAGCAGCTCCCCAAGCGAGCGCTGCTGTACGGAGGCAGCTTGGCACTGACCCGCGCACCCAGCCCTTCGCGCAATTTCAGCGCAGATTGGCTCCACATCATCCCCAAGAGCTGCTTATACCGCCTGGTGGCCACTTGCCGCTTCCGGAGCCGAACCCAATCCCAGGGGTGAACAGAAACATTCTTTGTAACGCATGACAGTGTTCCTCAAATACCCCAAGCAGGAAAAGGCAATTAAAAGGAATACAAAAGACAGTCGTCTTTAACAAGGAATTATCTCACAATGTCCGACTTTAGCTCAGGGTTTCTGAATGGCTCATTTTTTTTCCTGACTGGACCACTGTAGGTCAGACAATGAAGCCTGAATGCCGAAAGGAGGAAATAAACTGAACCGGGCAAAAAAAAGAGGAGGGCAATTTTCTCTTAAAAGCGATCGTCGGTCAAAGGCTGGCTGACGGCACCGGGGGAGGGCAAGCTCCGTGTACAGCCGAGATGCACAGGGAGACCGCAACTTCCCACACAGGAGAAGAAACACGAAGCACTGGGAAAGTGCTCTGGGAAATTGCTGAACTCAAGATAAGAGGCATCCACTGGTATCCCCTCGTCCGCAAGTCCAGTCATTTTATCACAGAAAACAACCAGGTCAGCCAGGCACCGTTTACCCATGGCAAAACCATACTGACTGCGCACAATCATCTTCTCCTTCATATGTGCAGAAATGTCCAGGGGCCGCAGTGAGGCTGACCAGCTTGTAGCTCTCCGGGATGACATTCGGGTGCTTTCTGAAGGTGGGTGACCCACGTGCCATGGGTCACCAGGAAACTCCACTGATCTCCATCACCTTTCAAAGATAACACAGCAGCCCTGCAGGCGCACCAGCCAGTTCCCTCAGTACCCGCAAACTGCGAGGACAGTCCTGAAGTCTAAAAATATTTGAAAACGTGTCTGTTCTCCAGATGCTCACAGGGGAACACAAGCAGGGTGTGTGGAAACAAACCCGGTCTAAGAGTGCTCCTCCACTCCCTGCAGAGCATCTCATATCTATATGCACAGGACAGGAGCCAAGAGCCACTGAGGTTGGAAGGGACCTTAAAGACCATCTCGTTCCACCCCCCTGCCCTGGGCAGGGACACCTCCCACCAGCCCAGGTTGCTCCAAGCCCCGTCCAACCTGGCCTTGAACACCTCCAGGGATGGGGCAGCCACAGATTCTCTTGGCAACCTGGGCCACTGCCTCACCAACCTCACAGGAAAGAACTTCTTCCTGATACCTAATCTAAATCTCCCCTCTTCCAGGTTGAAGCCATAAATGCTTGTCCTGTGGCACCCCTCCCTGATCAAAAGTCCCTCCCCAGCTTTCCTGGAGCCCCCTTAGGGACTGGAAGGGGCTCTAAGGTCTCCCACGAGCCTTCTCTTCTCCAGGCTGAACACCCCCAATGGGAATGGATCTTCCTGCCTGAATTATGGCTCGGCCAAGCCACAGCCATCCCGAATCACTTTTTCCATCAGGAACACAACATTATGGTGAAGTTTTCTCAAAATAAGCAACCAAAGCAGCAGGACACATGCCCTTCTCACAACACTTGTGGTCTTCGTTTCCATGGGCAATTTATGCTGTTCCCCCTCTCCTCCTCCCAGTCTATCTGCTCATATTTCAGGCAGTGACTCTGAGAGAGTGGTCCATTTTATTTAAATGTTTGTAATTAAGAGCTCCGCTGCTCGTATGATGGTGACATCTATAGTATTTAACGGCTTTATTTCTCCTGCTATAGAAAGGAGGCAATACAGCTGCTCCTGGGAAATGAGAAACCCAACAACTTAAAACACGCATCCGAAGGCGGGGGAGTTAGGACTGCCTTTCCGGAGTTAGGACATTGTTTGTGTAGGCACATACAATTTTTGGGACGTTAGCGAACTTAGGGAGCGCGCTTATGACACTGGCTGCATCTGCCCAAACTTGTGCTGTCAGTTATCTATTGGTTGGTTTTGTAGCGCAGAAAGATAACTTGCAAAATGAAGCCTTAATTCCAGAATAAGACAATACTGTATTTGCCGCAATCAAAGTGGTGTCTTCTCTCCTGAGAGCCACACCTCACTTGTCACCCTTCAACAACTGCAGTCCGTCACTTGGTTCACGTGTGAAAACAAAACAGGTGCAAGATCGTGCCAGTACCTACTCTTTGTGCGAGCTTGTTCAACCTTGCCGTCTTTCTCGGCTGCTAGTCAGCCAAGCCAACTTCGTACGTGACAGCTAGGATTCCAGCGGTGACCTCAGTAAGCCACGCTGACTCCAGCAGTGCCATCTTACTCACAGCTGGCTGCATCCCACCCAGCTGTGTCGACAACAAACCTCCCCTACACAAAAAAGAAAAAGAAGTCAAACCCCAAGGAGCAGTCAACCAAAACTAGAGCTGACAGCACGTGCCAGCCGTGCCAAGCAGCCCCGGATGGGAAGAGAGCCCATAGCATCTTGTGAACACCCTGAAAAGCAAGCAAGATCTGCCAAAACCAAGGTGGAGCTCCAGTGAAAGGCAGCCATTCCTAAAACATCCTGAGGAGGTCCAATACTGGACATACCTTATGCGTGCACCCTCATACTATAATTAATCCAGAAGAGCAGCATTGAGAAGTAACACCACTGCCTCGCAAGGGTATCTAGACAAGACTTCCCTATTCTCTTTCCTAAGGACCCACTCCTGGCCACTGCTGGAGACAGGATTCTGGGTTGGCTGGTCTGATTCAGCGCATCAGTGCTTATCTTAACGATCCCTCTGGGTTTTTTAATGTACCAAATAGCTTCTGAAGGCTGTTACAGAAAGGATAAGCTAGGACGCCATGCAATATTTCCAAGAACTCCCGATAGCAATCTGTAATTAAAGCACATTAATCAACCTGTCCTCTCAACTAGACACCTTCTGGGGCCAGCAATACTATGTGAAGTGCTCGCAGCGTGTGCACTCACCTGCTCTACGTGGGGCTTCTTGGCAAAGGAGATCCTGGCTATGGAGTGAGAAGCTATAGAAAGCTCTTGTCCGTTCACTTCCCCTTCCTCCACCTCCACCAGACCTAGTGAGAAGCAAGGTCATATATAATTAGGCTACAAAGGTTACTTAATGATGTCACAATTATCAGGCTATGTAATAGACCACCACTCTCCCTTAAGAACGGTTTTATTTGACGTAGCGCATATCGACAACTGCAAATCCACGCAAACTCAGACACGTAATGCTGTTTAGAAAAATCTAGCCAGACTTACTCATACCGTGTGGGATGAGTATCGCATTGCAACTGGCAGTTTTCCCTTCAGCACCTGCTCTAGAGTTTTAGACGCAAATTTAAGCATCAACTGGGTTTTAACACACACTTAGAATAATTTAGATGTGGTTCTCTCTCTCATTCAGTCCCTGTAAGTTGTGTAACAAGTACCAAGGCACTACATCCAGACAGTAGGGAGATTCTCCTAGTTTAGGAGCCGAGAAAAAAAAGACTGCACTGAGATTACTCTCCAAGATTATTAAGGAACAGTAGGAGAGAAGCTCCTCTGCTCCAGTGCTGCGGAGGCTCTTGGTAGTGCCACAGCCCAGGCACGGTCTCTAAAAGGGAACCTGCTATACGGGTCACACCAAACACTCCTGGATGGAGAGGCAGCAAAGGGGGTTTAAAACCATCACAGCCCCACAGACTCTACCCTGGCCCCGCAGAATCAAATACGGCAAGTGTTGACATTGGTAACAACAGTTTAAGTGAGATGTTAAATCTGATGCTGCTTAGGAGCAGCTGGCCAAGTATGACAGCAGGAGGAGGACTGTAGACGCAGGAGCTCATGAACCAAGGCATGCACCTCTGTGTTTCCACCACAGGGTCAACGGTGGCCAACTCAGGGGAGCAGTGGGAACAAAGCATCTTATCGGTACACGTTTCCCCTGCCTCCCCACAAAAAAGACGACTAGGATGTTACGAAGGCATCAAGAATGTCACCTGCCATCATTAAGGCTCAGACTGCAATTCTTGTTAGGGAGGCAGCAGTTCTTTTGGTTTACAAAGCTACATCTGCAAATACCAACATATCATTTGAGGAAAGGATACCCCTCGAGTCTCCTGCACGAGCGGTATTTTGACTTGCAGTCCTTTCCTGTCACAGAAAGCTAAAAAGCCACACTGTCTGGGCAAAGCCACATAAGCCAGTCCTAGAAACTCAGTGCTTTTGACACAAGCTCATTTATTAATTTGTTTTCGCTGTGGCTTCAGCGCCAAAGAGCGGCATCGCCGCTCTTTGGCGCTGAAGCCACAGCGAAAACAAATTAAACAGAACTGTGAGAGGTGCAATAATTTTCAGGAGAAGTGATGAAATGGCACAGCAGGGTAAGGACCTCTTCTTTTCCCCAGCGTGGGTATCAGGTGTGTACCTGTGTTCTGGGCACTGATGAAGGCCACCTTATTAGTGTCAGGTTTGAGGCGGATGAATCCACATTCTCGGTGCATGGGCTTCCTGGTGTCCGGATGGAAGGCGTTGAACCTGAGGGGAAATCAGAATACAAAAGCTGCTGTTTATTGCACTGAAAATACAGTGTTTGGCCTGGTTTCGTCTCAGAGGAAACGGTATTTTATTTAACCGCATGATTGCCTGCAGTATTATCCGAAGAGTAAAAGACTGACAACGCTTCAGGTTGGGAGATGTAAGACGTGTAAAAATACAGTTACTTTACAGGCACAGCTAGAGCTGGAGTTAGTTATTTAAGTTCAAGCTTCATACTTTTCACAGCTCCTGGGTCTTTCTAAGACCTAGCTCAGAAACTCCCTCAGGAATTCAGACGTTTCACAGATACTGAAGCCATACTCTGTCTCAAGTACTTCCTGCTCTGCAATCAATACCTGGCATTACAATATCATCTTTATTTAGCTTTTAAACCTGGCAAGTTGTGGGGGTTTTGTGTATTACTTGCTGCAGGCAGTAACAGAGCAGACGTATTTCTCCCACCACTCCCTTCAAAAAGAAAAAAAAGTTCAGCTCAGATTCTTATTTATTCTTCATGAGACCTTAGAGTTTTATGTTTGATCGCCCATAATGTGGGTGATTACATACATCAAGCACGTTCATACATCACATTAGTGCTACAGCAATTCCTGAGTCTACACGGGTAACTGAATTAAAGAGCAGCTTAAACACAACGGCAAGCTAGGAATTTATACAACGCAGTGGACTATCCTATTGGTGTTTCTTTATTCTGGACTAATCTCTTTCTTTTCATACTGTTTTTCATAGAATTTCCCACTCTGCATCCTTCTACAGGAAAGGAGACAGAGCCAACCTCAAAGCTGCTACTAAATCTGCACCCCGAAGTCCCTCATGCAACAGCAGTTTCTATACCTGCCTCTGTCATGCAACTGGGATGTGCCTGCTGGAAACGGCGGCTGACACCAGTCCCCTTGGCCACCATGACCTGTCCTGGGACTGGGGATATGCTGTATTATCAGCTGCCACCCCAATGGTAACAAGGCAAGTGTGCAAGAAGAGCTTGAGCAAGGGGCTTGTCCAGGCGCTGGTATGTGGCAAGCTGGAGCAGTTATTTATTAAAGAAGCACTGAGAGCTGAAAAGCCCAGAGCAAGCGTTTCCTATGTGAAGTAAAATATAGTCACTCACACAGACTCAACATCTCCTAGAAGACCAGCAGCACAAGGTGCAGCACAAGAAACTCGTGGGCTTCAAAGAACTGGAGACAAAGCCCCTTCTCCCCCTTGAGCATAGCTAAGGCAGGCAGTTGGGGAGGAGTCTGGGTGCCTCGCAGCTGCTTCTAGCTCCCTAACGTCCTCTGGGTACAAATACACAAGTTACTACTCCTGTTTGGCTTTGCCTCTGTATAAAGGATATCTACTTTTAACCACATGGTTACAGGAAGAACCAGGAACTAGACTTCTATCGGCGATACAGGGCCGCAGCCCTGCTAAGGACTGTCCCAGCATCTCAGCCTCTGTGCCCTGCAGCAAGTGAAGGCAGGTACCCTACAGAGTCGTGCCTCACGGTGGGGTTATCTAGAATCAAAGGAGGAATGAACTTAATCAGGCTTCTTTCCGTGCTTGGAGTATTCAAGAGACACAGGGACTGTCTCAGAACAGTCAAGTAGCACTGCTCCAGGAGCCAGGGAGGCACAGGGTCTCTTGTCCTCCAAGCCTGCTGCCTATTTTTCTGACACTTCCCAGAGCTCAGCAGCTCTGAGCTATACATATCCTTGGCAC
Source organism: Himantopus leucocephalus (assembly GCA_003993805.1). Taxonomy (NCBI): domain Eukaryota; kingdom Metazoa; phylum Chordata; class Aves; order Charadriiformes; family Recurvirostridae; genus Himantopus; species Himantopus leucocephalus. The sequence continues at coordinate 5,200,059 of RSEF01000009.1, forward strand.
AAAAAAAAACCCAACCCAAAAAGCAACTCAAATCACCAACTGTTCAAAAGTTGGAGAGGGACATGTAGACAGAGCATGACTGTCAGAGCTTCGTTTCTTTCGGAAACTGGACCAGAAATGCCACATGCTGAGCTGGCAGTTCTGTCGCAATGAATGGTGCACACCAGGAACACAGGGCATCTTTCACACAGCACTGGCATCTTGTAATTATTCTTTTCTCTGGTTTTCAAAGCAAGAAACTTTACAGCTCATCCCTCCCAAATGAGTATTAGAGCAGCACTGATCAGCCAGTTAGCATGTCGCTTCTCTTCCTCCAGATTTCTTTTTGATTTCTCGTCGAACAATTACTTGCAGCCAAAGCAATTCAGCTATCTGCCCCCTATCCCATACAGTTTGTTAAACACTTGAACTTTTCTCAGATTTTCCCAGTGGAGAAGACTGAGGACCACAGTTTAAAATGGACACACACTCGGCAGCCATGCCACAGCTCCTTCATTTATTAGACCTGTAAGTGGGAGTTTCACAAAGCAGAATGACAGCAGTTGTAACGCTTACCTGAAGATTCATTTCTAATCAGACAGCTACCGCCAGCGAGAAGAACGGTGGGGTTATTTTCTGGCCATGAGGACAGTACATCTTCTGGCTAACATATGCACCCAGTGGAAGGATCACTGGTCTTTCAAAGGCAGGTATGGAATTTGCACAAACAAGAGGGGTGCCCACGCTGGGGCCATTCTTGGTACCATAAGTTACCTTCACTGTTCTAAGTTACAGTCACATTCGCAGCACCCCGAGTTACTTCTCACTATGTAACCCTCACAGGAACTGTACAATGCACCGTGGTCACAGTCCTGATCCCGTACATGTGTGCTTCTGCACAAGTTCACAGGTGTGAACTCACTTTTCAAAAGCTCTATAGAAGCGCACAGTACTCTGAGGCTAGTGAATCTTCAGTGATTGCAGCTGTGCAGCCCTGGGTATGTTGCAACGGCATGCCAATTAATCACAAGTTTTAAAGGAAAATAAAAGTCAGACCATGAAGTCGCGTATCATTACATCGCCTCATTTGGTAGGTGAACACTCGTTTACTTTGCCACCGGAAAAGAAACACAACGAACAAGTCTCACTGGAGCCATGCCCGCTCCGAACCAAAAGCTGCTGCCAACACGGATAAACCCCTAGACTTACGAGAAGTTGAGCATGGGCTGTCCCACGTGAGAGATGTGCACTTCTTCCAGGTACTGGAAGGGCTTCATGGTAGGGAAGGTGCCGTCTCCTGGCGGGTCTGAAAGCCAGGTGCCCAGCATCCAGGACAGGGGCTCCATCACAGGATTCAGCTGGGGAGTCTCTGTGGAGGAAGAAGAAATAATGAACACAGAAAATTCAGGGATCTGCTTACAGCTGGGTGGAGGTGAACACAAAACACCTCAGAAACGATCCAACGCAGCAGCACTGCTTTTCTCTAGAGCAGCATCAGCTCCAAGGCGCAATGGGAGACGGGGAACACCACAGAAAGCAGGTCTGTTTGCAAAACTGCTCTTGGCCTTAGATAGAGCACTCTTCCGGGTGGTCCATTTCTGACTTGTCTCTGTAGCTTGATCTGAAGAGAAAGCCCCCTCCCATCTACATGCAAGGAAGGAGAAGACTGAAATCTCAGCATAAAGAATTATCAGTAAATGCCAATTAAATCTCTAATGCTCTGGCCTGATTTTTCTCAAGCACTGAGTACGTATCGTTCCCATTTGTTTCAGAGACCAAGGAAACATGTCCTCACTTCAGAGGAAAAAGAAAATCAGGCTGCATACATATTCAGGATCAAAGTTTGGCTGTAATTTTTTTTGAAGAGGTTAACAACGACCTGCACTTCTACAAAGAGACAGGAATTGTTCAGAAGTTGTTCTGCTTAGGTCTGGACTAAGGCTAAGTAAAACGTTTGAAAAAGACTAGGGTGCCTACAAGTTAAAGCATAAATGGAAGAAGAGAAAACTACTTCCCTTTGCTATTGAATTTATTAAGAAGCGACAAAGGTCTGTTTCACAAAGTTAAAACTTCTTTAACGAATCATTTTAGAAGAGCTTTGATAAACAACCATTTTCCATTTTGCTGTGATTACAGAGGGTGTGACCTGAAAGAACAAATAAATCAGAGAAATGGAGACAGACAATTTAAAACCACGTGAACAGCAAAGCAGACCCATTCCTAAGGTGTAAGCAGGGAAATCGATACAGCACCAACGTGATCTCAGGAAAGACTAATACCAACAGAAACGAGGTGCCCTCTGCTCTAGGTTAGCTATGTTATGCAGACAAGTATGACTGAAGTATACTTAAAGCATGTCCTCCTCCCACTCACGGGGTAAATGACTCATACTGGCAGGGTGGGAGTTGAAGGGGGTTGTTTTCCACACCTAGCGATATCACCTAATACAAGAACAAGCTACCTGTCCGGCTGGTCTAAAAGGCACAGATTTAGCTGCAGGGAGAAATTATGACCTAAAAAGGTGATGCTTCGGGTAAAAATTTGCTTGATCTGTCCGAGTTTCACTTTGCTTAGTCCCAAACATCAGACTAAAAAGACTGAGCGAGGACAAAGAACGGAGAGTCCGCACCTGGAATGCCAAAAGAGGGGGAACAGAAACTTTCCTGGGTAAAAGAGAATTGCCACCTGTGTTATTTATTCGCCGACAGATAGCAGGTTTAGAAAGCCAGCCAGCATGTCAGCAAGATGCTGCTAATTACTCTTTTTTATCCTGAAGTATTTTACAAGTGAAGCAACATGAGAAAACATGGAGCAACGTGAGAAAACATGAGAGCTCACTATGAAATAGGTGATAAACATCTACAGCATCAGAGCCAGCTTTTGCAAAGACTGTCCTGCCAGCCTGTGCGTTCACCACCAGCTTACCAAGGTGTTAAGAAGGGGTTCCTACAATCCTTACAGCAGCGTTAGTGTACCAAACAGTATTTCATTGTGCGTAACGTTCCACCTGTACTGTGAGCAACCAAAGCAACAGAACATTATTTTCTGGTGCAGCAAAGACCTTAACACAGTGATGACGAATAACAAAAGCCCAAAGTTATTGCTACAAAAAAAACATACTTCTACACTGCTTCTTAGGAACCAGTTTCCCTTTCTGCTTTCACGTTGAGCACACAGTTTTGCCAGTGAGGAGAGTATTGCTACCCCATCCAACTGGTATTTGCCTTTCACTTGCTACTGCACGCACTGCATTTCTTTCCAAGCTTTTTTGCAGGCTCAAACTCCCACTGTGGAAGGGAAGAGCAAAGCTTTGGAAAGGCTAGAAGAGACTGCAGCCTGGGCTGCTGCTGCCCTCTTCTGGGTCAGGAGGTGGCAACAAAGCCTAGGAGCAGGATGCTTTCCCTTACCAGAGTGCTTGTCATAGGACACTTCATTTCCTTCTGTTTACCAAACCTGCAGCATTTCAGGAAAAAGCATCAAAATGTNATCAAAATGTCAGAAAAAAAAAAAAAAAAAAAAAGGCTTTAGCCATTTCCACTCTTTAGAGTTGGTTATGAACCAAGAGAAACCAACCGATCATTTCCAGGACCCACGGCTTGACCCCATTGCCTTGCTGTGCAGCGGCCAGCCTGGCTGGAGGTGCTTGACCGGGCAGGCTAGTCTGACTTCTAAAGAGCTGATCTTCTAACCACCTGAAAAGTGAAGACATAACTGTACATCCTGAAGTCCACACCATCTGGGCAAACAACACGGCCAACCATCCATTACTACTTTGCCAAACTACCCGGATGGCAGCGAAGCCAACGTGAGCTTTTTACTTCTTATGTTGCTTGGAAAAGCCGAGAGCAACAGAAGTGCTGGTGGGAATAAGGACCAGAGACTCAGTGAAGTGCAGAACAGTAAACACATCCTGTTCACATCCTATGCAGCGCTCTTACATTCGATATTATTCTCTGACTAGTGAACTAAGTCCTTTTTCCTCCCTGGCAGCCTTCTGTGCCAGAGGTCTAAGCTGAGAGACTGGAAAAGCAAGAGTGGGGAGGCAGACACGAGAAAGGCTGATTTGAGTCCATCAGAAAAGAAAAAAAAAAAAAGCAGTGATTTGAAAAGAAATTTACTTCTTATGTGGTGGTTGGGGTGGGTAATTGCAAGAATATTGAGGCAACAAAAAGTGGAGTTTAAAGAAGAAAATATTTTTGCCTGTAGAGCTGCTTTGTTTCAAACAACAGGTTTATAGACGCAGTCACTGTCAACAGGAATTTCACTGATGAAGGAGCACATACTTCCCTTTCTAAAGATCTCAACTCTCGGCGCATCACTTTTACAAACAACCTGCTACTATGGCTTAAAAAGTAAGCATGTGATGATATCAGGAATACGAACCATGTCTGAGAATTTGCAGCACAAGAGAAATTGGCCACCCTTCTGCATGTTTAAAGCTTCAGACTCAGATGGGGTCCTCTTAATCCTGGTCTCTTGCAGAGTTTCTCTTTTACCTAGTAACAGGGAAGCTCACACTACAGACTCTTTCCTTAACAAGGCCATTCCTGGAGTCGCTTTTCCCTACCAGATAACACAGTTTCTTGAAGCCGTTAAGGACCCAGCATCTTCAAGACCTCTGCTGCTCTACGAAATCCAAGTGAAATCAGCCCTGACGCTCACAAGTTGCAACAGCTTGGGAGACAAAAACCACAGGCACACATGCAACCTGATCACCTCGAACTCTTTTCTTCAGGAAGCCACTCAGGCCAAAGCTGCTGTGCCCAGGTCCTGGGCGCGTGAGTCAGCTCCGTTTCACCATCTGACCCCACTTCATCCCTCCAAACTTGTGGATGAACTGTTACCACATCTTTCTCATTCACAGAGGGGTTAGAAGTCAAATCCCTCCCTGCACTGTAACGAAATCAGACTGTAACCGGCTGTCCACGCTTTACAGCGGGAGACGGCGTGCTCTCCCTGCCATGAGACAAACCAGACAAAGCGGCTGGACAACCCCCTCGGGCCACGTCTACACAGGCTTCAGCCAGCGCGGCTCTCAAGTGGGATCCCTGGCACAGAAAGCTACGCTGGCACAAATTCCTACGCAGCTTTATCAGCGAAACAAAAACCAAAACAACTCACACAGCAGCTTCTCAGTCTTCTCAGAGTCTACAGCAACAGCTGGGCAGCCTCCTGCGGTCCTTTCTTCCACCGAGCCGCTTACTGGATTTAAATCATCATCAAGGTTCTGGTAATTAAGGAGCAGCCTTGTTCAGCGCGTGTTTTCCATATTTAAGTACAGAAGGTGGTTTTGTACTCTGCTGCCCTTCCCTGAGTTTTGCACCCCTTTACGCACTTTGCCGATGCTCCCCCCAGTAAACCAGTAAAGCATTCCTAGCACTGGCGTGCTCTGGCTCCATTTCTGCTCTATAAAGGTGGGAATACAGTTATAGTCACGAATTCTCATCTTACAGCCCATCTGAGTAATTAATTTCATGACAAAGCACCAATGTATTACTGCCTCTGTTTCTAACCTCTGTGGTAGAACGCTCCTGTGTGTGTAGTCACCGCCAGAGTTCTCCTGCATTACAAAATACAGAGAAAACATTTTTAAAGTTATGCGCTATTACGAGAAACCCGAGCATCCTACCTGAGCTTGCCTCAATATGTTTTACTTTCTCTCACATTTACCTTAGTTAGCGTTTTCATTGCTTCCTAGTTACAAGCTGTTTTTTGTTGTGAGTCATTGCCAACTCACTGCAGAATTAAATGCTTAATGCGCAAGCTGTGTAGGCTCTTAGGAAAAAAGCCTAGAAAAAACAAGACTGAGGGGAAAAAAAAAGCACCAGCAGAGCAAAAAGTCTTGTTTACCCCCTTTACAGCCATCTTTTTCTCTCCAAGGGGGTGGTGAAAGAGCCATCTCCCTGATCAACCACATCCCAAACTTGCTGCGTGTCAGGTCGGTTCCTGCACACCGGCTGCTCCCATGCGGAGCACGAGGCGGCTCACCTCCCACCCGCTGCAGGGCAGCACGTGTTCGGGCCACAGGCGCTGCGAGGTCTCACCTAGCGTCTCTCGTGATACCCTCTGCCACAGATTCAGCCCCGCTCTTCACCTATGCGCACATATTCCTACTCCTTATCTCACTTCCACCTTACTTTATAGCTCCCCTGTTCTTTGTAACACCCACTTTATTGACCAGCCCTCTACCCCGGCCGTGCCCATCCCAGACGAAACAGGAAAAAAAAAATATCATAAGCAGCACCTGCCATTCCAGAATAAAAGCATTTTTCTTTCAAAAAACGTTATTCTACTTTGGAAATACGGGTGTTATTTTCTGAAGCGAGTTGCCTGTAGGGAGCTACTTCTGCAAAAGCAGTTCTAGCAGCTTCCCTCGACAGACACGTCGCTACCTCCACGTTAACGTGCAGCCGCCAGGTTAGCAGTGCCTGCCCTGGTAGAGGCAATTATTCTGCCAGCGCATCTCTGTGACCCATTATAAGCATTTCATTTCGCAGCTAAACCGCACAGGGACCTGTCCTGCTCGGACAGATGAAAGTACAGCATCTCGCATCCTTGCACAACCCCATTTCTCACTGTCACTGAGGAACATGATTTTGCTACTTGTTTTCTGCAACACAAACAAAAACCTGTTGCCACCTTGATGGGAAACATCACCTCAGGCACCACAGACATCAGGACTCCATCTCAGCACAAAACCAGATATTTAACGTTCGACTCCTCCTGCGTGTCCCCAGACTTCAGCAACTATGCTTCATTTACAAGTATAAAGTATTATAAACAATGGCACTTCTACTCTGGCTTTGTACAAATATTGAAAAAGAAATCTAAGCTGGAAGGAAATACAATTTCCTACAGATTCTTAGCAAAATTCTAATCGTTTTCAACACGGACCCTTTTCACAAACTCTCCTGCCTTTAATATGACCTTCATGGGAGCAGACATGGAGTTTGGAAGAGGCTCCATGCACGCTCAAGCAGCTGAATTTTAACAGCTTCACCTCCCTGATAAATACAGCTACTTCAATCACATTGAATCATACCTGCTTTTGCTCCACTGCCGGCCATAGCTTGCAGTTATTTTTCTATTGCTTGGTCTAGCCCTCTAACCCCCTTTGCTCAACAGAAAGTGTTTTGCGCAGGGTTGGTAAGATGGCTATAAGGGAAGTGATCTCATGATTAGGTAAGACAGTTATGCCAATGCCTGCTGGGAGATGTAGTTTCACAAAAGAAGGAACATACAGCATGTTAAGACGAGGTGATCTCGTGAAAGGAGCATCTCGGATCTCCTCTCTGTGCTAGCACCGGGGGAGTACGATGCAGCAGAGCTGCAAAAACTTCAAGCAGAACAAGATGGTCAGATGGTACTTGTGTGTCGGAGGAGAGCACTGTCAGAATAGTCTCCCCTTCCTCAGGACACTGGATCCATATTTGCTTACTGGCTCTCCCTCATTTCTCCCAGTGCATTGTGTTGTTCTCCACAAGACGCATCTAACCTCATTCTGCCTGGCGCACTGTGCCTAACCGTGCTCCTCTGCCGGAAGTATTCCTCAACCTTTGGTCCACGGACCTCAGAAGCGGTCCATGGACCTCAGAAGCGGCCTGTGAAAAAGAAGGAAACATCTTCCTACCAACCAAGTGAGCAAATTCAAAGTTTCACATGGAAAAGCTCACCGTGGCAGCTGTGCAGGAAGCAGCCCAGGGCTTCTCCTAAAACCAGTTAGTCGATCCCCCTGTTGAGCCAGGTTGGGAAACACCACTCGAGCGCACCGCAACAGTTCAAGCACGCTGTGAGCCAAACTCACCCAGACTGAGTCACCGATCCTCAAGCGTGGCTGACACGGACTGCGTGTGCAGCAGTTTTGCAGAAACCTGCTCTTTCCAACTGGTTGTAGTTTGGGTACAGCCAGCAGAAATTTACTTGTCTCACTGGAGGAAAATACCAGTTGAGAACTAGTAGCAAAATGAAGATCTGCTTAATGGGGCACGGACCTAAAGCTCATTTTTCTGCTCGCGATTTTCTGGAAGCAGCTGAACGTCAGGCAGCAACAAAGGGAGGTCCCGCCACGCATGGAGTCGGGATGCAGACACGTAACAACCTGCACGGTCAGTCCAGTCGGTTACTTTACTTACACTCCCCATCCCCACGGCACTGCCTTTAAAAGGAAAAAAACACACAGGCTCAGGTTCATCGCATCAACTCAACTACACATCAGATGATTTAGGACAACTAAAATACAGCTACTAACACAGACTATAAGTATTATTAACCTGATATGTTACCTGACTGTATTTTTCACGAATACCAAAAAGTCTTTCTTCAATTCAGCTTTGTTTTACAGTAAAACTCAGTGTCTAGGCATAAACCAGACTCTGCCCAGCAGCAGCCAGCTGCACTTAATCAGGTATTTTGACTGCCATAAACTATTACTATGAGCAACAAAAAGCGATGCAAGGCAGAAGAGCACCAAGATTAAGCTAAAAAAGGGAGGGAAAAAAAAAAAAATCCAGACAGCCACCAACAAACCCTTTAAAAAAGTCACCAGCCAAAGGGTTCTGTAAGAACTTCCCATCACACCAAACTACAATCCCCAAAACAGTTCATTTTCACATATTGATCTCCAGACGGCCAAACAGGTTACAAGCTGGTCAATGCCTTTTAAAAAAATATTACATTTTCCCTTAGGAAACAGAATATGTAATTTTTATGTTCTTATAGAACATATTCTCAATATATAATTCTCACGTTCTCAAAGATGTATATGTAAGAACATCCATCTCAGGAAAGAAAAGAAAAACCATAGTGCCTACTAGAATAAAGAAAAATATCCTTCAGGACACTCTTTTTGCAAATGGTATCTCACTGAAGGTATTCCAACAAAGCTAGACACCCCTTATATACATATACATATATATAAAAGAATGACAATTATAGAACCCTAAAATTGTATTTACTTATTTTCTTTAGTTTGACACCAAACCAATACAAAAATACAGACCAGAAGGTACAAATAAGACTATGCTGATTTCCCATGTGGGGAAAAGAATTTTTTTTCCCTCCTCTACCCAAAGTGTGAGTTTTCCCACACTTTGGAAAATTAAAAACACATGGAAAAAGCAGCGTTGGGTATCGACCTTCAAGAGTTTTGTCAGGATTTATTTTCTTGCACTTGAGTGAGGAAGTAGGCCATGCTATAATAATCTGGAGAACATGTCTTTCTATGCCAGTATCACGTTTCTGACCATGTCTGATACTATATAGCTTTAGAAAAAGCCATAAGGTTTCTTCTTTAGGAGGAGAAACCTCGTAACGGATGCAAGAATTACCATGAGGGGACACCTAATCATCCATGGGTGGCTGCTTCTTCAAGGAAGTCCCAAGTCACACATCCTTCACAAGGCAACCCTACATTTTCTCATCATCCAACATCATTAGATGCCCCCAAACTCTTCCCCTAAATTACATCGTGCAACAAGAGTCATTGTGCAAAAGTTTTATCAGCAGTATATTAAACCACTCTTTTTCTTGCAAAAGAGAGTGTTACGTCCCGATTCAACTTCTCTGCAACAACCTCTTTACATGACCTCATCCCTCCCTGAATTCCCCTATGTTTTCAGGTGTCTTGATTTTTTTTTTTTTTTGCAAATTGATAGAGAAGTCATTCTCCATCTCTCCCCACTTTATTATCTGTTTCCTAACTTCCTCTGCCTTGCGAGGGAGGAAATGACCAAATCAAACACAGGCACTGGGGTCACCAAAAGCGACCTCACTGTGTATCATGACATTGTCACTTGATACCTACCACCTCACTTAGATTTCATATACGGCACTGAGTATTTGGGATATATGAAATCTAAGATCAGAAGTACTTCTTACATCACTGGAGAAGACGACAGCTTTCCCAGATACCTGCTATCTGTGACAGCTCATTAAGACACCGAAAAATTCACAGGCACACTCTAAAGGAAGGCTATCAAGTAACAAACAAAAGTTGAAATAATCCAGGAAAGAAAAAAAAACATTCATCATGAGAGTTGTCTGCAACACCACAACTTAACTTCCCATTCCACGCCAGGAATCGCCTCAGAAACTTGGGATATAAGAAATAGCTCATGTGCCCAAAACCCCAGTTCTTTCACCTCTATCTGTTGGTCTAATACAAGCTACTACTTCTCTTCCAAAAATGTACCTTTCTCATACCTTCTACCCACCACATCTTGTATGACCTCTAACGTAAACAGCCTCTATTGCTAAGAAAAGGGTGAATTCTGCCTCAATGCAAGGCCGCTGGGGATACTAACCACAGTCCTGGGATAGCAGGCTGTTCAAGTAAGGGAAACTGATCCTCTTCAGCTCATCTAGCTTCTCCTTCAGCTTCCTGACTTGACTGTCAGAGCGACTGATCCTCTGCCTCAACAGTTTCAACTCTCCGTTCTTCTTTTCTACCTGCTCACGCAAGCAGCACACCTGACTTTTGCTCTGCCTGGAGGAGAAACAGTACGAGTGCAGGGAGTCGATGAGCTTGCAAGCTCCCGAGGCCGACATGATGACCTCGTTGATTGACATGGGGTTGGCATCCGTGTCACCCTTCCGCCCCACCACAGCCTCGGCGGCAGGCTGAGGGGTAAGGTCTGCTGGGGACGCTGACAAACCCTGGGAAGGTTTCTGAGGGGTCGCCGTGAGGGATGAAGTAGGGGAGCCTTCCGCTACGGCCTTATCGTGTCCCATGAGATGGCTGCTGCAGCTTGGTTCCACGTCTCTCTTTGGCCTTTTCCTTTCTAGCTGCTCTTTTGGGAAAGACGGCCTCTCTCTGGCATGCTTAGAGGAAAAGCTGTAAGAATGCAGGGAGCCGATGAACTTGCAAGCACCAGAGGCAGGAGGTGTGAAGTCGTCAACCGACACGCCGCTTCTGTCTGCTACCCAGCTCCCCGTCCAGGTGGCTTTAGGACAGTCCTCCACAGAAGATCTCTCGGGCTTTTTCTGAGGTCCGGGCTTTGCAACCAAATTATCACCTAACGTCCTTCTCCGAGGGCCATCCAGCTGACTGCAGAGGTTCTCTTCCTCCTTGGACATCGATCCAATTTCCGCTTGCAAAGTCACCTCCTCCATCTCTTCCGTCCCTTGAATCACCATGAAGTCCTGGCCAGAAGACGAGGTCCTCTGAACTACCTCACAGCCTCCTTCCCTTGGGTCTTCTCCATCCTGCTGCGGCACCTTGCTTGCTATTTTTCTTCTGCTTCTGACATAATCCAGGTTGTCGTGTTTTTTCTCTGCAAGCTGGAAGATGGTAGGGACAGCAGTGGGCTTCAGCAACCGGTGCTGGTCTTCCAGCCGCTTAGAAAAACTGTCTTTGGTGAAATGCTCGCTGCAGAGAAACGAATACTTGGTGGGAGTCCAGTTGTCTCTCTGAACAGCTTTTAGCCACTGAATCAGCCGCTTTGAATCCTTCAGAGGGAATCTGAAAAACAAACAGGTAAAAAAAAAAAAAAAACATTAAAAAATAAGCCATGTTTTGGAAAGCAGAAGGGTTGGCCCTCTTCGGTTTAGGGAATTCTCGTGAAAGCTGTGTTTTAACAGGTTACGCTCGCTTGAGGGTTATTTCGCTTTGGTCCGAAACGCTCGGTATTCGTTCCCGCTGCTAACGGCCCGATTTCCCGCACAGCGCCGAACTAAAAAAGAAATTAAAAAAAGCGCCGTTTCCCCATTTCCCATCGGCAACCCACCCCGTCACTCACCTGCTCGTCTACCCGAGGACGTGACGACCACCCAACACCCCACCACCACCACCACCACCACCACCACCCTGAGCTGGGCCAACGCCTCGGCCGCCTCAGGGACCCGGTGGACGTTGACCGCCGGGTATATTTAACCTGGTGCTGTGATACCTGGACTCTCCCAAAACTCCGGTGCCTCTCGCCGGCCGGCGAGGCGGGACACCCCCCCCCTCTCCCCGGGGGTGAGGCGGAGGGAGGGGGCCAGGCCTCGCCGCGGGCCCAGGCCCCGCGGTGGCCGGGGGCAGCTCTCCCCCCCCCCCGCCCGCCACAGCCGGCGCTGGAGAACCCGCCGCCGGTCCCCGGCGCTGAGGGGAAACAAAGGGCGGCCGCAGCCGCTCGGGGGCCCGGAGGGACGGGCCGGCACGGCGCGGGGGGAAGCCGGCCGCCCCCGGTACGGCGCGGGGGATGAGGGAGGCCCGCTGGCGGCACCTGAGGAGGGGCCGGGGGCGGCGGGGCTGAAGCGGGGCCGGGCGGCCGCCCTTACCTGTGGAAGGAGACGGCGCCCCGGTGCGCCTTCCCCTGCCGGTTGGAGCAGTTGGCGGCGGCGCAGCAGATCACCATCTCCGCCCGCCGCTGCCGCCGCCGCCGCCGCCGGCCGGGCCCGCCCCGGCCCCGGCCCCGGCCCCCGCCCGCCGGCCCGGGCCGCCGCCAAGCCGTACAGCAAGATGGCGGAGCCAGGTCACCCCGGCCGCCCCTCCGCCGCTGGGGAAGGGGTTTCTGTACGGCACTGCCGTCAACCAAGATGGCGGCCGCCTTACGGCCGCCGCCATTTTGACCAGGGCGCCGCCGTACAGCAAACCATGCTGCGGGGCGGGTGGGGAAGGGGGGGATCGCTCCCGGCGCCGCTCGCTCGCCTCCTCGGCGCTGCAGGGCGTCCGCCCCCCGCCAAAGGAGTCTCCGGGGGTGGGGATNGGGGGGGGGGGGGGGGGGGGGGGGGGGGGGGGTGGGGGGGGGGGGGGGGGGGGGGGGGGGGGGGGGGGGGGGGGCTTGGCCGGCTCCGTACAACACTATGGCCGCGCCCGCACGTCGGAACTTCCCCGGGGGTACGTGTCACGGGCCGCTCCCGCCGGCGCCGTGCGGAACGAGCCGAGCCCTTACGCGCCACCGCCCCTCGGACCCGTCTTCACTGCCGCCCCGACGCCTCTCCCTTCCCCCGCGCCGCCTCTCCGTACGGCAAAATGGCAGCCCCCGCAGGGCGCGGAGGAAGTCGGGCGGCGCTGCGAAGCGTGACGAGCGCCGGCGGCGGCCAATCGCCGCGGAGGCCGGCGGCCAGCGGCGCTCCCCATTGGGCGGGCGCCGCGCTCGCGCCGGCAGCCGCGCAGGGCCGCGCCGGGGCGTATGTGTCGGCGGGGACGGCAGCGGCCGCAGCCCTCGGCGGGGCCGCCGCCATGGACGCAGGTGGGTGGCGGCGGCGGGGGCGGCCCCTTTCCGCGCCGCGGTGAGGGGAGAGCGGCCGCTTTTTACCTCAGGAGCCCGCGGTCCGGCCCGGCGGCCGTTGGAGGCCTTACGGCTCCCCGGGGTCGGCCTAGGCCTGGGGCGGCCCGGAGCGGCGCGGCCTCCCCCGGCGCTGTGAGGTGCGGCTCCCGCCCGGTTGGCACTCACCGCTCCCCGGCTCTGAGGGGGCCTTGAGGGATCCTGAGGAGCCCTGAAGTGTCTTGAGGGGGCCCTGAGAGGCCTTGGAGGGGGGGGCCCGGCCGCCTCTCCTGCAGGGGAAGGCGGTGGGGTCGGGGAGGCCCAGCGATGGCTCCGTTACCGCCAGAGCCCTCTCAGCAGGGAGGTGAATCCCTCCTGCCCTTCCCAGTCTGGCGTTCACTTAAAAAAAAAAAAAAAAATCAAAACAAAAAAGTATCTTCGGCGTTGTTCGGTGGTGTGGCCTCGATGGCGCTGCCCCCGGGGAGCGAGGTGGAGGGTGACAGCGGTGGCAGGGCAGGTGTCCCTGTGCTCCGCTCCCTGCTGCGGCGAGGGGTTAAGGCACCCTGGCCGCTCGCCGCCTTTACGGTTTGCGATAGAGGGGTTGTTTTCATACGGGGGGGAGGAAAAAAAAAAAAAAGGAAAGAGTGTGTTGGGACTCACTTCCTTCCAGCCTTCGCATAGTAACAGCTTTCATCCACCCTCTGCAGAGATAAGTGTTGTTCCATGATAACAAACATCTTCCTGTGCCGCGTGGGCTCCTCCTCTGTGTATGTGGAGGGAATCTATAGTTCCTGTCCCTCCAGACTGCTGTTTTGTCTTGGTTTTGTCCTTGGTTCAAGCGCCGCTGTTGTCAGTGTTGATAGCGTCCCCACTTGCTGCCTGGTGCGTCCTTGCACGTCGTTGCATCCAGTCTCTCACGCCTGGGAACCAAGCGCATTCCGGCAAGTGAACTTACACAACCTGAGCCGGGAGATATGTTTGCTTTCCCTTTGCGTAAGCGTTACCAGGCTTATCCAGGGAAGGAAAACCTCGCTGTGATAGACAGTGAGGCTGAATCTCCTCTATACGAAGAGGAGATTGGGTCTCTGGGCTTTGGAGCAATGAGAGCTTAAGCTCCTAAGACGGTCAGGGATCTGGTGGGCAGACTTTGAACTGTTTGCTCTGGGCCTCCAAGAAAGCAGCACTCTCCAGTCGACTGACTTTCCTCCTTGGCTGTCTCTTAACTCCCTGTGGTTGCTTAGATAATCGGGTTTTGTCTCGTTTGAAAGAGCTTAGGGGAAAGAAGAGACTTAATCTTTCTTCTGCAAAGGCCAGAAATAAGGGTTCAGGCTGTTGTTCGGTTATCTGTTTTCTAGGCGTTTTTTTCAGCAATGAGCTTTACTAACACAGTAAATTTACCTTCTCTTCTTGACTCTCTTTTGAAATATTCTACATGCAGTAGCTTTCCTCCTTTCTGCTGTGCCTTTGTCAGCTGAGGGAGGTGATTGTCCGTCCCTGTTCTGATTCTTTTGTGGTGATGTTAATTGGNGGGGGGGGGGGGGGGGGGCAGTGGAGAACGTGTCTCAGCCCTTGCAGACGCTGCCTGAGGAGTGTAACAGTGTCAGAGAGGCCTCTCTAGAGACTGGGGGAAGCCCAAGCAGCAATTTGGGAAGTGAGTTATTGCAAAGTCTGGTTTTCCTTCAGTGTGATGCTCCAAATCTCTGCTTCAGTATTTTGTATAAAAAGTTTTTCAACAAAACATCTAAGCTGTGCAGGCAAACTGTAGCCAAGATGATTCATGCTGGAGTGAACATCAGCTGTTTTGCTGGGCAAGCCGCAGGGAAAATCACTTGCCATATATCTGTTTGAGTCATCAAAGTTTTGACTTGTTATTTGTTTCCCAAAGTTGGCAGAAAAACAAGTAGTTTTGGTAAAGCAGGTAAAGTTAGTGGCTGTCAAGGACTTAATACTTGCTGGAAGCACATGTCTTGCCTTCAGCACATTTGCAAACTGACGTCACCAGTCAGGGTCTGTTCACTGATGCCTGGCTGCGCTCCTGTGTTTGTTTATGTGGGAGCTTAGTAAAGGTTGGGCTGATGTTTATAGCTGGGTTTTTCACTGTGCGGCTTAAGAATATAAGAAGGGAGGCAAGATTTCACCATCTACCTTAATTCTAGGTATTGAGACAGTTTTCCCTTGTCTCTATCAAGGTGATGCTATACAGCTTTTCAATAACCTTGCACGTACTCACGTTTAGTAAACTGATATTGAAATTCGCTGGCACTGCAGGCGCATGCTGGGTGCCTCAAGGCTCCGTTCCTTGTGCTTCATACAAGGCAGGCTTTTGTGATGTGGCCTGTTATCTTATAACTGAGTAGATCTAACCACATGCACAGAAGCGGAAGAGAACTCAAACATTTAGGCTTAATGCTGGTATTTAACGTGGGTTTAGTTTGAAGGCCTTTACCGAGGTTCTTTAATATAGGTGTTTTCTGTAGTGGCTTTGCCTTTTCCGTCAGGGCTTTCTAGCGAGTGTGTGGGATGAGAAGGTGTTCTGGGACACTACGGCAGATCCCATGGAAGGTGTGCCAATGGGGCAGAGATCCAGCTGACCTCGCATCATTCGCAGCATGCCTGAGGCTCCTGGAAAGCGAGGCTGCCTTTCTGAGGCTGTGCTTTTTAACTATAAATCCATTGTGCGTGGAAAGAAGTTGAACTGTTGTATGTGATGTGCGCTCAGATTTTCTGCAGAGGCTGCTGCTCTACTGTCCTGGATGCTCAGAGGTCGGTATTTAAAATAGATTGAGGGCTTCTTGAAGGTGAAGTTTTGGAGTGTTGCCTGAGAAATTTGCTGAGCTCGCCCAACTTTTGCAGCTCTGAAGGGAGCATCTTCAAATAGGATTTCTGCTTGGTGAATTTCCAGTTTTATTTATTTTCAGACCCTTTGACTCTAAGAGGGAGAAAAAGGCTCCTGTGCAAGTTGTGACATTCTTTGTACCCCTGCCTGAATTGTTTGGGTCCCACTGGCTTGTATTTAGCTCATCCGGGTGATAGTTTTGAAAAAGCGACAGAGCGTATGAAGGTAGAAGTTTGTAAAGGAAACAGTGGTTTCAAGCCTTGTGGGGAGTTTATTGCTCCCATTATAAAATTCTTGATACTAACTCGGAGCAATCGCTTGAATTTTCCTTCCCGTGAAGGTGAAACCTTAACTCCTGCCTTGAACAGTTGTTCCTTTTCAGATGCTGGCAAGTATTTTCTTCCATAAAACCAACGTACACACTAATGTCTGACCGCATCTTTCGGATGCGTGGCCGGACCTACAGGACCTTTGCACAGAGCCCAGATGTCAGGCATTCAGCTGAAGGGCTCTAAGTCTGGGACTCTCCTCTCGAATGTGCAGTGTCATGGCACTTGCTGCATTCCCTCAATAGCCAGATGGTCCAGCGGGCAGCCTGGGAATCCCTCCCGCCTGCTGATCCGTTCCTCTCTTAGCTTTGATTGAAGGGGAAATACTCCAGCAGATCTTTGCCGTGAAGCTGCCAGTTGCAAATCCTGTGCTTGCGAAGGACCTGGTGCCCTGCGAAAGGTGGAGCCACAGAGGATGCGACGTTTGAGAAGGCGAGGAAGTGCTGCTAGGAAGGAGAAAGAGGGATGGCAGGTAGCTTGATAGTTTCTGTGTAGCATCCTTGTTTCAGTCATTTTATTTAAGCTATTTGAGACTCCTTTGTCAGAGAGCTGGATTCGCGGCAAGCTTGAGAACTGACAAAATGAACCACAAAATATTCCTTGGAGCTTTAAAACCTATCTGAGAACTTCAGTTTTTATGTTAAGATTGTATCTGGTAATGCGCTGAATTAAAAAAATTCCTAATGACTGGCGTCCCTTTGAGCTGTCAGAATAAACTTGTAGTGTCTCATCCTAAAGGGGAACTTTGAAGATCAAGGGAGAAAGTAGAAAGTGGTGCTCGCTTGAAAACATCTACAGAAGTCACGTTGCTTTCTTTCCTGGAAAGAAATCTCCAACATTGGGCAAGAAAGGGGTGAATGCAAGCCAAGCTATTAAGTAAAGATAGACAGCATGGACAGCTGAGGATTCGTAAAGTTTGGCTAGTATCTGGTAAAGAAGTTCTTAATTTCTGTGCTAAAGTTTGTTAGAGGAAAAGACTGTGTTAGTTTGCTGGTACTTTTCTGTGGGAGCAGAATTGCTTTGCTTAGCTTGCTGTTGAGGAGTCACATCACAGGACGGGAATGGGAAACGCTATCCTAAATGTACCTGAAACAGTCTATAGACTAATCCACACAAGGAACAGGCTTTAAATCTCTTGGGCTAGGGTTAGGACCAGAGTCTAATTTGAAATTTGATTTAGGAGCCTATTTTCATCTCTGTTGCCAGGGTTCCTGCTTAAACAGTAGTTCGTCTTGGTGGTGGTGTCTTGCTGCCACTACTTACTTATTTTCTTCGACATTTGGAATTGGAATTTCAGGTCGGAGAGCCCCAGGGCAGAAGGCTGATGAAGTACATACGGGAGGCCAAAATGTCTTTGCATAGCTTGTTTGCCTGAGCACAATGTGGAATATCTTACATGTCTGGAAGGAGGGGCAGCAGAACCTTGTGGTGACTTTCTGGAGCTATTGTAGATGCAAATCAGCTGAATTGTTATTTACTGGTGGTGCAGATGATGCTTTGGAAAGCTAAGCAGGGAATGATTGGGAGGAAAGCTCCTCTACGAACATCTTCTACTTGTGAGAAGGGTGGTCTGCTACGTAGGCAGCACCAGAAGAAAGCAGCAGGTGACTCTCCCGGGAAGCAGAAAGTGAGGTGTGCACCATGGAGAGTGGTGGCTTTCACAGAAAACGGGGCTGAGGAGCTTGTGGTCATTTAGTCCATTGCCCTGTTTTAAACTTGTGTCACATTACTGCAGATTTTATTGCATTTGCTGTGAGAAATATTTTCAATAATCACTTTAACAGTTACGGAAGAGTCTGGCTTAGTTCTGCTTTAAACTTTATAGGCGGTTTGTTAAAGAATTGACACCTGCAAAATGAGATGGTTCGTTTCCAGGGTTCCAGGATCATTTGAAAGTGCCTTATTTCCAAATACAGACCTAGTGGAGCACAGTTTACCTAACTCTTTTTTTTTTTTCCTCCCCATCACCTGTGTGTTTTGCACGAAAGCTCAGCCTGCCCTGATCCGAGGGCGCCCCGTGCTGCTGAGTTGTTCTATAGTGGTCGTGTAAAAGGAGGTGCATCTCTAGGCACCGATGGATGCCACGCTGTGAAGGGAGCCAGTAGATAGAGCTAACGTTTGCCTATCGCCTGTGAATGAGCATATCTCTGCACAGCTCCGCGTTCCTCAGATTTTTAGGGTGACATCCATAAAGGCAGTGCTGCTCCTTGGGCTTCAGGCTGTTTTCAGTGCAGGTGATGACTCCTGCTGTGTTCCTTGGCTCTCAAAGAGGGACTGACTTGCGGAGCAAGGTTTAGTTCCCATCTTAATGTGATCTGTGCTTTTTGTGTTCCACCACCAAATATTATATCCTCTGGAAAAAGGATTTTAATCACTTTGCTCACTTGAAAAGAGGATCTTGACATTGTTGCTGAGAACCATTCTAGCATGCAAGATGGTGCCTGTTCTGGGAAGCCGAGTGCAGCTGTCAGATGAAGTCCTAGATGTTTTCTTGACCGTTTTCTGCACCGGGCAGAACCTGGAGCTGCCCTAACCTGGAAATCCCTCTGCTTTTCTACTTGTGGAGCAGCCAGGAATGAGCCAGGGCTGCGTTGGCTCTCTGTGCCTTCCAGAGTTGGTGGTTGCAGGGGGAGCCACGCTGTTTCTTGCCAGCTAGAGCCAGGAGCTCTGGGTGTGTAAGTTGCTGGTCCACAGCAGCTCTGATTTGGTAGTTTTGTATGATTTTT
This sequence comes from Himantopus leucocephalus, assembly GCA_003993805.1. Lineage (NCBI taxonomy): Eukaryota > Metazoa > Chordata > Aves > Charadriiformes > Recurvirostridae > Himantopus > Himantopus leucocephalus. The sequence goes on from RSEF01000009.1 coordinate 5,219,116, forward strand.
AAAACACAAGGAAAAGCTATGAAGGGTATGTAATTTCTTCTTTCTCTTTCTAGCTACTCTTACCTATGACACTCTCAGGTTCGAGTATGAAGACTTCCCTGAGACCAAAGAACCCGTTTGGATCCTCGGACGGAAATACAGTGTTTTTACAGGTATTTTGCCTGCACGATGCAACATGCTCTAATGCTCCAGAGGACTTTGTTAGTGTTGCACTTTGCTTTCTGGGCAGCGAGGGGACTGCAGAGTGTGTCTGCTGGCAGAGCACGCAGACTGTAAGTGCTGTGCTTCTCCGTCTGGCCATCTCTGTGGGCTCTGAAATATTTTTGTGCAGAAAGTTAGCGTTTAGTAGTTACTGGGACTTGTGTCACGGGGTCATGGTTGAAGCAAGGGGATAGCTCGGGGAAAAGGCAAGGAAATTATTTACTGCTTTGTAATTTGCCTATGGCCACGGCATCTTCTTTGGGTTGATTGCAGCTATTTCAGGGGGGAAATAAAGATTCTTGTGCACAGCGGCACTGTCCTGTTCCTCAGCCAGATTTTGCCTGTCTGGGCACACAGACTGAGGGAGGAGCAGTATGCTGTTGTCATTAGGGAAGGCGGGTGAGGGATGGATTTAGCTGTGTTTGGTGCTACCCTCATGTGTGTGTCTTTCAATGCTGAAAAATTTTCAGAGAAAGAAGAGATCCTGTTGGATGTGACCTCTCGGCTTTGGTTCACCTACAGAAAGAACTTCCCTGCTATCGGTATGTACTGTGGATGAGTCTAAGTATCCTGGAAATGATGATAATCTGGTTATCTCTACCTAATAAAACAGTCCCCACAAGCATAACATTAATTCAGTTCTGATTATAGGAATCTGAAACGCATTTCATTTAATTGATAGGATAGACTTTTTGTTTATCTGATAATGAGAATTCCTCATCCCCTTGGATATGAGGGATAACAGTGATTTTTAAAAAGGACGCAAGAATGGGTTTGGGAAGCCTACCTAGAAATATCCTTTCTTTGAGCAACATGAGAAGATTTTTCATTAAGTCCTACGAAGTCTAATGTGAAATATTACTTAATGAGCTTGAAGAGGATTAAAGACATGAAAACTAGAGCTATGATACAGAAATTACTGCCTTTGTGCATCTGCTTGGGACTATGTGGGGGGTTTTGTTTGTTTGTGTGGGGGTTTTTTAAATGTCTGAAGCGGCTGTTACACACAGGAACAGTAGTAATATGGGGAACATTTCCCTGTGAACTTGAAGGAGGATGTCTTGGTTCCTTAAGGTATTCTATGTGATCTCTTCTGTGCTCTGGTTTTGTATACTGGCTGGAAGGGGTATCGGAAGAGATCTGAGAGCAGGTAAATGGGATTCCAAGTCCCATCCGTGTCGTCACTGTCAATGTCATCCCAGCAGTTGATGGGGAAAATGGCTCCGATTTGGAAAAAACTTCTTGGTAGCTGGTCCTTCTGGCTTGTTCTGTTCTCTTGCTAACAAGCTACGAGCCATCTTTGATGCAGTTTAATCCCTTTAAATTCATGCTTGTGAGCCATCGTTAAACATGTGTTGGAAATTGAAGGGTTAGCATGTGTTTAACGATGGCTCACAAACATTATTGGGGTTTCTGTGCGAGTTATTAGAGGGTGAGGGACGGGACGAAATCCCATTTTCTGAGTCATTTCCCATTTACAGTATAGATGCGGTTTGCATGTCATACAGTAAACATTTTCCTTTTTCAGTCTTTCTTCTCCCAGTCATCCCTTTTATTTTTGGCCACTTCTCTCTGTGCTCACCCACTTAAATATTGTAAGCTCTTCAGAGGGTAAGGGGAATGTCTTATGCTAATCTTGCAAAGCATTATCAATTTTGGATGTTGTATATGTTATAAATTGTTGGCCAAATTACAGAAGAGAGCTGCTGACCATCCAGAAATCAATTAAATAGTTCTCTTGGGTGATTTTTCTCCCTGTGCTTTTCATGCAAAGTAGTTGCATGGGATGGAAAGAAAAAAGCAGTGTGACAAAGAAACCTTCTGCCAGCTGTGCTAAGGCGCAGCTGACTGCATGCTTGTAAGACGGCTCACTGCTACAGTCACACTAAACACTTTATCTATGAAGCTTGCAATAACAGTCAGAGCTTCAGCGCAGGAGCAGCAGTTTCCTTTTGAAGTTCTGTCAGGGAAATATGTCCAGCCTTGAGGCCTTTGTCTCAGACTTTCCAGTGTGAGCTAACATCCAACGTATTCTCCAATATTATGTAGGATGTGGTTTTTTCGTTGCTGGGGTGTGGAGGTTTTTTTGGCTGGTGGGATTTATTTTTTTTTTTTTTTGGCCTGTGTTGTTCACTTTGGAATCTCATCCAGCCGTAGCTGCTTATGATGTGGGAATTCCTTGGGACTGATTTGTTTTGCGTGATGAGTTGCCTTCTCAAGATGAGGATTACAAGACCTCGCCTGTAACAAGCACCTCTGTGCAGAAATGTGTCTCTGAATTGGGCTGGGAGTCTGCAGCTAGGCTCAAGGGCTGTTGTGCTCCTGAGAAATTCAGCTCGCCTTCTAGTTGAGTTGTTTGGATTTCCCTTTGAAGTTTTTTTCCCCTTTCAGTTACTGTTAGAGGGTTTTGTTTGTTTTTAAGGGATGCCATTCAATTACTCGCTGATAACCACATTTTTGTTTCTCGGCCCTGGGTATGTGAGCTAAGGTAGTCCTTATTCCCTGCCTGATTTCTTGGGTGAACCTACTACCTGTGCAGGCGTTCAGCGCTTTCATTTCTTCTCCCTCTTGGCACTGCTTTACTGTTCATTACATATTTATTTTCTGTCCTCATTTACAGGAGGAACCGGTCCCACATCTGATACTGGCTGGGGCTGTATGTTGCGGTGCGGCCAGATGATCTTTGCTCAGGCCTTGGTCTGCAGGCATTTGGGAAGAGGTAAACCAGTGCACAGCCCATACTGACTTCCCGGGCCGTGTCCTTCCACAAGCGCAGGACTTGTAAGGACAGCAGATAACAAGGGCACAGCTGGGAATTGCTGGGGGCTCTATGTCTTTTTCTTCAGTCTTCTCAAGTTCAGGGCTGTTGAATGAAAAGTCTACTGGAAACCCTCCAGCAGGTTTTTCCCTACTGTCTGCAACTCTACATAAATATAGTTGTCCAAGCCTTAAAACAACACAGAGCCCTGTAACATGCTAGTTAAATCCACTGCAGCCAAGCACGTACTAGATTTTTCTTGAAGGGTTTTTTATATAGCTGACGTTTAAAGCAACTCAGTAGATTGATTCTCATTTATAGTTCAGTTTTATCACAAAGCTCTCGCTTACTGAGAGTAGTCTCCTCTCCCTGAATACTTCTCTTCTTGTGCTTGACCCGTGCTGAGTCTGTAAGCAGCTATAATGGAGTGGTTTTTTGACAATTGTTGATGGCCTTTGAATTTGTGGAGGATGATTTTTGTCGTGAGGTTGTTAAAGGAGAAGCCACTGCCTGAGCATTCACAAACCATTCAAGGAGTTGCACGCACATCACCTGAATCTCTAACTGCTCGGACCAGTGTCCCTTCGCAGTGGGTGACTCCAGTGAGCCAACGGGCGCCCCTTCCGACTTCTCCTTACTCTTGGGTGCACTCCTTCCTTCTCCAGGCTTGATCCTGGGTTTCCTGCAGCAGAGTCTCAGGCATCAGATTTTATAAAAACAATTAAATTGAAAGGTACAGCAGCAAGGTCAGCTTGGGCTGGGTGCCTCCAAAAAGGGAGGGACCTCAAAGAAATCCCTGGGCAATTACACCCTTGCGATCTTTACGCCCACACCTCACACGCTGTCCACACATCTGTTAGTCCGATGGTGATTTTTGGTCTGGGGTCTTCTGACACCTTATTGGATTCTTTTTCTGTGTCCAGGTGGGCCGTTGAGTGCTCGTATCTTGTTGATTTGCCATCTCTGCTGATGGTTGTAGCCTCCTTATCTTCTGGTTTATGCTTCTTCTGCACCTGCTCTCGCTGGCAGAACATGGGGAACTAAAAAGTCCCAGACTTAGGGGAAACAATACCAAAACATGAGTGTGTTATCAACATTTTTCTTATACCAAAAGACTAAACACAGCGCTGTACCAGCTGCTAAAAAAACTACTACGAAAATTAACTGCGTTGCAGCCTAAAGGCTTCATCGAATCTTGCTGCTCATGCTAAGTAAAGCTAAGCAAACAGCATAAATCACACCATATTATAAATCTAAGTAATTTATTCTAATTAAAACTTACTTAAGCTAAACAACTAATATCTGTCAACAGAGGTCACGTGTTTTTTCCCAGAATATCTAGCTCATGCCTGTCAATGAGAAATCGTAATGCTATTTCCCATCTCTGGGCTAGAGGTACAATTTGTGGTTTCTGATTATTTTTGTTTGTTTGTTTATTTGCTTTTCTGTGGGTGACATTCCTTTATCCCGGTTGTGAGAATGCTTACTGTTCTTTTAAGCTTAATTCTTTTAGTGTTGGGAATGCCTCCCGTGCCTAGTAATAAGATAGCAACATGAAAATCGGGTCAGTTGATTGATGCACAGGGAAGAGAATTGTAGCTTGCAGCCCCTAATTGCTAATATATATTGTGGTTTGTTTCATATATCCCCTTCTCTGTCTTAGACTGGAGGTGGATAAAAGGGAAGAGGCAGATGGATAATTACTTCAATGTTCTTAACGCCTTCATCGACAAAAAAGACAGCTACTACTCCATTCACCAGATAGGTAAGAGTCTGGGTGCTGGAGAACATAGAGATATTCAGTCGGGGTTTCCCATGAGTGTAGCACATCATTCCGTGTTTGTTTTACTATGTTAGCCAAAAAAAACCCCAACCCATCTTGTTCCACCCCCCTGCCCTGAGCAGGGACACCTCCCACCAGCCCAGGTTGCTCCAAGCCCCGTCCAACCTGGCCTTGAACACCTCCAGGGATGGGGCAGCCACAGCTTCTCTGGGCAATTGCCTGTTGAAGTTCTGTGTTTACTGCCTTTTGGGGAAAGGATTTGTTTTACAGGCCTTGAGGATATGCTTCTCTCTCCCATCTGCACTAAGATACCTTGTGAAAGGGTAGATTCTGATCACTCAAAAATGTTTCCAAGTGAGATTTCTTCCCTATTAAATACAAACTCTGATTAGGAAGGGACGCAGTGTAGGTGAAATTATTTGCTAAATTATTTTGGGTTTTTTTTCTTGTGATGCAGCCCAGATGGGAGTTGGAGAGGGAAAATCCATAGGTCAGTGGTACGGACCAAACACAGTTGCACAAGTGCTCAAGTAAGTGCTGCGTTTTTCCTTTATGTCTTTCGAACCACGCGGTGGGGTCATTTGGTTTGTAGTACCTCTTGGCTTACAGGTTTCTGCCCATTGACTCAAGCGCAGCTGTATGTTTTCGTGCTGTTAACACGCAACCTGCTTGAGTTTATCGACCTGCTTGGGCAGGAGCTTGAAAGGAGCCTTTCTGTCATTCAGGCACTGACAGGATGTGAGAGAAAACAGGTTTTAAGTTGAGGACAACCCCCAAAAATCTCTCTCCACGTCCCACAAGTAGCGTGCTTGCCACTAGAACTGAGTGCAGTGGTCTGCAGCAGATGGGAAGCAAGGGTCAGTGTAGATGATCGTTGCTGTCGTTTGGATCTCTGCTAGCCTCCGAGTCGTCTCTGCTGACCTGACAACAGCATCACTGTTACCAAAAAGCTGCCAGCGAGCCATCAAGTCACTAATGCGTTAGCATGAAAGCATTAATATTTGCTGCCTGGGTTCCGTGGTAACAGGCAGAAGATCAGAGCAGTGCTGGAGCGTGGACTGCCTTTAATAACTGGGACACACTGTGTTCTGAGAAACGGTCTCCCTCCTGTCACCATTCTTTCCTCACTTTGATTAGGTGAGCAAGGAGCTCCCTAGAATAGCCTAGGATTGCCTAAAAGCAGCTTTCCCAGGTCATACCATATGCTGAATTAGCCCAGGATCTGATACAGCTGATCAGGAGATGTTGTAGGGAAAGTAAAGTGGGGTTTTGGTTTTTTTTTCCCACTTCTTATTTATTTTGTATGCTGTCTCACTTTCTGGGAACAGGCAGCTGCAGGATTCGAGTTGGAGATTGTATCAGGGCTCTTGTACTTAGTAGCTGCTGAGGGACAAATTCCCAGGTGTGGTCCCATTTGCAATCTTGTTTATTCTTCTGGCCATAATAACTAGTGGCAACAGAGTCTACAACTCTGATACTTGTATAAAAACATACTTTACAGTGTAACTGATGAAAGCCAAGCTCTCCTAATCCAGTTTCTCCTCTTTGGTATACCAACGTCTTTGTCTTGTAGTTGTAACTAATCCTTGCTTACTTTTTCTTTTTTTTTTTTTAATTTTCCTATAGAAAACTTGCAACTTTTGATACATGGAGTTCACTGGCAGTCCATATAGCCATGGACAACACAGTAGTGATGGAAGAAATCCGTAAGTATCACATGGAGGTAGAATGTGGTGTATCCTCTGGCAGCAAGAAGCCAAAAAAAAAAAATGGAGAGCGTATACTAGTACAACACAACAAGCACAGAGTAAATGTTCTGTCTTAAAGTTGTGGCCAAGCGTGCCAAATCCAGATGAGGATTGCTGTTCTAGGGCAAGGAAGTCCCTTGTTTGACTCTTGCTTCATCTAATAAAGCCTCTGACTTGGCAATGTGGCCTCTGGATCTGGAGAGAAGGTCTGCTGACCTTCAGATGGTAGGTAGGAGCTGCTTGGAAGGTAGTGTCAAATTTATTTATGGCCACAGGTAGCAAGCAGTAAATGGCTGCTTCCTCTCATGTAATGGGGTAGGAGCGTCTCTGCTATTAGGCAGAGTAAGAAAACTAGAACAGATTGCTGAAGAGGAAAATGAACAAAATTGGCGGGGGTCAGAGAGGAGAAAGGAATCTATCTCTGGACTAGATCTCTCATCATCTTTTAAGGTGTGCTCACCGGTTGTTTCTTTTTTTTTTTTTTTCTTTCTTTCTTTCTTTCTGTTTTTTTTGGTGCATCCTGACAATAGGATGGCTCTGGAGGCTCAGCAGCTGTGCAATGTGCTCATCACCGTGCTTGCTCAGGCTGCAGTAACCAAAGCTGAACGCCTGCGTTGCTGGTTGCTGCAGTCCTGCGTGGTCCTGGCCACACAAGCCTTCCCCTCGCTTGCTTTAGACTAACTCGTGAGGCAGCGCGCTTATGCAGCACAAACCCACGTGACGTTTTCTGTCAGGTTAGCGTTCTGAAACAGCACGTAGAACAGTCCAGCGAGCGCTGGAGCTGGTGCAAGGTTACAGGTGAGATTGTAGCAGGCATCATTTAGGCTGGCTTTGGCTGCCAAAATCAATTAACAGGCCGTTTGTCCCTAGAGTGCAGGACAATCACTTTACAAAGTCACATCTATTATCAGGTAGTCTCAATTGAGAGGCCAAGAAACTCTGATTGAGAAGTGCCTGTCTAACCTTACGTACACGTAGTCCTGTGAAGGTGTGTGCTGATGCCCTTGGCTTCAACAAGGGCCAGCGTGAAGACAGGAATTGGATTTATCCTTCATCTTTAGCCTGAAAACGTTATTTCTAGAACTGAAGCATGCTGGCTGCAAGGCTTGGATACGTTGCAGGCTCTTGTCTGCGTGGCTTGTGTTCGGCACTGACACCGCTTCAAGTAATGTGTCCGTACAGCTTGTAAGGTGTGTGTGGGGGGTGTTCGTTTATTTTCCTCAAACGTGAATCATGGTGTACCTGTTCAGGGCCTGAAAGTCACCGTACAAGTGGGTCACCTGTGTTTTATGTCTGTAGGTATGCATTGTATATCTTTTGCCCCAAACGCCTGTTGATAGTGAAGCATTCAGAAGTTAATGCTCTTTCACACATCTGTTAAGTTCGTTCACTAATACTGTTCAGCGTAAGGTGCGTAGGAAATACCTTTTGCTGCAGCAGTGAAGAAAACATCCATCTTTATCCCTTCTGAGTCTGACTGTTGTATGAGAAAGGGGCTCTTAGTTGTGTGTTGGAGGATCCTGTGCCTCAGACAGGTGGTGAGAAACCAAGACAGTAAAGCCAGTACCTGACAGCAGCCGTAGCAGGAGAGAGGTTGTGTCAAATCTGTTGGAGGACGTTTGCAGTAAATGGTTTGGATCCAGCTGGGAAGCTTTAGGCAGGTTCCGCTGTGCTGTGGCACCATAGTGTTGCAAAGCCTGCCAAAGAAGCCGGGTGAGTGTAGTCTCTGCCGAGCTCCCTACTGCTTAAACAGGGGTTAAATATGTTCGTGTCACAGCTCGGGGTCGCCAGTTGCTTTGCCTGATGAGGAAACCTGCAGTGACACCCCAGGCAGCAACAACCTTGGCTGTAACGTTCTCCTTGTTCAGCTGGGTTCGAAGCTCTCAGTAGCAAGCAAACAACCTGTTGAAATTGCTGGTGATGAAGGTGTTTGTTTACATTGTGTCCTACCTGCTGCAGTGTCCTGGCATTCGGCTTAGGCCAGGAATAAATTAAAAGAGCCTCTGGCATTTTGTCTAATTGCCTTGGCTTCGTGATTAAAGTGCTGTGTGTTTCTTTAGGGTTTGGGTTTTTTTTCTTCCCACGCCCAGCCAGTAATGAAATTAGCCAGTGAGACAGGTAGGCTTGAAGATGTTTCTGTGCCGGTATTTACATAATCTGGTTGCATGACAGCCTGGCTGTGTGTTTGTCAAGCCCGGAGAATGAGGATGCATAGCGCATATGTCACGCGTGTGGCCCAAGGAACTTTACTGCCCCATACGTTATGGGCAAAGCTCATGCTGAAATTGCAGAGTGTAACGATCATCCTGCTTTAGGTTTCTAAAGTAGCTTCTGAATGATCCCCCAAAAAATTTGTGAAGGCTTTAGTGAACTTTAGGAAAATTACAACTACTGTAGACAGACACCATGTTATATCTTGTTACAGTGCTAATTACGGGTGAATATTTCCTGTGCTAAGCCATAATGCTTTCCTCATTCAGCTCAACTGTCTTCGTATCCTCCATCAGCTCCTCCAGAGGTGAACACTCCAGATTTTTCTCTTTCTGCCTACACGCTCTCTGAACTCTGGACTCTTGCCTGACCTCCTAATCAACTCGTTCCACCTTGCTGGCACAGGTTGTTGCTAAGCTTCTCACCTGCCGGAAGAATTTGCTTTTTAACAGCCCACCATATGGTGGCTGTGAGTACAGCGTGCTTTGGCATAATCTTGATGTAAGCTTAGATGAAAAACTGAGCCCTACCAGAAGCCCTGCAGGGAGTACATACATCGCATCATCCCAGCAGTGGACCTCGTTAAGCTTTTATTTTTTTTTGAAAAAAGTGTTGTAGGCATTTAGTAAATAGCAATTGTTGATCAGAGCTGGAATAGAGTTACTCAAGGTCTAGAAACGGAGGTTATTTCTGATGCTTTCTGCTCATGTTCCCTTTCTGTAGGGCGGTTGTGCCAGTCCAACTTCCCGTGTGCTGGAGCTGCAGCATGCCCTGCTGTGGAGGCAGACGTGCTCTATAACGGGTACCCAGAGGAAGCGGGGGTTAGAGATAGGCTCTCACTGTGGAAACCATTGGTGCTGCTGATACCTCTCCGCCTTGGGCTCACAGAGATCAATGAAGCCTATATTGAAACACTAAAGGTAGGGGACCTGGAGCTCAATTCTTGGTGTTCTGATGCTTAAGGGCCCTGTTGTGAATTAAGTCGTTTCTGGAATTTGGTTTTGGGGCAAAAGGACTCAGAAATAATTGTCCTATTTTCAAAAGAAAAACGTGCTTAGAGACAGTCCTCGTCAGAGGGCAGAATACAGATTCTTGCAGGCTTCAGTCAGGAAAATGTGTGGGGCCTTTGGGGGGGTTGTGGTTTTTGGTGGTTGGGGTTGATTTTTTTTTTTTTGAGGGTCTTCACAACTTAATCTCAGTCCCTCTTTGCGTTTAGATGGTACCAACCTACTGTGCTGTGCTCAGGGGCAACCCGAGCATTAACGAATGTAGTGTTGCAAGCTCCCCGCGGCTCTGATGCTGGAGCTTGTGCTGCAGACTGAGGCTGGAATTCGGCTGAGGGTTGCAGTGTGGAGTATCAGGAGGCTGCAGAATTTAGGGCGTGCAGAGCGCACGCACAAGAGAAGGGTGCACACTGTCTTGCTGTACTAAAGCTAGCAAGCTCTGAGCTGCTGTAAGAGAGCTGTAAGATGTAAGAGAGCTCCAATATCACGTGAGGTTACTTGCCCTTAGCTCAGTAGATGGTGCCTGGATACTCCAGGCGGATAAGGAACTTGTTTTCTGAATGAGCGTTCCCTCCTGAGAGCACGGTTGCAACCTGATGATGGCTCCAGGCTATCTTGCCACCGACTGCAGCAGAGCCAGGACTTGCCTGGACTGAGCCCTGGAGTAGTGCTGCTTCTTCTGTTTGGTCCATCTGTCTGTTCCTGTCAGCAGTTAAAGGTGGTTTTGAGCTGCTTCTGTGTTACTTGAAAGCCCTGTGTTGCAGCCTTCAGCCTTCCTGGCAGAGCTTCTCTCCAGAAATGGCTGTTTCCGCTGGTTTTCGGTGTCCCCGTCTTTCTTTCCCACTGTATTTTTGGATGTTTGCCTTTGTTGCCACCTGCTGTCTCACTGTCTGTCAGCTGTGTGTTTTCTGTATTGCTTTTCCAGCACTGCTTCATGATGCCCCAGTCCCTGGGAGTGATCGGAGGGAAACCAAACAGTGCTCATTACTTCATTGGCTATGTAGGTGAGTGCCCAAAGTACTGCAAAGACTTTCCAAGCGTCTCCCCCCAGCTAAAAAATGCTTGTGGGAGCAGCACAGCTCTCCTGCTTGGTCTGTGGTGCATGCTTGCAGGGTTCCTCTTTCCTGCTGGGAAGCGTGAAAGGCTGGTGTGGACTGAACGTCTTTGTGAGGACCCGGGTGATGTAGCTTTGAATGGTGGCCGTAGTACAGGCTGTAAACTTCCACCATGTAATGCTAAATCCTGTCTGTAAAGAGGTGTGCGTAGAGGCCTTTTCCTAGGTTCAGAGCTCACCTCCCTTCAGGGGGCTTGGCTGGATTTAACTGTCCTTTAGTTGTCCCCTTCCTGAAACTCTAGAAAGTGTTGTCTGTTTACTCTCCTCCTTCCCTCTGATTTTTCTCTCTGTGTCCGAGACCTCAATCTGGTTGTGCTTTGGATTTCTGGGACCGACTTGAGCTCACACAGGACCCTGGAAGGCATGTGCAGGAAACAGTATCCAAATAGTGCCTGTGCCTTGAGCCCGGGCGGTTGCTGTGGAGTGGGCGCCGTGGTTCTGCTGGCAGCTGGCTCTTTGCCTGGATGAGAAGCATTTGGGGGAGTGGCTGAAAACAAGTTGTCCCTAGGACGTGGGTTCCTCTGTGGGGTTACGAGAGCTGGCTCTGTCATCGCTCTTCCTTTGCTTCTCAGAAGACCAGCTTTTTGGAACAGTTCTTCCTGTTCACGTCTCCTTGCCTGTCTGTCCAGGTGAGGAACTCATTTACCTGGATCCCCACACGACGCAGCCTGCAGTGGAGCCCAACGACAGCGGCTGTCTCCCCGATGAAAGCTTCCACTGCCAGCACCCTCCCTGCAGAATGAGCATTGCCGAGCTCGACCCCTCCATTGCGGTGGTGCGTTCCTGCTGCTTGTTTCCCATCGCCTGGAGGAGCTGTGGTGGGGTCCCTCTGTTTCACAGCTGTCCCTTTCCCCAGGGAACTGGGAAGGGCAGTGGTGATGGGTTGGGTAATTTCCAGGCGTGCTGCGCTCTGGGCAAGTGCTGCCCTGGGTTTCGGTAACATTGGTACAGAAACTCCTCATGCAGGAAGCGGTTTGATGCAGGGAATTCCCCCTTGCATGGCAATTAAATGCCATTCTTCATGAGGCAGTGTTCTTAAGTTTAGTTTGAGCTTTGATTCCTGCCTTTTGATGGGCAGATCTGAATCCTTTCCCGAATCCAGATTACGATTCAGAGCAGCTTGTTTTCTGTTGAACCTGAGATGCCTGCCCTTTGTTCCCACGTGGGTTGTTGCTGCCCAGTTTTCCTTCTGCAGTAGAGTAGACCATTACATCGATGCTTCCAGTACTGGAATAGTCTGGTCACATCAAGCGTACGGGGAGCGTTCAGTTTAACGGGGCAGTGTAAGCCACAGTTTGAAAGCGAAGCAGTTGGGTGGTGTAACTGCTCTCAGTCCTGGTCTGGTTGTTTGGCATTAATACAAGGCCTTAACACTGAGATGATCAATCTACAATATATAAAGATAAATTCTTTTTTTTTTTTTTCCCCCCCAGGGCTTTTTCTGCAACACAGAGGAGGACTTTAACGATTGGTGCCAGCAAATCAAAAAGGTTTGTGTTCGTATCACCAGGAAAGGAATATAGGGGGTTGTCTTGTTTCAAACCGCTGTGCAGAGACCATGTTCTCTGCAGCGTGGTCCCATTTTAAAGCATATGAAAATAGTTTATTAAAATACCAAAAAGAACATAGCTCTAAAATTCTGCTGATGATGCGAGTCAAAGGTTCAAGAAACATTTTTTCAGTTGCAATGACGTCTCAACAGATCGTTATTGCCCCTTAAAGACCCAGAGCACCGTGAGTACAGAGTTGGTTGGTTCTCATGGCTCTTACTCTTGGTCCACAGCTGTCCCTGGTAAGAGGAGCGCTGCCGATGTTCGAACTGGTCGAACGCCAGCCGTCGCATTTCTCCAACCCTGACGTCCTGAACCTTACACCAGGTGAGGCCACGCAGGGAGGCAGAGCCAAGGGTGAGCTGGGCCCTTTGGTTTTCTGCAAATTGTGCGGAATTGCGTGGTGGCTTCTAGTATGTTCCTGTTCCGCCTGGAGTTTGATCTGGAACTCTTAGGTCAATTGATGTAGTTCTTTGGCTTTTGACTAGTGGTTCGCAGATCCCACAGTGTCTGAGGATGATTTTTAGAATGAGTCTGAATGCTGATGGTGACTGAGGGGAACTAAAAACAAGTTCATAGGCTATCACAGCAGTGCGAATCTATGATTTGTAAAGCGGTGCTTGGAGGAATCGAAAGGGTCTATTGAAAAGGCTGAAAACTGAGTTTCTAGGTAATCAAAATGGTCAAAGAGAGGGCTGGTCAAACTTAGTTCCAGCACCCCTTCCCTGCACGTGTGCCACTAGCAGTGCAGAAAGGAACAAGTGCTGGGTGGTATCTTGGCTGTCGGGCTCTGCTTATCATGTTAATAACGTGCACAAACATTGCAGGAGATAAAGAGCCATTGACAGCTTCTGCCAAGAGGAGTGAGTATGTGTGGACAAACTTACCCTGTCACCAGGCATTGGACTGTGTCCTGTCACTTGCCTCCTGCACCCCGTGCTTCCTTGCTATCTTTCTCTCGCTCTCTCCCTTAGCGTGAACTTTCAAAGCCTTATCTCACTGTCCTTTTCTGTAAGAATGCTTGATTCCCTTAAACCATCAACTGATCTTTGCTTTTATTAAATTGTCTCTAATTGCTGCCTTTCTTACTCTTAAAAATGTTTTTGTAATGGGCTACTTGTCCTTCTCCCTCTTCCCTAGAGCCTCTCCCATCTGCTATGGCCATTCTGTTTCTCTTACAGTCCTCCCCCTCACTAGAAGGATTAATTATACTCTCATCAGTGTCACAGAATGGTCAGGGTTGGAAGGGACCTCTAGTCCAACCCCTTGGTTTTATTTTCCCCAGAAGACAGTTGGGTTCCCTGCTGCGTTACTGATGGTGAAGGGGGCTGCTCCTCTGAGGAGCACCTCTGGAAGTTGTGCTGCCAGGACCCACGGGCGCTGCAGTTTGCTCAAGAACAGTGACACTAGGCGTTCGCACATGCTAGTACGACATTAAAGCTTGTCACAAAACGTTCAGGGGGCTCTGCAGCTTTGTGTCCATGTGCTCCTCCTGTGTCCCCAGCCATCGGTTATTGCTGTTTAGCTTTTGGCTGGCTGTTCTGCCGAGGCCAGCGCGTGCTTTCTTGAAACCTGAGTTAACACCGGTTTCTCCTTTACTTCCCCAGTTTGCCCATACGTTCTCACCTGAATTTCCCCCACGGTAAAGTTGCTTCCTCTTTAGGTGTGCGCTCCCTCCTCACCACAGAGTTGGAAGGATGGACGGGAGGGATCGTGTCCTTTCCTCACAAAATGGACTGTACTAATTGCTTTTGGGAGAGTGCATGTTGTGTAATTACATTCCCCAGTAGGTGGATCAAAGGCAACTACAGCAGAAAACAAGTCTCTAATACGTGGGGGGGGGCAAAAAGTGTTCCTGGCCTTAACTGGGCCAGAAATCTTCATGGATATTAGCCCAGACTTGGGTCCGTTCTTCTATTTTAAGCCTCTTGAGGCAGCACTGTGTTCTGCTAATACAGAGCTGCTCTGCACCAGGGCTGCGTTTGGGGTCTGTGAAATGTGGTGCGCCCTCCGCGTGCCATATAATTCTCTCCAGCGCATTTTCCATCTTCCTGCTATGTGCTATTTCTCATCCCTCCTCAGAGCCTTCACTCGGGCGTGTCACAGAGTGTCTTGGAAATTGCGGGCCCGTGACACTCAAATCCTGCTGCCTTCCAGCTGCTGGTCTCACTGACGCGGAGCAGTCAGTGCGTCCCACGGAGGCAGTCCTTTCTTTTTCTCTTGCAGACTCCTCCGACGCCGACAGATTGGAAAGGTTCTTTGACTCGGAAGATGAAGACTTCGAAATCCTATCCCTTTGAAAACAAATAAGAAACTGACTCTGCAAATTTGTGTTATGTGTGGGGAGAAGGGGGGGGAGGGAAGCTCCTTCGAGAGCCTGGGGCTACCGGTTTTCATAGGTGCTTGCTGCCATCCCCGCCTCTTGTCCATCCTGGCATTCTGTGCAGCCTCTGAGCGGAGCGCGCATTGTCTGCGGTGGGATGAAGAACCAAGTGGGTGTTACAGCCTTACTGGCTGGGAGTCGGAATTTCTCAGCAGAAAACAGTCGCTGGAAGTGGATGCAGTGGTGCTTAGGAGTTCAAAGCCTAACTGTTACATCAGCAGGTCAGTTGGCCTTCCGGGGGGAGGCATAGAAATCGTTAGAGCGCTCAGTCCTTACCTGGGGACTCTCCTCTGAAGCTTAAATAGAGCCACCCGTCATTTAGCAGGTGCAACGTACAGTTAATTCCTTTAGCAGCTTCTCTTCTCACTGGCCAACTTGGACTGCAGCTCACAACGCAGATGAACAGCAGACAAGTCCCGTCAAGACAGCGTTGGGAGCGCAGGTGGCCGGGCTTCCTACAGTATGACTCCTGTTCATGCTTTGCGGGACGCAGCGCGTCCTGGCAGGTGTAGCGCTCCTCTCCTGCTCACATCCTATGGAAAGGAAGTGGAGGGAACTTATAAGTGACTGGTAATTCATTCAATAAGCGAAAGGCTGGCTGGGAAAGCGCAGCAGACCCGTGCTGCTGGGGAGGAACATCTCAATCTCAGTTTACGTAACAGCAGAAGGAATGGAAGGAGAATAGAAAATGCGTGTGGTGTTGCTCGGTGAGTCGATAAAGCATTGTGCTTCTACAACGGATTAACATCTACAGCAGTTGTCTTCAGGAAAGCTGCTTTGAGCAGAGAACTGGATTCCATAGCCCTGGAAAAAAAACCCAAGTCCACAGCTGGGAGAGGCGAAACAGGAGAGCCGAGATCTGCCAGTGGTGTGCCTGCTTGTTCCTGCGCCCCCAGTGTGCTGGCACAGCATCTAGGGAATTAATCCTGTCGGTACCGAAAATGTGAGCTATAAAATCCCTCGAGGTGTTATCGGTGGGTTTTTCGGCAGTTCCTCCAATTACTCCCGTTAGACATTCCCTTTCCAAATCCGAAAAGGTGCCTGAAGGTCAAGTAGGCTTCCCAGCCGCCTCGGTACCTCTCCTTTTGTCTTCTGCCAGCTCCCCGCCCCGCAGAGTACGCACAGAGGTACTGTAGGAGCTAACCCAGAGAAACCGGTTACAAGCAGTCATCCCAAAGAGGGCAGTAAAGACAGAATGCCTTGAAAAGGTCCAATTATAGTGGAAATTATAGCTACTTTAAGATGACAGCTCTGCCTAGGGCCCTTCTCCACACAGAATTCGGAGAAAGGTAAACGGTGGAGGAGAGCTGGCTTAATGCAAGCTGCAATAGAAGTTGCTGAAGTAGTTCCCTTAGTGCATGCTGCAGATTTGCAAACCTGTTGACAAGGCTTTGTTTTGTACATTTAGGATCGGAACCTGTCAATTGATGATTTTTATGCCCAAGGGTGGTGACAGCTGGCTAGAAATGACCTATTTTCCCCCCCCGTGACTGACCTACTGATGCTCTAACTGTCCCTATGCTATCCAAAAGCAGAGGTTTGAACTGGGAACCACAATGCTTCTGTCACTAAATTATTATTTGCTGCTTTCTGCCTGCTTCTCCTCTTCTCTCTCGTAGTTAGGGGAAGAGGCAGCAGAAGAAGTGGGGCTGTGCTCCATTCATCTGCTTTCAATTTGTATCTGAATAAACAGATCTAAAATCTTTGCCTGTCCTAATGTTCTTACGCGTGACTCGAAGGCGGTGGCGGGCGGTATCTCGTCACCCTGCAGTGCGGTTGGGAACGCTGGCAAAACGATTGCGGTTTTTACCCTGTTAGAGCAACGAAGGGAGATGGGAGCTAAAGTCGAACTATGCGCAACGGTGGTTTTACCTTCCTTTTTTTTTTGGTTTTTTTTGGTGTATCCCATAGAATAGAGGCTGCTTGGGATCGCTGAGTTCACGGCTCAGGCTCTATTCACGGACAGGCTGGCAGGAAAGGGGGGAAAAAACACTTCCACAGCAATTCTGCTACTTGACTTTTAAGCAGCGCAGCATCTCTCCGCTTCTGAAACAGCGTAAGCCCTTCCAGGGCAGGACATGGGGTTTTTTTGGCGAGTCTCCACCATGCGTGCTTTTGAGATAGAGGGGAAAGAGCCAAGCAGAGGCTCAAAATTTTTTGCGTTGGCAGGTGGAAAGTGAAACTTGTTCCCTTTAAGACTGTATGCCCACCGTTTAGCTATTTAACTGATAGCTTTTCATCGCATCGGTTTCCAGCTAGCGTTTTAAACCCTGGCTCTGCAGGAGCAAATGTTACCGAAGTAAGTGAATTCAATAACCCTTTTTGTGCGTTTCGCTGTGCAACAGCGGGAGACAGTGCTTGAATCGTACGGCTGTTGCCATTGGCAGGTCCTTTTTGCTGCGAGCTAGTCACTCGGGCCGCATCTCGTCATTTGTATACAAGAAGAGTTACTACTTATTTCACATTCATGCTTTTATGGTTAAGGACAGCTCAGCCAGACAAGATTTCAACTGAGTATTAGTGCAACCCCAATAACAGAGCTCAGCTTTCTTAGCTCTTTAGCAGGTATTTCTGGCTTTTCCATCAGGAGTCCAAAGCTAATACAAATTAAACGACTTCTCTCTGTGTCATCCTCTTCCAGCGTCGCTGGAAGGGTCTGACGCAGCGTTACATGCGCTCACCTCCTTCGCAAGGAGCGTTTCTGCTACCGAGTGCTGTGCAGCTGTAGAGTGAAGGCAGCAGGTTTGGGTTTTTTTTTTCCATTTCGGCTGATCTTTGCATTAGCAATTTCGTTTTAAACACCTACCACCTTCTCCCTGCTAGTGGATCGCTTCAATCCAATCCGCTGCTCTCTAAGAGTTAGAGCCGGATTTAATCTCTGTATCGGCCAGCTTGGAGATCAGTTCAGTCCATGCAGCCTAGAAGGTGAGTTAACTCTCCAGCGGATAGAGAAATTAACTCTCCTGGTCATCCCCTGTATCTCAGCGCACCTTGCAAACGATCCGATTTCATGTTCCAGTTTATTGTAGTTTGCTGGTCGTTACTGACCACTTAGATGGACTCACGGCTGATGTGGTTTGGCAGCCTGTGCCGGGCTGTTGAAATGCCACTGGGGTCCGCGCAGGAGTCACAAGTGACTATGCCTCTGATCTTGGCCGCAGGAGTAACTTGATGTGTCTAAAGTAATTTATGCGCCACTCACGCTTCAAACTGGCCTCGCCATGAGCTCAGAAATCCATTTTGGGCTCTTACCTGCTCACAGGAGCTCAGTTGCTGTATTGTTCTCACCAGACAGCCGAGGAGCAGCCTTGAATTCATCTTTCCCTTCATTCCACAGCTCTAGCAAACAGCTCTCCCTGGATTTCGTGCCTGAATCGCAGCACCTTCACCTCCCATATATCCTTCTGGGAGATGAATGATCATACTGGGGAAAAAAAAAAAAGAAAAAACGCCCAGTGTAAAACGTTTAAAAGACTCATTTATTAGCAAGTCCTCTACAAACAGGTTTCAGCACAGGGGATGCATTTACTAGAGAGGTTCCCCGAAACTGGGAAGGCTGTTGCCTGCCTGTTGCTGCCATCCGTGTCCGGAGGGGAGCCCGCACCGCAGGACTGCGGCTAGAACAAGAGGGAGGTTTTTATAAGGAATTTATTACACGCTCGTCGCATGTTCATTTATAAAACAGAGCACGGGCTGTGCAGGATGGAGGGGAGGTGCAGATAAAATCACAAGGGCATCAGCACCGTGCCGGATCCAGAAGAATACGTGGGATCTAAGCTGTAGTTACTGGAACGTGATGGAGGGGAGTCGTCCAAGAGAGGAAGATCCAAAAGGTGAGTTTTCCTTTGGGTCTAAAAGAATAACCTGCATAAAGTTTTATTTCCAGAGTTCTCCCAAAGGTTTATTCTGAACCTCCTGCATGGTTTCCTCTGCAACGGACTTGATTTCTCTGTGCAAGTCTTCTATGCTCTTTGAAGCATCCATTGTCTGTTTCCAAGAGAAAAAAAAAACAAAAACAGAAACATATTCTTTAATTAGCAACACCAAATGAGAAAACCTCATTTTGCTGTTTTATCTGCTCTCCCCCCCCCCCCCCCNCCCCCCCCCCCCCCCCCGACTCAGTATTACTATTCATGAGCAGCGGAACGAGCTAATTACACCTCCTGTGCACTGTTTCTGGCGTGGAATTGGAAAAATCTATTTTATTTAGGAATAGACGTCTAAGAAGTAGATGTGGATGAAGGGAAACAGAAGAAATTGCTGCTGCTGTTGTGTGTTGTTTACTGACAGCCTGTGGGGCGTGTGACATAACGCAGGTAAATATTCTTCATCCTGTACTGCGGTCCCCCAGAAACATCAGCGTGTTGATCCTTCAGCGGTTCTTCAACATAAACTCCACCCGTGAGAGCAGGAACCTCTAAAAACCCATCGTGTGCTGTTCCAGTTTCAGATTTGTCGGGTTTTTTTCTTAACCGCGGCAAGCTGAGGTCGGCAAAGGTGGCCGTGCTAGAGGATGCTGCTGCTCCTCAGCCTCCCGTTTGAACAGCAGCATCATTCCCGTGCGGTCGAGGGAGTATCCGAGGTGAAGAAAGGATTTGGTGACAGGACGGAAAGAGGCGCAGGTTTACCACGGTGACGCTGGCCTCGCTGAGCAAGCGCAGGCTGCGAGGACAGGCAATAAATAAGACTTTGTGATTAAACGGTGGCCCTTTCGTTACAGCCCGGCCAGCGGCCCACCTCCGCGCTCACCTCCAGCAGCTCGCTGATGGCGGTTTATTCGTGCGACCGATGGTACCGAGCTGCCTTTCGTGCCCTGGACTAAACGGTTCTTTGGGCGATGTTTGATGTCTGTTATTCTATCTGACGCTGAGGGGCAAAGAGACAGGAATGGGAACCGTGTGCCGAAACTGGAGTTCCACGCTCATTTCAGGGACACCTCTTCATCAGTTATTCTGATACTTAACCTGTTTGATAGTTGTGCACTCTGGCATATTTTAAACAGATGTGTTGCTTTAAGTGAAAACTCTTTTCAAGCAACGGATAGAAAACAAATAACAGAAGACAGGTAGTACGAGAAATACGTTCCCCTGCTGGAATCTCTAGAAAAAATTGGAGTTTACAGACTATATGTGAGTTCCATATTGCCCCATACGACAGCATACTTATTTTTGTGAAATTAATTCTTTTGGGTTTTTGTGTTACGGTATTGTGTTTTCTGTCAGCCTGGGTTTTTTTTTCCAGTCATTGTGAGGTAGAAAAGGCAATTTTCTAGCAAAACTTTTAGTGGAATAAAAGTCCCGGTTTGGTGACTGTTGTACATTTAGGTCCTTCAGGTTCTGACAGTACACAAAAACTCTTCCGTGCTACAGAATCATGTTTACCTGCAACAGGCTGTGAAGAATTAAGTTTACCTTAGGCAGTCTGATCATTTGGCAAATCTGTGTACATCTCAGCTTCTGGTGAGTAGTACCTTATCCATAATCTGTGTCCTCCTGTGTCTGCGTGAAAGCTACAGAATAAACAGAGGATGTTGCCCATATCTCATGATGGAGAGCATAGAATCACAGAACGGTTTGGGTTGGAAGGGACCTTAAAGA
>RSEF01000009.1:5239564-5253409 GCA_003993805.1 Himantopus leucocephalus
TTTAAGGTCCCTTCCAACCTAAACCATTCAGTGATTCTATGAACCTTCTTAAAGTCTGCGTCCGCAGGAGTCTTAGATTCTGGTGGGAGCAAAGCAAGCACCCGGGCAGATGCAAAATTGCACGACAAACAGCAGTTTTTTGATCTGAGGCTTGTGTAAACATGTACGTGTTACATCTGAGGTTTGCTGTATTGTCACGTAGTTGTGGCTGTGGTTAAAGTTGAGAAGAGAGATGTATTTATTTTTTTCACTTGTGGAAGCAAAGTTTGGAAACTGCTCTTGGTTTTGTTTATATACGCGCTCATCTTGGAAAGAATCGTAGGCTTGTTCTGCACTTAGCTTCTGTTTCATAGACTGCTCTCATCTAATTAACAAGATGCCTATTGGAAACAGGCTTAAGTGAAGGTGAACTGCAGTCATTGGAAGGAGAGGAAGGAATGAATTGGAGGAATATATATATTTTATTTTTTCTTTTGCCTGTGGAGGAAGCTTGTGCGACAAACCTGGAGTAACTCCTAGGTGGATGCAATAAGGTGAATCCCAGCTGCAAGGGGCCGATGAGCCCTGGCAGCCTTCTAGCGCTGCCTGTAGCTTTTGCCCACCCCAGTTGGTACAGTTCCTTCCCTATTTGCCCAGGCTTCCTGTGTGTCATGAAAATTGCTGCAGTTACTTAAATTGGCTGGTTTTAAACCTGCTTCCCACCCGCTTGTTCCCAAGTAATAAAAAGAGTTCTTGGGCTATGTGTTGTTTAGTTCAGGAACTAATTACTGCCTCTTTTTGGTTTTTTTTCCCTGTAGGTTTTGCCCTCGTTGTGTTCAGGAAAGAAAGAAAAAGAAGTAATGAGTAGAGGGGAATATATCGTCCGAGGCAAGAAGAATTTAATATATTCCTTCATTCATGTTGCAATATTATCTTTGATTTATTTTTTTTTTTTTAACCTACCCTCCTTCTTTTTCTGGTATGATATTTAATTGTCCAGTGGCCAGTTGTAATTCCTGTGCTGTCACAAGAAAATGACTTTGGGGAGGGGGTCCCAAATCCCTTCGCCACAGGGATTTTATTTATGTTACACTTGCACAGCACTGAAATCGGTGTTACTATGAAGTGCTAGGGCAGCCAGTCGCTGTCGTCTCTGCTAGTTTATCGGAGTCTGTGGAAGGTGTTGCGGGAGAGCGAAATAACCTGTTATCTTCAGCACGGTGTGTCTCCAGCAGGGAAATAGTTTAGGCCTGGAGCTTGGTGTGGCAGAGGAGAAGGGATTTGCTCCGGTAGGCTCCATTGTTTAGGTGTGAAGTCCATTTGTTGTGCAGTTTTGTAGTACGGGAAGGCTGTTTCCAGCGTCCCATTTCCTCAAAGCCAAGTACCGCCATTAGTTTTGACAGGGCAGGGATGGGAGAGCGGTATGATCCTGTCTTCTCTTCTGGGGAATTTCTTCTGTCTGCCTTTGCACTGCCTTTATTTTACTTGATCCTGCCCCCCCGTTCACCTGAACCTTAACAGAAGCAAAGACTTTTCGCCTCATTCTTACAAAGGTTTGTCTCTTTTGGGAGAAAAACCTTTAAATAGCAAAGGAATTGTCCTGCAGTGTTTCTTAGTGACAGTAACATTGAGCGAGGGCGTTACCTTTCCTGGCTGTTTCCATTTCTCTGGAGATCCTTTTAAGTACGTTACTGTGAAGATGAAACCTACAGTATTCTTATAGAGATAGAAGGTCGGATTTATTCGTAGAATAAGATGAAGGCCTGACTTTTGTTGCTTGCGTTTGCCTGCGTTGCACCGGGGTAAATCGGGAAAACAAGCTTTAAGGGGAAGCTGCCTAAGGATGATGATGTGTACGTTGCTGTGGTGGCACGGCAAAGCCGAAGATGCGGTAGCTTGGTGGGGGTGGAATTTGGATAGCAGTTGCTACGAAGCAGTGCTGTTGAAGGAGGCGGCCGTCCAGCAGGAACGTTTTAAAACTACTTCTTGCCTTGTTTTTTAGTAGGGGCACATCCGCGTGTTCTTGACTTCTTTAAGCTGCCTTTCAGATTATGAATGTGAATCCTCGCTGGCATCGCAGCGCCAGTTGCTGCGGCGGAAGGAAGAGAACGAAATCAGGAGTAGGAAAACAAAAAAGTCTTTCTGGTTTGTGGTTTTTTTTTTTTTCCTTCCTCTGAGTTATAATGGATGCAGAAGTTGAGGGAAGAGCAGAGATATCTCTTGTCTTCGTATGTATCTCCTGTATTATGGGGTTTACACGCCAACAGTAAAAGATGTTATGGGGAAAGGTGGTTCNAGTAAAAGATGTTATGGGGAAAGGTGGTTCTGCTGGCGGAAGGGGGGGGGGGGGGGGAAAAAAGCCCCAAACCAGCCGTCCCTGCAGCGGTAGGCACCAGGGTGCCTGAACTTCGCTGGCTGTGGTCCCTGGCGGGCATTGCTGGCAGCTCTGTGCGGGGCTGAGTACTACTTTGCACACCATCGTGCAGCAGCTCTGGGTATAGGCTGCTGGAAAGGCGCGAAAAAACTTCCAGATAAGCTTTCGTAAAAACGATCTGAATAAACAGAAGAGAAGAAAAAAAACACCACCTGTAGTCAGATATTGGCACCCGTTTCCAAAGGAAAAAGGGCTCTTTTGCCCTGTTAGGCTGTCCCTCTTGCTTGTGCTTTGCAATGGAAGAAAGTAGAACGCAGCTCTTGCCCATTTTCCCTCCCCACTTTGCTCTGTTGGGCTTTGTAGATGCTGCGGGTATGTCGAGGCTGACATAGAAGAAACCTCTTGATACCGAGACAGCTTTTCTGTGACCATTTGGATTTATTGCATCTGCTGGGGGGGGGCGGAAACTCAAAAACACTGTCTCCAGGGTCCTTTAAATGAAAAGTGAGGCGTCGCACGTGTCTTCGCGCCGCCGTATCACTCTGTGTTGTATGTGAAGTTTCGGTAGTTGTGTTTACAGGATTATATGCCTTTGTTGTCGTCGTTGTTGTTGTAATCGCACCCAGAAAGCACACAGACAAATTCAAAGCTGGAGGGAAAGGGGGAGGAAAAGCACAGTCGCACAAACCTGAATTTAGAAATCCAGTCCGCCCTCTTTTTTTTTTTTTAATTTGCCTCTTTTTTTTTTTTTGAGGGGAAATTTATTCGTGATACCTCATGAGCCAGCCCGTAATTTGGTAACGGGTGAGCGAGCCCTGCACCTCACTGCCCTGCTACGCTGGGTTGTTGCCCTTTCAGGTTTTATTGTCCCCTTCCATCCAACGGTATTGTCTACGACTCTCTTTTTCTTCTTTTTTTTTTTTTTTTCCTTTTTTCGTAAGGCTGTATGAGTAGCGGTACCACCATAGATTAAGCATTTGGTTTGCAACGGCCTCGCAATCCAACCGCGCTTCTCTGGAGGCGTTGCTGGAAGCGCGCTCTTAGGGAAGCGCGTGGCTACGGATGAGTAAACGCGGAGCTGACCACCCCCGGCTCCGAAAACGTGGCCAGGTGGGACGGCGTTTGACCAGCAACCGCTCTCCAGCGCTCGGAAAAGCAGGCGTTTTCCGTTTTAACTGGCAAAGCGAAAAGAAAAATAAGCTCGGGAAGTTAGCGTCAGCCCTGGAAAGGGAAAAGATAGTTCGCTAGGAGTCGGGAGCAGCGCGAGGTATGACATACTCCTCTTCTTTATGACGTAATGTCTGTAACGCGTCAGGACGTCTGACGTCTGATACCAGCAATAAACTGTCCCACTGGGGCCGCGCCGCCGCCGCCGCGGGGACTCAGAGCATCTCTTGGCGGCTTACGCCTTGGCTTCAGAGAGATATATTTTTTTTTTATTTAAACTCTTTATAGACAGAAATACCGGTAGCCTTCACTTTTTGCTTACTAAAGGATTTAAATCTTTCTCCTGAATTTTTGAATGTACAGTGTTAAATGTATTTTTCCGGAGAAGGGTGAACGAGACTGTGATTTACGTAAAGGAATGTTCCACTAAAGATTGTCCAAAACACCCAAAGGCCCTGCGGGGTTCAGCTTTACTGCAGCGTGTCCACCAAACTGGAGGGGAAAAGACTTTAACCTGATTTTTCTATTTTTTTTTTTAAAAGGAATTAGAGCTGTGTTCCCTTTGTAAATGGAAGAGAATATAAATCTTTTTATTAAAAAACAAACAAAAAAAAAAAACCAAAACGAGGAATGTAAAGTAAAAATTGTATATCTGTATTTTTTTTTTGGATCATGTTATAGATAATGGATATATTGTTATAAATAAAGTATTTTTGGGAACAAAGACGTACCGGAGCGTGTTGGGTTGGGGGGGGGGCTGTCCCGCGGGGGCGCACCCTGCCGGGTGTGGGCGGGCGGGCGGGCACTAGGACCCGGGGGGCGGCGGTGCTGCGGCGGCCTCCCGCCGCCAGATGGCGCTACAGCCCGGCGGGCGGGGCGCGCATGCGCGCTGGCAGACGCGCGCGCGCCGGGGCGGCGATGGGGATTCCCTGTGCCGTCCCCCGCCGCTCTGTGTGGAGCCGCTGGACTCGGCTAAGATGGCGGACGAGCCTCCACGGGAGGATCCGCGCACAGCAGGGCGCGGTTTCTGCCCCGGGGGCGCTTCAGCAGAGGTGTGTGGCCGGCAGTGCGGTTTGCAGGCCGTGGGGCCTGAGGCCTCCGGGCGGGAGAGCGTTCCACACGGCCTCCTCCAGCCTCCAGGAGGTCCTGCTGACTAGCGAGCGTTACAGAGTGCAGCGGCTGCCCTTCTCCCGGGTGTCCGACAGCGACGTGGCTTTCTTTGAGCGCGCGGTGCCAGGTGGAGTCGTCACAAACCCGGAGGAATTGAAACCGTTTAACGTGGACTGGCTTAAATCAGTCCGAGGTAAGTGAGCGTGGTGGGGTTTTGGGGTTGTTTTTTTTTTTCGGTTTTGGTGGAGCCTCCGTTGAGGTGCCAGAGTGGAAAGCCTGCCAAGGAAAATTTCAGCTCTTTTTATAGCAGACTGTGTCTTTACAGACCAGGCAAAAGGAGTTTTCCTCATAGAAAATACTCCTTTGAGAGTTTACCTAATTTCTGGTAATCTTTCAGGCTTTTGTTATAAAAAAAAAAAAACCTAAATCTAAGCCCCATTAACATACTCATTTTTTCCTGAAACAAATTGGTTCAGTTAACAGTTCCTGAAGTTTTGTCTGAACCTCAGAAAACAAGTGTTGTGAATTTTCTGTCAAAGATTTCATGAGAATATG
Source organism: Himantopus leucocephalus (assembly GCA_003993805.1). Taxonomy (NCBI): domain Eukaryota; kingdom Metazoa; phylum Chordata; class Aves; order Charadriiformes; family Recurvirostridae; genus Himantopus; species Himantopus leucocephalus. Next base: position 5,244,750 of record RSEF01000009.1, read on the forward strand.
AAACATTTCTCATCGCCCCCACTGGCAACCAAATCTGTGTGTACAGACAAAGCTTTCACGGTGCTCTAAGGGAAAGCCCGCTGTTGAAAATGTTTGTTTTAAAAGCGTTTAAGATGCCTCTGCCTCACAGTGGAGGGAGCGTTGTTATTTTTGGGCATCATTCCTTACCACCTTGTTCTGTCTGACCTCTGTAGAGCCCACAACTTGCCTTGAGAGTCCCTTGCTTTCGTTGCAGGCTGTAGCAAGCTGATGTTGAAGCCGCAGACAACAGCAGAGGTGTCTCAGGTTCTCAGGTAACGTGCGCCTTTTCTGCTCGGTTTTGTGGTGAGGAAACTCAGGTTTATTCTGGGAGGGTCCGGCAGATGAAGGAAACGTCTGGGTGTTCAGACACTGATTGGAATTGCTGAAGCTGTTTGCTTCTTCACTGCCTGTCTTGTGGTTGAGCTCTGGTGACTTCAGTTCTCATTTCTGCTCTTTATATCCCCTCTGCCCTTGGACTGCCCGTGTTTCCTGAGGTACCTTTTGTTCCAACGGCTCCCAGGACGGGAGACAGTGCATGCTGTTGCTAGTCTGGAGGTGTGCATGTGCTGATGGGTAGGCAGTGTTGCTTGTCTAAAAAAAACCCTACAGGTTCCTAATTAGGAGTGCTTTCACACAGAGAGATGAAATTTTTCAAGGCAGGAAGGGACTTCCACTTGTGCTTTGTATTTCCCAGGCCCAGTGCTCTCCCTGGCCCTTGGCTTTTCTGGGGTGATGGTGTCTTGTCAGTATCAGGCAGAAACAAAGGCCAAACTTTCATTCGTTTTACAAAACCCAATTCATCTTTCCTGGCTGGATGTCCTTGCAGAGGCTAAGCGGGCAGCAGCAGACTTCGCAAATCAAAGTTGATGGCTTTGAGTAAAAGGGTCTTAAGAGTGCTTAGTGTGGAGGAGAGAAGTGGAGCGGGAGAGAGATAAGCAGATGGATTCACTATTGATAAGTTTTCTGCTCTACTGAATTGTCAAAATTAGACACTGTACCAGTGCTCAAGAGGAGCAGTTGTGTTGAAGGATTCAAGAGGGTCCATCTGAAAAAGTTAAGAAGGTTAGGCCAGAATCACGCGGTTTGCGGAGCTAATGTTTTGTCCACTAAATCAGTAAGAGCCCTTCCCGGCTTCAGGGGTGGGAGCATGGCTCCAGTTGGGCACACGTGTGCAGGTTCGCTGTTTGGCTGAAGAGCTAAAAGCTGCGTGAACCTGCTTCTAGCTCTGTTAAAATGTACCTAGAGCACAGTAAAGTCGGGGCTTCTGACGTAACTGCTGGTGCAGGGCAGCTTTGGTGCCGTCCGTTGTGCAAGAACAACTATGAGTTTGGAGAAGATGTGATGGGTGGTGCTTTGCAGAGATAGGACAGGCTGGAAAGTGGAGCAGCTGAGGCATAGGTGCACATGCTTCGTTGCCTACAGGGCATTAATTTCTTGAGGGGAGGAGGAAGGCAGTAATTTCTTAAACCGCTGCCAGAGGTCGTCTATCAGAGCCCGCTGTGGAAGTCAAGTTGTTAACAGAGACTTGAATAGCTTACGTATAAACAGAGTGAGCTGTGATTTCCAGGCAGATGTCGGTGACAGATCTGTCGATATGCACGGGATAACCCCACGTGTTTGCTCCTTTGCTCAGTGGTGGGGTGAGTTTAGTGAGGAGTTGTGATTTCTCACTTCTGCAGTGAAACTGTCCCTTTTTATCAGTTGAATCTTTAGGCTAAACGCTGACCCATTTTAAGGAGCGTTGAGCACTCTTACAACAGTAGACTTTCATGTGGAGGTGAAACTCTTCTGATAGACTGGATTATGGCCCTAAAATGCATTCAGAAACCTTTTTTCCTGCAGGTACTGCTATGAGAGGAACCTGGCAGTGAACCCGCAGGGGGGTAACACAGGCCTTGTTGGGGGCAGCGTTCCTGTCTTTGATGAGATCATTCTCTCCACTGCTCTCATGAACCGGATCATCAGCTTTGACAAGGTGTCTGGTAAATATCGTAGAGATGTGAGGCACAGAAATGAGCCCCAGGCCCTAAACCAGCCACTTCCCTGGAAGACTGCAGGATCAGCAAGGTTCAGCCCAGCAGCATCATAAGGGGCATCAGAGGTTTGTTTCATCCAGGCTCCTGCTGCTGCTGTAGTCCTTAGGTTATAACAGTAGCAGATGTAGAAATACATCTGGTGGCAGAAAGAGGAAGAAAGAGATAAGAGAAACATGGACATCCTATTAGCTGTTCATAGATTAAATGAGAAACCCAGCAGGTGGAGCAGAATGACAGCGTTGAAGAAAGCACCTGGTAACTATGCTAGCAGAGGGAAGGGAGGGATGGGGAAAACTTACAGGTTGTTTGGATTTGGAGAGTTAGGAATTAGGGTGGTTTGAGCATTTCAGTTCTTAAAACAGAGAGAGAGAGAGAGAGAAAGGGGGAGAACAACAGGCAGAGATGTACTTCATGTCACTATGTTTTACCTGTCCAGAGTTGTGGATGACCAGAGTTAAGGCAATGGTAAAGCTTCCCTCGCCTTGAGGAGGGGTAGCACAATGCCCTGTAGTGTGCACAGACTGTTTGTGTGTTTAAATCCAATCCTCGAAAATTTTGGAGGAAGAGGGGGTTGCATCTGCTTGTACTTACCTCGCCTCTTGAGGAGGCACCTTCTTCTTGGGCATCAGCTCATAGCAGGACATTTATGTTTCAGGAATCCTTGTGTGCCAAGCTGGCTGCATCTTAGAGAAACTAAATGAGTACTTGGAGGAGCAAGGGTTTGTCATGCCGCTTGACTTGGGAGCGAAAGGTAGCTGTCACATCGGTGGTAATGTGGCCACAAACGCTGGAGGCTTACGGCTCTTGAGATACGGCTCTCTCCGAGGGACAGTGCTAGGACTGGAAGTGGTAAGGCGAGTACCTGGCAGTTCCCTTCTGTGTTTAAACCTCTACTTCTTACCGTTTCCTGCTGTTCTAGCCCTTAGCTATCCGTTATGCAGACAAGTGCTTCTCCAGGCGTCCACTCTTAACTTTTCCTTGTACAGCTCTTTTGAGAAGGGGCAACAAGCGTCTTCATGCGTGTAGCATCTGTTATTGCTACGGCAATTTCCAGCTTCTACGTCTGTCCTTGCTGACGGAAGTGATACTAGGTGGTTTTGTAATCCAGAAAAGTGAAAGGAAGGTAGGGAGAGATTTGGTGATCCCAACTTACCTGCATGAGGTTGGTTCCTCTGTGGAGCAGTGGGTCCCTGGGGCTCTCTGCTAAATCCATCCTACAGTACTCTCTTCTAGTGGCTGCTCACTCGATTTTTCATAGAGCCGTCCCCTTTGGGTTTGTTTGGCTGCTGGCTTTCTCCTAGAGTCTTTCCTGTTCCTCAGCCTGTTTCTGCCCTACAGGTCCGTGCCTCTGTGTGAAAAGGCTGGGATTAGTAGTTCTAAAAGATTGCGGGGCTTGGGAGCAGAGGGCTACTAGGAAATAAATTGGGTAGGTAACAAAAGCCTGGTTTGGTTTTATTGTGTAGGCCCAGAAATGAGAGCTTTTGTCTCTCAAGTTAGCGTCTCTAGCATCCAAACAGCCTTTAATAACGTGTCTTGGAGACATTCAGCCTTGAATTAAGGCTCAAGTGGTGGAGGGCTTACCTCATTCTGCTTAACTATGTTCACTGTTTCAAAGAGTGTTCCTTGTTTCCATTATTTAATGGGAGCTGGGGCTCCAAAGAGCATTTGATCTTGTCTACCACTGGTAAGAAAAGTGGAGCAAACTCGATCTTCTGTTATTACTTGTCCTGCTGGAACATGTGCAAACAGCACCATAAAAAAAAAAAAAGAAGCAGAAAAGTTTGAGGGAAGACTCGGGTAGGATTTAGAGGGGAGTAAGAGCTGGGAATGGAGGAACAGTGGGAACGGGCTGCAGCTGGTGTCCACTCCTCAAGGCTAGTGGCAGCTTTTTGTCAGCTTGGTAGTAGACAAGCTTATGACAGCAGATTTCTATGTAGGTGCTTTGACTGGGTCTCTCTATTCCCACAGGTACTGGCTGATGGCTCCACCCTGGACTGTTTGACATCTCTGCGCAAAGATAACACTGGCTATGATTTGAAGCAGCTTTTCATCGGGTCTGAGGGGACCTTGGGAGTTATCACTGCTGTCTCCATACTGTGTCCTCAGAAACCTAAGGCTGTGAATCTGGCATTCCTAGGTAGGAGCTCATATTAATAATTTCACACCTGAACTCAAAGGCTGGGAAATGAATAGGAATGGAAAGACGAAAGCGCTGGTCAGCCTGTTGAGCTAGACTACCAGCATCAGCATGTGTCTGAGAAGTAGTATGGTGCTGTACGTTAAAATGCCTGTGCAGGTATTTTATCTCTGTGGTGTAAAATACCTGCAAAGGCAGGTTGCTCTGCAAGGAAAGGGAAGCCAGGAGCTTAGCAGGATGAAGGGGCGGGCAGGGCAACACCCGCACTGACGAGGGACCGGTCTGCCAGTACCCGAGCGAGGTGAGCAGGGCAAGTCTGGTGACAGCAGGCGGAGGCAGCCACAATCCAGCGGTCACTGCGTGAGCCCGTAGTGACAAGGCAAGGCTGGGAAGTCAAGTCTACAGGTCAGGGTCTGGATCCGCAGGGTACCTGGCCAGGCACAGCTGCTTAAAAGCTGTTTCTGAGTCTCCTTTTTAGCAGAGTTGTTTGTGGGGAACCTTCACTGAGACTGGTTTCTTTTTCTCAAAAACCTTCAAGGCGAGCAGGGACTTCTCAAATAGCTTGCTTGTATCAGATGTGGCCTTGAGAGCAGAGAGCTAAACTGTTAGGAGGGGAAGAGTAGACTCCCAAGTGCTGACAGACCTATGGAATATGTGCAACGGGCCCCAAAATTTGCCTGGACTCTCACAGTGGCCTTTAAATTTCTCTTGGGTTGCCTTCTTGCCTGTGCTGAGAACTGAGGGTGGGGCAGATGTTTTGGTATGAACTGTCTTAGGGCGTCCTTGCCGCAGCAAAGACTGATCGCTATATACTCCTGCTGTTCTGTTCTGAAACCTTCCCCAGCTCAAACTGTTACAGGAACTGCTGATCTAAACCCACACAGGGTAGCACTTTACATTTTCTGGAGATGGGAGAGATGACTTGCAGCCTGATAGACTTTTTAAAACTTTTTACAAGGTTGGGGGGGTGGGGGAGGAGGGTGTTGCTTGTTCCTGATTCCTCTGCGTTCTCTTTGAAGGGTGTCAGAGTTTCGCTAAGGTTCTGGAAACATTTACGACCTGCAGAGCCATGCTGGGAGAGATCCTGTCTGCCTATGAGTTCATGGATGAGAAGTGCATGGAATTGGTTGAGAAACATCTCAAGCTGTCCAGCCCAGTGACAGGTACCAGTGTCATTTGTGCTATAGAAAGCGGCATTGTATTGCTTGGGTATTTTTAGCTTAGTTTTACCTATATCTATGTCTATATCTATATATGTCAATGCGCATGTGGGCATCCCTCATAATTTTTGTAGCCAGTATTCAATTCCAAACATATTTGGTGGAAGCCTTTAAAGCTTTTTACTTCTACTTGTTCCCACAAAACTGCTATTTTTCTGAAAAGCGGTGGCTAGATAAAGGATAGAGCATATTAGTGAAGTGCCCTACAGATAAAAGATTGTCACTTGAGCTGCCCTTTCACGTGGCACCAGAGAATCTGGGCATTAGGAGCACCTCATGAAATGTGCCAAGCTTGGGAAAAGCCTCAGAACCTGCACTAAATTCCTGTGCCTTTGCCCCAGAGCATCTGCTTATTCTCTTCTCCTTCACTTTCAGGCAGCCCTTTTTATGTTTTAATTGAAACTTCGGGCTCCAGCTCGACCCATGATGAAGAAAAATTGAACAACTTCCTAGAACAGGCCATGACTTCTGGTTTGGTCACTGATGGAACTGTGGCAACGGATGATAAGAAAATAAAGGCAAGTCATCGTTTCCTCTTGCGCAAGTCTCTCTGAGATGATTCTCTGCTTGGATTTGTATTTTTAATAGGGAAATTTTCAGACTGATGTTTGGTATAAATGTCCCTGAGTGATCTGATAGCTTATTTGGCACGTTGATTAAAAACACTAAGGGAGAATACTTACTACTGCTGATTCTTTCCAGAAAGCCTGAGTATTCGGGGTTCCAGTGGATGTTTTCTAAAAAGGTCAGAATAGTGAATTACATCTTTCAGTAGTTGCTGGGGTAGGACCTGAACTGCCTGAAAACTATTGAAACGAGAAGTTCAGTTGTCAGCGGGGCCAGGAGTGAGCAAAGTCCTGTAGGTCAGCGTGACAGCGGGTTGGCGCCAGAGACTGCGGTGTCACAGAACAACACAAACACAAAGTGTGTCAGTGAGAAGGAGAGTGCCTGCCCAGTAAACATGAGTCTTACATTGACCCATGTTTCTTCCAGCCCCAGTTCCCAAACTGGCCCTTGCAGTACTAAACTGGAGGAGGTACATCCCCACTTCTTGGGATATCCAAAACAGATTTGGAGAGAATCGCCATGCCTGCGTTCTTTCTGTTCAGGGTGCTGTCAAGCTTGAAGAGTTGGCGTATCACTTTACTGTATAATGCTTTCTTGGCAGCGTCATAACTAGCTTCCACGAGGCAGGAGGGTATCAAGGGAAATCAGAAGTTGACGTTATATGCAAAGAATCAAGGCTCTTTTTCCCTCCATACCCCAAAGCACGGAACCCAAGAGGCACTTGGTTTATTTGGATTTCTTTGGTTCATCAGACACTGTGGAGCCTGCGGGAGAGGATCACAGAGGCCCTCACTCACGATGGCTATGTCTACAAATACGACATCTCTCTGCCTGTGGGAAAGCTGTATGATCTTGTGACTGACACCAGGGCTCGGCTGGGCCGGAGTGCCAAAAACGTGGTGGGCTATGGCCACTTGGGTAAGGGTAGATGCTGGGAAAGGACGTGATTGCTCTTTTGTGCTCTGGGTTTTGCTGTGCAACTTCCTAGTAGTTTTAAAGGTTGTTTTTAGATTAGCGAGAGGCATAAACTAAATAGCTGAGAGCTGTCAGAAGAGGAGGATGCATAAAGATCTTTGTGTCTGAATTTCATTGCTTTCAGTCTGTATTCCATATGTTAATGGTAGGTTGCTAGCTGAACTCATCTTGCTCTGTACTTTCTGTTTAAGTACGTCAGTTGTTTAATTGGACCATCAAATAGATTAATGTACTTAGACACATTTGGTAGATAAACACTCTTGTCCAAAGTGATTAGTCATATTGGAAATCAATTACGTCTGAGCCATTAACCATAACATAATCATAAAGATAACGCACAGAAAGGCAAATACTTTTGTCAGAATGCTTTGAAACTAATTTGGTATTACTGACGGGTAAATTTGGTAACTTAGCAGAGCTGTTGTGTTTTTTTAAAAAAAAAAAACAGAACACACTTCAGCACGCTTGATTAGAAAGACATGGGAAGACAAGTCTGCATAACAAAGGCTGCCTCTGTTAGCTCTTGGTATTGCGGAATAAGCTGTGTACTGTGAGGGTTTGCTGGGATGCAGGAAGAGGTTCCCGAGTGAGAGTGAGTAAGTTGTTTATCTTTGTGTGTTCTGCTCTTCTGAATACCCAGCAACTACGTGCTTAATCAAATACCATCATGTGCAAGCGGTTAAAGGAGAAAATGTTCTGCGTGCTTTGTTTCTGTTGACACAGTGCCAAAGTGCCTTTAGAACATTGCACGAACATAATAGGGAGAGAGAAGGTGATGAAGGGCCATATTAAGATCTAGTGATCATTATGAAGTAGCATTGGGGAAGTCTTTGCCATGCCATCTCAGTAGTGGGACAGTAATTAATGCAGCACAGTTGTTTGAATTTCCAAATCACAAGGGTGGGAGTTTGAAAGTAGCTTAACTCAGAAGACTCCCTCAACTACTGTACTGAAAGCATGGAAGAACAAAGATCCTGTTTGAATTACTTGTGCATGGAGAGGCTTAATGTTTGTAGAACAGTGAACTTGTCCTTTTTTTGCACCGTTTGGAGACTAACAAAGGCACCTTTGTTTGAGTACGTGGAGGAGACAGTAATAAGCCTCTGTTGTAGGCTGAGTTTTTCTTACGGACTCACCTCTACAGTGTTTTCTTCCAGGAGACGGAAACTTGCACTTGAACATCACGGCGGAGTCCTATAGCCATTCCCTGCTGGATGCCATCGAGCCGTTTGTGTATGAGTGGACTGCAAGATACAACGGCAGTATCAGTGCAGAGCACGGACTGGGCTTCAAGAAAAAGCAGTTCATTCAGTACAGCAAACCCAATGAGGCAGTCTTTCTAATGCAGCGCTTCAAAGCCATGTTAGACCCTAAAGGGATCCTCAATCCGTACAAGATGTTGCCCTCCAGTTCCTGAGAGCAACACGCACTGAGAAGTGAGCAGATACCATCACATGAGGATGGCATCTCTAGCTTGGTAACTGCACTTTAGCCATAAAAGAAACTGGTGGATCAAGCAAGCATGTGGAATGCTCCTTGGTTTATTTCTTTGGTGTGATGGAACAAGTAAAGGAACATGATTCCTCTTTTCAGGGGTTCCCGCTCTTTCTGAGGAAGAGCTCATTAGTGGTTTTGACCGTGTGGGTTTCCTATTTAATCTGAACACTGAATCATAGAATCATAGAATGGTTTAGGTTGGAAGGG
>RSEF01000009.1:5253509-5270829 GCA_003993805.1 Himantopus leucocephalus
GGTGCAGCCTCACCTGGAGCACTGTGTGCAGTTCCTGGCCCCACCATATAAGAAGGATGTGAAGGTACTTGAATTCATCCAGAGGTTTAACTTCTGGTCAGCACTGAAGTGGTCATCAGTCGGACTAGGTGATTGTTGTAGGTCCCTTCTAACTGGACTATTCTATTCTAAGACAGGGGTTTTTTTGTTGGGTTTGGTGGAATTTCTTTATTGCAGTCTGTCTGTTTTGCGATGACAGGAGAGATTGTAATTTACGGTTTGGTGTACAAAACCACGTTGTCACCCTCCTGTTACCAGAGGGCAGACCAGCCATCTGCTAGTGAGTCATCTTGTGGTCTGCTCAGTGTTTGCTAGTCGCATCCGTATTTACCAATAAATGTCAGTCTCTCAACCCAGGCTCTATTGTATCCAAATGAAGCAGGTGATTGGGAAAATCCAGCAGGGATTTGCCAAAGGTAAATCATGTCACTTAACCGGACCACCTTCTACAACAAAATAACGTTTTCTGTTGACGTGGGGAGAGCAGTGGGTGTTGTTTGCCTGGATGTCAGCAAAATGTTCCACAGTTTCCCACAGCCGCCTTCTGGACGCACTGGCAAGATGGAGAGCGGATGGGTGGTCTGTGAGAGGGGTAGGAAACTGGCTCACAGGCTGTGCTCAGAGGGTGGCGATCAATGGTTTTTACTTGGGTCTGCTGGTTTGGGAGGCATCATCGGACTCCACAACACAAGGCAAGGTGGTTGTCTTACCCAGTAGCTGTCTTCTCCATTAGCTACTTTTCAGTGGTTTCTGCTCTTCCACAGTACAGTGAAATAGATGTTCCATCCAGAACCTTTTTCTTGGAAGAAAATCATCCTAGTCTTTTTTTCTTCTGTTTTTAAGCAGAACACTGTCTCTACAAGGCTGCAAGCCGTTGAATTGGGTTCAGGATGATGGTGTACGCTCAGCGCTGTCTTGCAGCATCCTTCACCATACGGTTCTAAGGTCACAACTCCCTCAACTTGGCTGCACGGATGCTTTTAACAGAAATACCTCCATATGTTAGCAACCTGTAGTGCCAATCTAGGCCTGCCCTCTGCTCTCTTCCTTTCAGCTCCCTCTTTCTCTCCGCTATCGGTGCGCTCCTCACCTTTGCCTTCCTTCCTCAGGATCGCTCAGAGAGGAGCTGATCATCTTCTGGGGTCAAGCGGAGTGAACGATGCCATCGGTAGCAAAGAGAAGGCAGAACATGAAACACAGTCAGCCTGTGCTGCTGCTGTATCAGGTGATGCAAAAACGTGGAAAGTCCATGATGTTAGAGAAGAAAAAGATTTGCTTTTTGCCAAGTGAAGCTGATGCGGCTCGTTCTTTCCGGATCTCCGCCTTTTTCCTACGCCATTCTTTCTCTTTTTTTTTTTTCCCCAAACCACTGACCATAATCATTTAAAAATACAGGCTTTACACGTGAATGGTTCTTTTTGGGAAGCGGAACATTCCATACTGCTTTTTTTCAGCTACATACGGAGCGAGTGCTTGGGAGGGAATAAGGGCTGGCAGATAACCTAGTGCTGTGGCCAGGGAAATTCTGCCACAGCTACATTTAGCCGTCTTCTTTACACATGAAGATCCTTAAGCTCAATGTAAGTTTACTGTTTCAGCTAAACAATAGAGCGATTACCCTGAGGGAATAGAAGGGAGGAGTTATCGTAGGTTTATTTTTCAGTATCTTTCCTAGGCCTTAAACACTAGTATTATCCTTCTCTTCCATGTTCTCAGTGATGTTTTCAAATATTGGTTTACTGTTGTACACAGAAGGGAGAGACAGGGTGGGTACATAGATGGGGGGGGGGGGCGGTATTTTTATAATCATTGTAGGAATTTCTTGTCCAAAATTCTATTTTTTTCTGGGACAGACTTAAATATCAGAACGATGTAGATGTGGATGCTCAACACTTTGAAGCAGTGGTCTTCTGGCACAGTGAGGAAGCACTTGGCTCTCCGTACTGGTTTTGGGTGCGATAGAGTTAATTTCCTTCACAGTAGCTGGTGTGGTGCCGTGTTTTGGATGTGTGACAGCGTTGATAGCGCAGGGATGTTGTCGCTGTTGCTGAGCTATGCTTGCACAACTGCAAGGTCTTTTCTGCTTCTCACCCTGCCCCACCGGTGAGCAGGCTGGGGTTGGGCAAGAAGCTGGGAGGGGACACAGATGGGACAACTGACCCCAACCATTAATGCGTGATGGAACCCTGCTCTCCTGGGGATGGCTGAACGCCTGCCTGTGATGGGACGTAGTCAATGAATTCCTTTCGCTTTGCTTGCGCGCACAGCTTTAGCTTTACCTGTTAAACTCCCTTTATCTCAACCTGCGGGTTTTTTTGCACTTTTACCCTTCTGACTCTCCTCCCCGTCCCGCTGCGGGGGCGTGAGCAAGCGGCTGCGTGGGGCCGAGCTGCCCACGTGGGTTGACCCACAACACTCTTCCCTAAGCAAGCAGGTGCATGGAGCCAAAGGCACTACGGAGCTATTAATTCAGCATCCTGCCCGGTTAACTAATTCTGCGTCATTTGGCTGACCTTCTCTGCTTCCAGCCTCAGAGCAGCCCAGCCCCACATGAAGCCAAGTATTTCTGCATGACACCATATTTTTCTGCGTAACCAAACCTGACGATTCGGGTACAACACCCCAGGAGAGAGCAATGAATCAATTGTAAAAGCGTAAAAACAAAACAAAAAACCAAACGGTCTTTTTGTGATTCGTGGGCTCTACCAGCTTCAGAGTGAGAAATCGCACAGCTGACGTGTATAATGTAACAGGAGAAAGAAATCTATTAAACGTGACCCACCTGCCAGCAGCAACTGACACTGTGCCAAGAGTAACCCTAGAAATTCTTCATAAAACAGCTCATTGGCTCACGTTTTACCAAGAAACTCAAGGAAGGCAACCCTATACCTTGCTAATCTCTGAATCTCGATAAGCGCTGGAGTTGGGGCCGGCCTGAGGAAGCTGTGATTTAAAAAGAAATGCTGTATATTTGGGCACTCTGAAGACTCAGCAACGCGGGTGGAGGATACCGGAATGCTGAGGGCTTGGCTCGTGTTGTGGTAGGATGGGCTGTCAGCATACAAGGGTTAGAAAGGTGGCACCATGGGTGGGGAGGGAAAGGGGACCACGTCAGGAGGTGCACGGGAAGTGGTACGGCTGTAAAAGACCAAAAAGCAACAGCTTAATCCCCTCTTCCAGGCTGGGAGACGCGGGTAAACTTTTTGTTGCCCAAATGAGGAGAGCATCGCCTGCATCCCTGGCGTGGGGAGCAGGGGGATTACCCCACCTCCAGACCTGCAGGACAAATCCTGCTCTCCCGGGGCAATTTGCAATCATCAGAGCCAGTTTGTGAAGTGCTGGCATACGGGAGCCTTGGTGGAATCTCAAATTCCTGTGGAATGCAAGTTGCAATGGTTGTTAATAACACCAGACAGTCACTTTGTAGATAAACAGCAAAATAACACCTGTTGAGGGGCAGGAGCGGTCTCTCCCGAGGCCTAGATATAAGTCTCTAAGCTCTTAACCTCCAGCTATAATAACTGCATTTTCACTGCGGAAGAGTTCGAAGTCTAACTGTTTTAAGGAACACCGTTCCTGTTTTGCTCCTGTCCCCAGTTTCCTGCTGCCAAGTGTGTCTGGCAGACAATTGTAGTCCTAAACCACTGAGCAAGAAGCGGAGGAAAGGCACGGCAGGCACCGACCACGGCCCCAAGCAGGGACGGGGCACTGAAGAAGCGATGTGATGGTGTGCAGGGTGGCGAAGGGGCTCCCCGCCAGCATGGCCCCCTGCCCGGACCCTGCCGTGAGCCCCCCGCGCCTCCCTCCCACAGCCAGAAGACAAGGGGGTCCCTGCAATCCCTACCTCCCCGCAAAACTCTGGCAAACCCCGTTTCCCGAGGCAGCTCTTTGTATCTGTGTTAATGTCATGCCATATCAGTGCTTTTCAGGGCTTACTAATTTCCACCCGCCCCTGGGAACACCTAGCCACTCCCTTCGTCCTCACCTATCCCAGCCATTTATAGCAGCGATGGGATGCTAGAAATAGAGACGCGTCCAGTAAGAGCCGGAGGAACCCGTAGACGAAAGGAGTTACAGGAGTCGATTTGCAAAGGAGATATTTTCTAGCTGGCAGCGGTGAGGCAGCATGAAAAGCCCTGTGTGCACTTCAAGGTAAGGGGAGAGGGAGGTGAATGCTACGGGTGCGGAATTAAAACGCGGTTCGGAGAAAGGTCTGGTTCGGGTAATCCCTCCAAGTTGTGAATAACCTGCGGACTTAGTTGTCTTGCCCCAGGGTAGAGATTAATTTCGCCGGGGACGGGGACGTTTCTTTCCTGTGTTCCAGGTCTTTTAATTTGAAGGAGCCTTGTTAGGTCAACACAGAGGTCTGTTATTTTCAGCTTAAGCCAAGTGAAGGAGAAGGTTGTCCCAAGCCTTAAAGCATCCGTAGTGGCACTTCTAACTTGCGATCCGAGAGGTAGTTTTCCCTGTTTTCTTCCCGGCTGGGACATGGTCGGAAAGGCGAGTCGAAGCTCTGGCACCAGCCCCGCTGACAGTCCCATGAGTTTTTTTAGCTTCTTAGAAGAATTTGGGGTCTTGGCAATCAGCTCCCAAGTGCTTCCTCAAAGGGCTGCCGGGCTGGTTGCATGTCTTCTGTGTTTCTGTCATTTTCCGCGACGTTCGAATTGCGGCGCTCTCTCTTGAACTTTGCTTTGCCAAAGACTGTATTCATGGGGGGCTGTGGTGGGTTGACCCTGGCTGGATGCCGTGTGCCCACCAAAGCCGCTCTCTCACTCCCCTCCTCAGCTGGGCAGGCAAGAGAAAATACAGCGAAAGGCTCGTGGGTTGAGATAAAGACTCCCAAGGAGAGATCATTCGCCCATTACCGTCATGGGTAAATAGTTTTGACTTGAAGAAATTAGTTTATTTCCTATCAAAATCAGAGTAGGGTAATGAGAAATAAAAGCGAAATCTGTTTTTCTCTCCACCCCTCCCTTCTTCCTGGGTTTAACCTCACTGCTGAATTCTCTCCCTGCTCCCCCCGAGTGGCTCAAAGGGACGGGGAATGACGGTTGTGGTCAGTTCACCATCACAGAACCATCAAAGGAATTTTGATTGTCTTACCCCCACCCCCCTACCAGGCCTGGGACCACAGAATTAAGAAATACTGATGAAAGGCTGCCTGTAGCTGTGTCTTGAAACTCTTTGTGCAGGCGCTGTGCTGCAAATTCATATCAGAGGTTGGTACCGGCTTGGGCTGAGGGTCTTGCCTGCCTTTGGGAAGGGCTCTTCTGCTGGAGGATTTCCCACTTTGGCTGGGAAAGGATTGGAAAAGTTGGACAAGGAAAGCGCTGTCGTGCAAAGCAAGGGCGGCTCGGGGCAGGTTTGCATGGCGAGTAAAGGCAAACGGTTTTCGGCAGTGCCGTGGCAGTGTTGTAACATCGCCACCTGTCTCCGTGCTTCCACTGTGTTTGCCTTCGGTTCATGGCTCGCGCAGCTGGCTACGATGGCCGTGTTTTTACGTGCAGCTCTTCTTGTTCTGTTGGACTTTGCCTCCATCTTATCTCCGGTTTTCCGTGGCCGGATCCAGTCTGCCAAAGCCCAGCTTGTCATACTGCGCCCAGTCAGTGGGAGGCTGTAGACCAGCTAAAGCTGGTGGTTGCACTCTCATAAGGCCAACTGGAAGGAGCGATTCAGTGTCTTTCACGTGGTACAAGCTGGAGGCTGTGAAAGCCACCACCCTGTGCAGCAGGACCGTGTGTGAGCACCCCTTGGCCAGAAGGACAGGAGAAAGGGCCACCAGGTGCAGCCCACAGCAAGCCACCTGCCCCCATCGACCCTCAGACTGGGCAGGCTTGGAGCCTTCCATGCTCGCTTGGGAGAGCGGGAACCACGAGCGTGACCATCCCACGCTGTAAATGGGAATATATCATCTCAGAACAACTTAAAGCCCAAGCCAGGTCTGCTGCGTTTTGGAAATGGCGGCCAAAAACGTGGAATTCACACGGGGTTAAGAAAGCTTTTAAGATCAGAGAAGTCAGATCAACCTTGGTGATGAAAAGTTCCTTTCTGGTGGGCATCAGACTTTCAAAACACCCTGTACGTGTCCCAGCTAGAATGCACTGGTGGTGATAGGTGTTGATTGCCTAATTAATGCTGTAAAAGAACCACCACGCGTCATTATCCGGCCAAAACATGGATGGGTGGATGAGGTGCTTGGTCCAAAGGGCCAAGCTCAGGTAGTTTAAGGTCTGGCCAAGGTGAGGAGATCTGATGAACGGGAGAACTGGGTGAGACTGATCACAAGCTGGGAGGAGGAGCTGTCGCAGCAGGGAAGCAGTCCTCTTGTTGGAAAGCAGGGTGTAATTAATCCGTTACAGGTGCTATTTGGTTATTAATTGCTTTTCTGTGTTGAAAAGTCTGTTACATTGGGGAAAAAAAATGCAGTTTAGTGTTTCTTTGAGATCCCCGTCTTCTAGAGTGATGCGATTGCAGGAGCTGCTCAGATTTCTTACTGAGGAACTCCTTACGCCCCTACAAAGGGCTCATTTTCTAGTGAATGAACTAGAACTTTGAGCAGCGAATAAGCTCTAAACCCCCAGAAAACCAAAAGAAAAGCAAAATAAAAAGCAGCAGAGCCGGGAGGCTGTCGGGAGAGCTTCACAGGCTCTGCCTGAGGTAGGCTGTGTCTTGCTAAAGGCCAAAATTAGGAGAGTGATAGGTGAAAGTGCAATTTCTCACTGTCCTGCCTCTAATGCCAGAGCTGCCGACGGAGCTAGGGCAGCCAAAGGTGGGTGGCACCACGGAGATGTAAAATTGTGCTCCCAATGGTAAAAATTCCCAGGGGTAATATGCAAAGTTTGGTGGTTCGTGTTCGGGGAAGGACTGTCATGTAAAAATCCACTGAAACTCTTCTTTCTTTCTTTCCAGGCATATCAAATATCTCATCATTTTCAGCCTTTGCCTGGGACTCGTCTTCCTGTCGGGATTCTTCCATATGAAGGATAAAAATTATGTGTAAGTAAGTGAAGCAGAAGCAAGGTTGCGTGACTTCACCTGCCCAGGGCAGCAAGGATCTGACCTGTGATGCTTGATTTAACTCCCGTGAGGTTTAAGCTAACACTGGAAGGGCAGCGGCCCAAAGTTAGGTCCTAGATCCACATTTGGGCAGGGAAGGGGTCAAATTAGCCAAAGTGCAGCTCTTCGGGGCAAAACCAGCCGTATGGAAAAAGAAAAGGGGATCGAGCTGAAGCCTTTGGGTAAGCGAGGACCTGGAGAAGCAGAAAACTGTTCGACGTCTATGCCTGAGGGCTGGGGCTTGTTTGGGTTGGTGCCTTGCACCAGCCACAGGTGTGGTATCGGAAGGAGAAGCCGCTCGAGTTTGGCTTTGCCAGGTCTCAGAGATGGGGTGCGGCACTGGAGAGGCTGTTTTCCCCATCTTTTGCCTTCCTGCAGAATCTCGAAGAGCAACGAGGAGCTGCTGCCTTGCCGAGCCAAGACTAACGTCATGTTCCTCAAGACCCACAAGACTGCCAGCAGCACTGTCCTGAACATCATGTTCAGGTTCGCGGAGAGGTACAACCTCACCGTCGCCCTCCCAGCTGACGAGCGCGTCCACCTGGGCTACCCGGAGACCTTCGTGGCCCACTTTGTGGAGGAATTTCAAGCCATAGGTCAAAACTACAACATCATGTGCAACCACCTGCGGTTTAACCGCTTGGAGGTAAGAAAGAGCCACGACACCTGCGGAGAAACCTGGTTGAACAAGCAGTGCCTCCAGACTAACAGCCTCTCTTCTTCCTCCCCACAAATAGGTGCAAAAGGTGATGGCGGCGAACACCTTCTACTTCTCCATCCTGAGGAACCCCATTTCTCTGCTGGAGTCTTCCTACGTCTACTACAAGGAGGATGTCCCTGCCTTCAAGATCTCCAAGGACGTGAACGAGTACCTGGCATCACCCACGAAGTATTACCATCCGGCCGATTACAAGCAAAACATCTATGCCCGGAATATCATGTGGTTTGACTTTGGCTATGACAACAATGCAGAGGACAACACAAAGTACATCCAGGTGGTCCTGAAAGAGATTGAACAGAACTTCCACCTGATCTTGATAGCAGACTACTTTGATGAGTCCATGATCCTCTTGAAGCACGCTTTGTGCTGGGATCTGGATGATGTGATTTACTTTAAGCTCAATTCCAGAAGCCAGGACACTGTCCAGACCTTGACTCCAGAAAGCAAGGAGCAGATAAAAGCGTGGTGCTCACTGGACTGGAAGCTCTACCTGCACTTCAACCAGAGCTTCTGGAGGAAAATTGAGGAGACCATAGGACTCAAGGAGCTGGAGAAGGAGGTGAATCGCCTGCGAACAAGACAGAAGGAGCTCATGGAGACCTGTCTCTCAGACAAAGAGCCAGTGGGGAAGGATCACATCCACGACAAAGGTCTTCTGCCTTTCCAGTCAGGGGCTGCAAATATCCTCGGGTACAACCTCAGACAAGACTTGGACAACTGGACTCTGAGAACGTGCCAGAAAATGGTTATTCCAGAGCTCCAGTACACATCCTATCTTTATGCTGTTCAACACCCGCACAAGAAGAGGAAGCCATTCAGCTTGCCCTTGATGTGGACCAGGTTCCAGGAGAAGACGCAGTTCTCAGCTCCCAACTAGGGCACGTGACAACCCACTGGGGTTTCCCACTGCTTTGTGTCACCCCACGTCTGGCATGTGGCTGGCCCACAGGACTCTTGCGCATGAGGGTGTATGGGGCCACTGAGACGGTGGTGGGTCCCTTTTTGGGGACGTTGAGCCAAAGGCTCTGCATTGGCCGGATCCTGCGTGATCCCTCCTCGCCGCTCCCAGGCGGGGGGATGGCCTGCTGCTGCTGAGTGCTGTGTGGGCTTTCAGCTCACGTAGACGTTCCTGCCTCTTAATCATTAATCATGGGCTGAATCATTATGTTTGCGTTCGACTTTATTTAATTGCTGTCCTTACATCCAGGCTGGTCACAGCTTACTAGAGCAAGTCCTGATTTTTGGCATTTGGGGGGGGAAAAACGGGGAGGGGCAGGCAAACGAGGAGGAGAGCGTGATGAGGGGACGCAGGGCTCGAAGGAGTAGGAAAGATGTTGGGACTCCCAAACAGCATCTCCCGAGCAGCAGCATCTGCGCTCGACGCTGTCTAACCGCCGGGTGATGCCAGGGCTGCTTTTGGGATGGGAGTCCCCAGCGCCGTACCCAAAGCCGGCTGCGCTGGCTGGCAGCCTTTCCCCACCGGCACATGCGACGTCCCTCTCGCACGTGTCATGAAGTGTGTGTGTGGGGGTGGGCCTTGGCACCGCTCGGGACCGCTTGGCGCTCCCCTGGGAGGGCCCATTTTGTGGTTTCACCCCTCTCTCTTGGGCAAGGGTCCCAGAGGCTTTGTTGGGCCCTCCCCCTTGCTGTGTTGGCCAAACTCTTCCGACACTAATGAGGAGAGGGGTGGAGGGAGGCACAGCCGCTGCTCGTTGAGGGCATGACCTCATTATTAAAGGAGGTAATTAAACCTTCCTGGGCCATCTTTGCTCATTTCCCAGCTCCCCGCTGCCGCTCCGGTGCTGGGATGGTTCATTAGAAGGACGGCGGCGCCAAGCCCGATGGGTTTGGCGTCACAGCCGTTAATGATGGCCCGTTGGTTTCCAACGTACCTGCCCTCCCCGGTGGTGCAATATTTCAACGTTTAGCCGGCGTTTTCCTGGTCACACCCATCGGGGGCCGAAGGGCAAAACTGGGATGATGGATCCGGGGTTGTTTGGCTTGCAGCTTCGCCTTGCTGGGAGGGCGAAGCAGCCCGGCAGCATCCCAGCCCAGGAAGCGGGACAGATGCTGTCAGAGGGGAGCAGAGCGGGGATTTTCCTCGGCTGTGTTTTAAACCCGGCAGGGAGGCAGAAGCCAGCTGAGGCAAGGGTTAACGGGGAGATTAACCATCAGGGTTTTCTGCTCCAGCAACCCTAGCTAAAATTAACCAGGCTTAGGAGGTGTTTGTAACGAGCCGGGGCGGAGGGGACGGCAGCCACATGTGTTCAGGCTGGGCAACCCCTGGGGGCCTTTCCCGGCCAATTCTGCAGCCAGAACCTGGGCTTTCACCTTGGAGCCTCTGATCCGTGACTTGCCGTATGAATTTAGCCAAGCCCCTTTAGCTAAGCTGTTGCCAGGGTTGGGATATAAGCGTCAAAAGAATTTCTTAACGGCTCACGCATGTGCGGGGCGGGGAGGGGGGTGGTCCTGGGAAGGCTGGGACACCCCCCCAGGCTGGGGTGGACCATGGGGAACGTGGGTTGCAGCACCTGGGCAGGGAGGTCTGGCCTCTCCCAGCCTGCCGGAGGAGGGAAACTGAGGCAGGAGATGCAAACAGCCCCGACAGCTCCCTTTGCACACCCTCCTGGGGGGGGTCCAAGAAGGCAGCTCCGCAGCCGCGGGTACCCAGCTCTTCCCCGGGCTGATAATGGTGCCTTTGTGCCGCCCGGCACTGCTGACTCAGGGCTTTTTCCCAGCCACCGGCGCTGTGGGAACCCCGTGACCCATCGGTGGGGGGACCCTGCAAGGGGGGGAGGTGGCAGCAAAGCAGTGAGGTGACGGGCTCTGCAGAAAGCCAGTGGCTGCGGGAGCCGGCGTTACCCTGTGGTGGGGGGTGAAGGGACAGCGGGGGACACTCCAGCTGAGCGAGACCCGGTGAGTGCCTTTGCTTTCTCCATGGGAAGGTTGATCAGCAAAAGCTGCTTATTAAAACACAGGTGAAAGTTGCCCTTGGCTACTGCGGTGGGGTGCCCATCTCCTCCCGCAGCGGTGCCCTGGGACACGCAGGGACACGTAGCCTGGGGACACCTGACCCCGGCGGCACTCCTGCTGTCCCCGAAGGAAAGGCGCTTGGGGACAGCTGGCACCCTACTGCCACAGGGACAGCCCTGCCGGGGACCCCGCCGTTCGTGTTGCGCACCCCAGGTTTCCTCCACAGGGCAGGGGGGGGAACGAGGATCCGGCTGGGTCCCCTGCGCTTGGTGGCACCAGAAACGCAGGGCAAAATGCTCCGAGTCCCCCTCGGAGGACCCGGGACTGGTCCCCGGGGTCTTGGCTGTGCAGAGATGGGCTCTGCCCCCGCCGACACCCGCTTGACGATGGGAGCAGGAAACCTCAGGTCTCACCCTGCCCTTTGCTAACTGGCCTTGATTTACCAGCAACCCCTTTTGAAGAACCTCTTGACGATCAACTTAATTTGATTTCAGTTTATTTCGGCGTAGCCCAGCTCAGCCTCTCTCCTGTTACCCAAAATCCTGTCCCACCTTTCAGCGGCGGTGACTTGCGTGTGTTCAGCGCCCCCCTCAACCCCAACCCTGCCCGTAGCGACCTGCCCTCCAGCCCGTGCTCCTGGCAGGGGGCAATTGGTTCCCCAAACCCAAACCCACCGGGTTAAAACCCAAACCCCTCCAGGACAACCCAGCTCCCAGACTGTGCCCAGCAACTGGTTCCCCCCCCGACTTTCACCAACCCGTCTTTCTGCCGCAGATGCCATGGGCTCCCGGCACTTCCCCGCCCGGACCGTGCTCTTCGAGAAGGAGTCCAATGGCGTCACATACCGCGTGCCCGCCCTGCTCTACCTGCCCTGCGTGGCCAAGCTGCTGGCTTTCGCCGAGGAGCGGCTGAGCGCCGACGATGCCCACGCCAACCTGCTGGTGCTGCGCCGCGGCACCGTCTACGGACGCTACGTGGAGGTGGGATGGGGCGCGGGGGGAATGTACCCGGGATTGGGGGGGCACAGAGACAGCCGGGTAGTTATTCTCCACTGCTTGTGTGTGACACGGCCGAGCTCCCGGAGGCACCTGCACGGGGGGGGTGGGTGAAGTGGGGTGGTCCTCACCCCTCTCCTCCTCCTCCCCGGACAGTGGGAAGACATGCGTGTGCTGGAGACGGCGACACTGCAGCACCACCGGTCGATGAACCCCTGCCCGCTCTACGACGAGTTCACCGGCACCCTCTTCCTTTTCTTCATCACGGTGCTGGGCAGGACACCCGAAGCCTACCAGATCGTCACCGGCCAAAATGTCACCCGCCTCTGCTGTGTCACCAGCACCGACCAGGGCCTGAGCTGGAGCGCGGCCACAGACCTAACGCAGCAGGTCATTGGTGGGGCCATCAAAGGTAGGCCACCAGCGAGGGGCAAGGATGGGGGGGGAGGACAGCCAGTAGGAGGGGACACTTAGGTTTTGGCCTCCCATGGTGTGGCCAGAGGTGACTTCGGGGGTGGGAAGCCCATGAGCATCAAAGAGATGGGGTAGATGAGGACCCCCAAGTGGAGGAGAGAGGGGATGGAGGGAGTATCTGTGTCTCTTGCACGGGGGGAAAGGAGGTGGAGAGGCCCTGTAGCCCTACCCATAGCTATGTGTGAGGACAACTGGGCAGCACTGGGCTCTGCTGCCCTCCCACCCCACCACCTTGCTTGGCTGTGCTGGGGGGATGCTCTAGTGACACTGCTGCATTGGGCATGGCACCATGGGGACAGCATAGAGGGACACCACAGAGGGGCACCGTGGAGACCACTCATTACCCCCATCCCATCTCCTCTCCCCAGACTGGGCGACGTTCGCGCTGGGCCCTGGGCATGGGATCCAGCTGCGGTCCGGCCGGTTGCTGGTGCCCGCCTACAGCTACCACATCGACTGCAAGGAGTGCTTCGGGCAGCTCTGCAAGACCACCCCTCACTCCTTCGCCTTCTACAGCGACGACCACGGCCGGGGCTGGCGCTTCGGGGAGTTCATTCCCAACCTGCAGACAGGCGAGTGCCAGCTGGTCTCGGTGGACGAGGAGGACGGCTCCAACGTCCTCTACTGCAATGCCCGCAGCCCCTTGGGCTTCAGGGTCCAGGCGCTGAGCACAGACGACGGGGCCGTCTTCCATGGGGGGCAGCTGGTCCAGCGGCTGGTCGAGCCCCCCCACGGCTGTCACGGCAGCGTCGTTGGCTTCCCCGCACCTTTCGTTTACGTCTCCACTGCCCCCCAGGACTCTGTGATGCCCCTCCGGGGCTCAGCTCGCCGCCTGCTCCCTGGGATGCTCCCAGGGTTTCGGTACTTGCCGGCCCGGCAGGCAGCTGGTGATAAGCTGCACACTGTGGCCACCAGCAGCCACCATGAGCCAGCCGAGCCCAAGGAGGGCTGTCTTACCCCAGGGCATCTCAGCCATGCTGGCAGCATCACCTTGGTCCGAGGGGACCCCGCAGCAACCCCTGGCCCTGATCCATTCTTCCAAGCGCCTACATGGGTCCTCTACTCCCACCCCACCAGCTCCATGTCACGGGTCAACATGGGGGTTCACCTGAGCACCTTCCCCAGGGACGCAGAGAGCTGGAGCGAGCCGTGGGTCATCTACGAGGGGCCAAGCGCTTACTCGGACCTGGCTTACATGGAGCTGCCCTACAACGAGGCCTCCATCTCTGGTGGCCCAGCCATCGCTTTCGCCTGCCTCTACGAGAACGGGACACGGTCGCCCTACGAGCAGATCTCATTTAGCATGTTCACGCTGCACGATGTGCTCCAGAACATCCCCCTGACAGCCGCTGTGTCCCAGCGGGATGGCAGCCCCCGGCACCGCAGAAAGTGGGGGCAAAGGAGCTGCTTCATCTCATAGTACTCCCCCAGGTTGGTCCCCCCCAGTGCCAGACCCAAGGGCACCAACCCAGAGCCCGTCGCACCGTGATGCTCACAGCCTGGCATCCTGCCACGGGCCAGCATGGCCACATCACAGAGAAGGCATGCGCTACCACCTCAAAACTGGGTTTTATCTATCTCTTTTTTTTTTTATTGGTATTTTTAATTATATAGTTGGTCAGGCATGGAGGCTTGTGCCACCCAGCCAGCCCCAGGCTCCTTTCTGAGCACAGGAGCCGCCCCATGGAGTACATAACCGGGGCCAACAGCAGCAGTGCCGGGAGAAGGCAGCCGGGGGCACCCCGTGCCACCCGCGAGTGCCAGACGCTGGTTCGGGGTGACACGAAGCTCCAGCTGTGCCATATCTGGTACTACCACCCCGCGCCGATGGGTTTCCTCCCATGCTCATAAATATTTAATTGCTCCTTTTTAACGATCCTGTTCGAGCCACTTCCTCTTTTTCTCAACAGTCTCCAAAATCGCCCAGTTACTGTTTAATCTGGCTTAATTACTTTTTTTTTTTCCTCCGTTTTTTAATTACTGTGGACATTACTACTTTCCTCTGAACCTTGTCAGTTAAGGGGCAAACATCCTCGCAGCACAGGCAGGGTCAGGTCTGTACCCACGCTTGGTCCCCGTAAAGGTTTAGGGGACGAGGGCGCGGGGATGGGGGACGTGCCGAAGCCAGTGACACCCCCTGCGAGTGCAGCAGCGGGTCCTGGGTTGGTGGGGATGAGCGGCTGCTCCCAACATCCGCTGCGTGCGTGTGTGTGCCTACGGGTGAACTTTGGGGGACTACACCTCATTTCCAGCACTACCTCCTTCGGCATGACTCCATCCAAGTCCCCCAGCCGGAGTCTGGCTCCTCCGGTCCCCTTTGTCCCTCCTGCTCTGCACGGGAGACAAACACCAACACAAGCTGCCCTAAATACAGATTGATTAACAAAAATAAGTTAATGTTCCAACTCCTATCTCTACAAATATCACCATGTCATGTTTTGCACTTAGGTGGGTAGAGGCTAATGAGGAGCGGCCGGGGAAGCCGTTGGGCTCAGTGCTGGCATGCCAGGAGCCAGGTCCCCACCTCCATCGCTCACCGGGATGGGTTTCAACCCCGAGTGGCTGCCAGCCCCAAGGGCATCCGCGCCAGGGCGGGGGAAGAGAGATCGCCCGGGCGGAGGGCTCTGCGCAGAGGCAGCCCTTTGCACGCCGGCTCCACGCACGTCGCTTCGACGTCTCCTGTGGGCACTGGGGTGTCTCTCCCCCGTGGGGGGATCTGTCTGTCTTGCACTGGGCTGGTATCACAGCTTGTGCCGTATCCTCACCACAACATTTGCCACCGGCTGAGGGACACCCGGGGACGCCGCCACCTCCAAGTGCCAGCCTCCCGGCACCGTAGCAGGTCCTTACTTCCCCTCGCAAAAGCCACAGAGGCACCCGAGGCAGCCGTTGAGGATCTGGAGGGAGGCCAGCACCATCTCGGCAGCGCTGATGAGCAGCAGGAGGGAGAAGAGGACAACGTTCCAGGCCACGACACCTGCCGGCTCCAGGCAGATGCTCCAGGTGCGACGATCGTACAGGTAGTTCTCTGCCCTGCATGACGGGGAAGAGGAGGAGATGCAAGATGCTGCCCTGCGGTGGGTCAGGAATCGCATCGCTTTCCTCCGTGGAGGTGTGCCCCACATGCCCCGTCCTTCATCCCGAGGATGAGCAGGGTCAGCAGGGAGATGGGGATGGGAAGCACCACGTAGAAAGCTATGGAAGATGAGGCCCTCTGGAGCTAGCAGAGCCTTGCATCACCACCAGCAAGCCCACCGACCCCACCCACCATCAACACCAACTTAATTAGCAATAAGGCGACGAGGTGGCACTGGCCACTCAACCCCGCTGCCTCACCTGGCGTCAGGCTCCTGGCTGCCAGCGTCCAGGAAGGGGTAGCCCCAGAGAGCGCCGTGCCCGCGGCCATGCTCGGAGGCGTTGTAGAAGCAGAGGGGTCCGTTGGTCAAACCCACCCCGGAGAAGACGAAGCAGGCGGCGGCGCCCAGGAGCGCCAGCTTGGAGAGAACAGCTGAGATGAAAGCCTGTGGGCAGCACCCGGGGAAGGGACCCAAAGTCAGGTGGGCTCCAAAACGCAGCTGCACATTATTGGCAAAGTTTGGTAAAGGGGGAAAAACTCCCCTCCCCTTCACCCCAAGGGACTCCAGCCCCAGCGAGCCGAGGCTGAGGATGGAGCCGTTGCTGAAGTGTTTTGAGCTGGGCAGAAGTGGGCACGGAGCAGGGACAGGCAGGGAGCTGCCACGTGGAGCCTGGTGGGGCAGAGCCCAGCAGCACACAGGCAAAGCCCTATCCTCCAGGGAGATGGCACCGTGCAGCATCCCACCACGGGGACCCGGGAGAGGGGGATCCGTGCCATGTCCCACCATAGGGCCACAGGAGAGGTAACACCCTGCCACGACCCGCCACAGGAGAGGGAACACCCTGCCACGACTCACCATGGGAGAGGGGACACCAAACACATCCCACCGTGGGGCCACGGGAGAGGAGGCTCCATGCCACATCCCACCATGGGGCTACGGGAGAGGGGACACCCAACACATCCCACCGTGGGGCCATGGGAGAGGAGGCTCCGTGTCATGTTCCACCACGGGGCCCATGGGAGAGGTGGTAACCTGCCATGTCCCACCCTGGGGCCACCCACCACACGCTGCTTGGGACTGCTTTGACACGGGTGTCCCGGGGCTGCCTTACGTTGTGACGGGTGCCGCAGTTGGAGCAGCCAGCGCATCGCCACCCCACCGCCGTGATGTGGGCGGCTGCCAGCAGCACCTGCAGGGAGGGAAAAGCAGCTGGGGGACGAAGGGGAGCCACCTGCTCCATCCCTTCGTCCCACAGACATGCGAGGAAGGACGCGGTGCAAAGCACGGTACTCACGGTGATGCCGCCTCCCCAGACACCTGGCATGACCTTGGCGTCCTTGCTGATGTGCCCCTCCAGCAGGTACTTGGATGCCCCACCGGGGAAGAGCAGGAGGATGTTGGCTGCCACGGAGAGGGTGCCCAGCACCAGCAGACAGGGACCCACGATCCGGCTGCACTTCCCCACGCACATGGCTACCCTGCGCTGGGATGGGGAGGAAGAGGAGGAGAGGAAGGGGCTGCCTTTGGCCCCACCGCTCCTCCACCCTGAGCACATCTCACAGCCGCGGGTGGACGGGAGTTTGCTGGTTTGTGCTTTTGGGTCCCACCCTACCCCACCGGCACTGCCCTTACTCGAGAGCGATTTCCAATGGAAATCCTATTTTTCCCCACACACATTCTAATTAATTAAATATTAAAAATAAATTCAATGTTAATATCAATCTACTGCCACCGAACAGTTTTCTCAAGGTTGAGCTGGTTTATCATACAAGGAGAAGCCCAACTTCAGACCCGCTAATATTTCTTTGCCAAGTGGGCAAAAAGAGTTTAAGACAATGGCAGGTCCCGCAGCGAGCCTTGAAACCGGCGCGACCCGCGGCATCGGCGCCTTCAAAACATTACTGCAGGAAGGAGACCAACGGCCACGGCTTGGTTTGATTTTAATGGATGGAGAGCAGCCCTGAGGAGAAGGACCTGGGGGTGCT
>RSEF01000009.1:5270929-5299683 GCA_003993805.1 Himantopus leucocephalus
TTCAAGGTCCCTTCCATCCTAAACCATTCTATGATTCTATGACTTTGAGTGCTTACAATGAGCAGGAGGGAGCCAGGGAAGGGGTGAAACCCTTGGACAAGGACTTATGGAAGCACATCAGTCTCCCATCAAATCCAACACCAACTCCATCCCCATGGCGCACTAGTCCTGCCATAGGTCCGGATATGCTGAAACCAGTTAAAAAGTGAATTAAGAAAAGGTTATCACCCATCCTTGGGCAAGCCATCCAGCTCTGCTGGTATTTCATTATCCTGCCCATCTCCAGGTGATACCTCGTCAAAAATTAGCTTTCCCTCTTCTGTTCCTGTAAGGCAGGGGATGTCCAACGGTTGCTCTGGGACCTCTGAAAACCACTCCCTGAACCGAATTTCAGGCTCACTCAGCTCTGGCTTTGCAGAAGTGGAAGCTCCCAGGCGCCGCGTGGTTGTTTCCGTGGGAAGAGCTGCCTCAGCGAGGCGGAAGAGCGGCTCAGGCTGCGCCTCCAGCCCCTGCACGGCCCGAGGGGACGGGGAGGGGGCACCAGCCCAAGGGGGTTTCGCATCCCTGTGACCTGCTCTAGCAGACCAGCCACCCCAGCCCCGGCAGGCTGCTGGGGGCCAGGGAGGGCTGGACCTGGAGGAACAGGGCTGCAAAACCCTGCTTGCACGGAGAGGACGCAAGCCAAGACGCCCAAGGTGGACCACCAGCTCCACCCGTCCCAAAGCTTCTCCTCCCCTCTGCTTTCTATCCTCCCTGCCTTGGCTATAAGGAATTTAGGGCCTCTCACCCTTACTGCCGTCCCACCCGCAGCCCATGAATTGTGCATGGTTGTCCCCCCAGAGCCAGGAGTGCAAGTCTCACCCTTAACCTCTCCCAGGAACTCTCTTTCCCCTCCACCGCTGCCCTCTCCCTGGGGAAGGCAGGAGGTCTCCCTCCCCCAGGAAGCTCTCCATGGCTTGCTGTCCCCCCACCACTCCCCTTGAGCAAGAAAGCAAGTTCACCTTAGCTGCTTTCTTCTGCCTCAGCCAACGCAGACAGACAAACCCCTCTGTAAGGGGAGGGGAAGCAAAAGCGCAGCTGAACCAGCCTCCGTTCAAGACAGTGGAAAGACAGACTCCCTTCCTGCCGGCACGTCTCCATGGCCAAAACCAAGGGGATTCAAGCAAAGCCCAGGGAACCCGTCCTCCCGCCTTCCTGGCTTACCTGGGAGCGATGCCACGTGAAGCCAGCAGCGTCCACCCCTCGGACGAGCTCTGTCCTGGAGGCAGCACCCATGGGTGACTATTTATGAAGTCCCAGCATGTGCTCCACGCCTTCCTCCTCCACCCACCGCATCAGTCATGATCCTTCCCTCTCCCACACAACCACTGCTGAAAAGGAAGAATGACTGTCCTGTCTGAATGAGGCAGCCTCTGCCGGCGCTGCGGCTGATCCGTCTGTTGGATTATGTCCCCTTTCACTGGCAGAATCCACAAGTCCACCAAAACACGCACAAATTCAGATTTTAAAGCTTCTACCCCCTCTGCCCTAAACGCCTTGACCATTGCCCAGGTAGCAAACACTGTTTCTCCTGGAACGACCTGCAATGACCACGTGGGGAGAACATCTTCCTCTCTCCTCCGCAGCCCACTCCAAACAGTATCCTTCCGTCACCGTGAGCCCACGTTCTCCACCAAGGGCTTCTTCCATCGCGTTTCACCTGATTTCCCTCATTATGCAAGAGCTTTGTGCGTGGATGCTGAACAGTTCAGGTTTGCCTCTTCTCATTTTTACCCACAGGAGGGAGCACACTAACATTTTAATAAAAGCTTCTAAATAAATATTCTCATGTCTCAGCTGGTTCCTATCTCCTGCCCTTTGCATCCTGGCAGGTGGCCCAGCTTTTCCTCCAGGTGTTGAGCACACCCCATTATGTCTACGTCTCACAACCTGGTGATAACATTGAGAGAGAAAGGTTATTTCTGGATATCTTAATCATTGCAAGTCATCAGGCAACAACATTTCAAAGTCCTGTCTGGGGTACCCGTGGCTGGCAGTTGACGTGCAATGGGGAACCTCCTCTTCTGCCCCCATGGAGAAGGTCTGACAGTTCCAAGACAGGAACGGGACTGGGAGAACGTTGCCTCCGTGTCTGAGAACAGGAGGCAGGGAAGCTGTAGGACAAAAGTTGGCAAAAATTGGGCAGTTTTTCTGGCAGAGGAGTTGCAGGCAGCACAAGCACAGAGAACTGCTCATGGGCCGTGCAGGCGACAGGAAGAACGTTCTCAAAGAAGAGTTTGGAGAAGGTTCGTACTCCTCGTGCATTCATCATGAAGACCGGAGGCACATCAGCTGCTTGGGACACGGCCTTCCCCGCCTGCAACAGCCACAGGAGACGAAGCGTAAGTGCAGCTATCTTATAGCCCTGACACAGTCTTGCTCCAATATCGGGGAAAAAAAAGAAACTAGAGTGGTACCTTTTGGTTTAGAACCCAACTTGCTCTACCTGGGGTAACGCACACGAGTACCATCTGCCAACACGTTTCAAAGTGGCTTTTCCTGCTTTCAAATCAACGAGCATATAAAACCTGCTCAAAGTACAGCGTGCCATCGTCTGTTGGAAGAAATAGAAAATGCAGTCGGAGCCCTTGAGTGCCACACGGAAAACGATGAAGGGGTGAGGCTGGGTTATATCAGCCAATTCCGTTTTTCTAGGAAAAATGAGCTGAGAGGAGCAGATTATCTGAATAACGACAGTTCCTCTGAAAGGAAAATCAGAGTTTGCACCAGCGCGTAAATCCCCCGTTTTATTCTTAAACGAGACAAACCGGTCTCTAAAAAGCAAACAGCAGCAAAGGCGAAACGTTTAGGACGGCAGACTGCTGAGAATAATCCAATTTTTCCTTCCTCTCTTTTTTTTTTTTTTTTTTTTTTTAAACTTAGAGAGGAAGCGTTTTTCACTCTGCTGGAAGAAAATGTGTTGCAACTTCATCTTGTGCCCTTTTTTACATCACGGCAATCTGAGCGTCCCACGTTGCCGCACACATGATCCGGTCAATCATCTCCCACAGAAAACCCCACACCATTCAGCGTGAAGTGTCAGGGTGAATCTTTTCCTGAGAATCACTGGTCTTCCTCTTACACGCACTCTGGCCCCAGTCCGTAATAGTAATAATACTAAAAGGCTAATTTTAGTGCTTCCCAAGCACAATGAGCGGCTGCATGCCTCCCCTTCTTGCATGAGAACTTAATTATGAAAGCGTCAGCAGGGCAAGTAATTACGGGCAAGTAACTTGCTGCCAAGTCAGCCGGCCATGGCGCTGCCACACGTGGTCCCAGGCAAAGCCATTCTGGCTCGGCAAGGTCCTCCTGCTAACTCCATCGCTGATACCGGATCGCAGCTGAAGAGACGGTGGCCGCTTTCATTCTAGTCGTGTCGCTTTATCCCGTCGCGCTTAGAGGGCTCAGTCTCTCCAGTCCAGGGTTTGCAGGTCACCTTCAGCAGTGGCTCTTTCTGAACTTGAAGGTCTGTGAGCTTTTTATAACCGCTGCATCCGCTCTCTTCACCACGCTCCCCTGCTCCCTGCTTCTCCAAACCCCTCCGGGCTGTGGAAATCGCACGGCAGGTCGGGTTTCAAGAGCGGTCTGACTTCAAGGAGAATCAAAGAGGCTGAGTTGAGTTTGAATCGGCGAGATCCAATCATTCTGTGCCATTCTGTTCACCTCGGTCCTGTCCAGAGGATGCTCAGCACGATTCAGTGCTCTCTCCCACTCCTCTCCGTAGCATTTATTCCCGCCACTAGCCAAAATGGCTCCAAACTCAGGTGCGGGCATGTTCGCTGCCAACGGTGATCCCCTTAGACAAGCCCTGCGTAGAGTTGGTGAAGAAATACCAACACCGTGCTGCTAGACAACACGGCATTTGCTTTGAGCTTCCTGATGAATTTCACCTGATTTAATACTTTGGATGAGATAAACCAACCCCATTAAAAGTTGGAAGGAGTTTGCAGAAAGGAAAAATAAATAAATTAAACCCAAGAGGTATCTTGAGTCTATCCTGTAGTTCCTTGACCTGCAGGGTGTGATGAAAAAAAAATATTTCCAACTCAGTTGGAACAGGAAATATTTTCCTAAGCTGCTTGAAGAGATCAGGTCATTTTCCAGCCTTGAGAAGCACACAAGCAAGCCTTCATCCCAGGAACTGGAATTGTCAGTTTTAACATAGCGAGGAGAGGCGTACACACTGAAAACAAAAGACAAAAATCACTTCCAAGATATCCCTGCAAAGGCGGCCAGAGCAGCCGCCTTCTCCTGAGCTCCTCTGGAGGTCAGTGCCTCCCAGAGGGGTGTTAACCACAGAACTCGGACAACCTCCCTTGAGAAAGCATTGGGTTGGGATAAGGCAAGCCAAGCACGTTTACCCTCCTCTCCAAGGCTTGCTGGAGATGAGTCACGATGAGCACTGGTTGAAGGTTTTAGCGTGACGGTTGGCAGTCACCCTATTCCACAGCCTTTTGGAGAGTTCTTACAGGGCAGGACTGGGGCAGCGGCTGAAATTACCATTTCAGTGGACACCTACCTACAGTCAGGAACACGAGGATGACCCGAGATCAGTTTCTTAAGCTTTTGTTTCCCCACAGTACCTGCTAAGTTCCCGTCCAGAAGGGGCTCCGCTCATCAGCGTTTCACGTGATGCCATTACAGGAACGTCCCAAGGAGCCCAAAAGACAATCGCAGAAGTCAGAGGCTCCGTCTTGACGACACCTGTACCAGGAGAACATTGACAGTTCAAAATTGAAAGCCACGTTTTCTCTGCTCTTCCACTGGGAAGAACGGAAAATCCTAGCCCTGCCTCTTTTTCTTCATTTACATAAGGGTATTTTTCCCTATCAAGGTAGCAAAAATTTGCCTCACTTCAAGATTTTTGTAACCTCCAGAATGGGCTGAAGGCTTTTTGGGGTAAGCAAGCAGCTCACTGTAATCAACAATTCCTTATAAGCAGGAACTGGATGCTTCCTACTGAGTCAGTTACTCTGTCGTATTTATTATCAGACACCATATTGCAAACGGGCTTCAAATTTAGGCAAGCCCTGTCCTCGCTGGCTGGGCAGACCTGTGTCTGAAATAACAAACAGTTGTACTCTTTCAGCTGAGCTGAAGCTTCTGCTACTGATTTTGTAACGGGACTCGAGGCCAAGGAAAGCAGCTACAGCCAGGATAGAAAAATCGTAAACTTCCCAGAGGTTCAACAGAAGCCGTGGCACCCGGACCTGTTCTGCCAAGTCGAAATTCACAGACCAAGAGGCAAAGGAAAAAGCAAAGCACCCAATCCGACCATTTTACAAAAGTCAGATAGACACATGTAGGGAATTCAGTTTGATTTTCTTTCCTTCTACCCCAATAACTTCAAGGAAAATCATAGAATCACAGAATGGGTGGAGCTGGAAGGGACCTTAAAGACCACCTAGTTCCACCCCCCTGCCCTGGGCAGGGACATCTCCCACCAGCCCAGGTTGCTCCAAGCCCCGTCCAACCTGGCCTTGAACACCTCCAGGGAAAAGACAACTCAGAAACTCTCCGTATCACACGGCGACAGACTTTCATTAGAACTAAACCAACAAAAAAAAAAGAAAAACCCCAAACCCAAAACCCAAGAGATGAAGAAAGCTACTGAAAACAGTTTGTTTTATTTCCAGGATCAAATATTACAATAGGACATTTACATATATTTATAAAAAAATGCAGCAGTTGTGTATATAGATCAGAGGTTTCCTTGAGTTTGGTCCCTCCCAGCACAGTGAGCTGAAATCTTCTGAATTAATCCTCTCCCTCCTCCCACGCGAAATTGCCATCATTGAAGAAGAAAGTGACTACCGTAAAAACCGACAGGCTTTCAAAATTTCATAATTTTCATAATTTTGAAACTGTAAGTTCACCAATTAGAGGAAACGGCCTCGTTTTTAAAAATCATCTATCCTATCATCTGGTGTCTCTAATGAGGCACCACGTCTCCGAGTTTAGTTTTACCCACATGTTCTTCATATACATGTGTTCTATAAAATAGCACCTTGTCCGCCTGCTCCGTGCACTTTTACTATCTATCCTTCTATACCTTAAAGTCTCAGCACCATTTAACAAGCAGTTACAAAATGACTTTTCTCTGTACTGCAGACACTCACGGTAATTAAAGACAGTGACCAAATCCCCAACTTCTGCAATCACTCATAATATACCCATGTAAAACAACAGAAGATAAAACTGAGGCAAGTTGAGGCACTGATGTTAAGTGCCACGTTCTCCGATTAAAAACACGTGTGAGTGTGTGTGTATATATATGTATATACATATGGCTATATTTATTGGGAGTGGACAGACACTAAGCATCTCACAGACAAGAGGAAACCAGAGTAAAAGTGATCCTATACAACATCACCGAAAGGGTATCCATTAACCTCGCCGGTTCAGAGGCAGATAGCAGAGCGTAACCGAACTGCGGTAAGATCTCGGGCTCGGCCAGAGAAAACCTCGGCCAGACTTTTCTTTGCAGAACGTCAACCAACGGACCTCAACAGCCGGTCGCCAAACGTGTTCAGATCAACTCCAAAAACGCGACGGCGGGTATTGCCAACAACGCAGATGGCCAACGTAGGGTTCAAAACATGAATTTTGTTTTGCCTTTAGAACAGTATCTTGTTTCACTTACAGAAAATAATTTCTGTCAAAATAAATAAACGGAAAGGGTGGTGGAGAGGAGAGGCTGCATTCAAATCTATTGAAAGAGCTTGGCAAGGCACACCCCGGCTTTATGGGACCGAGACTTTGCACTGCACCCCTCTAAAGCGCACCTCTGCTACCCCTCCTCGGAATACAGGACTACCTGCTTTTCAACTAACTTGACTAAAAAGGGATTAAACAAGAAGAAAGTAGTGACATTTGCTTAAAAAAACCCCAAAAACTAAGAAGGGATAAAAATTCAGTGACAAGTTCCTGAAATGATATGCATATTCGCATTCACATGGATATTCCCACACAAGTCTCTACGTTATCTGTTTCTACGTGGTTTAGATAAACAACCACAAACGCCACGTTTTATGCCTCTCTGCAGCAAGTACCTGCCAAAATGCAGCCCAAGCGATGCCTTGCCCCCAAAACAAAATTGCTTTTAGTTTAGCCCTTGTTGCCCTTGAGTCCCTGCGAACAAGCTCAGTGCTCTGGCAAGAACAGAAATTTGAGAAATCAGGCCCTGCAGCACTGAGGTTTATTTATTAAAACATGTACTAAAACCAGCTGCCGGTTTCTGCAAGGGTACAAACCATAGCACCAGTAAAAGTGGAAGCTGGTATAAGCTGGTGCAGATGAGTATATAAATTTGGTCTTTAAAAAAAAAAAATAATATGCATCCATGAAAGCAGTGGACCACGTGAAACACGAGCAGCAGCGAATAATGGACGTGCTTTACAGAGGAGTAGTGTTATTCTCCTGTAACAGCAAGGCAGCAGATGTAGTGAGCTCTGGAAAGTATGCTGATGTAAAATTGCTGTTTAAATCCACAGTGGTACATTTGGACGCCTTTTTATAGACAACTATATTTTACAAGGCTATTATGCACATACATGGACATTCCTTTAATATTGGTGTTGTCAACTTATCTGATTTATCAGGAAAGGCAACATACTTCAGTCCATGAATGTCAGGAATGTAAAAATCGCAGACCTTAATTCAAAGCCTAACGAAAATAAGGCAAGTACGCCCAGAAATGTTTGGCATGGCTTTTATCTGCCCTTTTCATGTCAGCAGGGAACGGTGTGAGGTTGAAGCTGGTCAATCAGCTTGACTGGGAGCACGTATCATCAGGAAGACCTGAAATCCTTCTGTGGGGCTCTGAAGGATCACAAGGGGGAAGCCAACAGTAAACGTGCCAACAGCACCTGGTGACTATTAACCGCAGTTAGTCATTAAGTGTCAACACAAAGCATTGTTAGATGAAGAGCACACGCAAAGGAAACTTCTCCACAAACAGCAAGAAGCCACAGCTTGAAACACGTTAGCTCTTTTTAGTTCTCTACCCAGAAAGACTGCCACTGCCTACATGCCCTTCTGCTCCTCCAAACTCATGGCAGTCCTTGCAACATAGCACGCAAATTAAGGCCAAGCAACACCCATAGGAAGCCACAAACCACAGCCTTTGAAGGATTTTTTTCCCCTGGTCCTTCATATTTCAACATCTTATTTTGCAATCGGGCATTTTTTTCCAACCTTGTCAAAAGCAATTTGAACTCCAGATTTAATATCTAGAAGCAGTTGTGACAAAGGGTCTTTATAAATCGAGCCCAACTAGCTTACACCTTCGTCGCTACAAGCTGTCGCAGGCAGAACTTGGTTAATTTTTTCAGCCATGTCCTGCAAGCCAGGAAAATCTGTTCCTCCAAACTCCAAAGGGCTTCAACACAAATGAAGATCTAAAGAGGTTGTATCCTGGTTGGTGCTGTTTCTTACCAGCTTTCGGCCACCACAGCACAGCTGACGGACACGTGTGCTGCAGCGCTGGTTTTATTTGGGTTGGGAAGAAGGGGGAAAGAGGGGAGAGAAATGAAGGGAGAGAAGAGCCACATGCAGGGATGCACATTTCTTAAGAAATCTTTTTTCTTTGCCTCCTGCTCCCAGACCGAAGCAAAAGAAAACTAGAAGAAAAAGTACATCGTGACAGAAACAGGTTCGTAATTTCTTGGAACAGAACAAACTACTAGTAACTGCGAAACCTAAAAAAACCCTATTTTCAATGTAAATCTTCAATTTCACATTCTCCTTTCCCTGTTAGGTTATAAAAATACTAATATTTTTCTAAATAAAATCTCAAGAAAGAAAAAATGAAGTGAGAGCATAGGGACTCCTGGTCTTACTACACCAGCAGGCAAAACCACTGACCGTGCTTGAGAGGCACATTTCTTGCTGGTTTAAAAATAAACTTGCAGCAGCCAAGCGCAATGTTTGCTTCCTCATGAGAGAGGTGACTGAGCTGCTCTCGGCGTAATAGAAGCAACGAAAAGCTAACCTAGGGCTCCCAGCTCTGTTTTTGGTAACAAGAGGATGAGTGTAAGGTTACTCCTTTCCTTAGAGCTGTGCAAAGGAGAAAGGAGGGAGTCGTCAGCTGCCTGCTGCCCTGCGGCTCACACGCTCAGCTCCGAAAGAGGGGGTAGAAAGGAAGGTTCGCAGGGTGGGCCCACGCAGCGCACGCTCTCTCCAGCAGCAGAACTGATGGAAGAAGTTCGTGCTCTTGCCTGCAATGCAGTTTCCCCTCTTCCCCACTGCAGATAACAGCTGTTAGTTATTTTATATCAGATTGCTTCAACATATCACAGCCTAGCCCCACGCACAGCTGGGGAGGGGCAGGGGGGGAAGAAGAGAAGCTACCAAATAAAACAGACCTAGGACTGAAAAGGCAGAGTCAATTTTGTATGTTTAATTTAACTGCGAGAAAAGCTGCTGCGGAACAATGTTCCCAGCGCAGATACAAACTCAAGCCTGTCCTAAACAAGTTGGCTCTCCACCAGCAGAACACAGCCAACTAACCACAACTCAAGAGGAATCAGTGGAACCACAAAGGCTCCCTGCCTTACGCTGGCAGGAACAGGCAGGAGAGCAGGAAAGGTCACCATGCTCCCATCCCAGCCTGCCCAAGAGAGATGAAAGGATTATCTATACACGTGTTGGGTACTGCGTCCTGTTGGCAGCCCGTCTTAATTTTCTTGTGGCTAACCACAGAAGAGGTATTGAATTTCAAGGCAGCAAACATCAGTGAGTTATTTCAACTAGACAGCTGAAGCTACTTAGGGAAGCAGCAGACCTACATGGAAAGGGCTTCCTTCTGTCCTACTCTCTCGTACATCCAAGTCCGAGTTATGAATTTGGATACCCTAGAAACACAAAGGATCCTTCAGTCTAGAGGTGTTACTGCTGCCTCCCAGGCCAACCATCAACATTTCCCGCTCCTCTGCTGGCCTTGCAATTCACTTTCTGATGCTGGGAAGCAGCCTCCATGACAGAGTCTCTTTACAAACCAAAAATGACATCCGTTGTCACATCAACTGTTGACCAGGAAACAGCTACCACATTTTGCTTTCCTGATACTGCATCTTGCAGTAGAATGCAGAATAGTTTTTGTGTAGAAGGGAAATCAATTGTATGATTACATGTAAAACCTCAATTATGAGAAGACGACAGTTGTGAGCTAGTATCATCAAAGGGAATGCAAGAGATTTTCTGTGATTTCCTACATTTAAAGGCTCCAAAGTATGCAGGCTAGTATGAAATTAAAGGCAAAATATCTTGAAAAGTTTTAGTCTACAGTAAATTTCTGACCGCTAAAGAAAGTATAATCATCTGACAGTTGCAGAGAAAGCAGTTACGGTAGGTCTCACATGCCTTTTTCCTCACTGATGAAGAGCACACTAAACTGAGTTCTTAATTATAAATAGACAAATTTGACATCCACCTTGAGGATGGCCGTGTTAACTTTTTTCCCACTGTAATGCCTACCGTAACACCAATTGATCAACAGCTCAATGTCTAGAGAAGACACTGGGAAAACAGGGCACTCTGCATGGCCCAGTGTACGCACGGGATATGCCTGCGTGACTTCTGGTGCCACCTTCCAGAGCCAAAAAGAAAGCCTAAATAAAAGTGCAGCTTTCCATATTTAGAAGTGAGTGATGGTAGACAAACATGAAAACAGAATAAAAAGCAGCATAGAGTACTGAAACCACCAGGCTGTGAAGTCTTTGATAAAGCATTAATTCATTCCACAGATTGACAAGGCTCTGTATGTTTTTAACTAATGAAAGTAAACCTGCCTAGGACTTGCTGTCCTGGCTCAACTGCAGTCAGCGCTCTAAAACCCCTGCAAAGCCAGTCACTCCCAGTGAAAACAAAACAAAACAAAACACCAGGCAAAGAAAAAAGCCAACTAACTGTCAAGCTTTTGCAACAGGTGTTCGCCAGACAGTTCAAGATGTTCACAGTATCCTGCCACCTTCTATCATCATCTGCAAAATCCTGAGAGCAAGTAAAAAGGAGACACTTAGGGGATGCTGGGAAGAGAACAAATGGAAACTCCACCTACTTCTACCAAGGAGTCAAATCTCCTCCAACAGCGGACACGCAGCTTTCCCTCTGGGCCAAGCAGTCAGTCCCATATAGGGTATAGCTGGGGTTTTATGTTTGGTTTGTTGTTTTTCTTACTATGTCCAGTGGCAGTATTTAAAGCAGGTGGAAAACATGCATGCAATCTAGAAGCCTTTAAATTAGATGGAGGCAAAGTATCTCATCACAGCCTAACTGAACTCCTTCCCAAACCCCAAGTTTTCGCAGCGTGCTAGATAAATGAACCCTTAAGAAGGCTGTACGGTTAATGGAGACCTTTCGTGTAGAGAATCAAAACAAAGGAAAGACTGTACTGAAGATTACACTCTCTCCTTACAGAGAGATGACTCAGTGCCTTATCACACACTCTTTTCAAAAATAAATTAAACAAAACAGATTTAAGAATAGCAGCGAGAAGGGTACGTGTACTATGGCCGTTCCAAGCCTCAGCATACTGGACACACAGATCACCATTCTACTTTATTCCATGAAAACAAAGGAAAGCTGTTCTTCTCAGTGCTCTCCGCAGGACCCAAGCTGAGGAAGAAAATAAAACTCTGAATACTCTCATTTGGTCACTAGAGCAGGAGAAGGGAAGAAGAGAGAGAAGGGCCAGCCGGCTGCCTGCCCGATTTCAGCGCTGCAATCCTATGACCCTCAACTGCATATTTAATGAGTTGGTGTCCCAGGCAAAGAGGAGAGGGGAGGAAGGCTGGGAGAACTCAGGCCACAGTGCTAATTCCTTTCCTGCACAAAGACAGTCTCTTGAGGACACAGGCCTGCCTCCTGTAACGTGATCTCATAGTCCAGGTGGGAGAGTTTCCTTCGAGGGAAGTTGGTGAGAAGTTCAAAGCGTTCATTGGGGTATCCCTTTGACTGGACATGTTTCACAAGAGCCTGGAGAGAAAGGAAGGCAAAGAAGTGTCATATAATTCAAAACAACACAAGAGAACGTAAAAAAATATTCAGTTTTCCTTTAAAAAAAGCTTGTAACCACAGACAAAAGAAATTTTGCATATAGTATAGACCCTCTTTTACTTTAATATCTAATTTGGCCCACACGTGGTATGAATAATCATAAAAAGTAATTACCAAGCGATCCCTTACCTAACTGATTCTTTAAACAGAGGGAAGACATACATAATTGTACATCAATTCAAGCGAGCAGAACTCCCCATCACACATTCAAAGCACAGTAAAACAAGATTTGCAAAAAAAAAAATCCTGAGTGCCCCAAAACAGAAGCCTCCTCACTTGTTTATCAGATATTACCCTTACATTAAACCTAAAAGCCACCAAAGAAGCATTTTTGTCAGGTAACGTTGACAAAAATAAGTGCAGTATTTTTACTAAAAATTTAATTTTTTTCCTGTCTTCAGGAAGCATGATGTTTTGGGGTTGTTTTGTTTTTTAAAGCTTCTTTCAATTCATCGATTTCTCTGCCTAGAACAGCAATTGGGGCAGGATACAGAGGGCATTGGGGTGAAGAGGTATCAGCCTCACAACCCAATAAGCAGATGTATCAGGAAGAGCTAACATCCATGCTACCATGAGAGCGATTTCCTCAGTTCATCAGGAAACACAGCAGATGAGAGCGTAAAGTACAAACAGACAGTGATAGAGAAATGGAGATTTG
Organism: Himantopus leucocephalus; assembly: GCA_003993805.1. NCBI lineage: Eukaryota > Metazoa > Chordata > Aves > Charadriiformes > Recurvirostridae > Himantopus > Himantopus leucocephalus. The sequence goes on from RSEF01000009.1 coordinate 5,283,684, forward strand.
GCAGAACAGTATGGGATACAGCAACAGAGCAAGACCCGGGCAGAATGAAAAGTCGTAGATTTTTTTTTAAGAGGGGAAAAAAGACAATTAGTACGTAATAAAACAGAAAGGATGAAAAAATAAGGGGGTCCCAACAATACTGTTCACATAGTTTTGGTGGGCAACCTTATGCCAGTAAATGAAGTGGAAGGAGGTAAGCCGACAGTATTAAGCTTCTACTAGTACCAATTATTCCACTAGCTTCCCCTCGCGACATAGCTGCCCCGTTGGCACCACAGCGACCCAGCACACAGGAAAAAGTGGTCGCAAGCCAGCACGTGGCAGTTACTGCCGCAGCTCACAGGCAAGGGGCTCAGGAGATCACTCGGGTGGCTGCTCACTTTGGTGTTTGCGATCTGGTAGGAAAGCTGTCGGTCATACGGTGCTGACACCACACAGGATATGGTTTCCCACAACAGCCCACAGCAATTCTTCCTAATGTTTCAGGGCATCAATGCAGATGAAGCATGAGGTCAAGGAGCTGCAGGAAGAGGTCAGCTTGTCCTGCTGCATCAGGGAAGATGAGGAGGAAAGTAGTGGGATGCTGGCAGCAATACTGCAAGGGCAAGAACCGAGGCTTTGAGGTGCAGACAGAATGGGATGACCAGAAGCAAGACACAAAGACAGGGAGGACAGCAGCTTGGAGACCTGTGGCCACAAAAGAGCAGCTCTCCTCGCTTGGAGAAAAAAAAAAAATCAGTTGAAAAAACAATGTAAAGTCTTGGCAATAAATGGAGACAACAAACAAGTTCCACTGGAAGACACAACTGGACCTACTGGTCCTACTCAGTAGGTCAAAACCAGCAGGGAAAAGCTGTGCATGCTGGTGGAGGGGACTCCTTCTGTGAGGGACTGAAGCAACCAACTGCCAACCTAACTCTGACTCTTGGAAGCCTGCTGCTTGCCTACAGCCAAGGTCCAGGGTGTCACGGAGAGATTGTCGAAACTCATCAAGAAAGCTCAAAACGTGTCTGCAGTGCACCCTAGCAGTGGCTACAGCAAACCTCGGCTGCATCAACAAGGGTATTCTGAGCAGATCAAGGCATATGACTACGCCACTCTGCTGGGCCACACTTGGAATACTGTGTTCAGTTTTGGTCTCTCTGCATTCAAGAGAGACAAGGAAAAACTGGAGAGAACCCAGTGGAGGTCCATCAAAACGCTCAGAGTATAGGACATGCCTTGGTACATGATGAAAGGCTGAAGGACTTGGATTGTTCAGCCTAGAAAGGAAAAGGCTTGGTGGGAATTATCATCAGTGTTCCAGTGCAGAGAAGATAAAGGCATTTCTTTCACAAAGATACACTGTGACAAAAGACAACACCTACTAGTTGCTCCAGAGGAAATTTCATCTGAATATAAGGAAGGAGAGAAATAATTACTTTGAGAGAAATTAAACTTTGGAGTAAGTTGCCCAGCGAAGTGGTGGAATGTCCCTTGCTGGAAGTACTCTAAATTCAGCTTGAGGGGGCCCTGGATAACCTCACCTACAGCCCTGCTTTCAACAGAGGGTTAGGCCAGATGATCTCCAGGGATTCTTTTCAACCTGGATGTTTCCAAGATTTGATGACTACAGAACAGCCAGGGAAGTACCACCATGGAGATTTCTTCCAAATTCACCAAAATCCACACACAAACCTTTGGTATGGAGGAGAGTGTCGCCCCAACCTGCTCTTTTAGCTGGCCTGTTCTCCAACAGGCTTTGCAGAGCACAATGCCTATGTCTGACGAGGAATGCAAGCAAGTGGGTTTGACTTCCTTTTCAGGTAACAAGGATGATCAAAAGTCCTTTACAAACCACTGTGTTTATTACTTCCATAAAAAGACAGTGTTGCTTTTTTTTTTTTTTTTTGCCTGGAGGAAAAAAAGGGTTATGGTAATACTGGAAGCATGAGCACATGCTGGAGATAACAGTGTGTAAAGAAGCCACTCTTGATTGATAACAATGCAATGATTTAAAAAAATGTTTTTAAAAACAGCCAGTGTTGGTGGGAGAGCAGCATTGTATCATCAGTTAAAACTTCTGAAGTGCAACTGTTTCCTTAAACAATTTCTTTTTATAGGTCTGGACAGCTTAAAGCAACTAAGTGCTAAAAAATGCTCAGAAAGAAACACCCGAGACTCAATCTTGATCTGACCGAAATGGCTTAAAAAGATAACATGACATGAGCACAAAAGGTGCCTGTTCAGCTCTGCAACAAAAACTTATCTTTACCCACAAACCTTGACTCACCTAAATTCCTCTGCTGACTGCAGAGCAGGCGGCAGTAAAGGAAATCACATGCCGAGATAAACTTCCTTTAACTACCACAATCCATAAAACAAGACAAACTAGAAGTCAGGATTATGAGGAATATATCAATATTACACCTATATATCACCTAAATAAACTAATTAAGTATTCAAAAGTGCTGTATGTTTAATCATACACACAACTTTATTTAACAGACTGCTTTCAAAAAGCAGTTAAGATAAAAAGAGTACTTTGAAAAACATTATACACCGATGACTTCTGTGACAAAGCAACAACGAAGGCCTGGAAGTAAAGCTGATCCCTACAGGAAGAGCGATGTTCTGCCAGTGTTCCTCAGCCTTTACATTTCAGCCCCAGGACTCCGCGTGTAGTAAGTACTGCAGGCAGTCTACATCCCCCCCACTTATGCTTGGTTCTGAGAGCACTGATGGTATAACAAAAGCAGGTTTTTTTTTTCCCCCTTTTATTTTCAAGCAAAAGGGCTAAGGATGAGAATATGAGCTTGAGACCCTGTACACTCCTAGAGTGCTGCAGTTATAGTCTCCTTTTTTGTAAGAGACGTGACACTTGCCTTCTAAATCTACACAAGATCCTCCTGAAGAGGTGCGCTTCTGCCTTCCCTAACACTTCAATACAGAGCTTTTTAGGTTGGTTTCACTAAAATGAGCTTAACTGGACACTGTGTCATGAAAACTCACGGCTAACACCCAGAGCACAGTTGAGACGCACACCTGAAGCAGAGTAATTAAATAATATTATAAGAAATTTATTTTGGGAGATCTTCCTCCAAAGTCTGCTCTGTCATCCATGTCCAGAAGGGATTGTGAAAGTACAGTGAAAGAGATGGAGAACAAGAATGAAGAGTTTTGCCTTTGATTTTACCATTGTCTGACCATGGGCAATGACTGAACTTTCCCATTTAGAAAAAAACAAAGCCAACCATAAACGAGTGAGCTGAGAGTATTTCACGGTAATTTAATGATAATGCAAAAGCCATTTAGAGTTAATTTTAGAAAGGAAACTAGCAGTTTTGGGACTAAGGAAGACACTGGAGCGTACACGCAACCCAAGCAGCAATGGGAACACACAGAGCCAGCAGAGTCTGTTGATCAAAGAGAGGAATGACACGGAAGAAACACAACAGAATGACAGTTCAAGCCCTCCCTGGATATACCACTTTCACTAGATCCGATTTCAATAGCACTACCACAGGAAAAGAAATTCTCCCGTTTCCTGTACTCAAAGAAGGATTCCGATTAATTCGACTCACCAGAAGTTTAGCTTGTTCGGGCAGTGAAATTTGTTCCCTCTTTCCATCTGGATACCTTAGCATCAGCTGTGCCTTTGGTCCTAGCACAAAGGAAGTTACTACAAGTTAACAAACAACAAGGCAGCTGAATTGAGCTCTTCTGTAGATTTTAGGTGGCAGGCTTTACTGCACAGCATAGCAGGGTTAGGGACTGGAGACAAATACAAGGTTCCAGTCTATGAAGATATATACTTCTAGCACATGCGTTTAAAATACACACATCAAACTCAAAAATTAATAGTAGTGAGTGAAAACGGTCAGTGTTCCCAGAGAAAAGCACACTGTGCTACCTCTACCTTTGGGACCACCTCACTCTGCTGCGTCCCAGCTCAGGCACCGCAGGGAGGAACAGAGACTCCGGGGACTCGTTTGTATTAGTCAAAGTTGCATTACTAAAACTCAGTCCAGACCGTCAAGGCAGCCAAGCTAACTGAGCACGAGGTGGGGCTGCTTCTCTCTACCATACTGGTAGAAGCCCTGTCACATGCACCTGCGTTACACCAATGCGTACTTTGTTCGTGGACAAGAAACTAAGAAACTTGAGCTCAGCAACTAACACAACTCTGCAGTTTGTGGCACCACTATGCCAAAGCGGTGCTGCCGAATTGCTCAAACATCTGGTGTCAAGGAGGGAGTAAGACAGAAGAAAAGATTTAGCTTTTCAAAACAAGGGATGAAGCCATGCTTGTCAGCCTATAAAGATTTTCAGGAAAAACACCCAAAACACAGGTCACTATTAAAAAAAAAAAAAAAGTGGCAACTTACCATTCACATCTAGGCCCTGAAATGTACTTTCAGGCTTGTCAGTTGACTCCTCCAGTATCCCTGCATCAATGCAAGGCAGTACTCTGTGATTTGATGTTGTCCCAGGCTCAGTCCTTGCAGGGGGCTCGGGCTGAGGCCTCCGGCTCTCCTCTTTTTTATACCCCAAGTCCTTGTGCGGAGATTTCCTCAGCTTGGCAGGATTCTCCGATTCCTCCTCCTCCTCAGATCCGCAAACCGAAATAAACTCTTCGCTTCCAGAAAAAAGCTCCGACTCTGACTCCTCATCTGACCGACTCTCTTGCTTGGCCTGTGAGGAATCAAAATGCGTCTCCTGTAACGAGGCTCTGATAGCAGCTTCCAACTGGCTGTCCTCACTGGCATCAATGAGACTCTCCTGTTGAATACAGACATTATATAAATACATAAAAAATGCTTTTAAATATGTACTGAAAATCAAGAGGACATCAGTCTTCCAAAGAGAAGTTACTGAAACCGTCAGGAACAAACACCGTGGCAAGTTAGTCACGCTATAGCTACTTAATGACTTCTCCTTGGAGTTTCACATGGAGTGGTATCTTTTCCTTCCATGCATGCACAATTCTGTGACCGCCAAATCCAAAACAAATGTCGAAAGCACAAACTGCACAACAAAAATAGTTATCGTGGGAGAAGGCATTCCCTGGTGCACTGTATTTTCGCATGCTCTTGCACTAACTCATGAAGTCTCTTTATACTACCGCATGGGAAATCGGTATGGCAGGATAGAGACAGGCTAGCATTTTCTTTCAGTTTTTTCCAGTCCTCCTAGAGGGCCTCATACTTACCGAACGAGAGCATTTTTGGGGAGGGCTAGTAGAATGGCCATCCAGCTGTCCATGCTCACTCAGGAACCCAGTCACTTGGTCCAAGAAAGAAGTCACATCTAGCTGGTGCCACTCCACTAGTTTCTGGCCTAGGGAACAAATGGTGTCACGAAACATAATTTCAGCAAAAGATTGCAGCGTCAAACACACCAATTCACTGCTGTGCATGCACTCTGCAAGAGGCCATGTCTGTGGAACAACAGCTTCCTACAGGCTACCACCTGATAATTATGAAGCTTCCTCCTTCCGCCCCCTTGAAAAGGTTTCAGTCATGGACAGATATAAATACAGGCCCTGTTTATTTCTGTTCTATTCTTTTTATCTATGGGAACGTGTGCACAGAATGGTGAATTAGGCATCAAAAGGAAAAAAAGCCAAACTACTAAGTTTACGAAGAAGCATTTCTACATTCTCACCTGCTTTGGTTCTACACCTTGGCAAACAGCATTTGCTTCCACAAGTGAAGTGCCAAGAAGTGCACTGTAACTTCAGTTTCAACATTAAAAAAAAAAAAAAAAAAAAGATTTTGGGTGGTTTAAGTCATATTGCAAGCAATCTCAGCTCTGATTACAGACACCATTACTTCAGTTCTGAGAAGCAGGAGACCAGACAATTAATAGAGTGGCATTATACGATGATAAAAGAATAAAGGGTGTTGGGATACAAAAGAAAAAATAACTATTTCAAAAGGCGTGGAAGGGGAGGTAGAAGTTTGAGTCTTCAGTTAAAACCAAAACAAACAAAAAACCCCAAGCCAAAAATGGTCTTTCAAAATTAAGATGCAATTTAATAAGTCATCTCTAAGCCTCACAAAGCTACTGTGCAATCTGCAAGAAGCAGATTCATGTAACGTTGACAAATATTGTAGTTTATTCATCAAGATTTCAAGTACCTTTTAAAAGGACACTTAAAGACATGCATTTCAGAGTTTTACCACCAGGTGATACTATCTTCACTTTCCAAGCAAAGTACTTGCTAAACTATACCAATTACAATAACCAATACCAATACCCAAAATTTCAGCAAGCCTTGGGAGTTTTATCATCTTAGCTCCTCCAAAACATATCGCTTCGCTTCTTCAGGACAACAAGGTCTCTCAAAGAGCACAACGATGTAACTGAGATTCTTCAGGAGAACGTAACACATACTGTGAAAGACAGTATTGTAGCCTACAACTGCCAGTCCTTCTTACTGGGTATATAAACTGCAGGTAACCGATTATCACTTATCTTACCTGTCCTGGGGTCCAGGATGGAGACGTAAGGGAAGTCTGCTAATTTATAAAACTGTATGTACCTCTGTCCTTCCTCACTGTCATGGTATACCTACAAAACACCACAGTGGAAGCGAATTACTGGGTGGAGAGGGAACACAAACAAACCCAACCTTGAAAAGGTACAAAGTTTTTCTCTGTTTTACAGTATGCGCTACAGATGTTACGTAACTCTCAGTAACTCTCACAAGATGAAAATACGCCTCTAACAGCCCATGTATTAGAAGTTACGTGGTAACATCTTGAACGCACGAGGAAAGGACAGGAACTACATCTACATCCATAAACTACCTCTCCATGAACTCCTGCATCTTTTCTGCAAGTTCACCATGAGAACTGCAACAGTGCCATTTGATTCAAAGAAGTCCGTTGTTTTCACTGCCCCATCTACCAGGACACCAGGTTATCAGCACAGCCCCGTTAAACTTCCCACCTGCCAAAAAATGAAATGTTCCCGGATTATGTTCTTCACAGCCTCATTGCTCCAGACATCGCGGTTGAGACACTGACAGGCAAAATCTTGCACATTCTGAATGTTTATCATGAGCCATTTGTTCTGCATCTGACCACACTCCTTGGCCTGTAAGCAGAGAGAAAAGCTTCATTAGATAAAACTGAAGAGCCAGAATTAAGCAATGCCAGCAACGATCAGTGATGGCTTCTAACACTGTCAGATTTTTCACCAAAACCCCTTCACAGCGAGAAAGATGGACAGTGCTAGTGGAAAGGCATCCACAAAACAGAAGGCAGGGCTGAAACACCTGCTTTAAATGAGACTGGTTGAATTACAGAATCACATCGATGAAGAGAGCTGCTGGATTTCAACAAGTCAAGCACAGAGCGGGAAAAGCAATTTGGCGGGGGGGACGGGACATGACACAGGGACGCTGAATAAAGTACTTTTCGGGGAAAACTGTAGTCAATCACACTGATCTGACAACAGAGGAAAGACCTGCTCATTCTAAAGATAAACCTGCGGATCATCTTCTATTTAAGTAGATTGCATAACTGACAGAGGACTTGCATCAATTCAACAGGACCCCCTCTCTGCATGTTTTCTTTTTTCTCTCCAAGTTTTGAGTTACTCTATTACTGTGCAACTGCCAAATTAGGCATCCTTTTTTGATGCTCGTTATCCAGACTGCAAGTGGGGAGGAAGACGGGAAGGCGCAGGAAGAAATCTTACTGGTTTGAGTCACAAAGCTGGCATTGTCTGATTGCTTGGTGGCAAGTTAATGGTAGGAGTTTGATCAAGAATGTAATTCTGATCGCTGAACTGTCATACCTGTTGAAAAAAAGAGGGCTATATCAACAGCAGGAACGCTCTTACCGCCTGGAAAGACCGGAACTAGCATATGAACTCCCTTTCCTTTTAAAAAAGAAAAAAGGTATTTATTTATAAGCGTGTTCACCATCCTGCTGGTAATGCACTTAACAGCAAATTCAAGGAATTAGGATGTTATGCAAGATTTTGCTGTTTTGGGCAATAGTTTGTTCCCCAAACCAAAGGTTTTAATTTTAAAACAAATTTTAGCCAGTATAGTCAGTCTATAAAGTCAGTCTATCCAGTGTGTGACAGACAGACAAGTGAACCCCACACATTTAGCTTCACAAAGTGAAGAATCTCAGTCTACAAAATTAATCTGCATGGCCAAGTGACCTGCAGAGCCAATTTTTATTGTACTCAAAGGAACAGAAAAATGAATGCAGACGCATGGAATAGTCCTCCTGTTCTCATAAGGGGCCTCACGCTAACTACTTACCACTATCATTACAGTGTCAGAATCCAGTATTTGGTCACCAGGAGAGAAAAATAGGGCAGGTGACACCTAAGTAACTGGTAAGGGTCTTAAATATAGGCATTATGCTTTTATTTAAAAGACTTGTTTTCAGCTAGCTGTGGATTTTGAGAACTAATTCTAGGAAATCAGTTTAAAACAAGGTCTAGAGGTACTGCCCAAGATTAAAGGGAACAAAAATCCTTTACGTTATTTGAGTCAATTGGACTGCCTTAGGCCTGTGTTCTAATGTAATCCATATTGGATTAAAAGAACAAACTCAAAAATATTTAACTAGAAAGGGTATCTCACTCTGCTACACTTACTTTATTTTTCAGTATTAGTGAAAACCTGGCTCTACCTCTCCTCCGTCCAGCTAAGGTCCTCGAAAGGATGCAAGCAGGAAATTCCACACAGAGCATTTGCAAAGATGACTTTTCACCTGTAGAGCAGGTATAGCTTTTGAAACTATGTTTAACTTCCTTCTAAAAACAATAGGCTTCACATTTAACATTTAAAAGGACACAGTTAAATTGCTACCATCTCACACACACGCAACTCTGCTCTTACGCAGCTATTGGGGTTTTTCTGAGGGAGTGGAGGTAGGTGGAAGGAGAATAGCATGGGAGGAAGAAACAATGTGGGTTTGGAGATTATATTGGTAGATCATTTTGGCAAGTGACAAAAAGAACAAGGGAAGGCTGAAGAGCTGGCTTGCGTATCCCAAAAGCTATGTCTGATGGCTTTAGATCCACTGTTTCCAACATCGACTGCCCCCCATTTCTCCTCCTCCTTCGAGGTATAAAGGCCAGCAGCAGGCACTTAAAGAGCACACAGATAGGATAAGTACAGAACAACTGCTCCTTGCAAACATCTCTGGTCAAGCTTTCAGCAATCAGCAGAGTTGGAACTTTCAAAGACAGAGGCAGTGGATCTCTCATACAACCAGCCAGATGCAAAACCAAAGCAAAACCAAACGGATCTACTTTAAGTTTACCTTTCCCTTTTCTACCCATTCACATTTTTCATCACCACGACAACTTATAGCAACAAACCACCAATCTGGTTAGGCAGTACGTGAATATAGTCTTGTTTTACACTCAGCACTGGATCTCCACCGAGAACCTCTAGCTCTTGCACTACTAATAGGAACATGTTTTCCTCTCATTTGACTTTTCTGAACCGGGTATGGTTTACAAATTTTGTGGTGGTTCTTCCTTGCTCAGCTTTGTTGAAATGCACTGCTCCTTTAAGTCAGCAGAGAGAAACAAGGAAGTGGAGCCAGCATCTTGTGACCTTCTGGACATCTGCTAATCAAGCATGATTCAGTTTGGAAGATAACAGGTGACAGAAAGTCAGAGCATGAGATTATTTAACAAGAAATATCCTATCTGTGCTGGACTTACACTTCTTGCCTGGGCCAGTGCAGGACAGGACATGCATCCTTTCATCAGTCAGCCATTCCTGTGCCAAAGGTGCATCTGCAGGCTATGCTTATGCAAACGGCCACTCTAAAAGCACTTTATGCAAAGATAATTGCACCATTTAAGCACAACGACTAGATTAGTTTCCAAACTATTGCTGCTTGCTACATACAAAGAAAAAAAAATCAGTATCAGCTGTAAAGCAGGGAGCAGCTACAAAAGGTTTAATTTGTAAAACAAGAAATTTTCCTACGGACTTGAAACTCTGCAACACCCAGTCACTTCACAGAAGTACTGAAATCCTAAGGAGTGTTATGCACAGAACTGCACCAGCCAAAACGATCTCCTCCCTAAACAAGTGTAAACTAAGTAAATTTGGTGTGTAGCACCCCTCAGATCATATGCATGAAGAGATGATCACTTCTGCAGTTCTGGAAAGCAGTCTTTGACATTAGAACAGAACCAAGCTGTTCTTTAAATAAATTATACACCAAACATGCTTTGTATTTTATTATACTCTAGGGATTTATTCCTAGCAGATTCCACATTAAGGAGATACCTCTGAAGCTTAGTACACATTAAAGCTCAATATTAGAGTCAGGAAACGACTGTTAAAAATCCCTTGTGCAATCTTAACTGACTCTTAACAGCCTAAGCACATAACCATGCAACACTCCTCAAACACAGACTTTTTAGTGACACTGTATTGAAGCTCTGAAAGCTTCTCTGAAATTTTCTGGTGAGAAAAAAAAGGCAGTTCAGGTTAACATCTCGCTGGCACATCACTCCTTTGCCTCTGGTTTACTTTGCCCCATTCCACCAGCCACTAGGTAACCAGCACCTAGTGGCTCAACCACCACATCCAAAAGGCCTGCAGGATTAAAATAAAATCTTTTACAGATTTTCTGTATCAAATCTTTTTCACATTTCTACAGTGTAATTAAGTTAATCACACACTTAACTTTATGAGTATTGTGATCATATGGTGTTCTGTATGTGAATGCAATGCATTTCCACAGATTAAAAAAAAAATTAATATCATTCAACACTTGAAAATTTCTCTTCAATGGAATTTAATTCTCACCTACTCTTAAAAGCTAGTATTACTGAGTTAAAATGAAATGGCAACTTTTTGTTCCTTACGGATAACACACTTTCTTTGTAATTGAAAAAAAATGAAGTTTCTTGGGGAAAACCAAAGATAACTAAAACTACTTACTATCAAAAACAACCTTAGAGTACCCAAAGAGGACCAACAAAAGATGAGCAACAAACACACATGAAAATCTTAGTAAGACCAGACACCACCACTCTTCCTAAGTTTGAATAAAGTAATAAATCGTAAATGAGTCTATGATAAATGTACATAGCACAAGACTGGCAGAATGTTCTTGCACGCCCCTCCAGAGGTTAGAATACACCACACACCAGTAATAATAAGAAAACTCCACTTAAATTGACACTGAACTACCAAAGCATCAAAATGACAGTATCTAGTCTTTGGTACTTTGGAATCTGATAAACATCCCTGATTTATTATATCGTTTATATATGTTTATCTAAGCATACAGAGAAGGAAGAAGCTAACAGCAGCTTGCTAGAGATAAATTTTGGGAGACTCTTGTCACCGGATTCACAGGAGGCCTGACGCTTTCCCAAGGCTGAAGCAGTACAGCAGTCTACAGTCATAAAAGGTAAAACAAATTGAGAAGCTGAAGATTTTTATTGTAATGAAGTTGAGGACCATCAGTTTGAAATTAAGGGTATCCCATGGGACAAGGAACTGTACAAGAACACAAAAAGGTGAATACCAATACCAGAAAGCGTACATGTCTTTAAATTTGAGTTACTGCAACAAAAAGGACAAGGTGTGTTTATATACAAACTGCCCCCAGCCCTTTGGGTTTTTTTAAATTCACAAGGCTGAATAAGAATGCAGAGACCTTAGGACAATCAAATCTATCAATCAGTTATTTCATCCTGTGAAACTACTTTTGGCTGTGGCAGATGCCACAATCAACATTGCTAAAGTCTTGCTATGTTTTCAGCAAGGCAGGAGGAAAGACTAGCACAGCTCTCAAATTCCACACCAGAGGTCAGAGAGCACTCGCTGGCTCTCTCTGTTCCAGTCCGGAGCAGCACTGGCTGTTTCCATGCAAGTTCCCTTTACTGTCGCCTTTAACCACACATTTGCTCGGTGTACAGCTCTGAACCACAGGCCCAGTAGGTATCATCAGTGGGAGGACCTGGCACAACTTTAAGTAAACCCTGAACCACATGTCACAAGGCAGGGATGCCTCAGCACCAGCTACTTCAGTCTGCTCATCTGCTTCCGCTGCACCAAATTACTTGCTGAGACGGGCACAGCTATCCTCCGTCAACATCCTTTCAAACCTGGAATTTTGTTAGAGGATTAAATATATGGAGGGCACTGTCAGAACACAGGAATTAGTGACAAGCCCACTGATCCCTGGTGATTTGGGAAGCATAAAAAGAGAGATGAAGCAAAGAGGATGAGAGCTGGAGACTCAGTAAAGGCATCCAGCACTTCTCCAAACCTTCTCCAGCAGTGCTCTGGTATTTGTGCATGGCAGCAGAGGCAAATGTGAAAAGAACATAAATAATATTTTTGTTCAACTCATGAAGTCAGATCTCCAGCACCGTTTGCAGCATCTGTATTGCACCATTTGATCATTAGTTTGCATTCTCATGAAATCATCATATAATAATAACCGATCTCAGCTACTTAAAGATGACCAGGTAGAAGTTCAGTAGTAACTGCAACTTCTGAAGAACACCTAGAAATGATGGACTCAAAAATAAAAACATATACCCATTTGCATCTTCTCTAATGGCTAGTTAAGTGACTGATCCATATCATAACAACTTATGACTAGATCCACATATGCCTACACAGACAGAAAAGGTGACACCTGAAATTATTTAAAGTTCACAGTCCCCTCCTCAGGCAGACAATCTCTTGGATACTTTTTCCATCACTACCAGATGCAAGAGACAACCGCTGTGATTTCATAGAAGAGCAAGACCTCTACTAAAGATAAAATCGTGCCTTCAGGACCAAGACACACACAAATACTTTTACTAGCTCAGGTATCAGAAACCACTTAGCCGCGTTAACAGAACTCCGCCTGAGCTTCTCAGCAAGACTGTGCTGCAAACTATACAGCCCCTTGCTAAGTACTGTCTCACCTATCAAAAGCAGTCTTACTTCAGCTTTTTCTGTATCGTGCTATACAGAGATACCTCAAGGGATGCCATTTTTCTATTCTGACCAGCCTCTTTCGTGCACTGAAGTCTTCCACCAAGTGCGATTTAGCACACTGACATTGAAACATAAACAACGTGGTCTTTAGTTAAATCTTTCACTGTCATCAACATTTCCATATGCAGTCCATCAAACATTTGTCACTACATGGTCCTTTGCAACTTTCTGATCATCCGACAAACGGATCCACGCACGCCAGCAGCCTAACACAAGGCTTCCACGCTGTCCACAGTCATCACACAAAGAACTGCACCAAAATTTCAAAACTTACCGTTTCAAAGCTGCCTTTGTGCATCAGATCAATGGGAGGCCTGAAGAGGTCTGCTAGAGTAGTGAGTTTCTTATCTACTGCCCCTCCATTTCGTAGCTCCTGTTCCTGTCGAACTGCACAGCCCCAAGAGGAAAGGAAGCTGAATTAGACAAAATACTCACCAGACAGATCTATTATTGACTATACGCTCATACACAAAACTTCGGCACTGGAGTCACAAGGTTAGACCACACTGAACGAGATCAGCTGCTATGCAAGGTAAGAACCCTGCTTGCCCTAGCTTTCTCAAGCACTGGGCGTTTAAATCACTTTTAAGAAACATCTTAATAAAGGTATCAGCAGAGGGGGTCATATGCCAGTATTTGAAAACAAAAGAGCACAAAAAAAAAGTCATGACTTGTCCTCAGTGATGCTTTTAAAAGGGGGAACTGAGCTAGATTGTAGCGTAGAACTTTTAATTGGAATATTTCTATTCCAGTGTTTCTATTTCTTGACTGTAAGGCAATCATCCCACAGAAAAAAAAACAACAAAACCAAACCAGACTTAGTTTACACGGAGGACTATCTTTGGATGTTTGTATTAAATATCTACTCTTCCCACAAGCAACTCAGGATACCACTTTCTCTTTCAGGTGAACAGGTTTTCAGACTTGTTTATCCCCAAGTACCACGCTTTGAGCAGGTTTCTTTTAGCGGTACCAATTCCATTCAAAATAATATTGATCGTGTGTAAGCAGGAAATATGTTCTTATACAATAAAAGCAAATCACAGCAATTGCTTACCTAAAAATGCAGTGACACGATGTATTTTATGGAACCAAGTCAGCTGAAATGGGGAATAACCACCCCACGACCAAAAACTTTCCAGTAGTGAAAGGAACTGTCGATGGCCACAGTGTACAAGCCATTTTCGAGCAGACATTGGATCCCCAAAGGGAAAAAAGCATCCCTGTGGAGCAGGCCCAGGAGCCAGGAAATAATGTTGACGTTCATGTCCGGGGCCACTTTTTCAGAGATAGTCAGTGATACTCATCTATGAAGTTTTACCAAAAAGCATGATAAAGTTTCATCATAAACCCTCACAGTGGTTTTACATATTGCATATCTCTAAATGTCTTATAACAAAGTGAAGATGATGAGAAAAAATTTTAGGGTATGACAATTCTGTAAATGCTGTATTACACAGCTGGAAAACCCCGACACAACCTGTCAGGGGAAAGAAAGTAATTCCGAGTACTCATTTCCAGTTCAGCATCCAACAGCACCTAACTATGTGGGACACTGGGCCATGGTTAGACCTCTTAAACACTCCAGCAACAGCAGCCGTAACAACTGCACAACAGCTCTAATTCAGCTGTGAAATACCTGCTGTCAAAGAATCCTATTCTATAAAACTTAATGGCTTAAATAACAGCCCATGCTTTGTCATTTGGAGGTTCTGTGTATGAACACATAGAGAGTGGTAAACAGCAATTAAATTTATGAGAACCTTGTGGGTGGGCAAGGAAGAAGTCTCAGGGCTACTCAAAACTAATTCAGGTGCCAGCAGACCACTGGCTACCCAAGAAGAATTCAGTGGATGAACTTAATTTCTACATGGGTGTTAGATTCTTCCCCTTTTTCAATTCTCTCTAGAGCAGAAAAAGTATTTTTTTGAGAGTTATCAGGGAAGTATTTGCCATACGAAAGGAGACAGAATGTACTGTCTGCAGGTTTTACTTATGTAACACAAGCATTTGGACCAGCATCTTCACTACCTGCTTCGTATGTCCATTACTCGGTACCTTCCCTTCAGCCACCCCAGAACAATAAACAACCTTAACTGCACCACAAACATGGAAGACACACGTGAGCTAACAGTATTGACACTACAAAAATGAACAGCCTAGTAATGTCATTAAAAAAAGCAACAAAAAACCAACCCTTCTGCTATACAGCAGGCAGAGAAACTACTTTTCAATCTTACTTGCATTAAAAAAAAAAATAGAAGCTCTAGCTTACTGATCTGTTAGACACTTACTGGTTTCTGTTTGAAAATCCCGAAAACCATCAAATATTGAGCGCGCAGGTCTGCGTCTTTTAGGAGCTTAGGGGGGAAAAAAAAAGGTATGTCAATAATTATTTCAAAAGTATGCTGTCAAAATAACTACATATTAGTACTTTCCATCACATGTGTGGGACAACAGAATAGGAACCCAAAGCATGAACGATGTGGGAGTAAGGTCATTAGGAAGGGCTGGAGGAGAATGGAAATAGGTCATCTGTAAGACCCATTTCCTAACATATCCTCCCTCCAGCAAACCCTACTGTGGAATAATCACTAAAATGACCAAAAATACAGCATTGTCCACACATTGAAGAACAGTATAAAATCAAAAGTTTTCTAGGGTAGAATACAGCTGCAGCTGGTATGCGAAGAATCCACTACATCTGCGATTCCCTGTACAATATTGCTTGCAAAGCAACACAGGGAGTGGAGTGGGATGGAGATCCTATGGCCGAGCCCTGTGATAATACAGCAGATATGGGAATTAGATGATCCTATGGAACTGATAAGCTGCCTGCTTACTACCCCGAGCCAACAGTTTGTCAAATTTTGATGAAATGCTGTCCTTTGTGTGAACTTTGCACATTATAATGTCATTATAATACCTAAACACACCTCCATCCCGCCTTCAAGGTGCGACCACTCCTGCTTGAGTCTGCACCCTGAATTTTTCGTAAACTACACCTTTAAA
>RSEF01000009.1:5315525-5333152 GCA_003993805.1 Himantopus leucocephalus
TTTTTTTTTGCATACCCAGCTCCTGAAAATCGTTAGCCAGTTTTGCTGGCTGCCCCATCCTTTACGGAAGAGATTCCGATTCCGACCGTCTTGGTTTAGCTATCCTTCATCCTCAACGCAGCTCCCTGCAACCAAATAGAACACTCATTCTCATCCAAATCTGATTTGACCATCATACCTTTTAAACAGGGAAAAAAAACAAACAAAAAAAAAGGGCAAAAAAGCAATCTGCTTGTACAGCCTCTAACAGCAGGAGACTTTGGCCCAAGACGCCAAGCGGTGGGCACGACAACAAAATGAAGCCAAAACACGGGGAGGTGGGGGGGAAGCGGAATAGTACAGGTAGCCCCTTTTGTGTCACCTCCAACTTAATTTTGTGTATGATGACAGACAGGATCAGTGGGTCAGAGGAAGCGGTCCGGCTGCCTAGTTCGGTATGCGATATGTTTGCAAGCATGTGTCTGTGCGTTTATGACCTATATTTGGATATACGGTCTATAAAAAGCCTCGGTACGAACACCCTCCAGCAGGAGTCAGATCCCCTGTCCTTGTTGTTGCTGCTTGCTCCAGGAGGGAGGATCAAGCCCACTCTGGCGTTTATTTCTTCTCTTGGTGTTCTCCAAGGAAGATGGCTAAAGCCGGCATCTCCCTGCGCTCCCTGAACGAGACGTTAAACAGGTCATTGAAGGGTTGTGCTCGCACTGCGCGAAGGGACAGGGATGGGCCAGGGCGTAGGGGACCGGGGCAGGGGAGAGGAGACGAGACTCTGTTAGTGCAACAAACCTCTGCTTCCTTGGAAATTTTTGTGGGTAATAGAGAGGATGTAACTATCCATTGTGTGTACGTGGGAAGGGAGTGGTTCCATGAGCAGTTTTCTGTTTTTCCTCTACTCGTTGGGGAGGGCAGGGGGACGGAGCCGCACACTGCGCCGTTTGGTGAACTGCAAACCTGGCGGTTTGCTGCGGGATTTGCCCAATTCGGCAAAGGCCTGTCGCTGCATGAAGTGTTGCCGGGCGATCGTGGGTAAAGGAGAAATTCGGCTTCGCACACTGCTACGGTCCTGTCGTAAATGGGAGATTCGGGATGAACTTCTGCATTTGGGAAAACGCCTCAGAGTCTGGAGGGTTCAAAGATAGGAAGTAAGTGGTTATCTTACCCACCCTCCCCCAAGAACGGACCTGTCTTCTAAGTTTAAAGAAAGGAAATCTCCGTCGCTGAGGAATTGGGACATAGGTGACGCTGATTCACCTTCTATTTTCAAAGCCTGTCCTCGGAAGAGGAAAGCTTGACCGACAGGTTCATCGGCTTCATGTAAAATAATCTGGCCCACGCTGCGCTGGCTGGCAGCAGTCCACGTGTTCAGCTGCACTGCGACAGCACGCTCGCTGGTAGGTGGTGTCTCTGACCAAGCCGGGCAGAAAACAATCGCCGGATCAAATGGAAGCCACGAGCACGGCTCTTCAGGAAGAAGAGTTGAAAAGAGAGTCTGAAATTCTCCACAGGCGGGACAGTGCTCCCTCTCAGTGGATTTTCACACACAGATTTTCATGTACTACCTTTAAAGGTACTGTGCAAGTGGTATCAAGCAAGAAATTTTCGAGCCAACTTAGGTGTCATACATAAAACTCTGGTTTACCTGTAGTAAAACCGATCACTGTCTATCGAGAGTATCGCAGCTGATGAAATGCAGTACTTCTGTTTATGAAATTAATGATTACAGACTAACACCAGCTGACAGACTTGGTGAGAAACGGCCCCTCTGGTCAAGATACTAACATTGTTCACCAACGGCTTTTATGACTCTTGATTCACACAACGGTCAACCGCAAAAAGAGATACCAGAGAGCTGAGCAGAGAGAGAGAAACAGAAACACGGGAAGCGCTCCTGAAAGAAAAAGCAGAAATGAAGTCTGTGGGAAACGGATTGAAGAAGCGTGTGTCTAACTGGTCCCCTGAAGCGAGCGGACAGGAAGAGCCGCGGAGAAGTGTGGGGTTCTGCGTTGGCCTGGAAAATAAAACCGATGTGACGGCCCTAAAGTAATGAAAAATGTCATTTTCTGTAAATGCCAGAACAGTGGAAATAAGGTTACGCGTACAACCACGCTTTTAGAAAAACAGGAGTGCTAGATCTCTTACTGCAAATCTCGCAAGTACGTTCTGTACACTAACAAGAAGAGAAGAACTCTAAAAGCTTTCTGATAAAGAATGGGGATGTGGTTTGTGCGTACAGCGGACAGACATTAGAGGTCACCAACTCACCGGTAACTTCACTTACATTAAAGTAGAAAGTGCTTAGAGGTTGTGATTGAAACGAAAGCAGGGGATTTAATGCATTCTTCCTCGTTTCATTCAGAATTTTTCTCAAGAGACAGCAGCACCAATTCTATCAGAATGTGCAAAAAAGCTGCAGAAGATTAGTTATGGAGATCCGTCTGTAACCAAACAGATGTTTTTAGAACCAAAATTAGCAAATGCTGAAATCTTTGCTACAGTTGCTGAAAAATACACAAGTGTAATTTACAGACAGGCAATTTACCCCATATCAAAAAAGTGCTGGAAAGATGAAAGTGGTCAAATGCTAAAGCATCGGACTACAGGCTGCTGCAAAACAACTACGCAGCACTGACGGTGGCGTTAATGATGAGATCTTTGATAACTTTACTATTATTTGCAGAGGAGAAAGCTTGCAAAAAATGGGCCATTAGGAAGCTTATTTACCTTAATAAAAAGCTGCGATCCGGGAGCAATTCACAGGCAAGTCTCTCCCCGGGGACAGCCCTCGTTACCCAGCCAGCAAACCTTGAAGTATATACTCATTTTCTCATTTTCTCGTTTCATTATACGATTCCCCCCCTCTCTCTCTCAAAGAGCGCTTGCACCGGTTATTCCTAAAACTTTTACTGTTGGGGTTTCTGCGCTACCACATTGTATTATCCTCTTCGGTTGTTGTTCTCTGCTTGTGCAGCTATAGGTATGAAGCGGATCTGAAACTTATTGCCAGCAAACATTGACCCACCGCACCTCAGCTTGCAGGCTTGCTCTCTCTGTCCTGACAGACTCCATCCCGTTACTCCGTATCAGCTCTCCCAGTTCTTCTGAACTGTCCGCATTTCTACATCACACAAGCTCAATTTTCCAATTAAAGTTCTGTTTTACTCCCAAAATCCTCATGGCAATGCACACATAAATACATTTAAATGGGTAATCCCCCCCCCAAAAAAAGTTAGTCCAGGAATGATGTGCAACATGAGGGACGATGGTTAGTTGAAATCCAACTCCCGGTAGTAACTGTGCTCAGTTTCAAAATCTCTGCTGTGCCCCAGCGGGAGACAGGAGGCTCTGAGAAATAAAAATCTGTCTGAAGCAAGAGAAGTCCTACCAAAGTCAGATCAGGATGTAAGCAGCTTTCGCGAGATCACAAAGGAAGTCTCCCAGCCTCAGGAAACAGCAGAAAATCGTTAGGCAAGGATCTGCACAAGCTGCCAGACAATGAATTATTAGAAAAATATGCCACCGTTGATACCGTTTTATTTTCTGCTCGTTCGGGTCCGCTGCATACAGTACCCAAAGCAGGAGAAGAGGAAGGCAGGTAGAGGGGGAGAGCTACGGTTAACGAAGCAGTGGCGTTCTTGGTCCTTCTCTAAAAACAGTACGCTTTCAAATACCATGGAGTGCGCGTGAAAGAAGGGAAAACTATTGGTAAATTATTTAATCTGCAGTTTATACAATCTAAAGTTAACCTGTGTTTGTTTGGAGGGTTTTTTTTTGTGTTTGGGTTTTGTTTTTTTTTTAACGTCATCACCTGAAAGCTACTGCGTATTTTTGTCCTTATAAAAAAATTCAGCCAAAGATAAATAAGACCGCAACAAACAAGGTGAAGACCTTAATACAGTGTTTAACACAGGAAGGTCACAATTCAGAATCCAATTCCCTAACCATTAGAACAACACAGTAATAATAGTAACAGAAGCAGTGGAGCAAACTGGGGGTGAAGAAAGAGAGGGTAAAGAAAAAAATGTAGGATCTTGCCTAGAATGAAATTTACCGATGGCACCGTTTTTAACTGATACGGCCTGAAGTTCTGCGAGTAAAATGCAAAGAAAAATCACAAAAGTCTGTAAGGAGCAGCTGATGTTCTGCTCGTAAATCGTTTGTCAAGTACATAGTACCAAGGTATTTTTTCGGTATTTAGGAAGGAACTTTGAATGATTCCGTATTTTGATAGTTTTGAGTTCCTCGGGATTCTCAAGAACAAACCTCGTCACAAATCAGCTAATTGAGGCAAAATTAAAGAAAACTATCTTTATGAAAACCACCCCCGGAAGGAGAGAAGCCCAGCGTACCCTACTCCTGCAGTAAAGAGCAGCAAATGGGTACAAAGCATAAATACTCGCATTCCCTCATATTTTGTCCCTAAACACGTCAAGCTCTCTTAAACTGGGCAGTTTTCTTAAGCAAAGTGGAGTAGCTCAAACTCAAAACCTCATCTTTAGGATTATAATTTAAGAGAGCACAAAGATGCACCTTTTTTTCTCTGTTTTGTTTTGTTTTTTAATAGGGAAGAACGCAACAGATGAAAAAGCAGCTAATAAATACCAGCTACAAAGCAGTTTTCTTATTGCTGTTTCACTAAGGTCTTCTTATCACACAGTTGTTCTGTGGAAGGACAGTCCTATAAAATGGAAAACCAGAGGAGGAGGAGGTGGCGGGAGAGGAGAAACACTGCAGGTGTTTCTTGTTTATTATTTGCATCGTTTGTAATATGAGGAAGAACAAGAAGTTCTGCTCAATGGTTCAAAAGATCATGACACTACAAGGAAAAGCACAAAAAATAACATCAAAATGTATTAGAGAAAAAAAACCCCGCGCCACTAAGGTGGCAAACGGTTGAGACCCGCAGACATATCTAAATACCCATCTTGCGTCTGTATCTACAAGCTGGATGACCTCTGCACCAGGGAAGGGCCAAAAAGACCTGATCCATGTCAAAACAACTGAATTTCTAGCGGTGTACGTTCTCACACAGCCTAGGAGCAGCCTCCGCACGGGGTCTGGAGCTGCTCACAGCGCAACCCTAAGCGTCACCCACCCTCAGCGGCAGCGCTGGGTGCCCGAGCCCTTACGAAAGGTCCTTGTTTTCCATCCCTCAGAGTAGAAACCAAGCTGCAAACCTTGGAGGCGCAGTTCACAGCCCTGGACTCCAGCTTGCAGGCGCTGGCGCAGAAGTTCGAGTGGCAGGCCGAGGCGCTGGAGAAGGAGACGTGGCAGGACGTTGCGTGGAGGCAGGCGCCAGGGGAGAGGTGAGCCGGAGGGAGGGATGGGTCTGGTCCCCGTCCCACCGGTGACACTGGTGTGGCCGTGGGGGGCACTCCGCTCTACGTCCTACGGACCCCTTTACCTTCCCCAGTCGGGATTGCTGTTAATGCAGAAATGGGCAATATGAGGGAAAAGTACGGTTCGATAGCGGTTTCTTTAAAAGACAAAACCAACCACGCACCCTATATAATATTTATGGGGTTTAAAACCAGCTGTTCCCCCTCCCGAGCTCCCGTGGACATCACGCCCGTTTGTGTAACTCTGTCCCACAGAAAAGAAACGCCAAAAAACACACTCGTTAACACTACGATTGCTTCCTCTGGGTAAGCAAGGCCAGAAGAGTCACGCTTCGAGCAGCCAGGCCAGCCTTCCTTAAGGCACATATTTCTACTCCTTCCACCCTCTGACCCAGCCTTCCTGGAGCAGCTCCCGCTTTCCCCCCACGGGCCCGTCGGCGGCCGTCGATGGCTGAAACGCCGTTTAGGCGGCAGAGCCGCAGCACCGGGGCGGGGAGAGGCGGGAGACGGCGGTCGTTACCGCGGGGGCTGCCTGAGGCGGAGGGCGGAGCGCGGAGGCCTTCCCCGGGCCGCCCCCCGCCTGAGGGCCCTCGGTGTCTCCCGGCAGGCTCGGCTCGGAGGAGGCGGAGCGAGAGGCCGGGCGGCGGGAGAGGGCCGGGCCGGGGCGGGCGGGCAGCGCTACGGCGGCGGCCATTGCGGGTAGGCCGCGGCCCCTGCCTGCCGCCGGGCCCGGGGCGCCGCCGCCGAGCTGCAGCTCGGTGTGTGCCGGCTCCGTGCTCTGACCCCTCGGGGACCGGGGCGGGGGGGTGTGTGTGCAGCTCGGGGAGGGGGGGAACCGGCCTCTTCCCGCTGGAGCGGCGGCGGAGCGGCCTGGCCCGGCGGCGGCGGGGCTGTGACAGTGTGCGGGCTGGAGTCGGTGCGGAGCAGGTACGGCTTTTTAACAAAGTAGGCCTTTTTAACAAAACACCTGCAAAAACGGGTGTTTACATGTTGCCTAGCAGCCTTTTTTTAAAAAAAAAAAAAATAAAGGATTTGTTTAACGGCGCGCTGAAACAATAAAACCCAACTTCAAGTATATTTGTCTCCATGTCGAGTTCCTGCGTGACTGAAACAGCAGTCCTTCTCTCAGAAGGACCACCCGGCTGTTAGGAAGCCTGTAAGAGCTTTCTTAACTTCCTGTAACTTAATGTTTTTATCGTTTTTGCTGTGCGCGTCTTTTATTTTTATCTTCTGTTCCACAGTATTTGTGGGCCAGGTGGAAGCATCCTGCGAGGAGGGCTGGTCACAGAGCGGCTGGATGTTCCCCACCATTTTAAGCCCTACAAGAAGATGCTGAAGCGTTGACACGCGTTGGGTTAGTTCTTTGCTTGCGTTAACAAAAAGTATTTTGGCTTTCTAGTCCCAGCTTAAGCGAGTGACTGAACGAGGAAGAACCTCTTCTCCCGTGGGGATGTTGTATTTTGTCTTTAGAACAGGCTGGAACCAAGTCTATACCAGAAACGGCTTTTGGGGGACGTGCACGTACTGAAAAATTGGCTGAATGGAAGGCTAAATCTGAGTTGACTTGTACTGAGTTGACTGGAGGGAAGGTTAAGGTACCCATGATAACGTATCCACCAAACGTGAGCATAGCTTATTGCTAATAGAGAGAATGCTGGAAGAGCTCTCACCTTCTTCCCTCCCCCTCCTTACCACCTCCTTGCTGTCCCCAAAGCACCCATTACAACTCACTGGAAACTGCGCTAGGAAAACCTGCTACGGTTCCGCCGTGACTTCTGCAAAGACCTGTGTCTTCCTCTGAAAGCCAAGAGTCTCGGATTGTGAGCAAAAGCGACCACTTAAGCAGACTTCTGAAATCCACTAACTCTTTCATAAAGTAGCTGTAAAACTGCACATTTCCTATTTTCTTTTATATTCATCACAGGGAAGTAAAACATGTTTCTTTTTGCTTCCAGATACTGACGTTGTGCTAGTCTTGCCCCTCTACTGCGAGTCAGCATGTCGAAGAAATCAGAGGCTCCGCTTTCCTTGTCTGACTGCCTCTGCCAAATTTGCATGGAGATCTTTGTGGAGCCCGTCACGCTGCCATGCAACCATACCCTCTGTAATTCTTGTTTCCAGCTGACTGTGGAAAAGGCCAGTCTTTGTTGCCCTTTTTGCCGGCGTCGGGTCTCTTCCTGGGCACGATATAATGCCCGCAGAAATACTCTTATCAATTGGGAACTCTGGGAAAAGATTCAGAAGAATTACCCGAAGGAGTGCGAGCGTAGGATTAACGGACAGGATTTGGAAGAGGAAAGTAAGTAAAGCATCACTTGTCCTGGGATGTCTCTGCTTTGCCAAAGTAATTACTGTTGGTGGACTTTGGATGTTGTGAAATAAGAAGCCGTGCGTAGATGGGCTGTGTTCCTGCTGGAAAATGCAGTGTCAGGAGCTCTCGCCTGTGAAAGGAGCTTGGAAGGCAGAGAAATGGTCAGCTGTGCCTTTTTTTGTTTGTAGTAGAGAGGGTAAGTTGCATTGTCTGATCATTTGAGTGGATATTTGCTCATGCGTTTGGCACAAAGCATGGGTGTATGGCTGCCTGTCCTTGCGAAGGCAGTAATTCGTGACCAGTGCAACTTCAGCTGTAAAATCTCTCAGTGCAGTATTTGCGTGTGTGTGTTTATCACTGTCAAATATGTGAATGGGTTAAAATTTTGTCAACTCTTAGATGCTGTAAATTAGTTTGGTTAGGTATTCCAGGGCTTCAGTCTGCGCAAGAGTCTCTGAGCCTAAATTTGTGGTGTTGGCAAAAAGGAAGCGAAATCTGAGTAACTTTCTGAAGAAGGATTTTGGGGTTTATTATGTTGTAAACTCTGTTGATGGAGGCTAATTGGTAGGTTGGCTCTATGACATGTTGTTCCACATGCAGTATTAGGAAGTCTGTTCGGTTGCAAAAAGCAAAAGATGTAAGTTATGGCCAGCGTACGTATTTGCATTATATACAGTGCTTGGAAAACACTGGCTGTTCTTGCCGCTCTGTAACACAGTGCTGTTTTATTTTGTTCCTTCGTAACACAAAGTGTTTTTTTCCCCATAGCACTAGATTTAAGTCAAATCATTCCTGTGCCAGGGTATGGAAATGATCTTTTGTTCAAACCTTTTGTTGTAGACTGTCGTTATCTCGCTTTGTTCCTCACTTCTGTTTTTTCCTCCCCCTCATTTAGTCTGTGTCCCCCATCCGCAACACCAGCTGAGCAAGCCGGGGGAACTGAGGCAGGAATATGAAGCAGAGATTAGCAAGGTAAGTCTGAAAACACAGTTAAATGCATAAATACTTTCTATCTAGTTATTTTAATTGTTCCCACAAACAGCTGTAATGTTATTTCATGAAAAAGAAAGGTACTTAAAAGGGCATTATTGCTGCAAAAACACATTGGTCGTTCCTGAGGCATGAATTAAATGTTTAGCCTTTATGGAAGAGGAGAGACTTCCTTGTGTTTGACGTGAGGTGATGTTTCTCAAGTTTTCTTGTGCTGGTTGACCTATACCTCCTACCTCACCCTCTCTATCGGTCCAGTAACGTGTGCTGTCTTGTTGTCCTTCAAACAGGTGTGCTTCGCAGGCTAGGAAACGCGGAAAGATGCAGCAGAACGCCCGGGCAGGTCTCCACTAGCCAGTACCTCGTGTTTCCCAAAACTGTGCAGAAGGGTTCCTTCAGGGTTAGAGTGTTGCCCTTTCACTGTCTGCGTCCCTGCCCACACAGGCTAAAATGCCTTTTACAGGTCCTCAGATGCACATAAAGTATTTCAGACTAGGAAGCAGAAAAATTTGGAATTGTTTTGGCTTTGGTCTTGCACTTGGCTTCTTGATTTCCCTCTCTAAGTAACATACCACAATTAGATGAAGTTGGGTAATGAACATACAGCATTTTCTTTCCTATTTGCTCGCTCCCTGTGTTACCCGTGTTCATTTGAAAATCGGAAAAGATTTTCAAGAAATCTTAATGTTTGTCTAAGGATCTAAAGGGTCCTTCTTCCTCCAATTCAGACACAGTACCAGTAAGAATTATAGTTGGATGTAGTATCGGAATGCTCCTTTCCCTGGCAGCCCCATTGCTGGTTGTTACAAGCGCAGGGGCAGTATGTGAAGCAGAGGATGGTGGGACTCTCTTGTATGGTAGCTGTGAGTTACGATTGATTGGCAGCAATAGTATCGATGGTTAACGGAGATGGTGCTGGTGAAGTAAGTACTGGTGTCTGGTGCCGGTCATAACACATCAAGACATGATTTGAACAAAGTCAGACTTAACATAGCTTGTGTAGTATGACACTCTTGACGCTCTTCTCTAAAGGAAATTTTCGAATTCCGTTACCCAGTTAAGAAAGCTTAATTCATTCTTCATGTACTTTGCTGTCCTTGTGGAGTTACTGATAACTGGTTTACCAAGAGTGGATGTCTGCCATGAAGAAGGCAGGTTTAAAATTCTTGGTCTGCTGCTTTGGGTTTTGCATGTTTCAAGAGAGCAGGAGGACTCGGAAGAGAGAGGTGCTGTCTGTTAGGCATCTTGTGCTAATATTGGCATTACGATGACAGAAGCGGGTTGAGCAAACGCCGTGGTCTAGCTGCCGTCCAGCCTTATAAAGAATTTTGAGTTTCTCTGTAGATCTGTGTAATTGGAGATCTTGGATTTTGTTACTTAACATGTTCAAAAGGGGAGTAAAGGAATTTGACCTTGCATGCTAGCAAGGTTAACGGTGTAGTCTTGCAGAAGCCAAAAGGTAGGTCACTGTTACCGAATTGAAGACTCTACACACAGTATCAGTTGGATTGTTATGTCTTTGGAGAGCTGTGCAATTAAGTACTGGCTTTGAAGTGTGCAGAGTGTCTTTGTGAATAGCAGATCGCGCACATTTAAGGAGCGTCAGCCGAGAGGTTCTGGCCTAAAGTGTGGTCCTGCAATAGTAACCAGATGCATTTAAAAAAAATCTTTTTTAGGTGGAGGCAGAAAGGCGAGCACACGAACAAGAGGAGAACAAGGCAAGTGAAGAATACATTCAACGGCTTCTAGCAGAAGAGGAGGAGGAACACAGATTGGCCGAAGAGAGACGGAGGGAGATGGAGGAACAGCTGAAGCAAGATGAAGAGTTGGCCTGGCAGCTGAGTAACAGTCTGGTGAGTTAGGATCAAGGGGGGCAGTAGAAAGTGTTGATATAGGGCAAGCAATTTAGACTTTGCAGAGCAACAGTTAAAACTTCTAATAATTTAAGTTTATTTTCATTGTAGTTGGAAGCTGTTGTCAGCCCCCAGTACTTTAGATTCTTGACTGACTATTAATTTTGGAAGAACCAGTGGGAGGGTGAAATACCCGAAACACTTCTACCTGTATGTTATGAACGTGAAAAGCACTGAATGTTTTAATTGTGAAACATTTTAAAGCATTGGTTTTCTTCTGAATACCTCCTTTAGCCAGGATTTTAAAAATACGTCTTTGGAAGAAATTGATGTCTGTAACCTGTACTGAAAAAAAGGGATATATGATGAAAGTTTAACTTATGGTTTTGGGGGNGTTGGGGGGGGGGGGGGGGGGTTGTTTGTTTATTTTGTTAGATTTGGGGGTTTTGGTTGGTTGGGTTTTGCTACCCGATAATAGGCCTAATGATGAAACTACTTATTTGAGCAAAACCTCTTGTCCTTTAATGCCAGCTACAGGAAAATGTATCGAACATGTAACATTTCTCATTCCCTAACTATCCATTGCTTACAGTTCTAGAATTCTTTGGGCAAAAGTAACTAATCCTGCAGCAGAAGCAAAGTAGTTCTCCATTTTTTTTTCTCCAGTTTGTGTTGCGTTTTGTTTTACATGATGCTATTTTTACTTGTCATCCAAGAATGACGATGCCAAAGGACACGTGCTCAGCAGTCCTTCACCCGCAGGCAGTCTCTCATCTGAAACATCCCCAGCTAATTTGTGCAAGACGAGGAACAAACCAAGCAACTCTGGAGACATTCAGAAGTAAGTAATTCGAGTCTTTCTTCTTTAATTATTGCTCTGTTTCTTGGTATAGTGTCCCTCTGCTCCATTTGCTTCCTTGGAATCCTGTAGTCCAACTTCCCTGGATAGTCTGGGGCAAATGTAAACTGTTGAGTGTTACAACATCTCCTCATAGGTTCATGTGGAGGAGAAGGGAAACACTTGCCCTTCTCTTGTTTTTGTTTGTCAGAATGAACCTGAAGATCTTGATTAGTGCAAAGGACTGACAATTCAAGAAAAAAAAAAGTTTAAAAAGGTATACTTTTTCTTTCCCCCTTTAAGGTATCTGTCTCCAAAGCTTCATCATACATTGGGATCAGCATCATTCTCTAGAACAACAGAAGGAGGAAGGAGTGGCTCCGGCTCTGTGGTAACTAGAATCGTTTTGTTACAAATCTCAGTGTTGGTAATTATGGGTTGTTTTCCCCTCGTGTGTAGGATTGACAGTCCCATCTTCCCCTTGCACATCAGCACTGGGCAGTTTATCTTACCCTTCTTGAACTACCTTCAGTATTCACGATTCCCCAAAGTGGAAAGGGAAGAAACCATGTTGGACAGTCCGCAGATGCACACCTATGGCTTACTTCGATAGTTACCTTGTATAACCTTACCTGAACGTCTTCAGCGAGCGCTGGGTTGCAACCGATGGTATATAAAACTAAAGTGAGGGTTCTGGAGCTCGCTGGAGGAGATTGCACTCTGATTTTCATCATTCCATATGTCTGTCTATCTGATCTTTCCTGTTAGGCTTCAAAGGAAGCTGAGCAGGCTAATACCCTGAACAGTTGATTTGAGTCATTGATAAGAGGAGAATGCTGCAGTTGGGTTTTTGGTCCTTTAGCTAGGCTTTGGTAGGTTGTTTTAAGTATTTTCGTTATTATTAAAGAATTACTTTTTTAAAGAGAAGAATCCAAGTTGTTATCCCTGATTAGTTATGAGCAGTGCAGCTGTAACAAGCGAGATTTGCATTTTATCCGTACCCATTGGCTTTTGATAAACTTACTTTATTAGTGGTCTCTCCCTTTTCTTCAGGAGACCAATAGCAAGGAAGGCAGCAGTGCTGCGTGGCAAGATGAGCAAGTGGAAATGCCAACACTGTCTCCACAGCTGACCAGTGTCATTAAAGATTCCAGTGCTAAGGATTCGTTTTTGGAATCGTGCATGAACTATTTCAGTGCCTCAGCTTTAGAGGAGACCACCACTGTCAAGCAGGATAAAACACCAGGACCAAATTGTCTAGGAGACGAAGTTCCAAGTGAGCTTCATGGACTCGCAGAAGGGGAAGGGTCTCGAACAGTTCTTCACAGATCCAAAGGAGAAGATGATGGAATTGAGTCAGACAGCAGCAGTTTAACATGCGTAGAAAGCATAAACTGCGAAATCTCTGCTGAAACTTGCTCCGGTATTGAGTCAGCAGCAAATTCTCTGATGTCTGACAGCAAAAGTGTAATACGTGATATCACGAAGGTCACTAGACACTCGGATGAAGAGACACCAGAGAGACTGCAGAACGCTAAGGAGACTCCAAAAAGAAAGTCACTGGAGCCACCAGCTGAAGAAGCGGTTGACTTGTGCGTGCTTGATAAGAGGAGACGAACTTTTCCAGAAAGCTTAGAGGATCCAGGGGAGCAGATAAATGATTTTAACTTGCAAATGCAGAAAGCCTTTGAGCAGGAGTTCTATAAAAGGCGTATGCAAGAGGAGCAGGACAGGCTTCTGGCTCTGCAGCTACAAAAACAGATCAACAAGGAGGAAAGGACACTTAATCGACAAAAGGGCTCTCCAGATGAGTACCTTCTTCGCACCAAACCACCTGGGTCTGTGAAAGACACTCCTGCGAGAAAGGCAAGTTCTAAGATGGCAAAAGACTCAAAGGTTCCAAAAAAACAGGCTGAAACAAATCACCGCAAAACTCGGAAAGGTTCTTGCAATGAAAACTGGCTGTCCCCTACCAGAGTCCGAATGAAATCGCCCGGCATCAAGGGAGGAAAAGTTTTGAATTGCGTGGTTAATACCAGTGAGGCAAACGATATTTGTTCACTACCTAAGAATAAGCAAAAGACGATCCTTCAGATGTTTAAAAGCTCTGATGCAGAGTAGATCAGCAGAACCACAGGCACGTGGTGCAATGAGAATGAAAACCGTGGTAATGCTTTCTCCTGCGTTAGGCAAAGCTTCCCGTAAACAGTTTTAAAGATGTTGCTTTAGAGGGGGATCACTTTGGGTCACAAAGTTGTGTATTCTGAGAAGTTTTAGTAACATACACCTCCCTGACTTTAAAAAAAAAATTAATTGGGCTTTTCTTGACTACAGCTTATTTTCACTTGCATTTACATAATTTTGAATATGAATACTGTTAGTGTTTAAAAACAAAATTAACTGGTGGTCTTCTCTTAAAATGAGAATTCAGAGCCTTTTACGGAAAGGATGCACATTCCACGGAGGAAACTGGCAAAAAAAAAAAAAAAGAATCTGTACTTCCAGTTTTCTGCCAACTGCGAGGTTAAAGCTTCACTCTGCGCAACCACCGTTCTGTTAAATTGAAGCATGTTATTGGAATTTAGGCTATTTGTTGAATTGCATCGTTCGCACGGCAGTTAAAGAGAGTATAACCGGACAGCCAGTCTTGCAGACATACTCTTTCCCTCTCCCTCTCATACACTATCCCCTTTCTTAGACAAAGAGGGGAAAAAACAGGTAATTTCTCCCACTGCCAAAGCCAAGGATGGTTCATAGGTGCCAGTAGTATAAGTGGTTGTTGGCTTGTATTTACCTCTGTTCATAGAGGTCACTTCTGCAGATCCGGCTCTCACTGTCGTTAGGAAGATGATGCTTTTGTTTTCTTACTGCTAGTGTTCTGCAGCTTTATTCTTGTACGATAATATTACCTGTATTTAGTGCTGTTTAGTTTTCATACTCAAACCGGTTTGAGTATGATGAAGAACACATAGTAATAAAAAAATAGTGCAGAAGACAGTTATGATAGAGAAAGTTAAACCAAAGGGGGGAAAAGCAACTGAAAACTGGAGTTGTCAGTAATGACGTAACTATAATTAAAGATTCACAAAACTACCATGCCTGGCTGTAACTGTTTTCCCCCCTCCCCGCATTTTTAGAGGCGCTACCAGATAATTGTCTTCCAGTTGAGTTTAAAACTAACATCGTTCAAAAGAATTACCGTTCAGACCCGTGGGGAAGCTGAGGGCTGTCGGAAGTTGAGGCTGGGGCAGAGTTGACCAGCTGCGACTCAAGCAAGGGCAGTATTCCTGCTGGAGTGGTTTGTCTGTTGCTATTACAAAACCATCTTTTGGCCTTTCTTTGCTTGTAATGAGGTACTTTTCCACCGTACGTGTTTTAAAGAGAACAAAGCGCCAATCTACATTGCTGAAGTGCACGTGATAATCACCAAAGTTTGCAAATGTTTTAAATGTGTGCTTTTTTTGAAGCCCATTGATGATCTATAGACTTGAACTCGGATCTGGGAAATACGTTAACAAAATACTTCAAAGCCGTATCTTCTCAAACCAGGACATGATGTTTCAAGTTTAAAAAAAAAAACACAACTACTTCAAAGCCGTATCTTCCTAAACCAGGGCATGATGTTTTAAGTTTAAAAAAAAAAAAACAAACCAGAAATTTTATTGAAAGCATGAACAAGCCAAGCTGAAAATGTGAATTGTTTATTTTTTCTTTGCCTGTATGTCTCTATTAATGGTGGGATTCTCATAAATAAATGATCTGTTTAAAGACGCTTTTTGAGAAAGTTACAACAGGTGACCAGTTGCAAATCGCTCGCTTTTCCTTTTGCTGCCTCAACTGTTGTGCTGAGAGCCTTCCTTCAACGTAGATCTGTTTCTGTTGAATCCTTACCTTTGTTCGGCTTGTTTTCTGTCTTACCCAGGCAGTTAAGTATAATCCTTTATTCATTAAAGTGTTTTTTAAGACAGAGGTATTGACTGTTTTCTTGCTAGTGACACTCGGCCTTTCCAGTCATGATAAGCATGTAAGAAGTAAGCTTTCTGTTTGCAAAATAGATGAGGAGAAAGAGTTTATTTTTAAAGTCTGTTCAGCCTCATTATACAATCGATTTCTGAAGTCTGATGATTATTTTTAACTTGCTGGAAAGATGGTCCCTGCTCTGACGCGGAGCTCCTCCTTCTAAGATCACGTCTCCCAGTGGCTGCTGCCTGTTCTCAAGCATCCCTGAGCAGAGGGATGGAATGAAGCTAGAAATGAAATACGTATCACCTAACAGCCTTGATCTTTGTTAGGGTTAAACTTAAGCTACTGCTGTTACTGTTTTGGGGCTGGCTCCCTCCCTGACACTAAGTAACACAAACTTAGTGATAAGATAGACATTTTGTTTAAAAAAAACACCTGGACACCTAGGGCAGCGCACTAATTCAGCAGGATCATGCGTTCTAGCTGAGTACACCTCAACAACAAGCAGTGGGCTGCTCTAACGGCTCACTGCCAGTGACAGGGTTCTGGCTGCGCTCGGGCCAGCTCTGGCACTTGGGGACTCTCCATGATCTAATTCCTGGTGTTAGAGGGGTAGGGGAAGCATTGAGGGGGGAGAGGGCAAGGCAGAAGGGAGAATTCCCCTTTCGGGCAGCAATGAGCCATGGGCAACCAGCTGAGCTGCGCTGGAAGCCATGTCCCAGTATACAGGATTGTGGCATTTAACACCAATTTCATTCCCTTTTCCTCCACAAGCTGTTTTGTGGATTGGTTTTTTTCCCTTGTAATGTGTCGATTATATGTCTCTTCCATATAAGGTTTATGAAATGCACTAAACTAATCCCAGTTATAAGTCTGATAAGGCGGGTGGGGTGGTATGCTTTTTGTGTCTTCAGTCTCGCACGGACTCGCACTTCCTTGCCGCCAAAAGCAGATCCTGCTGCTGTGATTCCATTGAAAATCAATACAAAAATTACAGAAATTACCCATTTCAAAGGTCTAAATAGTACAGAAGTGTATTTTGGGGTGTGTGTGTATATATATATAGGGTTTTTTTTAAAGTATTTGGGGGTTATTTGTGTTTTTCCAACTTACTGGATTTTGTCCTCAGTGTAAGAATGACCTCTTACATAGGAATGATCATTTTTTTAAGCAGGATGGAAGAAAAGCAAGACTAAAAAGTCGATGGTCAGTTAAAACCCAACTTTAACTGCAAAATAGACAAAACCTATAATCTATTCCAGAAGGCCAGTCCAGCAGCCTCAGCCGAGGTGGAGTACTGCAAGCCCTCAGGTCTCAAAGCTGATCACATTCTTCACTGCGCTCATGGCATAATGTTCCTCACCAGGAACCCCTTCAGCCTGTTTTTTCGATTTTTCTTGGTGAGGGTGGGATTTTGGCCACTGCTGAGGGGATTTGTTTGCACCAACACCCTGTTTCCATCGCTGTGGGCACTTTGAAGCAGGTGAAATCAGCTGGTGTAATGGTGTTTGCGAAGGAAGAGTCTGTACTTGGGCTGTCTGAGCTGGTGTAACGGTTCAGTGCTGCTCAAAAGGTTGAGCTCACCTTCTGCCTTCAGGTGGCTCTAGTGGTTTATTTGTCCCCTTTATGAACAAGTTCAGCTCATACAACTGCCAGGAAATAAAAAAAAAAGCAAGCAAGTACCAAAAAACCCCAAATACTTTGTCAGGCTTGGTCGCTTCCCTAAGAGCCAGAGCTGGTGTGGGGGTGGGAGGTAAGGAGAGGAGCAAGAGGGGCAACAGATCTACCTGTTTTCATGGCAGCAAGTTTTTAAATTGTCTTAAGGCTTCTAAGGAAACCTCTGCTTTCTGTGGTACTCCCTTTGGTTGACAGTTGGTAATGACAAGGTGCTCTGCAACGCTCCAGCCTGCTGACAGCGCTGGCAGCGAGCCAGCCACATGCAGGGCTATGTTGGAAAACAACTGAAAGTAGTAAAATGTTCCTTTTGGAGGGATGCTATTTCTTCAAGTAGTGTTATGGTTTGAAGAACCCACAACAATTTATTGTCCTTCAGACGATTACTTTCTCACCCAGTGATCCCTCCCCACCTGGGAAGGGGAATCGGGGAAAAACAAGGAAACATAAGGGTTGAAATATAAATAGATTTAACAGAATAAGACTAAATTATTAACATTAATAATACTAAAGAACCAATATTGATCCTGATGCCAATATAAAATATACAAGGATCATACTCACCCCATTCTATCCATAGAAGCCGTGCACTCCCGGCAGTGACAACAAATGTGGGACCCTATGAGCGCTGCGGCTTCGGGAGGAAGGGAAGGGCTCAGGGCTCC